>OW121747.1:12960000-14160000 GCA_933228765.1 Miltochrista miniata | reverse complement strand
GACTTGTGAAGTCGCATTGACTGTCTCCGGAGCCCAATACATTATTGCACTTCGAGCGTATAAAGACGCCCGTGCGTAAAAAATGCAGTACGTGTACGGCGCCAAGCATCACGTTGAAAAGACAGACTTGTCAAATTTATAAAGCTACGTCGCACTGGACAGCGGGCTTTATACCTCTAGCCATGGCCACTGTAAGACCAATGACTTAGATCATCATGTCGATATTAGTAATTATAATAATCATTCATCACCTTTTCAGGCTTGCCTTGTTGTAATTGGTTCTGAAACTTATACCTCTATTTCTACATGGTCAAGATCACATACGACTTTTGTCAAATAAATACGGAGCGTTCACGTCCTCAAAGGTACATTAAGGTATACCTGCAAGGCTTGCTTTAGAGAGCACGTAAAGGCTTAATATTGTTCAGGGTTATTTAAAATGCGTTATCTGTAGAGATATCACAAAGCCAAATGCCTAAGTCTGCTTTTTCAATTGTGTTGGAACGGAATCAAAATCATCCAAACAGCTACGAAAACTGTCAAATTGTAGCGTCGGCTACGACATTATTTATATTGAGCTACGATTGAGTACTGACTCATTTGAAATTGCAGATTTGGGGCACAGGGTCCAGGTTAGTCACACACTTTCCCCCTCTACAATATTAGGGCTGTAGAAAATATGGTTGGATGCTATTCCGAAAAAACGACCTTGAAAATCCATTACTTTTAAAATACGAATTTAAAGAGTTAAATAAATGTGGGAAAATTCAAGTTCATATTTCTCGGGGTAACCGCTCAACAATTTGGCAATAACCAACAAAAATATACTTACACTGAAATCTTAATATTTACATATTTTTCGACATATGACATTATGTAAATAATGAACTACATACATTTTTAATAATTCGCAGAACGTTTCTCGATTTAACTTATCTTCTTCGGGATAATACCAAATAGAATTTGCCTAGTTTAGAGGTTTACTTTTAGGGCTTAACCAAATGAGGTCTAAAGAGATCTCCACGGAAGACGTCGTATAACAGTTGTCAGTTACATATTATGTAACTGGCAGACGACATCTTCCGTGCGGACGCCTTCAAACCTGATCCTCCTCTGTCCTCCTCCTCTCCTCTGTCAATCATCTGACATTATTGCAGAGGCCGATTGCTCCAGCTTGCTCTAGTGCTGTGTCAAAGTGTGCAATATACATAGAACAATACGATGTTTGTGAAAAGATTCTTTTGAATTTATAGGCGTGTGTGCAAGCCACCTCGCCCTCCGCAGATAGGTACTGCAAAAACTGGTGACTTAAAAAGTGCTTCAATATTCATATCACACTGTATACAAAATTTACGTTTACCTAATTAAATTCTTTATTAGCCTCTGCGCACAAGCTCCGCTCGTGTCAAAATATCGGTTAAATGATACACTACACTCATGAATGACCTAGGTTCAAGCTGTTTTGGTGCCAAATAAACTTGTAATAGTGTCATTGAACATCTAACTCTCAACCATACGACTTGAAGAAGAAGAAACTTTACTTGGTCTAATAACTTTTGTCTCATAATTTGCTGATATGACATTTCTCCAGTAAAACGTTAATGCTTTTAGGCTGTATAAGTTATGGGCCAGTGCTTTAGCAGAGAGAGCGTAAGAGACCGACAGATAGGTCACTTTATTTTCGCATTTTTAATCTTAGCAGATATTACGATTATATATACAAATAATGTGAGGTACCTATTTTAAAATACCCTAAGAAATTTATCAGAGAGATATCTACATATCGACCAACCCTTACTTTGACAGTTAGGTTAAGACTAATGAATACAGACTACTATTGCCAATTAGTTACCTTTACAATGGCATTGTATAATATTATTATAAGCCACATCTTTTATTGTGAATTATTTATCATACAAAAGTGCATTTTCTGATAAAATATTACTGGTTTCGTTACTTTTATGTTTTGAAATAATTATGTATTTCAAAATGCCATGACGATGGGAGGGTAGATGACTTTATGGCGTGAATTATAACGGGACAGTGTGGGACAGGTCCGTAGCCGGCATGATGCCGTTTCGAACCTTTGCATTGGGCCCCGGAGACGGTCAAGCGCCTTGACTCAAGCCTGTTATACATACACGCCGATGCGCACACACGCGCAAAGAAAGCACGCACACTGAAGCTACTTGCATTCACATTTCAACAGATTAGAGTCAAGTCACGTGACCGTCTGCGTAGCCGATAATACAAAATGTAAGGAACGACGCAGGCATGGTACACCGTACATTTTGTATGGCAAAGGTTCGAATTGGCATCGTTCCTGCCCCGCGCCTGGCCCTGTTCACTCCTTAAATAGAATTATAATATATACTTTTATGTTAACTGTTAAAATCGATACTAAAACCCATAATCACCGGTTTAATAATTCTGCTATTTCTTTTAATTCTTTATTTTTGCATCATAGACATTTCTTTTGATATTAGTACAGACAGTTCTTTTCAAATTATCAGAAAATATTTCTACCCTGATACCTACTCTATAATAACAGTCAAAGGAAGCTTTGTCTCACCAAGCTATAGGTGAGTAGGTGAGATAACTCCTTGAACTTTACCAATTGACAGTTCCTGCAGTAAAGGACCATTTACACCGAACCAATAGCCGCTGAGACAGTCTAATAAGTCGAAATATTAAGCTTACCCCTATCAGAAAGTTATAATCTTTTCTGAATGTTTTGGACGTAAAAATAAAAATAGTCCTTATTATCCACCTATAAATTATTTTGTGTTGTATTTTTAATTACTTAGCAGTGTTTTTAAGTTGGACACCTTTTCGAAAAACGGCCAGGTCAAGAGTACCCTTAATCAGATAGCATGTATGAAAACACTTATGAAAGTAGAAGAAGCGAAAGTGATATGTCAGGATCGTGGCAAGTGGAAAGCCATAGTATCTGCCTACCCCGTTGGGAAACAGACGTGATGTTATGTATGTATGTATGTATGTTTGGTTAGTCTGGGTTAAATAATTCCATTTATTGAACTCTACGACTTTTTTGCCAAAACACTGTGTCAAAAATTTGTGAAAATACTCTTAAAAAAGAGAACCGTAACGTAAAAAAAAGAAATACAACACAAATAAAAAAAAGCTTAGACACAATTTTGTACCCAGCGGTGTTATCTAGATTCCACGACAAACTTAGAATTAGCTTAAAATTTAAATAGGCAAAATGGCGATCGATAAAAATGTCACAAAATATTTTTTACTAAACCTAATCGTATAAAATAAAGGATGCCAAAATTGGTTTTCCTTTTTTTAAACAATGGCTTTTGGCCTAGTGTAAATGGTCTTTCAGGGCTACCGCTCTCTTATTATTATAATAATGGCCAATATCTTTAGACTAGAATAACGGCACTTTAACTTAATTCAAGTAGCACTTACCATTCTTACACGAAAATCTCTAAAATGAGACATTTCTGAAAACTTTGACAAAAAATGCAGTACTTTTGTAAACATAAAATATTATATTTTGATTGATAAACTGTCGAATCTGTTTCATGGAATAAGTCTTAAAGTAATTCTACATCATTTGTAATATACATAAATAAATAATAGATTATATTATACTAGGTATACTCTGTAAAATACAGCATGATCTCTGTGACAGTTGTATAAACGTAAACAAGAATAGACTTTATGTCAACGGCATAAAGCTTTTATATGACAAATGCAGAGAATGAGAACACAGAGGTGCAAACTGTAAATTATAACTTTATGCCTTTGAAATAAAAGTTAATTTTGCTTACGTTAATATAATTGTCACAGAGATCAAGCTATATTTTACAGAGTATAATAGCAGCATAATAGATAGTGTCGATATTCGTCTTAATACTTAAAAACCTCTCATGTCTCTTTTGCATAAAACATTCTAAACTTATTTCTTTACACTTATTTCTTTTTCAAAAATACTGCTTCTTGTCAGAATTTTTAGTTAAGAAATTTTTCTCTATGATTTGTAACTACCTATATACATTTAACTACGAATCAATTTACATATAAAATGAGATGAAAGTACAAAGTTCCATGAACTACAATAATTAATACTGCATACTTGGTTAATTAATACTGAATATCGAGGCATACCTATATTATACTGAATACTTTTATGTCGGAATTCGCGGATTTCGTCTTATCAATATATATTCACAGCTGAATATAATATAATAACTATACCATAATAAGTCTTCTGGCACTTTCATGGTCAAATTACGTAACTGTGACGTCAGCGAACATCGTATTTCGCCGAACACAAGTATACGCACCACACGTATAAAGTTCACGTTCTTTTTTCGAGTAGCCGAACGTCAGACGTATCCCCTGCACTTTGCCTCCCGCTTTCTGCTGATACCGCCATACCTGCGACAAAGGAGACTCCTGTTATTACAGTAGATAAAAAATATATCTGTCAAATCATAGAAATAATAATCTTTAACTAACGCTTTGACAGCGCAAGTGTTTCCCTCGTATTATTAGGCTGAGGCCGAACTTGCGGTTCACCGCGTCGGTTTCTAACCTGAAAATCTCAAACCTTGACTGGATTTCATTGATTTTGCGAGTTTGATGACATTTTGAGGTTAGAAACCGCCGCGGTGAACCGCAAGTGCGACCTCGGGCTAACAGAGATTTCTTTAAGCTGCGCGTAAAGACAGAGTAGATACTATGTATGTATTTAAGTAAATATCTATGCCTATCAGTTGTCTCGATGCCATAGCACTAGCTTATATTAGCGGTACTAGCCTAATTTGGACTAGATAATGTTGTATGAGAATGTCCAAATGTTTAAACTAACCTATCATTTACGACAATTGAATAAACAAAAAGTGACAGCCCTAAGACTATAAGTAAGTATCGTGCTGTCGGGGTATAAGATGCCCTACTATTCTATTTCTTCTATGGTAAAGAGGCACATTATTGGGCAGCAAATTTGGGAGCTATTGTCAACAGTGATAAGGAAAGTGAACTTCAACTTGCTACACGTGGCCACAGCTTGCCATCACAGGGCGGTGTCATATACCTAAAAAGAAATGTCATCATCTCTTGCTAGAAACATCATACTGCTTAGTAATTCGTCGTAAAATATTGTGTAGTAAAACTACCCTTTAGTCAAAAATTGTCAGGTAACCTAACCTTCACCAGAACTTAACCATTAATTTACTATCTATGAAAATTTAACAACCTGCATGAGTAGCACTGATCTGATATTACAGATCAGTGATGAGTAGCCACCAAAAAGATCAGCCAGCCTACACAATAATCCGGAAGCGAAAAAAACTTAAGATAACATTGTCAAATTCCATTATTTCATTTAAAGATTATCTGCATATTAGCTAAAGACGCGCTCACAACTTCCGCTGTTTTAACAGTTTTTTTTTTCTCATCGGCCGTTAAGCTGTTAACATCTCGTTTAGTGTTGACACAGCATTAGAAGAAATAAATAAAGACGAAACTCGAAACACTGAAGAAATTATAGCATGCATTCCAAAAAAAAACGGTGAGGATGTGTGATCATTTGTGGGAATAAATTTTATCACTTTCAGTTTAGTTTAGTTCATCTGGTTGGTTTATGCTATGGGCCTGCCATAGAGCATCGCGCGCTTAGACAGTTTGCGTTGCTCTATGGGGCCTGCCCAAATAACAAAATTTGATTCTATAGCTCTAACAACGAGTTATGCGTGCTTTTAATGCTAGGACCTCGGTTTTCATGACATCGGAAATCATGGTAGAGGCCATGGTCTCTAGTGGGAGTACGTTGGATACCGCATGCGTCCTGAACGAAGGGAGACGACTCCCCTTCTGACCTCCGCAGTTCAGGATTACTGAGCTACGTTACAGGTAGCCTAGGTATCTCGTGTGGGCTAGTCCTCGTCAGTGGCCAAGTCTGTCACTAGTTTTTCCGATGGCTTACTCGAAGTGTCTGGCTCAAAACAGCTAGGACAATTTTATGTAGTTTTAATAGATTCGAAGCCGGCTTAACAGCCGTGGGGAATTTCACTACAGGTTATTTTCATTACACATAAAAAGTAAGCAAAGAAAAATTACTTAGTTATTATCGTTTTTCGATCGTGACATGGAATGCCCGCATTTTCCAATTAAGTAATACGTCTACCTATTCAATGTTATCGCTTCTTTTTCTTACTTTTTATAGAGCCAAATAAACTACTTAAGTATGTGATAGTTAAACTGAAAAACGAAAGAAAGAAAGGTACCGCAATAGGGATTCGTTTTATCAGTCATTTAACTAAAGTAAACGGATTGTAAACACACACTTTCCAGATCATTCCATTTTAATGGATCATTTCGTTAAATAACACTCTAAAACTAGTAACAATACAACGGTTCTTCAAAAGGGATCTTAGAAGGTTTTTACAGGGTCGGCAGGGCGAGTGTGGCGCCTTCGGTGTTGCAAACGTTCATAGGCTGCGGTGACCGCCAGCCCTTCTGGTGGGCCGTATGCTTGTCTGCCACCTTAGTGGTATAAAAAAAAACGAGGATTGTAGGAAAGTTTACTAAAAGAATAGCTACATAGTCAATTTCCCCGCCGAAGACTTAGGGTGTGTCGTTGAACTCCTTTAATAATGTTTTTTTTAAATAAGCAGTACTTTTATTTCCTAGTACATATTATTATGTAATTTATTTGTTGAAAAATAACAAGTTCCCGACGATTACTGTAGGTGCTGAAGGGTACCTACTCATTCCTAATACGAATTAGTAGGTACTTAGGTACCTTATAGGTATTTGGCTAACATTTGGTGGTTTGTTCTTGATAGGGTGCTTTTCCACCAGGATGCTACGTTGTTATGGATGCATTGATATCAATCATATTGTCAAATTGTGCGACAGGCGATTTAGATTGGTAGATTGCAAACGCATGCTTAGAAAAGTAGCATAGAACATCTCTGTCGGATACGCTCCCAATTAATAAGATTAAAGTTTTTGTTCTCTAGAGTACCTATCTCTTTAGATAGATACCTACTTAACTATGCCTTTCCGTCCATCTCTCAATGATAAGAAATATGTAATAAATTATAAATATTCCCGGACATTTCACGCAACGCTATCTGATCCCAAAGTAAGTTAGGAATAACCTGCTTGTGTTATGGGTGTCAGACCACGGATATTAATACTTATATACTTTTAAATACATACATATTATACATAGAAACACCCAGACTCTTGAGACAAACATTTATGGGTCACACAAATATTTGTCTCCGGTGGGAATCGAACCCACGACCTCCAGCGCCGCAGGCGATCTTACTTCCGACCGCGCCACAGAGGCAGTCAAATTACTTCAAAGTAATAAGAGCAATTATCGGGAAGATCTGTGCGCGCTAGGACGCCCACCCGATAACGTGATAAGGTCAAGGTTCAGTGTTTCAATACTACTTGTAGTAAGAGTTGAACTTTCGTAGTGCTTAGCGACTTTGTTGCTGACCTTACTCACCGCCTACGTTATTGACTATCCGAAAGGAGCCTACGTTATTGACTATCCGAAAGGAGGGGATCTTAAATTCAGAGCTCTACTTAAAGTGGATATCGTAATATACTGTTTTTTTTTTCTTCTTTGTATTTAAAAAATGGTGAGATCTTGCGATTGGAGGAGAGGGGCGAATATTATAATTACTAATTCCTTATGCTACCTACCAAAGTTACATACAATCTTGACATTTTGACATTAACATTTAAAAGTAGAGGACTGCGTTCTGCAGTGGACTGCCACATAGGCTGATTGATTGAATGTTTGTAGGTATATTAAACCACGTTCTAGAAGATACTAAAACCGCTAAAAGCCGAGCATATACAGTTGGGTGATCAACTGGTCTTATGGTGGAACATCTCCTTCCGATCCTAAACAAGGTAATGATTCTTATATGACCTAAGTATGAAAAGAGTTTGGGAGTCATGGAGTTATCCTTCAAAGGGCGTACCTGGTACTCCTGACAGAAGACAGATGGAAGAACACTGTGTAAGTTTAGTCGGTAAGAGTAGTATAGTTTAGTATAGTATCCATTAGAGGGGACCACTCGTAATAAAAAAATTTTCAATAAAAAATAAAACCGACTTCAAGCAAATCCTGAAAAAATAAAATTTACTTAGCACAAAGTAATATGTATTTTGATTTATCATATTTTATTCAATATCATATTGAAGTCGGCGCCAAGTAAACCCATAGTTTTATGTAGGTAGGTATTATATTGATGGCACCAACTTCAATATTATATTGAATTAAATATGATAAATCAAAATACATATTACTTTGTGCTAAGTAAATTTTATTTTTTCAGGATTTGCTTGAAGTCGGTTTTATTTTTTATTGAAAAATTTTTTTTCATCATTTTAAGTGACGGGTGAATCGAAAAATATATCTATCTAGGTGAAAGTTCTCATCGATACAAATCAATCAAGCCCAAACACAAGGTAGCTGCTGTAAATCGTTAAGGAATTCCCTCGACTGTCTTTCGGTTCCATCATCAGATCGACTCCAGACATTCATTAAATTGTAGTACCTTTAAGCACTGAATTAAAAAGTTAACAAACGCACTAGTTGTCCCTACAATTTTCGGTGGTTGCCTTCGATTTCTCCTGAATCCCATCATCAGATTTTGACCTGGTGAAATTGGGACCACCTCAGCAGTGAACTCTATCCAACAAAAAGCAGATTTGAAATTCGTCTATAATTGACGAAATATCGGTGAATAAAACATTGAGAACTTCCTTTTTTTTAAGTCGCATCTATCAATCTAAGTGTAAAGTTCTCATCAATATAAATCAATCAAGCCCAAACACAAGGTAACTGCTGTAAATTGTTAAGGAATGCCCTCGACTGTCTTTCGACTCTATCATCAGATCGACTCCAGACCTTCATTAAAATGTAGAACATTAAAGCACTTAATTAAAAAGTTAACAAGCACACTAGTTGTCCCTACAATTTTCGGTGGTTGCTCTCGTTTTCTCCTGGATCCCATCATCACATCCTGACTTGGTGAAAATGGGACCACCTCAGAAGTAAACCCTATTCAACAAAAAAAGAAATTTTGAAATCCGTCTATAATTGACGGAAATATCGCTTAACATACATAAAAAAAAAATTTTAATAAAAAAGAAACCGACTTCAAACAAAACTAAAAACTGAAAAATAAAATTACTTAGCACAAAGTTAGTATATTCTGATTTATCTGATACCATGAAATATAATACTGAAATCGGTGCCCAGTAAAACTATGTAGGCTTAGGTAGGCATTATTAAGCTCTCTCATAGTCATATTGGCACCGACTTCAGTATTATATTTCATGATATCAGATAAATCAGAATATACTAACTTTGTGCTAAGTAATTTTATTTTTCAGTTTTTAGTTTTGTTTGAAGTCGGTTTCTTTTTTATTAAAAATTTTTTTTCACTGTTTTTAGTGCCGTGTACCTAGACTGAAAATCTATCTACCTAGGTGTAAAGTTCTCGACAGTACCAATAAATCAAGTTCAAACACAAGGTAACTGCTGTTTATCGTTAGGGAATTCTCTCTACTGTCTGTCGTCTCCATCATCAGATCAACTCCAGACCTTCATTCAGTTGAACTACTTTAAAGCCCTTAACAAAAAAAATTACAAACGCCCTAAATGCCTCTACAAATTTTAAAAATTACCTTCGATTTCTCCAGGATGCCATCATCAGATCCTGACTTCCTTAAAATGGGACCACCTTGGGAGTGTCTATTACCGAACGAAAAAAAAATTTTTCAAATCGGTCCATAAACGACGGAGTTCTGCGCGAACAAACATAAAAAAAAATAAAAAAAAACATATATACGGTCGAATTGAGTAACCTCCTCCTTTTTTGAAGTCGGTTAAAAAATACATACAGACGAATTGAGAACCTCCTCCTTTTTTTGAAGTCGGTTAAAAATATGAAAATGTTTTGTTGTGTAGTTTCAGTCGGGATCCAACAAGAGTAGATACGAAAAAAAAATAACGAAAACCAAAGCGACTTCGACAAAAAATTGAAACATAAAATTTACTTAGCACAAAGTAATATGTATTTTTAACCGACTTCAAAAAAGGAGGAGGTTACTCAATTCGACCGTATATATATTTTTTTTTATTTTTTTTTATGTTTGTTCGCGCAGAACTCCGTCGTTTATGGACCGATTTGAAAAATTTTTTTTTCGTTTGAAAATAGATACTTCCAAGGTGGTCCCATTTTAAGGAAGTCAGGATCTGATGATGGCATCCTGGAGAAATCGAAGGTAACTTTTAAAAATTGTAGGGGCATCAAAGGCGTTTGTTAATTTTTTTGTTAAGGGCTTTAAAGTAGTACAATTTAATGAAGGTCTGGAGTCGATCTGATGATGGAGATGAAAGACAGTGGAGAGAATTCCCTACCGATAAACAGTAGTTACCTTGTGTTTGGGCTTGATTAATTTGTACTGTCGAGAACTTAACACCTAGGTAGATAGATTTTCAGTCTGCACGTCATTAAAAATAGTGAAAAAAAAAATTTTTAACAAAAAAGAAACCGACTTCAAACAAAACTAAAAACTGAAAAATAAGATTTACTTAGCACGAAGTATTATATAATATTCTGATTTATCAGATTTCATTCAATATAATACTGAAGTCGGTGCCAATATGACTACGAGAGAGCTCAATAATGCCTACCTAAGCTTACTTGAAGCGTAACGTGTACAGAAAATTCAGTAATGGATTATGCTACACGTATAGGTTTAAATTTTAGCTTGTGTTGTTAATATTTGTTATATTGTAATCGTTTTAAGATAAAAATAAATAAATAAAACATAGTTTTACTGGGCACCGATTTCTGTATTATATTTAATGAAATCTGATAAATCAGAATATACTAACTTCGTGCTAAGTAAATCTTATTTTTCAGTTTTTAGTTTTGTTTGAAGTCGGTTTCTTTTTTGTTAAAATTTTTTTTTTATTTATCAGATGTTATTCAATCTCAAATAGAAGTCGGCGCCAAGTAAACCCATAGTTTTTGGTAGGTGCTAATGGCACAATAATATAGAGTTGACATTATTAGAGGTGGACCTCTATTTAGTAATCTGTGCCTCTACTCTGATCTCTGCTCTATTTTGACCTTAGACCATATATCACGGGACTAGCCTTTGCGAACCACCGCATACAAAAATATTCTGCTAGTTTTCATAGCGGGTGAAGGGGGAAACACAAAGACATATAAAATTTCATTATATTTAAAAATGTATTAATCGACAAACGCGTAATGGCTGTTGTGTGTTAATTTTTATTGTACAGTCAACTACAATGAAATGTACTAGTTTAATCATATAAAATGATGTACTGATGTACAGGCTTTTCATAAAGCCAAAAGACCAAATGGTCTATTGGCTTGGCAGAAAACAATGCTTAAGTAAGGCGCATCTTGTGGTTAGATGATCTAAGACTTTGACCTATACTCTGGTAACTAAAGGTTCTAGAGCAAAAGCATCGAATATAAACGGAGCTAACACTGCAATGCTGATGATTAATAATAAATTACAATAAATACATCTTCGCGAGATGTATTTAAAAGTAAATATTAAAAAAGAATGGTCATAGATTAAAAACGTCGGATCGATGAACTTGTATTATTGGCACGTATAACCACGATAAAATACGATTGCTGGTAAAATAAACTGATGTTCGTATCGTAAGTATTGACCGATACACAATAAATAATACATTTATAAACATCTCTATGTTTTATTGTATACAGAATAGTGTTAAAGTATTTATTGCTTCCTCAGTTTTACGACATTCATGACGCTTTATGGCTGACACCGTACCTCCTACTTTTGACACCCCACCCATACTATTTACTTATTATGTAAATAGTACCTATGTATATTATATTAAACATTTACTTCATGGTTTTCGGCCTCTCAATAGCATTTTTATTTTATTGTGTTCACGCTCAATTTCTTTTTTAAACTCTCATGGTCACTAACATTAGTATTAGAGTAAACGGGATATTTACTATTTAAGTATTATTTTATGTTTCCTATTTTTCGACACTCTTACGAACACACACACCACGTACGTAGTGACGTAGAATTTCTTTTTTCAAAACTTTAATGGAATGATCTTTCGTGTAATTAGTTAGCCTATGAACTTATTTACTAAAATACTTGTAGATATCAATTATTTTTGTATAGTAAGTACTTGTATGAAACAATATTGCGATTACACGTCTTTTAAAGGTTACAGGTTGCGTACATGTTACGAGTAGGTCTGACAGCGCTTCTATTGAAGAGAGACGAAAGAATTTTAACATTAGTGGAAGTACCACGTCGCACTTTAGAATCTCTTAATTAGTTTTTCTTAATTGTACCCATAAAGAACTAAGACAATATTTAGTTTAATGGCAAGCGTTTTATCCTCTAAACATAAAGCAACAATATTTTTAGTCCACCCCATTTTTACTACCCTATAGGAGGAAGCAGTAAACCCTGGTTTCCAACATAGTCTAAAAATCGTCACAAAACGTGACACCAACGTCTCTAGGTATATCGCTAACTTGAATTCTGGTGCATTCGCTTGAGCCCGCATTCGCTTGAGCCCGCTTTTCATATTCGTGACACAGAGCTCCTGTTTATATTGTGGGACACTTTTAGCATACCTACCGCCATCTAACCACACCTAAGTTGTAACCCAACGTAAGCTTGTAGTATACAATTTAGACTCCTGATCAACACACGGTGCACTTAATCCGGTCGTCTTCTATGAAGGCGAATGTGAGATATTAGGGAAGGATAGGACAAAAAAGTACCTACTCGGTTAACATAACGATTACGTTTTGTTTCTATCCCCTACTTTCAAGCGATTCTCTCCTGCATTTCCATAATATATCACTTCCATCTTCCCGTGTCGGAATTTACAAACATTAGCGTCTAATGAGACTGGTCGTGTATGGACATCATGATCATCTGAGCTGACTGAAGGATAGTTGAAGTTTCTGTATAACCTACGTAAATAAATAAAATTAAATTGTCCGTTATATTTAAAATTTAAAAATACATATTTTTAAGAAACACATGTGAATATAATACATATATGTGTATGGTTTTATAAATCAGTAACACCGAAGAAAATTTCAAATAGAATTTCATCTGACTGTCGGTTTGTTCACCCGAACAGCTGACCAATTTCGACAGGGCTTGTCTTTTGTAAATGGTACTATAAAACAATTAAACTTTATTTTGTTAAATAAAAGTAAAAATAAAAAAAAATAAAAAAAATATCTCTTTGAAGTTTAAGAAAAAATAGATGTGTTAAAATTGTCGTGACTCTACTGATTGTAAAGATGTTTGTTACTTGTTTGTAGTTGTATGCGATTATGCACTTTACTACCCTGCTGCAGAAACAACAGAGTCAATGTCTGAGGGACGAGTGGAGAGACCAGGACTGCGACTCCCTCAACTCTGCAAGCCGCAGGGTAGACCGCCGATTCTCGACCACACGACGTGAATGCGTGGACGCAAATTTACGGGTGAAACGTCGTCTGTCTCATGTTCGCCGTTCCTAAATATGAGACAGGTGACACGTCACCCGCCGATTTCCGTCCACGCATTCATGTCGTGTGAAGCGAGAATCGGTGCCCTGGAGCCGAAGTCTGCCATTTCAATTGTGTCAAAACAGAATCGAAATCTCTCCATAAAAAACCCGATTCTTTGGCTACAGTACCATTTTACAGTTTTCGTAGCTATTGAGCTACGAACACAATTGCCAAATAGTAGACCCCTGATATCAAGTCTCTTGGACATTGTAATAAAGATAACATAGAGATAATTGTGAAAGCAATTATTATGCCACAAAATTAATGTGAATGAAATGGTGCTATTTTTAGCCCCTCTCTATAAAATAGATTGCAGAGGGACTTATGGCGAGACTTTGTCTGTAGTCTGTGACTCTGTTGCATTATATTACGTCACTAGGTCACGTGGATCTTCTGTTCAAAGTTTGAAATAAAACAAAAATGAAAACGTCAATAGGAGTGAACTTTCACTTTCTCAGAGGGGCAGTTGGGTGAGACCGTCCCACGGCTTCTTGTTTTACATGTGGAAAATACGGCATGGATACTATGACTCTTACCGACTAAAAACCAACATGTTCCCTTCCTACTACTAACGGTTGGGAGCCCCGGGTAAGCCCTCGGAAGGATATCGCCGGGAATGAAATAGGCCCTTGGCCAGAAGACGCAGGTTCGAGTCCTGATTGAAACTGATAATTTTTTCCCATTAAATTTGATAGAATACCTAAACTAAATCTTTACAGTAACAAAATCAACAAATCAGGGGCAGATGCCTTAGGGCAGAGTCATCTATAGGTAACATAGGCAAGTTATGTCAAGTATTATCACTTTACTACCCAAGAGAGCGGAGCAGTAATATTAAATGTCACCAAATCTGGTAGATTCACGTACATATTATTGCTTCGAATGTCCCCATATTTGCAGATCGCAAAATATCTGTTTCATTAACTACTTAGATACTTAATAATATAAATGCGAAAGTTTGTCAGTGTGTGGCAGGTATGTAGCTCATTCACACTCTAACGGCTGCTCCTATATAGTTGTAATTTTGCACAGGGATAAGTTATATTCTGGAATAACACAAGGTTACTTTTTATTCCCGGAATAAGTTCTGGTAGAATGCGGTAACGAGAATTTCAACCAGCGGGCTCTATCAAATTTTTAGTTAGAGCCAGAGCACAGAATACCTAATCCCAGGGTATTGAGTCAGAGACTGTAGAATAAACGTAGGTAATCAGATAAAAAAATCTTGCCCTTATCATCAATCAATACATATAATAAAATCGTAACAAGTCGCTGTCTGTACATGGAAGATAAAATAAGAAAAAATATTATAGGGGGGCTTTATGAACGCAATAGAACCCAAAACAATGATTATTAGAATTTTTGTCTGTTTGTCTGTATGTCTGTTTGTCTGTACGTTTGTGCACGCTAATCTCAGTAACCGCTTAACCGATTGCAATGCGGTTTTCTTTATTGTGTTGAGGTTTGCTCCACTTAACATTTAATGTTTATTTTATGTCAATCGGTTTATAAATAAAAAAGTTATATCACATTAAAGAACTAATCTTTAAGCTCCTTTATGATTAAGCAAACAGGGCAGTTTCACACGCTGCTTGATGAGTCTGCTGAAGAATTACCTTTCCTTTCATACACCTTATGTGACGTAAACGAAGTTGCTGGTTCAGCTAGTAATAAATATTATTGAATGAAACGTCAAGAGCCAGTATCAATATTAATGCTTGCTCTACATCACTCGCGAAGTTGAACGAAGTTCGTCGGCGAAGTTGCCCGAGGCAAAGAAAATTTTTGACGATGTAGGCCGAGGTGCCCCTCTACACTCTCGTACTCGTCCAACTTCGTTCAACTTCGCTACCCTCGCTACGCTACGCTCTCTACACTCTCTACACATCTTAGTAATCAGTGGCGGGTTCGACCCCTTTTTTTTTTAAGTGAGGGAAAATCCTCTTGGATGTTATGCCGGACTCCTACCGACTAAAAAACCTCAAGTAACGCCCAACAGCCTATGGTTGTGAACCCCGGGTAAGCCCTCGGAAGGATTTCCCAGGACTCCCAACAGGGGTGGTTCGGGTGCTAACCCGCGTCTTTGGGGGGGTTTCGGGTTCGATCCCTGGGTTGGAATGGAACAAATATTTTTGTGACACGCAAAAGTTTGATTCGGCTACAGCAATCAGTCAGTGTTTGGATGATCTCTATGACATGTGTCAAATATGTATATCTATATGGATTTAATGATGTGTACCACTTGTCTAAATGCCATGGAACAAGGTGAATTTCAGCAATGTAAAAAATCACGTGATATGTATATTATTATCTGTACTAATATTTTAAAGAGAAAAGATTTTATTATTTTTTTGTATGTTTGTTTGTTTGCATTGAATAAATTGCTAAACTACTGAACCGATTCAAAAAAATCTTACACGGTTGGGAAGATACGTTATCCCCGATGAACATAAGCTATATTTTATTCCCATATTCCCACGGGAGCGGGATCTGAGCGTGTGAAACCGCGTGACGTCCGCTAGTTTTTCATAATCCTTTAAGTGTTTACAAGAGCCTCTAATAAACCCTTCTTCATACATTATTGTATGCATTAAGTGTCAAATACTATTTTGCAATAAACTTCCTTCATTTACCAATCAATTACTTAAATAAAATTGTTAAACTCCACTCCTTCTTCAATTTTAAAATAATCTGCTGATATCCGAAAATATATATATTTTTTATACATCAAATGTAGGTAAGTACATGAAATTTACAAAACAAAGTTTTTACCCGAATGATTTAAGAGAAAGAAAAAATGTTAGTTTTGTGTGATTCCTTATTGTAATCTCTGCGCTAGTATGCAATCTTTTTTATTTTACCGAGATAATGAGAATCTATTGTTCATACCTATATTACAAGGAAGGTACATTTTTAAGAATAGCAGTGTATTTTTGTCCCGTTTCCAGAAAATTTCTACTTCAGCAAAGTTGTGTAAACTTTGCTGGAGCTTTTAAGTAAAACAAAAGATAATTTAATTAGTACCTACAACTTAGTAAAACGCCATTTCAAAGTCGTATCACTTTCCTAAAGTTATGGACATCTTCACCGAATCATTTGTGTTTAAGAATATTGGTTTTGCAAAATAATAGAACAGATTACTTAGCTTTCTTGCTTAGCCTGTTTCTTGCTCTCTTAACCCAAACACTATTCAGTTTTTAAAACCTCTTTTGGCTTCGGGCCGCAATTATTGCATGCCTACAGTATGTCGTGCCCGATCTGAGGATATTTGCGAGTTGAGACCCCGAGATGTCACGCACGCTTTTGTTAGACATTGTTGCCGCGGCCACACTTGGTCACCAGATGGTCACTTGTTTGACTGATGCTGATGCATTTAAACAACGGATACTGGTTTTACATTTGTAAGATTTATGATAACAAAACAAATATATATCTCGAACATGTTTTGTAGCTAACAAAACGAGTGTGTTCATTTAACAGATCAATTTTGCACACGCATTCCATTTCAATTTAGAAGGATAGTTCCGGCGGAGCTGTTAAAATATTCATAAACAAATAGTAACTATGATAGATATTCTAAACGTATCTAACCCAGATTATACTTCAATTGCTATGAACAATGTAGGTAGGTATATACGTTCAGAACAAATCATATCAGTCGAGTGTCTCTAAGTGCTACAGCGGGGTACCTGTTTCTGGTTATCTTCCGTAGAGTAAGAACCCACCACTACACCTTTCATAATATCGAGAGTTTGGGGACAGCAGCAACGGTGGTGGCCAGTTACGACGCCGACGGCGCGTCGGGCGGCTTCCGGACGTTCGCCCGTCGGCATAGGCCACACACCGGTCACCTCTAATTGTTACATCTACCTATTACTCTAACACATGTGTAATTTCAACATACCTATTGGTGTGGACGAAGCGGGAGGCGGCAGGGTCGGCCGCCGATCTGTAAACAGTGGTTATCGACGCGCCGCCACTTGCTCCACGCCATCTCCGGCTACTGGGCTATATTTATCCGCTCTGGAACTGACGCGCTCGGCTAAATCTGTTCGGCGCCGAGCGCTGCCGGCCTCCTGCAACCACAACCACGTCACGAAGTGTCTCACTGCACGGCGCGGGCGGCGCTCCCCCGACGACACCACCCGAGCGTGCAACCGACACGCACAGCAGAATTCGCGAACGCTAACGTCAAACCAAGTCGCAGGGCGCAAGCGGTACATGAATAAAGGTCAATATCTCACCTGAGGGCTGTGTCTCAGTAGGACTTATGAGCCGGGGCCGGCGCCGCGGCCACGCACGCCTGGTGGTGGTAGTACGAGGGCGCAGGCGTGCGGTAGTGGTGGTGAGGCGGCGGCGAGGCGCGGTACGCGTCCGGCACCGGGGACCCCCCTCGGTACCCTGCCAGTTGACAGCTCGGCGGTTCGAAAAGGTCTCGGAACGCTGGCGGAAGTTGCTCCGCTGGAGGTTCCGGAGCCGCGTACCAGCCGGACGTGGCCGCTCGGAATTCTTCAGCGGCTAGTGAATAGGGCTGCGGCGAACAGTACACTGCCGACGGTGGTAACCGGGGTTCACTGAAATCGTCTAGAGCGTCCACCGGCTTGTCGTATCGCGCGCACTCCGCGCCCGGCTCCCGCTTGGGCCGACACTCGAAGATGCGCGGTTTCACATCCGGCTTAACGTCGCGCGCCTGGCCCAGCGCATCGGCAGCGCTGAGCGCTTCCTGCGCCGCCAGCGCCTCCTGCGCCTGCTGCAGTTGCTGCTGCCGCTTCAGCGCTTCTTCTTTTTCTCTCAACGCATCCTTCTTTTTGAAACGCCGCCGCCGCCGCAGGTACGAGCCGTTATCGAACATATTGTACGAGTCGGGATCTAGAGTCCAGTAACTGCCTTTGCCAGGCTTTTTATCGTCTCTCGCCACTTTCACAAAACACTCGTTGAGGCTTAAGTTATGCCTAATGGAATTTTGCCACCCCTGTTTGTTTTCTCTGTAATAAGGAAATCGTTCCATTATGAATTGGTATATGCCGTTTAGTGTGATTCGACGTTCTGGTGCGTTTTGTATAGCCATCGCAATGAGGGCTATATACGAGTAGGGCGGTTTGACCATGTCTTTGGGTGCACCGACATGCTGCTGATGGGGGTGGAGGTAGGGCGCCCCGTAGCCATAGCGGTACTGTTCGTAGGCGTAGGGGGTGACACTGGCCGAGTAGCCGGCGGCGGCTCCTCCGCGGTACGCATAGGGACTCTGTTCACCGAACAACGCGTGCATTTTAGCCGAGTTCGCTCACTGCCGCAACATGCTCGGCCCGAACCTACGGAGCTGTCGACGCGCTGCTCCCGCGGCAACACAATTACGACTGACCGGTTTTGTTTGGATTCACAACAAGGCCGGTTTACATAGCGGCTGCTAAGCGAGAGACGAATGAGCGGTGCGGTGGGCGCCGCCGTCGTCCGCGGTGCAGCTCGGAGGCGCTCCGCCCCCTATAGCTGCGCTCTTCCCTACCTCGGCGCGCACTATCCGCGTCTCTGTCTCGGATTAAGCGTAGGGCGCCGCACGCCCAGCCCCGCCGATAGGCGTCGCCGCTCCGTTAAGCCCGCACAACCCCAACGGACACTCCTCACCCTAGCCCTATATCCTGAGCCATTGTTAACACATCTGTCGTCTTTCCTGGCGTACCTACCTATATTCGTTTGTTTGACTGCAACGGTCAAGTAGTGCAAAGCAGAAACCTTTTAATAAATTGTCACATCATCTGTAGGTATATAATAAAAGGTCATAAGTTTTGAAGAATTCTATCCATCCAACACATACAAATCTTATTGAGAGCGCTTCTATTGTTTTTAACCGACTATAAAAAAAGAGGTTACTCAATTCGACCGTATATTTTTTTTATGTTTGTTTGCGCAGAACTGGGTACGTCGTTTATGCCGATCTATTTTTTTTTTTTTCGTTGTAAAACAGATACTCCCAAGGTGGTCCCAGTTCAAGGAAGTCAGAATCTGATGATGGCATCCTGGAGAAATCTAGGGAAACTTTTGAAAATTGTAGGGGCATCTAGAGCGTTTGTAATTTTTATTTAGTGCTTTAAAGTAGTATAATTTAATGAAGGTCTGGAGTCGATCTGATGATGAAGACGAAAGACAGTAGAGAGAATTCCCTAACGATATACCGAGTATACCTACAGCAGTTACCTTAAAAATAATGAAAAAAATTGACAATAAAAAACCGACTTCAAACAAAACTACAAAACTGAAAAATAAAATTTACTTAGCACAAAGTTAGTTAATTCTGATTTATCAGATATCTTTAAAAATAATACTGAAGTCGGTGCCAATATGAGAGAGATTAATAATGCCTACCTATGCCTACATAGTTTTACTGGGCACCGATTTCAATATTATATTTCATGATAAATCAGAAAATACCTGCTAACTTTGCGCTAAGTATCTACATAATTTTTTTTCGTTTGAAGTCGGTTTTATTTTTGTTAAAAACTTTTTATTTCATTATTTTAAGTGCCGACTGGACTAAAAATCTATCTACCTATCCAGGTGTAAAGTGCTCATCAATACAAATCTATCCAGCCCAAACACAAGGTAACTGCTGTAGTTATTAAGGAATTCGACTGTCATTCGACTCTATCATCACATCGAGTTCAGACCTTCATTAATTTGTAGTATTTTAAAGCACTTAATTAATAAGTAAAAAAACGCACAAGTTGTCCCTACAATTTTCGGCAGTTGCCCTCGATTTCTCCAGGATCCCATCATCAGATCCTGAACGGGTGAAAATGGGACCGTCTCAGAAGTAAATCCTATTCAACAAAAAAAAATGATATCCGCCTACAATTGACAGAAATATCGGTAAATTTGAGTTGTGTTAATCTACTTCTGCTGGGGCTGGCTGTCTTCGGAGAGGTACTAGATATCTATATATATAAAAATCATTGCCACTTTTCGTTGTAATTTTATAACTCGAGATCGGGCTCACCTATCAAAACCAAATGTTTAGGCTTTGTTCGGACTATTTAGTAGATGGTTTATGTAAAGTTTGCACAAAATCGGTCGAGCGGTTCTTGATTTATCACGCAAACGAAGTTGCGTGGGTCAGCTAGTTAGATAGATATATAATCTGTGGAAGGTACTAGGTACTCTGTAATAAGTAATAACATTATTATTAATAGCTCTAACTTATTAAAATAAAAAATCTCTAAAACTATGATGGACTTAATTTGGAACAAATGTCATAATTCCAGAAAAAAATACTTTAATTTTGGACACTGTATTTGGAAGTTAATGTCCGACAAACATTAGGTACCTACTACATACCTACATACAACTTGCACAACATGTATATAAGGTACGTACATAATAAGTCCTAGACCTACCTATTTATTCTCTATTAGATACACATACTGAATAGATTTCTGAGACGTGAGAGTAAGTGCAGGAATTAATATTATTTATTGAATGCATTCTATTATTATAATAGAATGCATCAATAAATAACTATTAAATCCGGTATTTAAAAAAATTATAACTTTTTAAATAAATCAGACACAGCAAAAAAATTATAATAGAGTGCTTAAAATTATTAATGCCAATCAAATGAAATATGTACCTCGTTGTTTTACCATTGATCAGATTTTAAGTAGATTTGTCTTACTTTATTGAAAATGCGGAAGTTTTGAGTGTTGATGTGTGCATGTTTGTTACTCTTTCTAACGGCTGAAGAGATCTGGAAAAAAATTGGTACAGAGACAGATTAATTATAGTCTGGAATAACACACAGGCTTCTTATCCCTAAAATAAGTACCCATGGGAACGGGAACAATATTTTACTAGCTAGTAAGGAATAAGCTCAAGTCGTAGAATTGCATGAAACCGTTGACACTCCTGCAATCTGCCATTAGCGAATGTTTAGCAATTTACACCCACTTCCGAGTAGCTAAGAAAAGAACCTTCATTCAGACATGTCTCAACTATAATAGGTATATCTCCATCGCAAGGATCCTCCGAGCCGTTTGAGAGTTACAGTGCAGTGGCGCGACCAAATAGTGCGGGCGCACGCACCACACAAATTTATAGTCCTGTTAATGGTAGTAGTAGATACCTAATTGTAGTTAGGTACCTACCGTTAAAGTGAGCACATGCGCTCACTTGGTCGTAGTCAGTGTTATTGTTCCGAAGGTGAAACACGTGTCATGATAAGACATTTTAAGAAATAAACTTAATTACTTGGAATACAAAAAACCCGACTGCCAAGTAAACATACAACTGAAAAGCAAAAAACAAGCTCTATATTTCTTTTGTGATTTTCTTTAGCTACTTTTTGTTTTACTTTGTCGGCAACATTTGCAGGCGGGAAAAAGCTAAGTCAAGCGAGTGGTAGTTCACAAAATAGGTACATGTTCCCATAGCTTGTTCCCGCCTGCAAATGTTGCCGAGAAAGTAAAACAGTAGGTAAGTAGCTAAAGAAAATCACAAAAGAAATGTAAAGCTTGTTTTTTGCTTTTCAGTTTTATGTTTACTTGGCAGTCGGGTTTTTTGTATTCCAAATAATTAAGTTTATTTAAAACTTTTTAGTTATGTTAGTAGTGGAGTTATTAATTTTCGTGTAGTGAAGGGACATCACCAAAATTCAACCTAAGTACCTAATTATTATATTTTTGATCATATTTCCGGTGCTACTCAACCGATTGCAATCAAACAAATGTAAAAATTTAAGTCTGACTAAGGCCTTATAAACACATAATACCGCATCAAAATCGGTTCAGTAGTTTTGCGTTCATCGCAGTCAAATAATTATAACGCCAAAACTCCGCCATTTTGATTTTCCATGATTTTTTTTATACCTGGTGTCACTTACACAATCACGACGAATCAAATGACACCTTGTATGTCAAAATCCGTCAAGCAGTTGAGGCTGTAGAGCGTGCAAGAAAAAAATCAACGTTTTTAGCGCCAATAGTCAGCCATTTTGATTTTTTTGAAATTTTTATGTACCTGGTGTCACTCACACAATCACGACAAATCAAATGACACCTTGCTTGTCAAAATCCGTCAAGCCGTTTAGGCTGTAGGACATGACAAAGAATTGGATACATACATACATTCTCTCGAAGAACATTACCCTCTTGTCTTCGGCAGTTCGGGTCAGTTCGGGTAAAAAGCCTTCCTGTGCGTTCCCGAAGTGTAAAAAGTAAAAACCATATCCCAAATTCGAAAAAAGAATGTATCATGTCGTTTGTACAATATCTTTGTGTGTGAATTAGTCTCACTTTTTTTGAGTTCGTAATGTATGACGTAGGCCCGACTAGGTATACTATTACTTGGTCGAAGGGTATAGCGGCAACAGAAATACCGTGAAAATTTCAACTGTCTATTCTATAGCTATCATAGTTCATGGGATACAAAGCCAGCTCACAGACAGACGGACAGCGAAGTCACAGTAACAGGGTTCCGTTTTCAGTGTTTCAGTCAAGTTCGGTGGATACCATGTTTGGTTAGTTCATTATGGCACTCGCAGGGAGATACTCGTAAGTACCTTTTTGAAAATTGTGTACTGAATGAAATAAATAAATAAATAAATAAAATGCTTGGCGATTCCAACTCGCTCTTGTTCCGTTTATTCCCTGTTTCCTTCAGCTTGAGATATATAAGTTTTTGTTCAGTTAGTTCCGTTCCGCGCAACCTTACCTACGTCACTACGCCTACCTACGTCACTTATGAGAGAAATGTGTATTTATTCATAGGGCTCAAGGGAGGGAGGGGATGCTTTACTTTATCATAAAAGATCTTAAAGATTAAGTCAATTGTAAAATAATTCTTAAAAGCATATCATGCGCATCACTCGTCAGTTTAGAACTTTAGAATGACACTTGAATTTTAGCTCGTACGTATACGTACGTATAGCTATGGTTGAGATGTACCTTTCTGAAATACAAAACTTACAATATTGAAACTTGTGTGGAACAATCTTTAAAGTACTCCCTTTGAGAACATAAAAAAATCCGGCCAATTGCGAGTCGGACTCGCTCACGGATGATTCCGTACAAAAAACGGCAAAAAAAACACGATTGTCGTATGGGTCACTCAAATGATTATTTTTCTAATTTTAGTATTTGTTGTTATAGTGAAACCAGAAATACATCATAATATGTGAAAATTTCAGCTAGGTATCACGGTTCCTGAGATCCTCGTGATTGACAGACAAACGGACTGCGAAGTCTCACGAATAGGGTCCCGTTTGTGCCCTTTGGGTACCTACCTACGGACCCTAAAAATGAAAATATCGAACCGCTCGTTGAGTAATTACAAATGAAAAATCATTTTGTATTTCATCCCTTCTTCCAAAGGAGGCGGTCGCGGTCTCCACTCCAGAACTCGTTTGCTCCACCGACCATCAGTTCTCCTACTCCTCTGACGAATAACATCGTTCCGGATTTTCCCTCAGAGACAACCCAAGCGTAGGTCGTTCCATTGTTCATTGCGCAACTTTAAGGGCATGAACTAGCTTCACTGTGAGTGTCCACGTCTCAGCACCGTAGGTCATAACTGGTAGAACGCACTGGTTCTAGACTCTTGTCTTCAGGTATTGCGGTATAGGCGAATAGAAAACCTGACGCAGTTTGCTGAACGCTGCTGAGCCCAAGCGGATCCTTCTCGCTATTTCCTTTTCCAGGTTATTGCCTAGTGTGATTTCTTGCCCATTTAGCCCCAGTAGGTTTATATTCTTGGACAACCTCAAGCCTCGATCCTTAAACGTAGATGACATGACATTTTCATTGAACATGACCTTGGTTTTATCCAAGTTCATGTCTAGACTTAAGGTAAGACCGCACTGGGCGGAACTGCACTGCAGCGCAACTGCGCGACACGTCGCGTCATTTTTTGGTATACCGCACTACAACTGCGCTACAACTGCAGGGGAATAACAAAAATGTATTCAGTAGGTAGTGAATAGTGTTGCCAGGTGTCCCGATTTGGGCGGAACGTCCCGATTTTCAGGGGTCTGAGGACGCGTCCCGATTTGTACTTGATCGGGACGCTAAATGTCCCGATTTATGATAACCAACAATAATTATATATTAACATCATGATCAGTCAATCATCTACTTAAACTGTATAAAAAACCGGCCAAGTGCGAGTTGGACTCGCTCATGAAGGGTTTCGTAGCAGCAAGTAAAATAATATAAGAAGTTCTTATAGTTCGTTGTAACTTTGATTGATGTTTTAACACGTTCGCAGTGGTAGTGATTTTTCTAACCGGAAATTGCGGTTTATGACGTATTAAAAAAAACTACCAGCTCTATCTCGTTCAAAACAATTTTCGTTGGTTGTTTTTATGGCAATGTACATCATATATATTTTTTAGATATCATTCTCTTAGTTTAGAAGTTAGAGGGGAAACACACATTTATCCACTTTGGAAGTAGGTATCTCTTGCGCAAACTATTCACTTGAGGAAAAAATGATTTTAGGAACCTTAATTGAATTTTTGAAGACCTATCTGTAGATACCACACACGTATGGGTTGGATGAAAAAAAAAACTTTTGAGATTCAGTTCTGAGTATGGGGACCCCCAAAATTTACTGCTTTTTTTCTAGTTTTATACAAGAATCTTAATGCGGTTCACAGAATACATCTCGTTACCGAGTTTTAATAGCATACTTAGGCCTTATAGTTTCGGAGAAAAGTGGCTGTGACACACGGACGGACAGACAGACAGACAGACATGACGAATCTATAAGGGTTCCGTTTTTGCCATTTGGCTACGAAACTAATTGGCTTACTCATCAACGCCAGCCGAATCATACAAACAATATAAACATGTAATGACATTTGGAAAGTACCTATCTGATCTGTTGTGACGTAAATATCCATAGTAGTTGAACAGAGATTCGTCAAAATTCGGGGTGAAACGAGGTGGCAAGTTATGTATTATACGAAAGAAAATATTAAATTCTTGTAGATCTTAAAATTCAGCAATAGAAATAAATGAACGTGTTTCAGTTTTTAAACCCCCAAAACTAGCCCTTCTTTACAGTTTTAAAGCTGTAAAAAGTAACATTTTACAAGTGGCCTTTAACTAACAATGTTTAGAAAATATGTAACACCAAAATAGATAACCACACCAAAATTCTAAAATTACAAATATTAGCACATTAAATTAAGAGTTCTTCTTTTAGGCAATTTAAAAAACGCTTTGGACTACAGCCATAAAACGGGAAAAGAGCTTTACCTTTTTGGAAATTCCACCCCTCAGGGATAAATAGGAAGTTAGTTCCTAGCGATTTTCAAAATGGTACGGCTATTTTAATTTACGTTTGGAAATCCTTTATAGATGCAGTGCTATATTCTTATCGACTAAAACCACACGGTTCCCTACCAATGCCCACAGCCGGAGCCCCAGGAAATAAGATTCCCGATAGACTTTGGCTACCACCGTGGCCTCATCTAGGAGTTCGGATACTATCCCACGTCTTTAGGGGGTTAGTTGGGATTTGGGATGTTATCCCGCTTCTTACGTCACGCCGTGTTTTTGTAAGAAGGGCGAGCAGCGCTTTCGTTGTCTTCAAGCCCACGGTCGTGGAGGCCTAAAGTGCCCTCTGTAGACTGGGGTACTCAGTGGAAGAGTTATCTCCCGCTCTCTCCCCGCTGTCTCTTTTTCGAGAAAGACCTGTTCGCAGAAAGACCCGGCGGCGTCCCACTTCTTCCCCTTGGCGATCATAACTCGCACGTCTTCGCCTAAAGAATGTCCACGAGGATCTGGCGCACTCCATCAATGTGTGGAGCGCTGTGACCTCGCTGCGTTAGTGCTGGCACTAAGCTGTGGTCTCCCGGTGTATTCGACCCAGATATTTACCGAAGCACCCGTGCCAGGTAATCATCTGTGACAACAGGTAGCAGAGGTTGCCATAGCTCGTCTTCAGCCACTTGTCCACGCCGGGTCTAATCACCTTGATTGTGGCGTTTCCCCATCTTGGTTGCTCAGGTCGCACCTTTCAAGTCTCTATGATTTTTGGTAGAGATGGGACCGCTGAGCATTCTCGGGGCGCAGGTCTATGGCCCAGGCTCAGTGACTTCTTGCGCCATTTAAACAATGACACAAAGGCCCTCGCTTCCAGGTCCCATGGAGGAGTTCCGGTAAAACGGTTAGGGCTACTACAATCATGAAACGAGCGTCTATATGAGCGTCGTTTGCTACAATCTAAGACAGGTGTTAAATTGAAAATTAAAAACCCTTGACCCCACTTACGCTCTAATAAACCCAAACATGCCCTGTAATTTACTGAATGAATTTTAGTACAATACCTTCATCACTCAAGAAGTGAGCTGTTGATCTCTAAAATTCATCCAAGCCAAGAACCATCCCGGTCACTAACGAACAAAAAACCGCAACGAACCGCTGAAATTTACACAAATCTTCTTCTTCCTTCCCTGTTCCCATTATTTGGGGTCGGGTCTCCTCACTCTTCTGCGCCAAGACAGTCTGTCTTGGGTTGTCGGTTCTGGCAATTGGGCTTTCCTGAGGTCTCTCTCGATATTTGACCACCAGGTCGATGGCGGGCGGCCTCTGCCTCTCTTTTGTTCTGGGATATTTAGGGCTAGTTTCACTACGTGATCTTCGCTGCGTCTTTTTACATGTCCATACCATCTGAGGCGGTGTTCGGTCATTTTGTCCATGATTGGTGCAACTTTAAAACTGCCGCGTATGTGTTCATTGCGCACCCTATCCAGTCTGGTCACCCCCCCTGCCCACCTCAGCATCTTCATCTCACTGACTGAAATTTACACAAATGATGTAGGTATTTCGTTCTGTTTTCGCTTTAGCAAAAATCTGAAAAAAAAGGGAGTCTAAGCCCCCTCCCCCCTAAACCCCACAACAAAAGTGTTTTTTGCCTTTTTTTTGGTACAGAACCTTAGTGTGCGCGAGTCCGACTCGCACTTGGCCGGTTTTTTATTTTGTCCCGATTTAAAACCCTAAGTCCCGATTATTTTTACCATTTGTACCGATTTTCATCCGATAGGACCTGGCAACACTAGTAGTGAACCTCTGAGCAAGATGGACGTCGAAATGGATGACGGATGCTATGAAGCTTTGAATAGGGATGCAATATCGTTTATAAAAAATATCGATATTGAAAACATCGATGTTTAAATACGATATATGGATAATCACGAACGATATATTGATAAATCGATTTGTTTGCCACTCTTATTGTTTTTTTTAACAATAATAATCACACGGAAACACAACCTTGATTATTCTACTTTTGTTCATAACTCCGCTTTTGTTAACCGATTGCCATGGAACTAAGGTCAGATTTTAAGCTTAACAAGATCTCTCTAATAAAAAAAACATATAAACATCAACATTATATCGTTTATAAACATCAATGTTTTCAATATTGATATTATATTTTGATAAATATCGATATTCCAAAATCGATATTTTTAATAAACGATATTGCATCCCTACTGACTATGAAAATGAAGTTGGCCTAAACCGCACTGAGCGGCGCGACAGGTCGCGACACTTTTGGTGAGTTGATCAACTTTGTCGCGCAGTTCCGCTGCAGTCAGCTGAAGTGTAGTTCAGTTGCAGCTTAGTGCGTGTTGCCTCATACAATTTCAAATAAAGAATCTTTTGTCGCGTCGTGTCGCGCAGTTCCGCTGCAGTGCAGTTCCGCCCAGTGCGGTCTTACCTTTACACGTCGAGACTCTCTGCTTAGACTGTGCAGCATCCCGCTCAATTGTTGCAGCGTTTCCGCAACTATGACGATGTTCGTCAGCAAACCGAAGATACGTTCACCGTTTATCAGTTTATATTCACGCCCCATCCATTTTTGTAAAAATATAGTCTATTCTACTCTACTCTACGCAAATAGAGTATCTATACCGAAGTATAATAGGTACCTACTCTATTTTACTTGTTAAATATTCGTCAACATTTTCCGTTAGTCACGCAATTTCACTTAAGCTGCGGTTTTTACAGTTTATCCAAATGACACGGAGGGATGGGTAGTGAAACACAATTAATCCATCTGGAATTTATCCGGTGCAGCTACCCTCGGGGTCCAATTAAAATGTAAATTGATGGGGTGAGAGCTGGCCGGGGTAAGCTCACAGCGCTGTGTTATCGTAACACGGCAGCACCGGCGCGTTTCGTCACTTGCTTTTAAATGAAACTTATCAATATAAATATAATTTACACGAACAACAGAGGGTTGCTTTATTATACAATTTTGTTTATGACTCGTGGCTCCTGTGGCATAAGTTAGTGTTTTGTTGAGATCTTTGCTACTGTTTTGGAAAATTGCTTTCAGAATTTCTTTTACAAAATTTTGCAGTTGGTAGGTAAGTATTGGTAAAAGACGGAACGTCGTGGTTCTGGCGATCCTTGGGGGAGGCTTATTACCAGTAGTGGGCGCAGCTTTTATTACATAATGTCTAAAATCTTGTAATAGTTAGGTACCCACTTGCATAATTTATCCGTAAAATTGTCATTTCTTCAATTCAGAAATTGGAGTCCTGCTTTGCTCTACTTGACATACTACTATGTATTATAGTGAAATTAACTATTGTCTTACGAACTCTACCTACCCACATTGTGCAAAGGAATGCAGGTCAATCGCCTTCTTGGCAGCTTGTTGCCAGCGAGCGTATTGAATAGCACGTCCACCTAATCTATAACCCGGCTTATCAATCCCCAACTGCAAATACAGGGCATAGGGCTTACCTGGCACTCCTGGCATCAGGCACCATGTGGTTTTAGCTGGTAGGAGTCGATGAATCCATGAGAAATTCACGCCAACATCACACAGTCGAGAGAATCGGAAAAAAAAGTAGCTTATAGCTTGGCTTTAAGCTTTTGCCGAACTTTTAAAAAACCTCACGTACCTAACGCCTGACAGCCTATGGTTGGGAGCCCCGGGTAAGCCCTCGGAAGGATGTCTCAGGACTCCCAAGAGTTAGTCACAAGCTACTCGAGTTAGGAGTCTAATCTCTACTTTGCCTTAGATTTAGAAAATAAACCTATTCCTCAGCAGTCCTCCTTTCCCTACAGTTACAATCTCCAGTTTTCGTGCATACCTACAGTAGGAAAATATATTCACGAACTTTCACGATTTATTTTCCATAGCGCAATGTGATTCGAAGTTAAGGTAGGAATAACCAGCTTTTTTTATAAACGGAAATATTTACTTTTGTAGGAATATCTGCCAACATAGAATCACCCAGACCGCAGACCTCGAAACAAAATTTAATGGATCACACAAATTTTGTTCCGTGGTGAAAACGAACCCGGCTGAGGCCAGTTGCAGAACTGCATCCCATAAACTTACTTTACTTTGTAGGTATAACTTATAACAACTCACACAATCACTTAATTCAAAATGACTACATAATCACGATAAATCTACGAAGACGAACTGCTATAAGCTGTCAAACATAAAATCCTAAATATTTGTCAACATTAATAAATTACTGCCGACTGTTTTTCAAGATGGCTATTAAGTTTTTCAGTTTGACTGGGCGTTGGTGCACAAAAAAAACCAAACAGCGATTTGGACGCCCAGGCTATTATCAAGAGGCCTATAATGTTGATAGATCGACGGTAGTTAAATCTGTCCATTATGTTTTTATATTTTTAGCTCTTATTACGAGGTATTAAGTTCCAAAGTTTAAAAAGGAAATACACATCAGTCGTTGAAATACCAACCTAACTTTGATGAAAAAATGTTCGTTGAAGGATCTTATTAATGTTCTGTGACATACGAAACGCTACCGTCCGTCCCCGTAACTAATTTCTCCATAAATTATATTGAAAACGCGACAAACTTTTGCCACTTTGGGAGATCTTATGGCTTCGTCATAAGGTTCTAAATCGGATTTCTTTTTGTTTAAGTGATAGTGAGAGTTGATGATTTACATGACGGCTACATCTACGACATAATTTTTTTGAACATCTGAAGCAGACAGCCTGTCGCCATCACCGGATGTCTGGACGCGATGACCTCTTTAATGTTTCAAGAGGCCGGATACCTATTTTTTTCCCGTAGGTAAGCACAAAAAGTGTCTACTTTAAATATAATACCTAGGTAGGTTGTTACAATAATCGCTTCGAATTATCAAACTATCTCTTTTCAACCGATTTCAAAAAAGGAGAAAGTACTCATTCGTCTGTATGTTTTTTATGTATGTTCACCGACATTTTTTTCCAACTACGAGTATATTACTAGGTTGCAGAATTACCTACTTCTAATTCCAATAGAAATGTCTTTGCCAAAAATCATTAGTCACTTATTGAACTGCTATTGGACTTTTCAATATTTTAGTTTGGTACAAATAGTATTCAATAAATAACATAATGGTATTCAATTATCCATAGGTAGATACCTACTGCATATTTAGCTCTGCGCAACCTTTGCTCTTTCTCACGATTTAAGAATATTTCGTGTGCGAAATTTTAACATTGCAGATGGGACTGTGGAAAACTTAAGTCGATCATACTTCGACTCCTATTTCAAGTTCTCCGTACCTACCCAAACGTTAAAACCTATTCATGAGACTTCACTGTCCGTCTGTCCGTTACTAGGCTGTTTCTTAGGAACCATGATAGCCAGAGAACTGTAATTTTCAAAACTGATGTAGGTATTTCTATTGCCGCTATAACAACAAAATACTAAAATCAGAAAAAAATTTGAAGGGAGCTCCTCCCATAATAATAAACGCGATTGTATGCTTCGACCAAGTAATAGTATAGACGGGCCCACGTCAAACATTACGAACTCAAAAAGTGAGACTAGTTCACACACTAAGATATTGCAGCAACGACACTACATGCACACATACAATCTTTCTTGGGTAGTGTTTTTACACTTCGGGAACGCAAGGCGTCTTGCGTAAAATGTTTTATCTTGCCACGTGTTTTGCCTTCGGAACATTAACACCGACTATGACCGAGTGAGCGCATGAGCTTACTTTAACGTCTTCAAAACTAATGTATGGATACGGGTGTTCAGCCTCACACTTTGCGTTCGGAGCGCTCAAGCACAGTAAGATCCAATGGTGGCTTTCTTCCGCGTAGGTACCTACGCTTAGACTGTGGAATGATCTCCCTGCCTCAGTTCTCTCAAAAAGGGTCGATAGCGCGAGTGTAGCGCCTCCTGGTGTTGCAAACGTTCATATGCTATGGTGACTACCAGTACATGTGGTGATGTACGGTAGTCACCGTATGTTTGTCGGCCACATTAGTACGACTTACACTTGACCGGACTTTTGCTATTACTTGTGAACCATAGATACACAAACAGGATCTAAGCCTTTCTGGCCCGTGCTCCATCTACTTAGACGTTCCATGCTGTCACGTGTGGAACTTTCTCACCGGCTACAGTCAAAGCCATCTTTTTTGCCAAATACTTCATGAATGCTTTGCGGAACTATAACAGACTAAAACCACACGATTTCCTACCACCAAAGGCTGGGAACCCTCCAGTCCTCATAGCACAAGCTTATATTTTCTTAATTTAAGCTAGATGGCGCTGTCTGTCATTTAAATAGATGTAGGAAGGTATTGCCTTTTTTGCTATGCCGGACTCCTTCCGACTAAAAACGACACATATCCTACCTAACAGTTTACGGTTGGGAGTCCAAGGCAAACCCTGGGTAGGATACCCCAGGACTGGATATAATTGCCTATTAAAAGTAGGTACATAAAAATCCAGGCCCGGCAACGACCATTTTGTGGATCACACAAATATTTGTTCCGACCCACCATTGGGGATTCGAACCCAGAAACTTAATACAACAATCGTATGCCTACCACTAAGTTGATGCGCTACCGAGACAGTCAAAGACCAGCTGTGAATGGTCCCCAGTGACTTCTAGTAGACCTATGGCTAACCAGGAGTGCTGCGGCACCTCTTCTAAATGTCCGGAACCATATGCACTATCAAGTTGCAAGATCGATCAAACCGTTTTGGAACTACATGTGCACAGAATATTCCATTCAATATATGGTTCAGTAAATCTGAGTAGGTACTTAACTTGAACTTATCCTACATACATCATTACTAAAAATCCCGCCCGCATGGTATTCTGTTCCTGCATCCATGGAACTTACTCCGGTGATAAAAAGTAACAATGATGTACCTATTATTCCAGTTCCAGACTTCTTATAATCTGCCCCTGTACCACATTACAGCCAGATTCGTAGAGGAGAGAGAGAGAGAGAGAGAGAGAGAGAGAGAGAGAGAGAGACAAACTTTCGCAATAGATAATATGGTTAGATAGCAGATAGTATATCAAAAGCATAGAGCAACAAAGCTCCTTTGTCATTATACCGGTATTTTAAAATTAACTGCCAGCTTTGGAACTGACAATGGAGCTACGCCATCACTTTTTAGGAGGGACTGGATACGGCAGACGCAGGACTCTGTATTATGGCAAAATTTGGGACAGACTAAGACTTACTATGTAGGTATGTCCGTCAGGAAGAAATAACTACGAATGGCTTTGAAATTGATTTTATCATTTTATTTACACAGTAAAAACAATAAGGCTACATTAAGAATATTTACATCGTAACAATAATTAGCTATAATAACAGATTTAATTCTTTCATACTTAAACAAAACTAACAATATAAAATATATTATGGCGTATTTATCTAACAAAGAAATGTCTTTTTGGACTTCTTCCACTAAATTTATAAATGGTAAAATTACTGTACGACACTGCTCAGACGGGTTGGTGGTGGGTGTACCAACCCGTCTAAGGAGCGTGGTACTGTAATGCCACATTCAGTCGTGAATTATGGATTTGAATAATTGAAAAGACATTTCGCCAGTAAACTTGTCGGGTAAGCATTCAAATCATATGGTGGAGAATTGGAGGCCTGGCGAAGCAGGCGTATTTTAGGGGCCCTAACTTTATCAGCGCATTTAAAATGTGTTTAAAATGCACTTGTATCATTCTATGGATTCAGATCCATCGATAAGCCTGTCGCGAAGATCACGATGATACGCGAGATTTGGAGGTTGTACTCCAAGAAGGTTCCTGCTCGAGTCATGAAATCAAAATAACTGGTAAGATTGTAAGTCTATTTGTCCCACGACTTATTCTGAATTTGAATCTGAGTCCGTTTCTAATGTCAAATAGATATTTTTCAGTTCACGTCGGGTGACCGGAGCGGACGTATAACGCTGGTCTAATAACAAATTATCAAACAAGAAAAGTTAACTGTATAGTCAATATATACATATTACCGAAGTGAATAGCTTGTCAATAACGCGTGTGAACTGAACGCGTGTGATGTGAGGCGCTGTTGCTGCTTGTCAGCACGTCTACAAAAACCATAAGGCTGGTATTCTTTTTACATGTTATAACTTGTTTGTTAATGCTCCGTACAGCACATTTAGTAGTCGTGAGGTCAATCTGCGATTCACCGGGCCTGTGTGTCATCATGCCGTCCACAGGGGGACGTGAATGCTGTCTCCAGTGGGAAATGTTTATGGAATGGGAATGGATTTCTTATATGTTATATCGCAGCCAATAATCCGCGACCCATAAGGCTGGTACCGGCTCGCGGTGCCACGTATGCAACGCTGATACATTTGATGTCCTTCGGTAAGAAGTCAATGTACCCAATAATTGGGCTATAGTGGACCTAAGTATGCATTCATGTGCATTGTGACATGTAAAATGTGTACCGGCTATTCTCGTGGGAGAATAACGGGTATTTTAATTGGTTGCAGGTGGAGCACACGGGAGCAGCTGTGGACGTGGACGGCTGTGATAGACTCGCTCTTTATTTTAAAGGTGAGTCTAAGTTTCAAGAACCCAGTATTACTTATATGTAGAAAGAAATATATCTAGTTATGCTTCTTTCCGACATGGTGGAGATGCTGGTTCCTTGACACCGACTCAAGGTTTGAACAATTTCAACCCTTGAGTCGGTAAAACTATGAACGTAAACAGCCGTGTTGCTCTTAAAATGATTAGAATTCATCAATATGAATTCTAATCATTTTAAGAGCAACACGGCTGTTTACGTTCATAGTTTTGCCTTTCGTGGCAAAGAGAATACAATACTACGTAAGATTTCGGGGTTTTCACGTGACACAACGTTTAAAGACATTAAAATTTTGACGTCTTTTAATCCTTTTTAAAATTTGGATTTTGACCACAAATAATTAAATTTATTTTTATTGACTAATATTATTAAAACCGAATGCGAAAAGTCGTCTGTAACCTGCCTGAAAACCATAAATATTCCGTCCTATTATTCGTTTGAAAAAAGAAAAAATGGAATGTCATTTGTCAAGTCATTCAAAATGAAAATTTTTAAATTTGAATTTAATTTACTATTTATATTTATAAATAAATACTTATTATAGTTAAATATTAAGACAATTTGAACAAAAGGTAAGTCATTTTATTAATTTAAGCAAATTTCTTTTTGCAGGAGAGGCAGTTTCCAATTATTTAATCATCGTACATACGTGAGTTTGTTATAAGTTTCTTGATAAAATAAGATATTCTTAGGATATTTTCACTGTTCTATGTAACCATTGAGACATTTTCTTGTTATAGATTGAGACAACAAATGAAAACTAAGAAGAAAATGGATAACATTTTATTAGATAGATTATCCAAAATCATAGAAGAAGTAAAAAGTCTAACTATACAAAGCAGTGAATTATGCAGAAATATTAATGAAAATTTAGGATCTGCAAAGATAGTTACTGCAAAACTAAAAGCAATGTTAAATAAATTTACATCAGAACTCAATAATTATTCTGAAAAATGTGACAATCCTGATGCAGAAGTAATCAGTAACTTTACAACATGTCGATTAGCGGGCGAGGATACCATGATATAATTGGAAGTAATGATTAATATGGCTAAACCATCAACATCAGCACTTCCTCCAGAAGAGAAGAAAGGAGGAACAGAAATATTAAAATATAGTAAATTACCTGAAATAAAGCTTCCTGTATTCAGTGGAAACCTCTTAGACTGGTATCAATTTTGGGACCAATTCACATCAAATATAAACAGAAGAAACCTAAATGACATGGATAAATTATTATACCTCAAGAGTTCACTAACAGGAGAAGCCGCTAGGTTAGTAGACGGTTATCCCACTATAGGTAAAAACTATCAAATAACAGTGGACGTACTTAAAGCAAGATGTGGCAAAGAAGAAGATATCATATTATATGCTCATCATATGGCAATGAACAAGATAGTGCGAGCGGTAAAAATAAATGAATGTTTGAAGACACTAGACGAGTTGGAAAGACATCATCGTGTTTAGACTCTATGGGTGATAACATAAACACGAGCCAAATATTTTTTTTGGTATTAAAGAAATTTCCTACAGAGGTGGTATACGAAACTAAATTAAGGACGAAAACCGGAGAAAAAATCATGGAGACTATCAAACAACTATCTATAATTATAAATGCAAAATTAGACGCACAGGAATTATGTGAAGAAAATACTATAGATGGAAATAGTGCACCTAAATAGGAGGCCTTTCAACAATAATCAAAATATGAGGCCTTTCAACAATTATCAGAACAATAGACCATACAAATACAACAATTTCACAAGAGATAATAGAAAACGTCCATTCGGATATAATAAGTATAATCAAGAGCAACAAAAGAGAAGGAAAATAAATTATAATGAAAATTGTTCGTTTTGTAATGGCAGTCATAAAGAAGAAGACTGTACCAAATACAAAACCTTGGAAGAAAGAAGAAACTTGAAGATGTTATGGGATCTAGAGTCTATTGGCATCACAGATTCACCGAAGATAAGCAGAGACGAAATTGCAAACAAACATTTTAATGAAAGAATGGAAATGAGAGACAATAGATACTATGTTAGTTGGCCATGGATCAACTATCCACCATATTTATCTTCAAAATATGGATTAGCACATGGAAGATTAATTGGATTACTCAAGATATTGGATCAAAAAACTCTTCAAACATATGATCAGACATTGAAACAACAAATGGAAAAGGGCGTTATTGAACTAGTCCCATCAAGAGAAGTGAAGGATAATGATCATCCTATACATTAAATACCTCATCACGGAGTCTTAGCCCCTGGAAAAGCATTGAGAATTGTATATGATGCATCGGCAAAGACAAAGGGTAGTAAAAGTTTAAATGAAAGTTTATACTGTGAACCATTATTATTGGAAGATCTAACAGGATTGATTATAAGATTTAGAAGTCATAAGATTGGATTGACTGCAGATGTGGAAAAAGCCTTTTTACAAATGGGACTTAAGGAACAAGATAGAGATGTAACCAGATTCCTATGGTTGAAAGACATAGGAAAGCAAGCAAGTGAAGATAATCTTGAATATCTTCGCTTCACCCGTGTACCATTCGGTATCATTTCTAGTCCGTTTTTATTGAATGCTACGATTAAGTATCACCTACAGCAAAGCAAGAATATGAACATTAAGCAAATAGCATCGGATATATATGTAGATAATGTTGTAACAGGCACAGATACTGACGAAGAAGCCTTACAATTATACAAAACTGCAAGGAAAACATTTAAGGAAATTTCTATGATTCTGAGAGAATGGAATTCAAATTTAAAGAAATTCAGAGAAATAGTACCGGACATAGTACCTGATCAGAAAATAAAGCTACTAGGTTTAAACTGGAATCTAGAAGAGGATACATTACAATTAAGAACAAAAACATTGCAAGAAGTCAATACTAAAAGAGGGATATTAAAAAATATTGCTTCAATATTTGACCCATGTGGATTTGCAGTACCAATCCTGTTATCAGGAAAGATAATACTTCAGGATACATGGAAACAGAAGATAAAATGGGACACACCACAACCAGATGATATTGCAAATAAATGGAAAGAAGCATGTAAAGCCTTAGAAGAAATTAAAGACATTAACATCGAAAGATGTTATAAAAAAGATCCAAAAGGCACTAAATATCAGTTACATTGTTTTACCGATTCTTCTACAAAAGCGTATGCTGCTGTAATTTACATAGTTGGAAAAAATAGTAAGAATTTCATTATTGGAAAGTCACGTGTTGTACCTACCAAATATCAAGAAAATTTGAAGATACCGAGACTTGAGCTATTAGGAGTATTAATTGGCTGTAGACTATTACAGTATGTCAGCAAATTCGTGAAATTAGAGATACGCAAACAAAAATTATGGTCAGATAGTCAGATTGTTCTAAGCTGGATAAACTCAAACAAGTTACTAAGTCCATTTGTTTCAAGACGGATTGAAGAGATTAAAAGAAACAAAGATATCTTTAAGATATGTTCCAACTGAGTTGAATCCTGCTGACGTGGCCACAAGACCATCAAGAACAAATGAAGATATGAAAAGATGATTAAATGGTCCAGATTTTCTACTAGAAGATCCTGAGAATTGGCCCATTAACCCAAGTTATCAAAATACCTTATACGTGGGTGAAGATTTCAGTGAGACAGATCATATTGAAGTAATGAACAAAGAAGATAATTGTTTAATGAAAGAATATAAAGAACACACCCATATGGAAGATAGTACCTTGCAAATGATTAAATCAACACAGTCAAAATACTTTAAAGATGAGTTGAATAATAAACAAACTAACTTGAGCAGAAATTTAAAATTATTCAAAGACATTGGTGGTGTCCTACGTTGTAGAGGCAGACTCAAGTATGCAGAATGGTCGTTTGATAAAAGATACCCTATTCTCATTTCTAAGGATTGTGAATTTACAAGGAAAGTTATAAAAGAAACACACGAGAAGAACTATCATGTAGGAGCCAGTCACACATTAAGTCTAATACGACAGTCATACTGGATACCTCAAGGCAAGCGGCAAGTCCAAAAGATACTTCGAAAATGTCTGAACTGTGTCTGAAATGTAACGGCGGACCATATAAGTTACCAAATACTTCTCCACTACCTCCTGAGAGAGTAAACTATAGTAAACCATTTACATTCACTGGGATAGACTATCTAGGACCAGTGCTGGTAAAAACCGAAAACGGAACAGCCAACAGATGGTTGTGTTTATTCACATGTTTGGCAGTTCAAGCTGTACATTTGGAAGTGGTACAGAGCTTATCAGCTGAAGAAGGATTATTATCTATAAGATGCATGGCATCAACCAGAGGCGTACCAAGTTTAATTACTTCCGACAACGCTACTCACTTCAAGCTGATAGCTAATATCATATCAAACAAATATTGTGTTGAAAATGAAATCAAGTGGAAGTTTATTCCTCAGCTAGCACCGTGGTTTGGTGGATTTTACGAGAGATTAGTAGCGCTGGTTAAACAATGTATGAGAAAGACATTGGAAAAGCATCTATTAGGAGATAGTCAATTAACAACAATTATTAAAGAAATTGAAACAGTAATAAATACAAGACCATTGTTATATGTGAGTACAGAAGTGGAACACTGCTTGACCCCAGCAGATTTTCTTCAAGTTGGAAAATACATAACTTTAGAAACAGTTCAAAATCAACCTATAATAACAGGTCTATCCACTAAGAATAATTTAATTAATAGTTGGAGAAGAGCAAGTATCATAATAGAAGAATTCATAGAAATGTTTCAAAATCGTTATCTACCAAGTCTACGGGAAAGATACAATCATTCCGTGAAACAACCCCGTACGAGGTCAAGTTTGACACCACGTGTAGGTCAAACAGTCCAAATCAAAAGCGAGAAACCTAGGATAGGTTGGAAGGTTGGGAAAATTGTATCTCTGATCAAGGGAAGTGACGGTTTATGTAGGGTCGCACAAATTAAAGTTGACAACACTATATTCACTAGGTCAATAACACACTTGTATCCTTTGGAAATCGAAGAAGACCAAAAAGATTCATCATCAGTGGATCAAAATGAAGAACAGATCAATATTGAAGATGCAAACATAGTCCCAAAAGAATTGAATAATATACCAGTAAGTGAACATAGCCCAAATGTTGATATGTCAATAGAAAGTTCTGATTCTGATATAAACAGCACAACTGACGATACTTCACATGAAACTGAAAATACCATTGAATTTAGGAAAGAATCAAATCCCGTCACAATTGAAGCTGAACCTGATGAAATGATGGAAGTAGAACAACTTGGTGCAATTAGAAATGAACGAGCAGCTAAAGTCCGTGCTCTACAAAAGATAAGAGAATGGACTAGCAACCTAATGGTTTTATTTAAGCTTTCCTCGGCCGGAGGGTCGATTTCTTCGCGAAATGCGAATGTAAATAATGTAAATATACATACTAAATTCTTCATGAGACACAACATATCTTTTCTACATACTAAATTTTTCAGGAGACATAATGTCTCTTCATTTTTCTTTTTCCTTTGTGGGGAATGTCGCGACGATCACGATGATACGCGAGATTTGGAGGTTGTACTCCAAGAAGGTTCCTGCTCGAGTCATGAAATCAAAATAACTGGTAAGATTGTAAGTCTATTTGTCCCACGACTTGTTCTGTATTTGAATTTTAATCTGAGTCCGTTTCTAATGTCAAATAGATATTTTTCAGTTCACGTCGGGTGACCGGAGCGGACGTATAACGCTGGTCTAATAACAAATTATCAAACAAGAAAAGTTAACTGTATAGTCAATATATACATATTACCGAAGTGAATAGCTTGTCAATAACGCGTGTGAACTGAACGCGTGTGATCTGAGGCGCTGTTGCTGCTTGTCAGCACGTCTACAAAAACCATAAGGCTGGTATTCTTTTTACATGTTATAACTTGTTTGTTAATGCTCCGTACAGCACATTTAGTAGTCATGAGGTCAATCTGCGATTCACCGGGCCTGTGTGTCATCATGCCGTCCACAGGGGACGTGAATGCAGTCTTCAGTGGGAAATGTTTATGGAATGGGAATGGATTTATTATATGTTATATCGCAGCCAATAATCCGCGACCCATAACCCATAAGGCTGGTACCGGCTCGCGGTGAGGTGTATGCAACGCTGATACATTTGATGTCCTTCGGTAAGGAGTCAATGTACCCAATAATTGGGCTATAGTGGACCTAAGTATGCATTCATGTGCATTGTGACATGTAAAATGTGTACCGGCTATTCTCATTGGAGAATAACGGGTATTTTAATTGGTTGCAGGTGGAGCACACGGGAGCAGCTGTGGACGTGGACGGCTGTGATAGACTCGCTCTTTATTTTAAAGGTGAGTCTAAGTTTCAAGAACCCAGTATTACTTATATGTAGAAAGAACTATATCTAGTTATGCTTCTTTCCGACAAAGGCCTTACTTTTATTTAGTGCACTAAATACTTAAATACTTTACAAAGTCAATTTAGCAGTAACGTAATTGTAGGTACCTGCACTTATTTACTTAGAGGATGTCCTTCGTGGTACACAGTTCAAAATAGTGTACCTATATTAAATGCTCCAAAGCATAATATCGTAAAGGACCCGCTGTACCCCTGGACCTTGGTGATAGGCTGGGACACAAAATTTGTTACGACGTAAATAGGCATACTATCGCAGCAAGAGCGTGTGTGCAACGGCCCTCTCAAGATTCTATTACTACCCAGATATGTCGGAGACTGGCCACCGTTCAATTTGATGGGATGGCCCATTGTGGACCGTGGGTAAATAAATTCATTGATAAAAACTTTAAGGTACCTACCTAATATCTCTAGTTTTGATTTTTACAAAAGTGTTCTTACGTGGCTGCTGTGCAATACACTAGGTTTTGAACTTAATGAATAAACCACTAATGTAAAATAGTCTGAATAAAAATCACTTCTTTAATCTTATAACATCGCATTTTCTTTATAAGTTTTTGATAATGCTTCTACAGCTTACAAGATCATAATAATGGTAGCAGAAGAAAAATATATAGTAGATACCTATGTTGTTTTAAAGAAGAATTTGTAATAGTGCAAACCTATCTCAAACGCAAAAATAGATCCGCGTAATAAGGCTATACACGCGGAAGTAGTAAAAAAGAAATTATGGAATTACATTGAGACTGTTCTGTCGTCTGATGCGTTCAAAGATGAAAAAGAAAATGACAGATTAGCAAAATTAGAACTAATACTCACCATTGGTGTGCTTCAAGCTGTAATCTTCATATTTGAAATCTCAATGAAAAAGAATTTTGACAACGCTAAAAAATAGTCATGAAATAGTCATAAATAGTCATACCTGTAAAAAAAATGTCGCATTATAGTTTCGGCGTTATAGCTATAGGTTAGTGAGGATTCTGGCTTGAACGTCAAGTTGTAATCCTCACTTCTGGTGCAAGCGAACGGTAAAGTCTATCGAATTGTTTAAATTCCAAAAATAGTCATGAAATAGTCGTCACGGCATGCCAAATCTCAGAAATAGTCCATGAAAGTGGAACGTACCCACCCTGATGAGGATTATGGCTTGATCATTTGAAAAGTTGAAATTTCTCCGGAACGCCTGCGTTTTACGGTTTAAAGTTTGTGCCAAAAATTTTCATGTTCATAGTAATTTCCCAAAATTTCTATGGACGTACAGTCGTTTTGTTACTTCATATGAAATTATTGTGAAATATGCCGCTAAATAATTTCCATCCCAGCAGTTATAATTAAACAAAAAAGCAAACATTTATAATGTGTATATGTGCAAGCTTTCGATTGCAATAAATAAGGATACAAATTATAAATTTTTGCTTTTTTGTTTAATTATAACTGCTGGCATGAAAATCTTCTTTTTGGAAGTAATATTAAGCGGCATATTTCACAATAATTTTATATAAAGTTACAAATTTTGTACACGACTGTACGTCTATAGAAATGTACGGAAATTAGAAACACTTTATTTTCAAATTAAATTAGCTCAAATTTACTATCGCTTCATGCGACTATTTCATGACTTTTTTGGCACAAACTTTAAACCGAAAATTGCAGATGTTCCAGAGAAATTTAAACTTTTAAAATGTTCAAGTCATAATCCTCATCATCTCACCCTTCATATCTCTGGAACCTTTCATGGACTATTATTTCCGAGATTTGACATGACGTTGCTACTATTTCAGGCCATTTTTTTGGAATCTAAACCAATTCGAGACTACCGTTTGCTTCCACCAAAAGTGAGGAGGATTACAGCTTGGCGTTCAAGCCATAATCCTTACTAACCTATAGCTAAAACGCCGAAACCATAATGCGACTACTTTTTAGGGTTTCGTAGCCAAATGGCAAAAACGGAACCCTTATAGATTCGTCATGTCTGTCTGTCTGTCTGTCTGTCTGTCTGTCTGTCTGTCCGTCCGTGTGTCACAGCCACTTTTCTCCGAAACTATAAGGGCTATGCCATTGAAACTTGGTAAGAAGATGTATTCTGTGAACCGCATCAAGATTTTCATATAAAACTAGAATAAAAGCAGTAAATTTTGGGGGTCCCCATACTCAGAACTGAAACTCAAAATTTTTTTTTTCATCAAACCCATACGTGTGGTTTATCTATAGATAGGTCTTCAAAAATGCTATTGAGGTTCCTAACATAATTTTTTTCTAAAGTGAATAGTTTGCGCAAGAGGGACTTCCAAAGTCGAAAAATGAGTGTCCCCCCCCCCCCCTCTAACTTCTAAACTAAGAGAGTGATAAATCTAAAAAAAATATATGATGTACATTGCCATAAAAACGAGTGTGATACGTGACTTAGAAAAGTGTAACACCGAATATCACGTCCCCGTAAGATTACGAATTCGAAACACTTAACAACGAATGCACGCTACCACGAAAAACTATACGCCGTAGTAATGCGATTTCGAATAACTAAATCTCTAATTCACTTTTTCCGAAACACTTAACAACGAATGCACGCTACCTCGAAAAACTTAACGCCGTAGCCATGCGATCTCGAATAACTAAATCTCTAATTTCACCTATTCGAAACACTTCACAAAGAATGCACGCTACCACTAAAAACTGCACACCGTAGCCATGTGATCTCGAATAACTAAACCTCTAGGTCATCGTAAAAAGTCTTTATGTACATATATTAGGTATTATAACAATCAACTAAAAAGAGAAAAAGAAGTCATAATGTTGTGTCAATCTGTCAATCAATAAAATACATAATTAAATTTATTCTAAGAGGGTACATGGGAAAAAATATTAGCTGTATTACCCGTTCTTACAATACTTGATATGGGAATTTGCGGTCGGTGATGATGGCGAACTTACAATTTCTATTATCTAAAAAGAATAAAAGACAATTGCTACACGAAGGCTATTTCTTTGCTGTCACGGGACATCCTTCCTGAGGGCTTACCCGGGGCTCTCAACCATAGGCTGTTAGGCGTGGCGTGAGGTTTTTTTAGTCGGTAAGAGTCCGGCATAACATCCTATGAGGATTTTCCCTCACGTTAAACAAAAAAAAAAAAAAAGTGGGCATACTGTTGTGGATCGCGAATAATAACTCAGGTAAGAAGTATTATTCAGTATTGTACATACAAGTTGCATAATTTTATTTATTGTGCATTCGTTGTTAAGTGTTTCGGAAAAAGTGAATTAGAGATTTAGTTATTCGAAATCGCATTACTACGGCGTATAGTTTTTCGTGGTAGCGTGCATTCGTTGTTAAGTGTTTCGAATTCGTAATCTTACGGGGACGTGATATTCGGTGTTACACTTTTCTAAGTCACGTATCACACTCCATAAAAACTACCAACGAAAATTAGTTTGAACGAGATAGAGCTGGTAGTTTTTTTTTAATACGTCATAAACCACAATTTTCGGTTATAAAAATCACTACCACTGCGAACGTGTCAACATGTTTTCACACGTTGTGTGAAAACATCAATCAAAGTTACAACGAACTATAAGAACTTTTATAATTATGTTACTTGCTGCTACGAAACCCTTCATGGGCGAGTCCAACTCGCACTTGGTCGGTTAATATTTATGACTATTTCATGACTATTTTTTAGTGTTGTCGAAATTCGTTTTCATTGAGATTTCAAATATGAGGATTACAGCATGAAGCACACCACAATTGCACCATATAAGGTGAAACAAATTGAAACGTGCTTCGCTGCTAAAGATATTTGGGATAAACCGGAAAAAATAATGGATCCTCCACGAAAAGCGTCCTTTTTTAAGCAGTTGAGCATAGCAAAGCTTGAAGGTCAGGACGTACCCCGTCAACTTAACAAGTTTAAAGACCCAATAGACAAGTTTACTGATATGGATATTAGCATCAATGATGATTTATTAACAACGACATGATGCTATAGCCTCTCCCCTGATTGAGACAATGTTGGAGTAGCAATACAATCACGTGACACGTCTTCCAAAGTCAGAACAGCTTAAAATGAAAATCATTGAAGAAAAGGAGGCACGTCACATTTAAAACATAAATAATAATGCTAAATCCTCGATTCAAGAAAAAGCGTTACATGCAAACTGCAAGATTTGCAAACTAACAAAAAAAGGAATCATCATAAAATCTGTACCAATTGCTGGAAGAAAAATAATGACTATCCAAAAAAAGAAACAATTCTCATGGAAATAACATTGCAGCACAGTGCCTCCTATTTCGAAACAATAAGGCAGAAAACAACACTTGGATTCTAGATAGTTGTTGTACGTCTCACAAGACATACACGTAGCCTATTTAAGACAATAAAGAGATTATCCAAAAAAATACAACTTTGCAACTGAAGATTTCTCAGAAGAGATTAAAGATACCGGGACTATTCCTTCTATAGCAAAAGACGGTGAAGAATTTGCACTCACTTACCAAGATACGCAAAGAATATACGTTAGTAAGATGATAGATACTGGCGGTTCTGTTTATTTTGATAAGTTTAAAGCAACATCAACAGTTCACAATCCACGGAGCAGGGGGTCAATTTTTGGTGTTATACCATCTATTAAAATGGAATGTGGTGCGGTTGGAGATGATGGTGCTCCGCACACTGGCCATTAATTTGGAGGACTGCTGAATAGCATCGAGAAGCTAGACGGTGCTTTCAACTACGGCACCTAGAAAGTCGAAATGGAGCTATATCTGGCAATGGAAGATATTTGGTACATTACAGAGAAAACACCATTGGATCCTGAAGGTCTTAAGGTAGACAGAAAGGTACCTGCAAAGATGTTACTATTAGTGAAATTACATTGCTTAGTGCAGGTAAAGAAAACAAGTACAGCTAAAGAAAGTTCGGATGCTTTGAAAGCTGCTTTTGAAGACCCAAGGAGTTAATAATAAATGTCGACTGTTAGCACTCTTTTTAGTCAGAAGCTCAGCGTGTATGGCAGGCCCCGAGTCTACGTCACCGACATGATGTTAGCAGAGCAGATATGGGCAAAGAAGTAGACTTGAAATTTAAAGGTTCGGAGATAAGTATGAGCCTAAGAGAATAGTTATTGAAAATAGTAATATAACGTTGACATCAGATTATGTTAAAACGAAACTGCTACAGACCGATGTTCAATCGACGTCTGATGATATGCCACAGAATGCTTTGAGCTCTCGAATCCTGTATCGCTTAAACTGTAAGTATAAATCAAAGAATGCAGTTTTCTTTGAGAATCAAACCATCTTTTTATATATCAATCGAAATCGAAACCACTGGGTCTACAGCCATGAAATTTTGCAGAAATACTCCATAAGTGAGTGACGTAGGCATATAGTATAGTAAACATCTATATGTATGCACCTGTAGTGCGTAACAGTACTTAGAGACTACTATAAGCCTTAGTTGCAGAGAACGATTTGAAAGTAGATCATATGGTTACCACGTTCTTGAATGGAGACATAAAAGAGAAGGTTTACATGAGGCAATCCAAGGGTGCTGAGGAGCAAGGTAAAGAACGTCATGTCTGCCTATTGAAGGCTCGTTGTTGCTAAACGAGCAACAACGCCGAGTCACAGGCGGCGGTTAAATAACCTGTTTCTGGTATCCACAAGCGAAGGGAACTAAATATCCCCTAAAAGTTGTGGCAATAGTGTCCTGGGAAAACACTATTGGTACTCCTCCCACTCCTTTTTATGAAAATGTCGAATAATAGAGAATGTGATATGTCGAGCGATCCGGCTAATCCCCGGCGCCTTCCAGTATCCGGGCTGGGAGGTGTGAAATTTGCTACCGAAGACTGCACGAGGGCGGGTACCCAGGCCCCCGTGACAGTAAATGCTACTGGTCAAGATTATGTCCCACCACAAGTGGACCTAACAGGAGAAGAAGGGAAGGAAATGGTGGAGAATAAAACAGGTGAAACTGACAACCCAATTCAGAAGTCCACAATGATCCAGCAAACATTCCACAAAAGCATGTTTATCAAAATTCGCTTAAATTCGGTTGGTACAGTACCGAAAAATAACACAGACTCACCTTCAAATGACCAAATTCAGGAAAACAAAACAACTGGCAACTAGATAGAGTACCGCCGGTAAAACGTAAAAGTCACTAATTAAGCCCGATGAGTGCAGAAAATGCTACGAAGAAAACCAACTTGACTGCCTTCGCAGTTCCAACTCAGAATCGATTTGACATCGTAGCTGATGATGTGGAAACAATGAACACTTAGCCAATAAGACCAGCAAAACCGGAACCAATCAAAAAATTACTGGAGTAATCAATATTAACTCACTGAAAGATATCTTAAACATAACCACTAGCAAGGATGATTATACTTCAACAACGCTAAGATCAGGACATATTGTTAAAATAATGCCTAAAAGTGTAGAAGCCTACAAAACTATAAGACAAAAGTTTGTACATGAAAACATAAGCCATTACACATACAGACTCAAATGTGAAAGATCTTACAGAGTTGTACTAAGAGGTATACACCCATCAGAGGATACCGTTGACGTAAAGGATGAACTAGAAAAACTAGGACAAGAAGTCCGTCAACTAGTCAAGGCGTTACATAGAACTACCAAAGAAGCCCTGCCCCTGTTCTATGTAGACTTAGAACCGAAGCCAAACAACAAAGACATATTTAAAATAAAACTTTTAAATCACACAAAAATAACCTTTGAAACACCCTACAAGAAAAAAGAGGTATTAAAGTGTAAACGATGCCAAAGATTCGGGCATTCCAAAAGTCAATGTTTCAGGCCGTTTAGGTGTGTCAAATGTGGAGATGATCATCCTACAAAGCAACATGCTCAAACTGCCAGGAAAAACATCCCGCTAGTTATAGAGGATGTTCTAAGTACAAGCAGTACAAAGAGCAAATTCTGAAGCTGAATCCAAAAACAAAACATACACAAGCGCATAGGAAAACTGAAGAACACCACAAAAATTGGCAGACTGAAGAGAGGTCCTCCCATAGAGTCGAAAGACCACATCTGGAAGGAAAAAAGCCATTTACAACATTTGACAGAAAAGATGAGTATCTTTCGCTACCCAATCCTGGACGGAGATCCGTGAGACCAAACGAACCACTCAGAAAACGCACTATTACAACATTTGCAGAAACCGTCAAGATACCGACACACACAACGAATATACATAACGATACAAACACAATACCCGCCTGCAGTCCGCCAGGATCAGACAACATAGTGGAAATACTTGACAAAATGTTCTAACAATTTCAAATAATCATGACAAACATGATGGACAGCATGATGAACCGTATGATTCAACTTATCAGCAGCAATTTGTCATCAAAATGAATAACAACATACGTATCCTTACATGGAACGCCAACGGGCTCACTGACCGGAAACAAGAACTGAAAGCATTCTTAACATTAGAAAAAATTGACAAAGCGCTTATATCGTAAACAAGTTTTACAGTAAAAAGCCATGTTACATTAAAAAAATTAGAAAATATTTGGAATATCTATTATATAAAAATAAGTCGGGTTTTCCTTCCTGACGCTATAACTCCAGAAAGCATGAACCGATTTCCACGGTTTTGCATTCGTTGGAAAGGTCTCGGGCTCCGGGAGGTTTATAGCAAAGAAAATTCAAAAAAAAATTCAACAGAAAAGCGGGAAAATCATTTTTCACATACAGCGCCATCGCGGGCGAAGCTGCGGGCATCAGCTAGTATATTATGATATTTATTATAATATATATTATATCCCCAAATATTATTTATTATTTGGGATATACATATTTGGGATATAGAAAATGTATGGAATAATTGGGAAATATATTCATTTGAGGCGGCGATTGGAATGCCAAACATACATACTGGGGATCTCGTCTCATAAACCCAAAAGGAAGACCACTATATCGAGTAATGGGTGACCTTAACCTTGAATGTCTATCCACGGGGGAGCCAACATATTGGCCCACTGACCGGGCAAGAATGCCTGACCTTGATAGACTTCTTTGTTACCAAAAACTTTTCGATCAATAACCTAAGCACTGAACAAATTATAGGTTTGTCTTCTGACCACACTCCAATAATTCTGAATGTGAACAGCGGTGTTATCCTTTCTAAAGTAGCTTATAAAATCCACAACCGACACACAAACTGGAGTGAGCATCGGACCATTATCTCACGTAAAGTCGATCTCAAAATTCGTCTCAAAAACAAGGAGGACATAGAGCTGGCAATAGAACGCCTTAACATACTAATTCATCTGGCAGTAACAGAGTCAACATCGAGCCGTAGAATATTTGCCCCTAAGGAACGTGTGTACCCAGCATACATAAAGGATAAAATCCAGGAACGTCGCCGCCTACGCAAAATCTGGCATAACACGAGATACCCAAAGGACAAAGCCATCTTTAACAAGTGCTCTGAGAAAGTTAAAACTCTCATCAAGAACATGAGAAACGAAAAACCTGCAGGCGTACCTCAGCAGACTCACTCCTACCCGTGACACAAACTTCTTTGTGGAAGGCAACCTCAAACGCCCCAAAAGCCAAATTACGCCAATCAATATCTAACCTGGGCTTTGGGCTCGTTCCGACCCGGAGAATGCAGATGCTTTTGCGGAACATCTCAGAACTGTGTTCCAACCAAGGCCTAGCACGAACGAAAACCATGACGACGAGATCAAGGGATACCTTAGTACACCTATCCAATAATGTGTCTCCCTTTAAACAGCGTCACACCGAGAGAACTCCTCAGAGAGATCCGTAACCTACAGGATTGTAAAGCCCCAGGTTATGATCAAATTGATGCAACACCGAAGAAAGGGTTAATGTTACTACTGGCAATCTTTAATGCATGCCTGAGGCTATCTGTCTTCCCAACCCAATGAAAAGTAGCACAAGTGGTGATGATCTTGAAGCCCGGCAAGCCCCCAAAAGATGCGACCTCATACAGACCCATAGGTCTATTACCTATACCCGGAAAACTGCTCGAAAAAATCATTCTTACCAGATTGCGAGGCCATCTAGAGGACATTATACCTAAACACCAGTTCGAATTTCGACAGGGGCATGGTACCATAGAGCAGATACATCGCCTTGTCAACATTATCCACAGATCATTTGAAAACAAACACTATTGCTCGTCAGTATTCTTGGACATCAGTCAGACATTTGATGAAGTATGGCACAATGGGCTCCTCTATAAAATAAAACAAACACTACCACACTCAATCTTCCAGATCATGCATTCTTACCTGGAGAAGAGATGTTTCGAGGTCAAATACAATGAGGATGTCTCAAAAATGCATGAAATCCAATCAGGGGTACCGCAGGGTAGCATTCTTGTGCCAGTTCTCTACCTGATATTCACGGCCGACCTACCAACTGCGGATAAAACAACTACCATTGCTACATACGCAGACGACACAGCCTTACTTTCTGTGCATAAGGACCCTGACATAGCGTCGAGGAACATCCAAACTCATCTGAGCCTAATAGAGGTATGGTTTAGAAAATGGCGCAAAATAAGTCCGCACACGTCACGTTCACGCTCAGAAAAAAATCTTGTCCACCGGTGTTGCTGTACAACGATCAGATTCCACAAGCAGAAAATGTCAAATACCTTGGTATGCACTTGGACCGGCGACTGACCTGGCAGAAGCATATCTGGAGCAAGCGCAAGCAACTAGGCCTCAAAATACGCCGCATGTACTGGCTGATTGGAAACAAATCCCAACTAATGGACACCAGCAAAATGGTTGTCTATAAAACCATAATTAAACCGATATGGACTTACGGAATTCAACTGTGGGGATCTGTCAGCCATAGTAACATTGAAATACTCGAGAGATTCCAGAACAAAACTATCTGCAATATGCTGAACGTATCACCTCATGTAAGCAACAAGTTTATGTACCTGGACATCAAACTGAATTCAGTCAAGCAGGAAATTGAATCCTACAGCAGGAAATATCAAATGAGATTAGATTGCCACAAAAGTGACCTCGCCGCCCAGCTGCACGGCACTGGGGCCTGAATTTTTCCAGACTGAAACATCCCAAACCTTGCGAAAAGATTCGCCAAACTTAATAATTAAGAGATGGATCACTGGAAACATCTCTACAATCAACTCCAAAGCCGCATTGTATCGGACATCAGATTGGATTATTGTTTTTACAAACACGATGACAAAGAAGCGGGTTGGATAAAGAAAAAAAATGGACTTAAGAGACCAAAAATGGATGAAAAGCTCAACAATGTTTTGTTAAGTTAAGGTTACAAACGATGTTAAACTGAACCCTGTGTTTATATAGGGAAGAAACACAATGGAATGATATTTATTGCCGTCTATGTACGGTATTTTATCTTTTGGAATAACGAAAAGGATAGCATATTAGTGAAAAAGGCACTTCAATCCAAGATTGAAATGAAATAACTCGATGCAGTTGATATTTTTCTGGGTAAGTATGCAGATTAGATGCCACGAGAACTCTATACGACTCAGCCAAAAGAACATCTTGAGAAGATTTTGAAGAAGTTTAAAATGAATGACTGCAAGAGTATAAAGACTCCTTTTGAAAGTGGAATAAAGCTTGTGAAGCCACAAACTGAAAATTGCTATCCACCTAGTGAGCTGACTTACAGGGAGTCAGTTGGCTCACTGATATACCTAGCTGTATGCTCAAGGCCAGATATTGCTTTTGCAGTGAACATTGGGTTGCTGCGAAACGTATTCTAAGGTAAGTACTTAAATGGGACAAAGGAACGTGAACTTTCATTTACGAAGAACAGAAAGAAGCTGGTTGGCAACGTAGATGCAGATTACGCAGGTGATGTGCGTGATAGAAAATCTTACACTGGTTTTGTGTTCACACTTGGAGGATGTCATGTATCGTGGGAAAGTCACAAGCAAACTACAGTAGCACCGTCAAGTGCTGAAGCCGAGTATGTGGCTCTTTCGGAGGATTACAAAGAGTCAGTTTTCTTGTCTACACTTCTAGGGGAACTGATTGGGATTAATGAAGTCGTAGAACTGTGTAGTTGCGAACAGTCAGTCAGCGATTCAAATTGCTCAGAATACTATTCATCATCGAAGAACAAAACATATAGATGTGCGGCATCACTACATTATTTATTTTGAATCCAAATTATTTGAACAACAGTCGTAATGCTGTGTTGAATTGGTCAGACGCCGGTTGTGACTGCCTGCAGTTGAAATTATTCAAGCCGCCTACCCACGCCTGGCTTAACGACGGTCATTTTACTGACAACCGGGACTAATGGCATTACGTGCCTTCGGAAGCACGGAAACGCTCGCAAATAAATGTCACAAAGTCGGCACGTGGTTGTCACCCATTCAAAGACCGACCATAGTGAAAGTTGCTTAATGCAGTGATCGTTTACAAAACACTGAGCCAGTAGGGCCATGAGCTCTTCTTGGTAGTTACAGTCAGCTGTAATAGTCGAGTGGATATGGAAGGCACAGAACCGTATGTGGTGGCATAAATTGGGAGAGGCCTGCATCCAGCAGTGGACTGCCATAGACTGATTTGATTGATTGATGATGGGCGAAAATTAACGCATGCAGGGGTCACATTCGCTCGCAATGTTATATACCCCGTGGTGATCTGCTTGCTCTACTGATGGAGTTTTAGTTTATAGTATCTACTTATTGTAAATATGTAGTGCACAAAAAGAATAACCCGCCGAGTTTCTTGCCAGTTCTTCTCAAGCGGGCCGCGTTCCGAACTGGTGGTACTATTTGCATTGTATTCATTGACGTGTCGCAAAAAAAACATTTATTTCGCATAATCCTAATACATAGGCAATGTATTAGGATTATGCGAAATAAATGTTTTTTTGAGTTTGAGTTTTTGGCATAACGAGAACGTGACATAATGTGCCGAGAGGCCCTATATTTATGTGCACGCGATAGTAGTCTTCTTCAACTTTTACACACTACATATTATATTATTTCCCTATTTCATAGAGATTACAATAGAACATTATAAAGTATTATTGGATGTCTATATTTATTAATATAGCAATAAAGTGTATGATTTGATCTGATTGACTCTTTTATTTTACTACAACACCGATGTCTCTGTATCTAGATATGACTTCGAAAGGACACTACAGGCAGGCCACCAACTCTTCACCATACAACTTGAAATATTAGACGATAATTTATTGCTTAAATGTGTTTTGTCTCGTGTTTTCATTTCAGAATGTGAGACAAATGGTATTTTTCAAGTCGATATCCATTTGCCTTTTCAATTTATATGACTGAGAATGCTTTACAATATTGCACATTTCGGATGCTTTTCACATCATTTCATAACATTTTTATATACTAGGACCCACGGCTTTGCATGAAACATACTATATAATAACCACGTCACACCCATTTAATTCTATTATGCGCATATTTACAAGAATGTGTGGAAATATACTATTCTTTTTACCTTTATCATAGCAGCTCTGCACCCTTCGGTAGTAAAATAATGATACAAAACTTATGAATAGTAACTTTGCTTTCTAATAGCGAAAGAATGTTTAAAATGCAGTAGTTCCAGGTTCAGAAGTTTTCAGAGTTTGTTGATTACTTACAAACAATCTTTCTTCTTTATAATATTAGTATAGAAGTATTGGTGTATAAGATCTTTCACTTATTAAGAGTATACTATATTATGCGTTGGCACAGGAAGAATCACTGCAAGCCTTCCCACAGTGAGCATATAAATATGGCCGAGATGTGTAGGTACTTTGCTGTTTATCCTGTAGGTTTAAGCCTACCTACTTCTTTTATTATCTTGTCGTAATCTTCCCTTACTTTCTTACACTCTATTTGCAGGTCTTCAAATTGATTCTGGAATGTAATAAATAAAATATATTATTATCTAGGCATAAATATTGGCTTGTGGTTGGAGGATTCCTTTTTATCATACCACTAAGGTGACAGACAAACTTATGGCCCACCTGATGGAAATTGGTCACCATAGCCTATTGACGTTTGCAACATCAAAGGCGCTACACTCGTAAATGTGCATATAGATATTTTTTTATGACTAGCTGACAGGCGTGACCACCTGCAATAATTGTGTTTACGTCACATATGAGAGAAAAAGATGTATTTATTTAGATATTAGGAATAGTATAATGATTATAATAATCGCAATAACAGTCGCATTTTAGAGCTGTGAGACAATATGCAAAAAACATTTGTTAGTGCTAGTGACCCCTAAAATTAAATCAGGTGGGAGGCGTCAATTTATCGAGGCAATCCATTGAAATGGTTATTATTAGTGACCGACCGAAGTTTCGGTTTCGGTTTCGGTTTCGGCCAGTTTCGGCCAAAAATTCGAGTTTCGGCCGCAGTTTCGGTTTCGGCCAAAATGGGCCGAAACTTTCGGCCGGGCCGAAACTCACGTGTTCATGAATTTTGAGTGCCTGGCTCTACTTGTGACGTGGTGGGGGTCAGTCCAACCAGTTAATATGTTACTAACCAAAGATTTACAGATTTACAAAGGACTTGCAATCAATAGTTATAATTTTACAATTTTTACGGAATCCTAAAAAGGTGATCCAAGACATTACATAACCCTATTACCCCTTTGTTGTCAGTTTCATTGACTACGTTGGTCGTCTGTCTGTCTGTCAGCAGGCTGTAACTCATGCACCGTGATAGTTAGACAGTTATTTTTTTTACAGATGATGTATTTCTGTTGCCGCTATAGCAAAAAAATATTAGAAATAGACAAATGAATAATATTAAAGGGGGCCTCCCATATAACATTATGTGATTTTTTGCCTCTTTTCTTGTACTACAACTGTTTCGTGCGCCAGTCCGACTCACTGTTGTCCAGTTTTAGTTATATACTTCTAAAATGTAAATTTTAAATATGGAAAAAGAATTGGTTTCGAGCAGGATTCGAACCTGCATCTTCTCGCATACCGTGCAAGATCCATAGACCATTTAGCCACCGAAACCTACTCGGAAACAACCAAATTTTCCACCTTATATACGTCTTGGGGCGCTTCTCACCCTAATTGGTTAAGCATCTTTCAAAAATAAGGTTCTAGAATGTAACCAAAACCAGCCAAGAGCTAGTAGCAGGGCACCGTGTGGTTTTAGCCGGTAGGAGTTCGCAATAGCATTTATGAGTAATTCCACACATAAAGAAAAAAACTCATCTTTAGGTGGAGATATTTCTAAAATGAACACTTGAAAAGATTTATACCGTTAATTGATGGTACTTGGTGGAACTTGATTTGTTGGTGGAACTTGGTTATTTTTCCAATAGGTGCACTATTGGAAATATAACTAAGGCTAAGTGCGATTCGATCTCTCGCACGGAGCGGGACCCTATAAACGAGACATGAGGCCTAGCCGTCCGTCTGTTTGTTAGTCACGAGGTTGTATCGCTGGAACTGTGCCAGATAGAGGCCTAAAATTTTCACTGCACAGTAGTCCTACCGACTAAAAACCAGGCGTATCCTACCTACCAGCCTATGGTTGGGAGCTCCGAGTATGCCCTCGAAATGATGCATACTGCGGCCGCATCTTTGGGGAGTTGTTCAGTTGTTATCCCGCTTCTTGAGAGGGGCGTACATGAATTTCTCACGTCACGCTATCGTCTAAGGCCTGCTTCTTTAAGGACGGTGAGCAGCCCCGTCACCGTACTCAGGCCCCCGGTCATGGAGGCTGATAGTATGCAAAGCAGAACTCGGGTGGGAGAGTTCTCTCTCGATTCCACCCCACCGCCTCTTTCACGAGCATGACCTGCTCACAGAAAGAGGCCTATGGCCGCGCTCCAGCGCCTCCTTGCACCATTTAAACAATGACGCAAGGGCCCTCGCTTTCTCGGTTTCATAGAGGGATCCCGGCTAGAAGACATGCCGCCTCAACTGAGATCGTGCGGTATCCCCTTATCACCCTGACTAAGCTAAGCAATTTAGCCGCATTACTGGCTATCAGGATCTCCGTCCATACAGGGGCCCCGTATAGGGCCATGCTCCGCACGATCCCAAGGGACAGTCTCCGGCAGGGAGCGATGGGCCTCCTGATATTGGGAGCGAGAGTACGGCTGATGCCCCCCTCCCTCAGCTATGGGACCAAACTTCGGAAGTGGTATCCGAAGTTCCACTGGCTATCAAGTACGAGCCCCTGATACGACATCGAGAGCTCGATGCCGATGCTGACACCCCCTATATGTAAGCTGGAAACCGCAGGTGGCCTTTAGGGCTGCTTCTCGGGTTGCTAATGGCGCTGTAATGAGGGTGTCGTCGTAACAAGTTACGCCGACACCTCTGAGCAACGGAACACGCAGCACCCAATCGTAACCGATGTCCTAAGACCAATCCCCATGGAACACCGAACGACACATCTCACCGACCCTGCCCTAGCCAGCTCGGTTAAGTTATGGCCCTCTCGGAAAGATAGGCCCCAAAAATTCGACGGAGGTATGGAGGCATTCCATGGTAAATAAGCGCCTCCCAAACGCAGCTCCAGGGCAAGGTGTTGAAAGCGTTGGCGATGTCAAGAGACACCGCCACCACCACCTCACCCTGTTCTGTTGCCGCTATAACAAAAAATACCTACTAAAATCAGAAAAAAAACATCCACACAACAAACGTAATTTTTGTACCCAATTTTTGTAACGGCACCCTCTGTGCGGGAATCCGACTCGCACTTGGCTTGTTTTTTTTTTTCAATATGAACACGTGAGTTTCGGTTTCGGTTTCGGTTTCGGCCGAAACTGATCCTGGGGCCGAAAGTTCGGTTTCGGTTTCGGTTTCGGCTGGAAAACCAGTTTCGGTCGGACACTAGTTATTATCAGCAAACCAGTAAAAGAGAAAACAAAAAATCCGCGACAGCAATATGCGAATTTTTTATGGTTAATGGAGGAGAAAGTAAATACAAAACAAACCTCCACACCATCTGTGTACTGCATGGTTGTGGCATTAATCGGAGAGGTCTTCATACAGCAGTGTACTGCCATAAGCTGATTGGATTCATTGATACTTCTGCCTACCCCTTCCCGGGATAACATGTGACTATAATTATGTATAATAAATATATATATACTAACTGATGCCCCCGGCTTCGTCCGCGTCAAATTTGTTACTGTTCCCGCTTCCGGTGGAAACTAATTCCGGAGTTATTGCTGACCATAATATATCGCTGTACCAAGTTACAGCAAGATCCGTTCAGCCGTTAGAGTGTGAAAGAGTAACAAACATCCACACTCACAAAATTTCACCCTTTATAATATTAGTAAGAAGTAAAAAGTAAGATAGAAAGATAAATATTTGCCTTTACTTAATATAATAGGTAAATGAATATTTGTGGACAGTCTCATACATCATCTAGCCCAAATTAAGCTAATATAGGCTTGTACTATGGGATCTAAATATACTTACAAATTTCTAAATACATACAACACCCTAACTCCGAAACAGACACTTGCGGATCACACATATATTTGAAACAACCCGGGACCTCAGTGCCGCAGGCATTTATGTATATTTACCAAATGCACTACTGAGGCAGTCAAATGTGTATGACTTGTAAAATTTACCTGACATATGGCTGTTTGCTGCTTCATTGCCAGACAACTGTCCACTACATCCTTATATTTGTCTTTCTCAGCTTCATGGACTTTCTGTGTCTCCGTTAAAAGTTTATCAATGTGGTCTTTGTACTCCGTTACCACTGAAAATTCAGATTACAAGACATTAAAGATGATATCATCGTAAGAAATATTAATAGTTAACTATTTGTTTTTGTAAAACAAAAATTACATTTATACCATGAGAAAGATGAGGAAAATAGTAAATTTTTATGATTTTCCAATATTTTTGTCAAATATTCAAAGATTTTTGAATAAAATGCATGATCTAAAATACATATTGATAATAAAAAATACCTAATAATAATTTATGGGACATTTTTACACAGCTTCATCTAACATAAATGATGTCAATATATTTGTCAGTTTGTGTGCTCTGTTTTATTGTAAGGCACAAAATAAATCCACTATTGGATTTGTTTTAAAAAAAAAATTAGAACATTAAATGTGGGCATATACTATGCCTCTGCTAACCGCTTTGGGGCTAATGGCGTGAATATGTACGTTTGTCATTAAATAACCAATGATAAACGTAAATGTGAAACGAAAGAACCATGTCAGTATTAAGAATATGTGTTGTTGTTGACTTAGCTGACAAAAGAATAACGATCTGTATGCATGCCAAGTATAATTTTTTTACCTACCTAATTAATTTACGCAATAAAATATATCTGTTATAGGCAATGTGTATAATCCGGCATTGTATATAATGCCTAGGCATTATATACATTGCCTAAAACGTTCAGGCAATGTATATAATACAATTTATTTCATACATTGACTAGGTATTGTATGAAATGCCCGAAGCGCATCAGGCAATGTGTATAATGAATGGACAGATTCGACAACAGAATCGTTAACCAAATAAGAACTAGTCAACAAAACAAAAAAAAATAACCCCAAAGGCTAACTTCCTGGCCTTCTAACCTAACCCATCCGAGTCGGGGTGTTAGTGTAAAATTCTGTTCCTCTTTTTGCTTCCTAAGTGGTAATAATAGAACACATGTCTTATCAGCACTGTCTGCTGTTGGAAGTTGAAATTAGGAGTAGCTCTCAAAAGATTAGTACTAAATCATAGAGAAGAAAAATAACACATTACCTATGCTTCAACTGGCATTCTATACAATGTCTATACATTTCCTAGGCAAAGTGTAAAATAGTTTAAACATTTAATATCATTTCATACATTGTCTGAACGACCCTGTCATTCTATACCAGGGGTCGGCACGGCAACCTTTTGAGTCGGAAGAGCCAAAAATGACGATTTTAAATTACAACATTTTTAAAGAGCCACAAAACCTTTCTTGATACCACGACAGTAAGAAGTGAGATAAACTACTGCGGGGAAAGTCTGCTATAGAGACAAACCAAGTCTGTCGGAAGCTCTGAGAACAGTCTTCGAAGGGCGGGCGTCTCCAGGACTTACGGCCATAGGCAGATGGTGAGTCACAGGGTGGTTTTGGTGAATTTCCACTATTAAAAAAATCTGAGTGATTATGTGGGATTCTCCCACTAAAACCCTGGGATGTTCATTCTTGTCACTATTGTTGGGTCACAGGGAAGGCAAGCGTACAACAGCTACCTGCAACAGTCTCCACTCTGGGGGTCTAAATATTACCCACCGAAACTTCACTGCCGCGAAGCCTGAACACGAGGGGTGCGTCTTAGTCAGTCTCACAGCTGTCATAAAACTTCCATCGTCAGCCACGCGTGCGAGGTTGGCATACTGGAACTGTTAGGTCACCCAGCTCTGGCACCCGCAGCGCTTTTCTCATTGCCGTTGACGTCAAAACAACAGCCGAACCAATTTTCTTCGCTGTCTAACATAGCACTCTTAGAGCGGTACAAAAAGCGAGGGTGTGCAGCGCTTTATCCACGGCGCCATCCTCGCAGTGGGTACGTTGCCTCAGGCTCAATGCCTACCACATCATGCAGGTATTTTCTAAAATATCCGAGCCCTGTGAGGAGCTGTGTGAGGAAAGAAAAGAAAAGCGGCACTGACATACCTACCAAGGTATGTCAGTGCCGCTTTTCTACCCAGGACCTCAGAATAAATAAAATGGCAGAGACGAGCTCAATGCTTACTGCCGAGCTCTAGCCTGGTGCGCCATTTATGAATGAGATCATTGCGCGCTCTAACAAGCCAGCTTTCAATCTCTTCCGAAGATGGTTGTTTGCCATTTTGACGCACCAAAGCATTAGGCTGGTAGATTTCTGCCAGAACTGCGGCCTCTAGGTTCCGCGACGGACTGTCAGAATTAGACATGCCGTCTTTTATGATATTATATTCTCAGGCTATGGCCCGCTGCGGACATCGCAGCATAATCCTATTAGAAAGAAAACGGTGCTCCATATAACGCTTTCAAGCGCAGCACACCACCATTAGGCGAGTTTGCTTGTTTAACTACTAGTAAGACTTTTGTGGTATTTTTGAAAATGAAAGGGTGATAATGTTCTTGAAAATTAATAATATGATAATTATGTATGCAACTAAAGAGCCGCAGGTCTACACCCAAAGAGCCGCATGCGGCTCGCGAGCCGCGCCTTGCCGACCCCTGTTCTATACAATGCCTAGGTATTTTATAGAATGCCTGCATTATACACATTGCCTATAAAATATCCATCACACAATTGACCAGTGCTAAATATAAATAAAAACTAAACCATTGCGGCAATGGACTAGAATGGTATATAAATACCAGTGGAAAATTACACATAGCTGAAAGTGAATTACATGGAACATATTCCATTGCAGAGGGTGCATTAAAGTGAAACAAAAAGTAGAATCGAATCCATCAACAGATTTGTTCAATGGATTAGAGTGGGATAGAGCATTTGTGTTATGGAATCTGGACTGCTGATAAACATACTTATCTATACATCCAGACATAGAACTAATATTAATTTTGTTCTGTCTTACATACATACATACATACATATGGTCACGCCTTTATCCCCGAAGGGGTAGGCAGAGGCATATAATATGCCCACATTTCACCTTCGTATAATTTGTCCCACGTAATAGGTGGCCAGCCGTATTGCCGTGTTTAAATGGACAGGCGCAGGTTGTGACTGCCTGCTGTTGAAATAAAGCCTTCAACTTAGCTTAACGACTGCCATTTTACTGGCAACCGGGACCAACGGCTTAACGTGCCTTCCGAAGCACGGAAACGCTCTAATAAATGTCACAAAGTGATCACATGGATGGGTGACCGGCCATAGTGAAAGTTGCTTACTGCAGTGATCGTTTACAGAACACTGAGTCCGCGGGGCCACGAGCGCTTCGTTCTGTCTTAATATATCTTTAATCCCACAGAGAAAGAAGAGTGCCTAATACATAAAGAGAATTGTCAATGCAAATGTGTTATTACATTGGTTTCACAATTTGGCAACCTAATCACACAAATTTGATTTCTTACAGTCTATGAAGACTTCTTTAAGAGAACTTTATAGACACTTTGATAACTACATTAGTTTCACTTAATATAGCATAAACACAAATACAAACACATCACATACACTCAGACAACTAAGTTTACTAAGTAGTTACTAAAATACATATTTATGTACATAGTTTTTACCTTTTAGTTGATATTTAATGGAAGTTAATTCAGATAAACAGCGTTCACCAGACCACTGAGTGCTCTTAAAAGTTTGTTGCATACTGTGTAAATAGAAATAGACAGCTCCAAAAAGTAGTGCGATAATAATAAATAGCGTTGAAACTTTCTCCTTAAACTTAAAATACTGTAGTGGTATTACCATTTTCACAAAAAATAGCTGCTATCACACAGGTATTAGTACCACCAAGTTTGACGGTGCCAATGTTATTATAATTTTTTACTTTCACTAGCTAATGCCAGGCCCTTGTCATCGCCCGAGTGATGAAGATTTCCCGCACGACCCGCACCTGTTACCCACGAACTTATCCCCAGGATAAAAGAAAATAAATGTTAATTTAGGGCCTGTGTAATAAATATCAGCCAAATAAGATCAGGAGTAAGAATATGATTTATTGATTAACCAAATATTTATTTCACAGATCACATCGAACTGTTATTATACATATTATTTTTTTTCTTTGCTGTTTTCTGTTTTTATTTTTATTTTTAACTACTGTCAAAGTTGCCAGATAGCCAGCTATACTACGCCACAGACTAGGATCAAGTATACCCCTTGATCCTAGGCCACAGAGTATATTTGTGTTTATGAGACAACAGGCTTGTCAGATATTTTCGGTTATCAACACTAAGTCTATGGTACTAATGGGCTCCCGACATGATCATGCCTTGCAATAGTCAATCACGTTAAATATGAATGGAAGTTGCTTCAGTGTGCGTGATTTCTTCGCATGAGTGTGTGCATCGACGTATATGTACACATGATATTTTACGTGCTTGACAATTGCCAATCAATCGTGTCGGGACCCCTTTACTTTCTTCTTTTACGGCCTTTTTAATGGGCTCCCGACACGAGTCAATATATTGAGTCAACTCAGATATTTATGAATGAAAGTTGTTTCAGTGTGCGTGATTTCTTTGCATGCGTGTGTGCATCAACGTATATGTACACATGATATTGACGAGGCATGACAATTGCCAATTGATCGTGTCGGAACCTTATTACATGCGAGGCCATTAAAGGTTTGGCATTGCTGTAAACGATCGACAAGCTGTCAGTCAGAGGTAAAATAACTGTGAATACCAATCTATGTGTTTTTGGGTGTAGTGTTATTTAAGGGCGGTTTTACTGTTATACGGTTTTTAACACGCGTGCGTGGCCACCAGCATCCTGCTATTAGTGTTATTTAGTACATGCATACATATTTCTTATCACACGGCCAGCATTTGTACGAATTGCTCATAGCGGTATGGATTCGGAACGGTTACTACTACGGAACGCTTCATTTCACCGACAAACATTTTATTTTGCGAAAAGTTTAGAAAAAAAGCAAGGTTAACTTCACTTGTATGAAAACTGGCAGAATATTTTTGTATGCGGTGGTTCGCAAAGGCTAGTCCCGTGGTATATGGTCTAAGATGTATATGTATACTTTATTAAGTGATCCCGACACGATCAATTGGCAGTTTTCATGCCTCATCAATATCATGTGTACATATACGTCGATGCACACACACATGCAAAGAAATCACTCACACTGAAACAACTTCCATTCAAAAATATCAGGCTTGACTCAATATATTGATCCGTGTCGGGAGCCCATGAGTGTGATAGACAATTTAAGCAAATACGTACAGAAGGGGCGGCGCAGCCGTCCCACTCCCTGGAAACGTGTCGCAAATCAATTATTAATACCTTGACCATAGAAGTAGGTACCCCCCATTCCCAACCGACCACCTGTGTTATCCACCTGGTTGGTCAGTTAGGAATAAAAGTTCCTAACCACCCACCTTGTGTACCTGGTTGGTCAGTTAGCCGTAAGCTCAACAACAAGACAAAGTGCGTGTTGGACGAGTTAAACCTAATGCAAATAATGAATTATTTAATAAGTAGGTCCTCATTTGTGTTCATAAGGAGTAGGTTGAACAAAAAAGTTTGCAATTAGTTCCTACGTAATGTTTCGGAGTAAGGGGACTGAAAAAAGAGTCTTAGCTTTGGTTTCATTTTTCTTAATATAATAAAATGATAGAAAAGTCAAAACTGTATATTGGAAATATTTTTTAAAAAACTCGCTGAGTGTTGAACATAAGATACCGAAGCCGAAAATATAGTAAAAAAAAATTTTGTCAGTTTGTCCGGAAGGATCTCGAAAAGTACTTAATAAATTTGATTCAAATTTTGTACAAATATTAACTAGGGTAAGGGTCTTCAAATAGGCTATATATTATCACGCTACAAATCCTAGAGGCTAAGCAGAGAGCAATCAAATTGGCATTATAACATAATTTTCACGCGTACGAAGTTGCAGGCAACAGCTAGTTTTTCCTAAAGGGCCATTAGTTCTGTCATAGATCTCAGAGACAACTAAACATCGATTACCTAGCCTCCTAGACTCACTATAGTTATCGGAAACTGAACAGTTCAAGATGGTGGCTATTTATATTGTATCGTTAGTATAATTTTTATGATTATGATGACACTAAGCAATGGTACTACCAGAGCAACTAGGAGTGACGACTATAATAGTACCATAATTAATAAGTCAATCTAGTACTTATGAGTTTAATTTTAATAATATTAACAGAACTTTATCATCATGATAAAGTAAAGTAAAAAAAATAGGTTAAAGAAACTAAAATCAATACATATAATAAAATCGTAACAGGTCGCTGTCTGTACATGGAAGATAAATAAGAAAAAATATTATAGGGGGGCTTTATGAACGCAATAGAACCCAAAACAATGATTTTTAGAATTTTTGTCTGTTTGTCTGTATGTCTGTATGTCTGTATGTCTGTATATCTGTTTGTCTGTACGGTTGTGCACGCTAATCTCAGCAACCGCTCAACCGATTGCAATGCGGTTTTTTTTATTGTGTTGAGGTTTGCTCCAGTTAACATTTAGCGTTTGTTTTATGTAAATCGGTTTAGAAATAAAAGAGTTATAACACTTTTAAGAATTAGATATTTTGAAAATTTTAATTGTAGGGGTTTCTTTGAATGTGAGTGAACCTAAACTGGCGCCTTCGGCGCGGACTGAATTGTTTAAAAATAGTCTTAATCATTAAGCTCTTTTATGATTAAGCCAACAGGGCAGTTTCAGACGCTGCTTGGTGACTCTGATGAAGAAATACCTTTCCTTTCATACACCTTATGATGTGACGTAAACGAAGTTGCGGGCTCAGCTAGTAATAAATATCAACTGAGGCATCGATAGCGGCACTCACAACATGAAATCACTAAATTACGGCCGTCATTGCAGCGAAGGTGCGGTGTAGTGTGGGATGACCCGCTGCTCCACCTCTCGCGTCCCCTTCGACCCCGGCGCACCAATATTTGTTTAACGTAAAAGTAACAATAATATGTCTTGCCAGTGAGATGTAACTAATGATTTTTCTTTAGTATGTTTCAGGGTATCGTTTTCTCACAATTTTATAGCGCATTTAACCATTAATATATACTAAAAAGCTTTATTTTAAAGCTGAACTGAAGTGCGCTGCTTCGTACCACTAACATTCGTAATGGACTGCAAGCGCTCGCGGCGGGAACGACATCATGTTCTCACCCGTGCCAGCTGTTCCCACTTGGATACGCGTGCTCTATACCTTCTAATATATACTCTAAGCACTGTCATCACCACCTCACCTCACGATATCGCTTCCTTGGTCAGTATCTTGACACGCATGATGACCTTTACGATGGATCGCCCTCGACTGAAACTCAAGTGGTTAACCACCACGCGAGTGACGTGCCTGGCGAGGCGCTCTACAATATGCTCAAAGTGCTTGTGCAGCACGTCGATTCTGAAAGTCGAACACGATTCTTAAGGGCCCCGCCTTGGGTCCGCCTCTGCAACGGGTACGCCTCGGCAAAAGGCCCCACCTTTCAGATCATTACCAGTTTACCCATTTTCCTCACCTTGGGAAACTGGCCTCTTTCCAGGTATGCGCTGAAGAGTCCTGTAAGTCGAGGCCGAAGTTCCTCAAGAGTCAGACCCTATGCCCTGCCTACAATGCCATCGGGTCCAGGGTGGTGTTTCTGCGGGATTAAAGCGGCAGCACCGCCACCCCTAACTCACTCTTAGTGACTTTAGGCACGCAGGAATACCTTTCTTTGCTCTTGATGGGAACAGGGAACCCAAGACCCTCCCCACACGCTCTGGCTGGAGGCTTTGGGTCAAGGGGGAAGTTTTAGCGTGAAGCTTGCTCCTACTTAACCGTAAGATATGGGTGCCATTGGATTCCACTGCATGGACCTAAAAAAAAGATGTGTAAATCTATACCTTAGCATTTCTCGATAGTACCTTTCCCATTTACGATCATCTAGTCTCGGGCGTCAGGTTCGTGGTCGACTACCCGGGCCCTTCCGGCCCAGTTCGGCCCTGGGTAGGCGCCCACGGTTGGACTGGCCCTATATTTTGCCAAGTAGCTGTCTCCACTACAAAATTCGTTTTCTCCATCCACTGCATTTTATGAGCTATGTCGATCACTCGAGTTCTCTGCCTGACAACCTCAAGGAGCTTATCGCTCAAGAAGATACCCCAAGCATAGCCAGTTCTATAGCTCACTGAGCAACGTTGAGTACGGAGCCTTAAATGTTTCGGTACCATGAGTCATAACCGGTGGAACGCGAACGCTCTGGTTGTAGACTTTATCCTTCAGGCATTGTGGTATAAGGTGAATGGAAACTCGGCGCAGTTTGCTGAATGCTGCCCAGCTCAACCGCGATTTATTTGTTCAAGTGTTATAACCCCTACCCAAGGTACCTTGGTATACTCCTGAACAACCTCAAGCCCACATTCATACTATTGGTTAGATTGTACAGAATAGAAACGACTACATTGGTCGTTAACGGCTAGCGACACGGTCAAACTGCACTTGTCATGCACGATAAATATGAATGAAGTTGCTTCAGTGTGCGTGAATTCTTTGCATGTGTATGTGCATCGACGTGTATGTACACATGATATATAACGTGCATGACAAGTGCAGTTTGAACGTATCGCTAGCGCTTTATGCATGTCAGGGAACACTCAATAGCTGTTTATTTTATTTATTTTATTTATTTATTTAGCCCACCAGCAGTTGATACAATGAAACATTTGTAAAATAAAACAGTTACAATAAGCTTATAGACTAAGAGCGGATACGAATTTCAAACACAAATTAGATGAGAAGATAATTGTAAGCAATTAACTAAAAGCTCAACCTCTTACAGGCAGGCATGGCATGCAAAATTAACATAATGTTATATTTACTTATCATACTTAACCTAACGTAGATATCTAATTTCTAAAATCTAAAAATGATAAATAAAATTAAAAGTTTATGCAGTCAGTGTGAGTTCATGGCTAAGAAGTGCCACACTGCTTGCCCTTCAGCTTATCATCTATCACTCTCTTAAACTGGTACTGCGAACTATTGTGTAAATCTACAAATTCACTATTATCATTCAAAAGCCTGCTCATTCGTGGTAGTGTGAGTTCATGGCTAAGAAGTGCCACACTGCTTGCCCTTCAGCTTATCATCTATCACTCTCTTAAACTGGTACTGCGAACTATTGTGTAAATCTACAAATTCACTATTATCATTCAAAAGCCTGCTCATTCGTGGTATAGCTGAACCACTGCCCAGGACGGTTCTCCTGTGTGTGCGGCGGCACGAGCGTTGCTCACGAGCACTGCGCTACGATCCACGTTTATAGTGTATACTGAACAAAGTCAGTAATTCTTTCCTGGGTAACTGTATACGTTTTTACAACAGGCTTCCAAATGAAATAAAAATTATGCCCTTATTTAAGTTTAAAAAGTGTATAAAAAGTAAATTGTACTGTAAGGGCTACTATACTATTGACAATTATTTGATTGATATGGAAGCTTGAAAATGATCTGCTTGCCCTACTAATGGAGTTTTAGTTTATAGCACTTATTGTAAATATGTAGCGCACAAAAAGAATATCCCGCCGAGTTTCTTGCCAGTTCTTCTCAAGCGGGCCGCGTTCCGAACTGGTGGTACTATTTGCTTTGTATTCATTGCGTGTCGCAAGTGCCTATGTATTAGGATTATGCGAAATAAATGTTTTTAAGCTATTGCATAGCTTCTATCGCGGGCCTTGAGCGTGGAGACCGAATCCGGAAATTCCGTCACGAAAAAAACCTAACACTCGGCTATTTTCGGCCACGCTCGGTCACGCTCGTGCATCTCGCACTTCATATATTACACATACACGTGAGCGTTCGTTAGGTGGGTGTGGAGGGGTGGTGTGAGGTGAGGTGAGATGGTGTGGGGTGGCTTAGATTGAGTTGTGGTGGAATGAGGTGAGTTTGAGTGAGGTTACAGTGGAGATTGGAGAAGTTTACAGTGAGGTTAGGTGGGTGGGGAGGGGTAGTGTGAGGTGAGGTGAGATGGTGTGGGGTGGCTTAGATTGAGTTGTGGTGGAATGAGGTGAGTTTGAGTGAGGTTACAGTGGAGATTGGAGAAGTTTACAGTGAGGTACAGCTACGTACATTGAGGTACAGAGAAGTACAGTGAACTACAGTGAGGTTCACTGTGGTTCTGTGAGGTACACTGAAGTACAGTGAGTTACAGTGAGTTATTGCGAGTTACAGTGCGGTACAGTGAGGTACAGTGAGGAACAGTGAGGTACTGTGAAGTACAGTGAAGTACCCTAAGTACAGTGAAGTAAAATGCAGATCAGTGGAGTATAGTGGATTACAGTTGAGTACAGTGGAGTACAGATGAGTACAGTGGAGCACAGTGTAGTACAGATGAATACAGTGGAGTACATATGTGTATAGAGGAATACAGATGAGTGCAGTGTAGTACAAATGTGTACATTGGAGTACAGAGGAGTAAATTGAAGTACAGTTTAGTACAATAGAATACAGTACATTAAAGTACAGTTGAGTACAGATGAGTACAGTGTTGTACATATGAGTAAAGTGTAGTACAGATAAGTATAAAGGAGTACAGATGGATAAAATGGAATACAGTTTAGTATAATGAAGTACAGATGAGTACAGTAAAGTACAAATGAGTACAGTCAATTACAGATGAGTATGTTGAGTACAGTAGAGTACAAATAAGTACAGTGGAGAACTGCTGAGCACAGTGGAATACAGTTGAGTACAGATGAGTACAGCGGAGTACATATATGTACAAAGGAGTACAGGTAAGTACAGTGGAGCACAGCTAAGTACAATAGAGTACAAATGAGTACATTAAAGTACAGTTGAGTACAGCGTAGTACATATGAGTACAGTGCAGTACAGATAAGTATAAAGGAGTGCAGATGGATAAAATGGAATATAGTTTAGTATAATGAAGTACAGATGAGTACAGTAAAGTACAAATGAGTACAGTCAATTACAGATGAGTATGTTGAGTACAGTAGAGTACATAAGATTACAAATAAGTACAATGGGATACAGTAGAGTACAATGGATTACAATGGAGAACAGCTGAGCACAGTGGAATACAGTTGAGTACAGCGGAGTACATATATGTACAAAGGAGTACAGGTAAGTACAGTGGAGTACAATAGAGCACAAATGGGTACATTAAAGTACAGTTGAGTACAGTGTAGTGGAGTACAGTGGAGTACAGCTGAGTACAATGGAGTACAAATGGGTACATTAAAGTACAGTTGAGTACAGTGTAGTACATATGAGTACAGTGCGGTACAGATAAATATAAAGGAGTACAGATGAACAAAATGGATTACAGTTTAGTATAATGAAGTACAGATGAGTACAGTAAAGTACAAATAAGTTCCATAAATTACAGATGAGTATATTGAGTACAGTAGAGTACATAAGAGTACAAATAAGTACAATGGGATACAGTAGAGTACAATGGATTACAATGGAGAACAGCTGAGCACAGTGGAATACACTTGAGTACAGATGAGTACAGCGGAGTACATACATGTACAAAGGAGTACAGGTAAGTACAGTGGAGTACAGTTGGGTACAATGGAGTACAAAGGAGTACAGATTAATACAGCTAAGTACAGATGGAAGAGATAATTGTTCTTCGTTTTTTTTTTTTGTATTCATTCCTTTCTTTTGGTGACAATGTCTTGTCAAAATTTCTACCACTATACCAGCGAGTTGGTGAAATTCAAGACATTTTGTTCTTGAAATTTTTGTGATATTAACGTGATGACATGATATTTATATTATATTTATAAAATTATATTTATTTACTCCCCTACATGCAAAATACGGATGACCTTTGTGACTTAAATAGTAGTTTTTTCTCATGCTCTTCTGCCTCTGACAGTTTCCACAGTGCAGATGATGATGAAGTAACATCATCAGTTGCACCATCACCTGCTGCATCATCACCAGCTGCTGCTCTGACCCTGCACAACCACCTCTCCTCTTTTTCTTCAAACTATCCTAAAAATTTCAATCTAGCACATATTAATGCACAGAGTGTTAAGGGCCATTATTCCGATCTTCTGGCGTCCTTTAGCAACTCCTCTCTTGACGCTATCCTTATCTCTGAAACCTTTTTAAAGCCTTCTCTTCCTTCAACTCAGTACTCACTTCCAGGTTACGTACTGATACGTAATGATAGAACAGGTATACGTTGTGGCGGTGTAGGAATATACCTGCGTGCTGACATCCCGCATAAGGTTGTCAGTGCATCTCCTTCCGCCTACACGGAATCTGCCGAACATCTTTTCCTGGAAATTTCTCTTCTGAATACTAAACTTCTACTCGGAGTTTATTACAGCCCTGACTTGACGATAGACTATTTCAGCTCTTTTGATGATCTATTACATGACCTCACTCCATCGTACAACCACGTAGTCATAATGGGTGACTTCAATACTTGTTTGTTAAAAAATGATTCCCGCTCTTCCAAACTATTATCTTTGTTGTCAGCCTATAACCTACATGTTCTGCCTCTCTCTTCAACTCACCATGTGCCTAATCGCAATCCCTCATTACTTGACCTAGTCATTGTTTCTTCGCCCAATGATGTGTGCACTCATGGTCAGTTGACCGCTCCTTTCTCCTGTCACGACTTACTTTACGTTTCTTTACATGTTCGTCCCCCCAAACGTAAGCCACAAATCTGCTTTCTTCGCAATTTCAGGGGTATCGATTTGGAGGCACTACAGATTGATGCGGCTTCTGCTGATTGGTCGTTGGTCTTCAACTCTTCTGATGTCAATGATATGGTTAGCTTCTTCAATTCCACTGTTATGACGTTGTTCGACCGACATGCCCCCGTCAAACGAGTACGCATCAAGCATTACCCGGCTCCATGGTTAAACGAAACTATTAAAAATCTTATGGCTCGTAGAGACAAAGTGAAAAGGCGACTTAGAAATAGCCCCTCGGAGCAAAACTTGGTAGCGTTTAAGTCACTGCGGAATCGTTGCAGTCGGATGTGTAGAGATGCAAGGAGACGCCATTTCTATGATTCTCTTAACAGTCGGAATTCTGCTGATACCTGGAGGTTCCTGAGGTCTGTTGGCATAGGTAAATCTCCAGTCTCTGACACAAGGGACATTGATATCAATGCGCTAAACACGCATTTTTCACGGCCACCTGTCTCCTTAGATGTAAATGTGAAAGATGCCACTTTACTACGACTACTGGGAGAACCTGTGCCTCAGACCTCTCCTTTTCAGTTTCACTCGGTCTCCAAGTCCGACGTTAAGATATCCCTACTGTCCATTTCTTCAACTGCTTCGGGAAACGATGGCATATGCTCAAGGATGATCCTCCCTATTCTCCCTATTATACTTCCTGTCATCACTCACATCTTCAATTATTCATTATTTTCTTGCTCCTTCCCTGAGGTCTGGAAGTCAGCGTTTGTTGTGCCTCTGCCTAAAAAAACGAACCCCTGTTTGCTGGCTGATTACAGACCAATTTCCATTCTTCCTTTTCTCTCCAAAGTTCTTGAGCATATTGTTCATCGGCAGTTCTCCCACTTCTTATCCTCTTCTAACTCCCTCAGCCCTTTTCAGTCGGGATTTCGCGCTGGGCACAGCACTGTCACTGCACTTGTTAAAGTGACGGACGACATTCGCTGGGCTATGGAGCGGAAACAGTTAACCCTACTAGTTCTGCTTGACTTTAGCAGTGCTTTCAACTCTGTCGATTTTGATGTACTGCTAGGTACATTAAGGTCTATAAATGTCTCTTCTTCTGCTATCTCTTGGTTTGATTCATACCTTCGAGGGCGCTCTCAGTGCGTTCGAATCGGTCAGACATCGTCTGACTGGTGCGAGCTATCTGCGGGTGTTCCTCAGGGTGGCGTGCTATCTCCTCTTTTATTTTCTGTCTTCATTAATTCTGCTACTAGTCTTATTACCAATAACTTCCATCTCTATGCTGATGACTTGCAGCTGTACCGTCATTTTTCGGCTACCGATCCCCTCCCCGCGATATCATCCATAAACCAGGATTTGGATACACTGAATGACTGGGCTAATTCGGTCGGATTGCGTATTAACCCCTCGAAGTCGCAAGCCATTATCATTGGTAGTAAATACTACTGCGACATTCTTTCGGAGTCTCAACCTTCTCCTGTTCTTTTAGCCGGTATTCAAATACCTTACGCAGACTCCGTGAAGAACCTAGGAGTGATAATGGATACCACTCTATCTTGGAGCGCCCACATAAATGATGTCAGCAAGAAGGTGCATTTTTCCTTCCACTCTTTGAGGTGCCTCCAAACTCTCCTGCCCTTGAGGACGAAAATTAGTCTTGCCCAAACTATTATTCAACCCATTATTGACTACGCTGATTCTTGCTATTTGGACGCTACAGAGGAGCTTTTAGATAAACTTGAGAGATTGCAAAATTTATGTATACGCTTCATATTCAATCTTAGAAAGTTTGATCATGTTTCCCACCTTCGCAAAGAACTCAAGTGGCTCCCAATCCGCCTTCGCCGAAACACTCGAATCCTCTGCCTTCTTTTCAATATCCTCCACAACCCTTCTTCTCCTTCCTATCTGAGGGAGCGGTTCTCATTTTATTGCTCTCCTGATGCTCCCTGCAGAACACATCTACGCTCGAACCTTAGATATCCTAAGCATAAAACTGATTTCTACTCAAATTCCTTCACAGTGCATGCGGTCAGACTGTGCAACTCACTCCCACCTGTCATCAGAGATAGCAAAACTGTTTCTACTTTTAAAAGGAAAGTCCGTGAATACTATTTATCAACTTTGTAACTTATGTATCTATTTATTTATGTAATTATATATACCTATTTATGTATTTGTTTATATAGTATCTATTTAAATATTTATTATTATATTTATATAGTTAAAACTGCCTCTGTCCTTTTGTATGTGTGTTATATCAATTCTCTCCTGTTCTTTTCAATTACACACTTTTAATTATTCTTTTCCTACTTCATGTTCTCCTCTCGCCGGTCTGCTGGGAGATATTTCTTCTAGAAATAAGCAGTACCATTGTACCTAAGTTTCCTGCTATACCTATAATTATTATATACTAGTGTGTGCATAAATAAATAAATAAATGAGTACAGTGGAGTACAGATGAGTACAGTGGAGTACAGTGGGGTACAGTGTAGTACAGAGGAGTAAAGAGGAGTACAGTGGAGTACAGTGGCGCAAAATGGAATACAGTGGAGCACAGTGGAGACAATGGAAAACAGTGGAGCACAGCGGAGCACAGTGGAGCACAGTAAAGCACAGTGAAATGCACTAAAGCACAGTAAAGTACAGTACTTTAGAAAAGTAAAACACTTACTATATATATATGTCGGGAAAGCGGATCCCATGTTTTTAAGGAAATTAGACTCAGTGCGCACACCCGGCGCTGTCGAGTTTACCGCCATGTCCAATCTAGTCGCCCCGCCAAAATATATCCTTATTGACATTTGACAGCGTCAAGTCTGTCACTTGCGACATGGACAACTTTTTAAAGTTAAAACCCGAGCTACTGAACCTTGGATATTTATCCATCGGTAAAGATGGTACTTTGACACGTTCACTTTTTCTGCTGCTGCGACACGGCCATACTGACATTAAGCGCGTTCTCGCGCGCATCTATAGAAACAATGGCCGTCGCAAATTTAGACCACAGTACAAAAATGTCGAAGTTTAATATCAGAACAATGAGTATAAGAGCATGGAGCTCAACGCAGCATCTTGGACACAAATCGTAGAGCTTTCAGTACTACACTAGTCATAGAAGTATCGAGCTCAAAAGCGCGGAGCTTTTAATGCTACACAGTCACAGTAGTCACGAGCACAAAGCGCTGAGCTTTCAATGTCACACAGTCACAATAGTCACGAGCACAAAGCGCGGAGCTTTCAATGCCACACAGTCACAGTAGTCACGAGCACAAAGCGCGGAGCTTTCAATGCAACGCAGTCCAGCACAAAGCGCGGAGCTTTCAATGCAACGTAGTCTAGCACAAAGCGCGGAGCTTTCAATGCAACGTAGTCTAGCACAAAGCGCGGAGCTTTCAATGCAACGAAGTCCAGCACAAAGCGCGGAGCTTTCAATGCAACGAAGTCTAGCACAAAGCGCGGAGCTTTTAATGCAACGTAGCCTAGCACAAAGCGCGGAGCTTTCAATGCCAAGTAATAATAAACATAAAAAAAACTCGAAGTAGGGTATTTGAGTTGCAAAACAATTGGTTTTAGGTAAGTAGTTTCAATACTCATAGAGTAACAAATAATAGTCTTTACACGAGTGTTTCTGAAATCATTTTAATATTGGAATCATCGATCTTCTTTATCATCGTCGTTGCTGCAAAGTCATTTAATATGATCAAAATGAAACTCATAAAGAGCACGCAATGACCCTAAAAATGTCATAAATTGTCCAGCGAATAAATGATAAGTAAATTAAGTACTTACTTAAGTTGATTTTGTATTCTTTGAAATGACAAACCTTTCAACACGACTGGTTGTTAGTCTTGCATAGATTTTATCTTAATGCATTTCAATTGACACTTACCGATCAAAACAATCTTATCAGATGGGCAAAATTCCTTTAAAAATCATGTAACACATGTGGTGTAACAACTAGTACCGCCAAGCACCAACTGGTGAGTGGTGAGGCGCTATCAGCCTGGTATCACTACCTTCACCGACACGATATGGTTCAGGAACCTACTAAAGATTATACACGTGATGACAACTTAGGCGGTTGGAGTAGGACACAGAAATAGCGTTAGCAAGGGAAAACAGTAACTGGACACTGAGCTTCCACTTGTATACACGTACGAATAACACTATCAAATCCCCTAAGATAGGTAAGTCTTTAATTATCGCCATTCAGATCCGACGTTGGCGCTAAATTAATGTGTTTTCATTGTAACTTAATTTAAAATTTCCCGCTATTTTTTTTTTTTTTTTTTAACACAAGTTCGGCAGACATGCCCACGGCCACGCGACGAATAGCCAACGCAGCCCACGGACGCCCGCAACACCAGAGGCGCCACACACACACCGTCAACATAGGCGCAAGTCGCGACGACCTACTATTGAAATGAAACCCGCAAAGTCGCGCACAAGGTTCCCAACTCGGCCCAAAGATCGTCATGCTAACGGCCCAACGCGCCCTCCGAACCACGGAAACGCCCGTCAAGAAAACGTCTAAAAGTGGTCGCACGGCGGTCACCCATCCATGGACCGACCACAGAGAAAATCATCCGCAACAGCAATCGTTCACGGAACATCGAGCCGGCCACGAGCGCCTCCATATTCATTCGCCGAATAGGTATTGTGAATCAAGTGAGCGCGATCTATTCTTATTGGTCAATTAAACTTCGTAAACCCTTCGAATAGGTACACGTATCGTGAATCTCTGATCAATTATATTCCGAGGCGGACACAAAACCTTTCATTTCGATTATCACGAACCAGTGCAAATAAAGTTCAACCATTTACATCAAATAATTATGAAGTTATAGGTAAAGAGTGTACAGTAATAACAAAGTATAAAACATGTTTAGTGTTTTTCAATTACGGTCAGTTAAAGCGCTTATAACCCGTTTTCAAAGACCTCGGGCTTCCAACAGCCCTCTCCCCCCCTTTTTTTATCTTTTATCAGAGCTCAACAAGCTCCTTTGAACAATACACACAAAACAGCACCCACCAAATCCGGCTAGGCACAGAGGAGAACAATGTTAAAGGCATAAGCGAATGCCATTATCTCACAAGGTGATCTACCTCAAACACACATCCATTTACAAATCCCAGACACCCATGGAGTGCACCAATCCACACCATGCCACGGCGAATACATACAAGGCCAAGAGTTAGGTCTCCTTTGACACAGACCCGCTCGTCCATTCTGTACTTGTATTGCATCTAAATCAAACACTAGTTCAATAATTAAATTAAAGCAAAATCATATCCGTACTCCAACTACGGTACAATTTAACGCAAGTTGCATGATCTTTCAGGACTTATTGTCATGCTCATCAATTACCGTAAAATAATAATCAGGACCGACACATATCTCTCCACTTGACTGACCGCTGACTCCATAAACCACTCCAGTACCCTCAAGGATCATTACCTTAGCAGGCCTACGATACTCACTTACACCTCAAAGTAATAAGGGAAGAGCACAAATTTTATCTTCATCTTAGAGTCAATCGTAACGTAGGCATAATTCGATTATTGTGTCAAGTGGTCAAAATCTTAATCTTTGGTATGTTTAGTCTTTGGCATGGAATTGTTTAGAACACAGGGAGAATCTTTTATAAAAGCGACAGTTACCACCACTTTTGGAAGAAATCTGTATTTCTTAGTGCTTATTTAAGCCATAATAATATCTCTGAAATAACTGTGTGCTAGAAGTAAAATAGAAGTGTTAAATGAGCCTACACCCTTGATCCATCTCCTAAGCTCATTTCTACATTCTTAAATGAGATTACTGTCAGCACCTTATTACACAGAAAATCAATATTAATTTGCGCCTTTACCATTAGCTACAATCAACCACTTATTGATTGATTTTAAAATTTTTTACTTATTACAAACTTCACAAATTCATTATCTAAAGATCTTATTCACTCAGCATACACTCACATGAACTTATTATGAACATTAGACAGAAAGTCCCCAAAAGATATTTTTTTTTAACCAAAAACACTATTGTCTTACCATGGAGTTCCGAAGCAAACAAGGTCATAGTAACATGTAAACAAACAACTGAATGTGCATGTCCCATGATGGACTCACATTACACTTGAGAGGTACTTACGCATTATGTAAAAGCAAATAAGTTAATACTTAGGTATAATTCACCCACTGTCCACCTGAAATACACTTGAGAGGTACTTACGCATTATGTAAAAGCAAATAAGTTAATACTTAGGTATAATTCACCCACTGTCCACCTGAAATAGTTTTAAACCAGTAGGGTCAACCATTGTGTTTGTGAGCACACACATATCAAGGCACACAAACTGTTGGTAAATCAGCTGTCTTAGAGCTACTTTATCTCAGCTTAATTTTTTGCTTCTGTTTTACAAACATCCATGTACAGTGCCTCTAAGATTTGTATGTAAACTGCACGACACCATCAACAACAATCATGTATTACAAATACCAATAATTGGTGCGTTGACCTCACAATCAAGTTAGTGATATCAGGAGTGCCAAGGCCGACTTAGTGGATACACACATTATACAGCTTTAAGGTATCTCCGTCTTACAAACTAAACAGTCCGTTCACACACAAGGAGTACCTAGCTACTGCTCTCTCGAGCACCAGCACCAAGGCAAGATTTACTTTGCACTCATAAGGTGGTATGTACTGGATTTTGTAATTAATTGAAACGGCAGCTCTCTTTCAATATTCAAGATCAAATAAATAAAACCTCTGTAAGTACATAGTACTATTAGCCATGTGATTAGGGATACACTTCTAGGATCAACTAGCTACTCAAAATCAGTTCGGTAACGCATCGTAATCACAATACGAATTACGATACGAAGTTACGATGACGTCTGGTGACATACGCAGAGAACTTCGTGTCTAGATCATAAATACTTCGAAGAACTCTGAGAGAATCTGTTTTACTTTAAGAGCGCTAGATACTCGACTAGAGTGTATGAATTTAAAAATGGTCGTCAATGTATCCAGTCGTTTCTTTGTTTTACTAGGAAACAAACACATACCTGAGAATCAGTTAAACGTAACCTGATACCTGTTAACCTCGCTCTAAGCAGGCTCCAATCTCATTACGATCACGGCGTGTTTGTGATGTTAGCCGAAGACTTTTGAAATCGTATTTTAACCGGCGCCATTTTCCACTCGAGGTACAGCCGAATTACGAAAACAATTAGACTTTCTTATAGCTGAAAGGTTCAGTAAACACTAGGGAAACGCCGCTCCGATCCCACCGCTGCTGTCGGGAAAGCGGATCCCATGTTTTTAAGGAAATTAGACTCAGTGCGCACACCCGGCGCTGTCGAGTTTACCGCCATGTCCAATCTAGTCGCCCCGCCAAAATATATCCTTATTGACATTTGACAGCGTCAAGTCTGTCACTTGCGACATGGACAACTTTTTAAAGTTAAAACCCGAGCTACTGAACCTTGGATATTTATCCATCGGTAAAGATGGTACTTTGACACGTTCACTTTTTCTGCTGCTGCGACATATATATTATATTATATTACTTAGTACTTACTTTACTTTGTTGAACATAGGCCTAAAAATATGCCTTTGTTGAAATAATTATACTCGTAATTGATTGATTTCATAGAAAATGCTATGTAATAGCTTTACCGCGGCAGTCTCCGAGTGCCTCACATGTTTTTTTTTGAGTTTGTGTTTGAGTTATAGTGAAGAGAGAGGTTTGGGAGATTCTGGTTAAGCCTACAGTTTAAAATGGGATAATTCTAGCCATCCTAGGATTTTAATTTTTTACCACATTAGTGTCGGCTGAATCGTACAAATAATGGGCTTGCGACAAGGTCCAACTGCACTTGTCATGTCACTTCAATTTCAATAGCGATGGGCGGGTCGGGCTAAAAAACTCGAGTTACCCGGGCTAAGCTTCCAACCCGTCGACTCGGGTTCATTTTTGCTTGATTCGGGCTGACTCGGTTGACCACTACACTCGGCACGCTCGCCACCCGCCACGCTGTTCAACTCGCTCAGCCCTTCTCGTTGACTCGGCTTGTTTCGGTTTGGGTCGGGCTCGCTCGCTAACTAAGCATGCGCTGGCCTCGCACACATTCACACCACACGCAGCATTAAGGAATATCGAACTAAGATTGAAGTAATAAAAGCTATTCTACGTTCGATGAATAGAAAACTGGTCGGGTCGTTAGGGAACCCGGGCTGTTTTTTAAATTTATTTTGTTATATCTTAATTAGAGGTTATAGGCCAACGGTGCAACATTCATTTGATTGATGACGCTATTTCACTTAACAGTAAAAATAAGGGTAAATTGATAAGTATACATAATTTAATAACATGAATCGAAATAAAAAGAGTGTAGTGTGGGAGTTTTATACAAAAAATTACGACTACACATCCAAACTCGCCCGTTGTTTGCACAAGTTACCTAGTAAGTACATGAAATTATGCAAAATAATATTAATTTAATTACTAGACAGTTATTATACGATGGGCGGGTCGGGTTAAAAACGTGGAGTTACTCGACACACTGCGGTGCGACGGCGCGGGCGGCGGGGTGGCAGTCCAGACTCAACCCGGGTTAACCCGAGTTACAGCCCGGGTTACGTAATATATCAATTCGAGTTGCCCGAGTTGAAAAATCTGTGACCCGTCCCATCACTAAATTTCAAGTGTACATACACGTCGATGCACACATGCAAAGAAATCACGCACACTGAAGCAACTTCGATTCATATTTAACGTGCATGACAAGTGCAGTTTGACCGTGTCGGGACCCCTTAACGTGAAAAAATGGTGTCGTCTATTTTCAAATGTTGAACTCTATGGTCAGGTCGACTCGTATCGTCTCGCTCGCTCGGTCTCCGGTCTCGAATCGAATCTTTTTTTTGTCACAATTTGTATCGCGTTTAGTGGTTGTGTGCTCGGCCTGCTACTGCTACTAAACTCGTAATTTGTACCTGTTTGTTACGGATGTCTATTTAATTAAATAATTTATTACTGCTGGTTCATTAATCTAAGTATTTGTAATTTATATCCTAAAAATATATTTGTTGATCTTAATTCTAAAATACACGTAAGCAAAATGTTGGGAGGTGGTGTGTAAATATAGTGTCCTGTAAAGTGCAAGGTACTGTTACCAAACTGTCCACCTGTGCAAGCCTGCGTTCTGCGTATTGGAATTGTGTTGTGTACTGATTTTTATTTAAAGGTAAGTAAATGTCTCAAAGGTATTCAACTATTTATTAGAGTATCATCATAATGTTTTCATTGAATTACATGAGTTACGCGCATTCGTTTACGATGTATTTTCACTTGTGCTTAGTGCTATTTATACGTGGAGACCATGTGATTTAGAAATATTTATTTTTCCTTTAGATAAATAATCTAAACTACAGTGTTCTGAAGAAATATAATAATAGAGCGTGGCATATTATTCTCGTCATAAGTAGTGCTTCGAATTTTCGTAAAACTGCCGCGTTCCTGAGATTAGACTTTGACACCTGCTAAGCATGTGTGTGTGGCCGCACTATAGAACTGCTTTGCGAATGTAGACAGATTTCTCTTGTATAAATTGAAACTTTTGCAAACGTTCTAAATATTATGTGATTGTGTTAATATTATAATGTTCAATATTTTTGTACACAAGAGTATATTATTGTCTAACAAAAGAAGCACTGTTATTTACACCAATATAGTGTCCCACTTACACCAATAGATATTTCTTTTAAATTGAGACAAAACTTAGTAATTTTTATTTATTGTGTATTATGCAGTCTATTTTATGTGGACTTCAGAAATGTACTTAAGGATTTTGAAGTGTGGAATGCTTTTTCCCCAATAGTACATACAGTTAACTCTTCATAATTTATAATACTGAGAACTATTTTTATAATTTTAGCTGCTGTTCTAATCACAGTCTTAAATGGCATAGCTATTTGATGATATAACATACAAACCCTGTGTTTAAATAAATAATAAACATGGGTGGTAGTTACAACACTTCGTTCGTTACTTAGAACAGTGACTGTGACGGTACATTTAGTATATCCTTAAAGCATGCTGCCCTAGCATTTTAGTGGCCTTAGGATTATCTAAAACCGGTAAGAAAGGTATAAATACTATTGGTGCTGAAGTTTGGGCTGTCATTGCAACAGTTTTTTTACTTAACTTGAGGGAAAATCCTCATGCATGCTTTGCCGGACTCTGTGCTACTAAAAAACCTCACGTTGCGCTCAACAGCCTATGGTTGGGAGCCCCTCGGAAGGATGCCCAGGATCATTGCAACAGCTGAGAAAAAGATTGTATATATATTTTTGATGTCAGTCATACTTTCGTTGGGGCCCATGCCAATCTCAAACCCCCTACCCAGTGTTTTTGTTGATGATGTTAATAGAAATATTATTTGATTTTCTCATAGTTTAACTCTTATTTTATTTCTTTAGTTGTACTCATCCAATTAAGCAGGAACCATAAAGTCTATAAGATTAAGTCCTTATAAATATAACAGTCACTAAGATTTCAAACCCTTACCCATTATAAAATTTTATAACAATTAACAGATTAAGGAGCAAAATGATAAGTTAATTGATCATTAGGTAATTGCTCCATAAGAGCAAAAGTAATTTAGGCTGAACATCCATGCCAAAATTTTGGGCTTGTACAATTCCACCACTAGTGGTTTTCATCATTCTCATCATCTTTGGAATACTGGTGTCACATAATCTAGAATCAAGTTAGGTTAGGGCCGGTCTACCATTGGACTTGACTTCTTTTTTTAATATGAAAGTTAATTATTCTTCGGAGGTGGCCCCAAGCAGAATATATTGCTTTAACAATCTCTGAATATTTCTCTGTCAACTTTCATGACCTATTCTTTGAATATCAGTGGCCTACAGACCTTATTTAGGATTGGTGGATCTTTATAGTGCTTTAGCTTCTGAGGATCTTGCTGCCATCACCTTGGTGCATAGGAAATGCCCATTCTTGAATATATTGCAGTGCAATACTTAACTGAAACTCCCTGAAGGCTCCCGTACAATAAATGTGATATTTTGCGAATTTCCGATAGGCCGAATCACACTTGGCCAAGTTTTTATTAGAATAATTGCAGCATATTATGTGATGTATATAAATATTCATGCCATTGCAATTGTATCAGCTGAGTGTTAATCCCCGTATCCATCAAAGCCCATTAACATTTTGTGGTGCTTAAGTTCTATGGTAATAAAGAGAATGATTGGAAGAAGGATCTCTAGTTCTATGATCAAAATTCATTAATACCTATTTGTTTTTACTAAGGAGTAAATACGTAATAAAGTACAGTAATAATCTGGTGGGAACGAGCAATAACCTTGCCAGTTGAATTCTTGTTAGTCCCAGTTTACATCTACTTCAAAAGGAGTTTTACACTGGATGCTGCCTGTATTTTTTTTGACCGGACCGCAGAATGTAGCATGTGTGCCAAATCCTTTAATGTTTATGAATTTAATTTATTCCTGTTAGTTTATTTGACTTTTTGACTCTTATGTTTCGGAATATTGCCAATTTATTCATATCTAGCTACGCGAAAGTTTAAAATTTGAGTTAAACCAGCTGATGGAATGCATGCTGGAAAATTTAATTTTCAACTCATTTTGAGTCAAGCATTTCTCAAATACATTATTGTTTTTTAGGTGGGTGGTGCAGAATGGCAGAAGCGCACTCTGCGGTCGCGTTCTCATTCGCCATCACCCACGACGGGTGGGATGTGAACTTCGATCGCGAGGTCCTCTACCTGGTATGGGAATCCGGAATACGTTCCTGGAAGAAGCGTCTAGCTCGATTCAGGGTAAGTAACCTTGTCCATATAAAGTTTTATGAAGCTTGTGCACTGCAATACCCAGCCGAAACTATATAGTGACGATAGAAACATTGAATTTGGACATAAGTTTTTTTTTGTAGTCTGTGGCTATCCATTGTCTAATTAAGTCCTATTTAAACAGAAAATTTGGCAAAGAAGAATGGGTATTACTTATTCCGGGCATTCAGGGCACTCTGTACATGCAAGATTTTGTTTTCTTTCTCTTCGCCCTCTTCACTGCGATCTTCTGTTAGTCAGCTGGTAAAGCACTTGCATGTGTTAATGACTAGGGATATCGATAGAATCCTATAGTACCCTTCCTATAACGATTTCGCATTTTCTGAATTACTTATCGTCTTAATGGATACTGAAAAGAGATAGCAGAATACCATTAGGTAATATATATTTTTCTTTACAGAACAGCGTTCACAATGGAGTATACCCTGGACATCTGCAATCATTGTATGTGCTGTGGACGCTCCTGGCTGCCGTACACTTTGCGGGGCTCAGCGTCCCATTTGGATTAGTTCAAAAAGCACTAGTCATTTTACCTAGGTAAGTATTTGTATATCGTATGTTTATTATTTAATATGCAAAGAATGTCCCACTACACACACCCATAATCGTTGGTTCTTCCAACCCTTATTTGTATTATCCTGTGTAATTATTTATGTACAAAAATTTTGGTACAGTAGTTTCAGCTTGATACTGTAAAGTCGGTTAACAAACCGACACTATTTTTATAACATGGTCATGGGGTAAATAGTGTGTCAACTAACAAACCAAATTGGTTCAAGCGAAAAATCCTAAATCTATGGTTCAAACTAATATTATAGAGAGGTCAGTTGTGAGATTGACCCTACCTTTTTTTTTATATTAAATATTCACGGACATTTCACACAACGCTATCTGATCCCAAAGTAACCTTATTTAAAACATTGTTTTGTTGAGGTCCATTTATTTAGGTTGGTTATAGGCAAATTTGGGCTAATTTCCATGCGTTATTAGAAAGCTAAATATGGGAAATGTGTTATACTCGATCCAGACTCTTCAGGAGGCAATACGAGATAACGCGAGTGCCAGAGTGAGGACGATCGCCTCACTTCACTGGCGCTCCGCTTCATGTCGGTTTTTGGGGCAGAGTCAAAGGACGCGAGGGGGCGAGGCGAGACAATCATAGCTCTCTCATTTCTTTGTTGAGGGCTGCATAAAAGTACGTGTGCAATTTTTATCATGACGACGGTTGTGGACTTTGTGCACCACTTTTATAGAGTAATTTCCGCCATTATTTCCTGCGACTGAACCTTTTCAAATAATAATTACCTATCAACTGGCTGTGCCATAATTAAACAAACGCCAACGATAAGAAAACATGAAAAGTAATTTAAAATGTCGACTGTAGATTGGTAAATTTTACAGCCTTATTAAAAAATTACGTATCGTAATTTGTTCTTTGTTTCGTTTTTGAAAAGGAATACTAACTGAAACTGTTATCGCGAAAAAAAACAATTACAGTAATGTTTATAACTTACTTTACACTTTTACAGTGGCGTACCCTGTGTGCGTTCACACAGAATATTGATTAGCCCTTTCGGACCAGCGCATAAACTAAAAAGAAATTTATAATTTTGAACTTGAATCTTAAATAATTTGGGACCTCAGATTACGAATCTGCAATAATTTTCCTAATTTTCCGCCGCCATCTTGGAAAATTCATATACCAACAATTGTATCAAACCGGGCCCACCATTTCCCACGTACAATTGTGACCTGTATTTTTCACTCCAAATCATCTTCAGTCTTGGAAATTTTATACATTCAATAACGGCATGTATTCCAAAAAACTTAACAAAGAACATATAGGTTTCATTTGAAAACCGGTATTGGACATGTAATATTGGTTTGTGGTCAAAGCCATCTGTTCCATGAGCTTGTCAGTAAAATAGCGCTCAAAGTATTCGTATGGAGTATCACCTGGGTGATGGGTCATGAACGGCATCTTCTGGAAGATGTTTGCCATTGAAGGGCTTCTTTTGCCATCCTGCTAGCATACTCAGAGGTATATTATCGTCAACACTTCCTTCACCATCATCAGAAGAAGAGGAACTGGAATATCCAGAGTTTTCTTCAGTAATGTTGTTAAAATCGATTTCCTCATTGTCATCGCCCTCGTCCCCAGAGTCAATAAGCATACCTGCTATATCGACGTCGTTTAAAACTCGAAACATGATGCAGAAACTGTGAAAAATGAATAGTCATCAGAAACTTAAAATGCGCATGAGGTAAAGTAGGGCCCACGTTGATACATTTGTGTCGGTAAAGTTCGTTTAGTCATTACGCCAAAGCGTTTGCTTGCCAATCGCCACTGTTATCATAAAAACATCAGATACTTAACTAATATTATAATCAATAACTCGTATATTACTAGGCTAATAAAATAACACAATAGTAGGTACTTACTTTCGCCAACTCGGAGAGCGCAACCAGTAGCAAACCGTTCAGGTTGAAACCTGCTCACCGACTACGCGACAGAAACAAATTGCGCGGGAGCTGAAAGTTCGCTTCCCGTACAATCGTACGCTAAAGGGCCCGTCCACTGCTAACGTAGAAATAATGAGCTATTCTCGATTTTGTAACCCGCACAATTGTATTGGCGCGGTCCGAAAGGGTTAGGTATTTACCTAAAGCTGCACTCGTTAATCAGGGTAGGTGTAGGTATAGAACTGGTTTAGAACCATGTAGAACTTTGACTTCTAAGAAAGATTTGAGTTGTGCTTAAAGATGCAAAAAAGGAAGCAACTCCATTTGGCTGTAATTTATGTCAAAGTACTTACTCGATATGAAAAAATAAATTGAAACCAGGGCAAGCCATGCATCGTACTTACAAAAAAAATATGACAGATTTAAAACCACCGACCCTGTTGTGGGTTCTAACTGAAATTTTATTAGGTACTAACGGACGTCACGCGGTTTCACCCGCGTAGTTTCCGTTCCCGTGGGAATACGGGAATAAAATATAGCCTATGTTCACCGCAAAGAGTGTAGCCTCCTATCAGTGAAAGAATTTTTCAAATCGGTCCAGTAGTTCCGTAGCCTAGGTATTCGTTACAAACAAACAAACAAAAAACAAATCTTTTCTCTTTATAATATTAGTATATATTTACAGCTGCATTAATAAATCGTGGTGTTTGTCACTGGTTATGATCGTAAGCTAATATTTATCCAGAAAAAGTTCCCGTGGGAAGCGGGAACGGGAAAAGAATCCCACGCGGGTGAAGCCGCGGGCACCGACTATTAATATTTTATTTTAATGTGTTAACCATAATGAGGTAGGTATTAGTAATTAGTAATTACATTACCTAGCTATTAAGTTTGATACTACTCGATAATAAAGTAGTAACTATAGGTATGTTTTAATACAATTGCATTCAAATTGTACTTTTTTGAATGCTTATTACTACTTACTGTTAATTGCTTTGTCAGGACTGGCTTTGTTGACATTATGATGAGATTTACAGTGGGCGCACACTAGGCGACAGTCGCGGCGACATGTCGCGGCGTCTTGTCACTTGCTTGTCGCGGAGTCGCGGCGACATGTCGCCTAGTGTGCGGAGCTTAGAACAAAATGTATGTAATTTGGCGCCCGCAGCTTGTCGCCGCGACATGTCGCCGCGACAAGACGCCTAGTGTGCGCCCACTGTAAGATATAGACATTCGGTTACGAAACATCGCAAACACAATGAATCGTTTATTTCCTAACAATAAAGAGTTTATAAAAAAAAAAACAGTCCAACTGCGAATCGGACTCGCGCACGCTGGGTTCCGTAGCAAAAACCAGCAAAAATCACTTTGTATCGAAGCCTCCATAAGTTATGTTTTTTAAAATTTTTTCGTAGGTATTTGTCAACAGAAATCACCATCTGTGAAAATTTCAACCTTTCATCTATCACGGTTAATGAGATACAGCCTCAACACAAACATACAGACATATGGATAGCGAAATCTCAGTAGTATGGTCCCGTTGTTAACCTTTGTATACGGAACCCTAATATTGCTAGAGACTGTTAAGAAACTTGTACTTGTTGTGAGCTTTAATTTTTTTTGTTTATATTAACGTGAGGGAAAATCCTTCAAGGATGCTATGCCGGACTCCTACCGACTAAAAAACCTCACGTAACGCCCAACAGCCTACGGTTGGGAGCCCCTGGTAAGCCCTCGGAGTCTGGAATAATACATAAGCTACTTTTCATCCCGGGAATATGTTCCCAGCGGGAACGGGTACCGTATTTCACGTGGGCGAAGCCGCGAGCATCATCTAGTTTATAATACAAATAAGATTAGAAAGAATGTTAAAAGCAAATGTGTCTTTTTGTTTAGTAACTCCACGATGTGGCAAATCATCGCGTGTCTCCTGGCAGCTCTTACAATGTGGCTCAGCGTCATATTCCTCATGCGCTACGTTCTTAAACTGCTTCTAATGTACAAGGTAAGTCTACCTAATTCTTAGGGTTAAAAATTACAATCAATTTAGCCTATAGCAGTCCACTGCTGCACATAGGCCTCGCCAAAATTTCGCCACAACACACGGTGAACACAAGTGAAACATGATTATTACATATTTATTTACATTATTACTATCTAAACCTAAATAAGGCCCCCGTGGCATTGTGCCCAAAAGACTAGCAGCATTGCCCTTCTGAATAGCAATACCTATTCGCTGAGCGAGAAAACTGCCAGCCCTTGGGTCACCAGTCGACTCTACCAGGCGGTTTTTCAAATTCTTGAAAAATGTATGCGCTTTGGGACCCCCCATTCTTAGTACTTCTATACTAACTAATATTACAAAAAGTTTTGTTTGTTTGCATTGAATAGTCTCCGAAACTACTCTAACGATTTGAAAAATTCTTTAAAGGGAAGCTACACTGTCCTCAGGTGACATAGGCTATATTTTTTTCCTGTATTCCCATGGGAACGGGGTACTATGCGCGTGAAACCGCGTAACGTCGGCTACTTGTAAATAAACACATAAGGCACCCTTTTTTTGCGTCGCGTATCGTATATTTTATTCGTTTTGATCGCTGGTTCGATCAGTAGCGCTCGTTAGCCCCGTCAACTAAGTGCTGTGTAAATACCACGTTAATCTTCTCTAGGTAGGTTTCCGCGACTGCGACTTAAATAATTGATTTAATGACTTGTGCCATTAAATTTGCGGCACATTAGCATGGCAGTCGTTAGGACAAGTTGAATGCTTGATGGGTGGCTTAGAAATGTCAACATTGGGTAGTCACAACCTGTGCTTGTTCATTTTAATACGGTAATATTACAAATTAGAGATAGTACAGATGGAAACCTACATACTAAATTCGCTGAGGCTACGCGCACGTAGACGCCGCTTAGGCTTACAGTGTTTACAGACACGAACTCCAGAGATTTTTATAGTAGTTTTCGATACCTAATTGCGCGCGAGTGTGCGTATCAGAGGGTATGTGTGAAAAAAAGTACATACATGATGTTTCCATCTGTACTATCTCTAATTTGTGTTAATAAATGCTCACAAATATAAGGGCTGATGACGTATTTTAGGGTTCCGCGTAATAACGTGGAACGAAATACAAATTTCACAAATGTCTCTGGCTACCCCTTCTGGGATAAAGGCGTGACTGTATGGTACGGTACGGTTTTTCTTTACTTTACGAAAAGTGAATCCATATTACGATACAGTTTCGATTTATTCAGAATCTGGGATTTTTCTAATCGTTTCAGTAGTTTCAGAGCCTCCTAAATGCAAACAAATAAACAACCAAATCTTTCCTCTATACTAGGATAGATACTTAGATATTTTATAGTGTCTATTATACTGTCGTGTCACCTTTCAATCCTTTGTCCGACGGGGAGTGCCCCACTATGGGAGCTAGATTGTGTAACAAATATTTTCCTCAATTACTGTTAGGCCAATTCCATTCAATTTTCAACTTATCACTGACCGCGGACGGCTGCCTATCTTTCACAAACAACCATAAATATATTTGTTCTTTAGTATCTATATTAGTAAACGGAATGTGAGGAACAGTCACGCACTTGCAACGGTGCCGAAATATTGGAGAAACATAAAAAATAATTGCTATAAATATTGTGTACCAGTTTTTATACAGCTCTATCTAGCACAGTATAGAATCTGAACAACTGATAAACATTTTTCTAAGTTTATACCCATACAAAGTGATCTTGAAATTTATTTACCAATATTATTTCTGCCTGTCTAAATCGTGTATACTTACGAATATATATATAACGTTAGAACCCCTAGCGCACGTCCAATCTTTTAGGTATTAGGTACCTGTATGGTTGACGCACACTGCCTCAAATTCATTACTTGCATCCAAGTGCGAACAAATACAATAGTACATAGTGCGTACTATGTATGTGTAGCGAGAGTACATTTTAATATTTCTACACAATACATAGACAAGTTACGAAAATATGGAACCTGCTGAACGTTTCGAGCGTGAAATCTTGCTTGTGGATGTCATGCTGTACTCGAACCGACTAACGCGCCGGATAGCTTTCTAGAATATCCCAAGACTCCCAGCAAACTGTTAGTAACGCGACCTCGCCTAGGTTTCGGGTGTTACCTTGCTTCTTTGGAGGTTGGTTCGGGTGAGGCGACCTAGGAGACCTTCTTAGACCTGCTTCTGTCAGCTAGCAGACTACCCGTCGTCGTTAGGCCCCCAGTCATTTAGGCCAATAGTATTGGGCTGGGTTCTTCCTTTACATTGGAATTCTTTATCGAAGTTGTCGTCATAATCCACATTTCTAATCTCCGCTCCCGGAGACATCAAATCTAAATACTTTTTCCGTCGCCCTTCCTGTCGAAATTGGTAACTTTTAATAGGTTTTTTTCATCTCTAGAATACCGTACCTTCGAATATGGCATCTGTTGCTTGCAATCTCATAAAAAGACTCCACTCGGGTTCTACGCTTCATAGTCATACGAAAGAACGGGCCTAATGATAGTTTATTAGACCTATACTTAAACCACAAGTGCCAATCATCACTGCTGGCCAAGGTTTTGTGCCTTATTTCAATGACGTACAATTCCGCGCAAAGTAAATTGGGTTAGGGCCTAAAGATGTCGATGACTCCTGAACTGAGCGTATGGGTTTTTATACTACTGCCGGCCTAATAACATTCAAAACTTAATGATTGATGTGAAAGGTAACTTGTTGTAGGAGGAATTGTTTACTTTGATAAAAACGTGTCCCCTATTGAAGTCTAGCCCTAAAGCTATTGTATAATGACTTGGATTATGGCTGTATATCTCGACAACTGATAAACATACTTATAATCGTCTAAATACATATAAAACATCTAAACTACGAAACCAACATAGGTGGTTATACAGATATTTGAACATGTGAACCGACCTGGAATAGGTCGCAGGGACTCTGAAAACGCAGGTCCGTGTGTTGTGGCGTAAAGGCCTGCGTCCATCAGTGGACTGCCGCTGCCCGTAGGCTTATTTTACGTGTGTGTTGTAGGGCTGGATGTACGAGTCTCGTGCACCGGGAGCTACAATATCAAGGAAGTCATTGCTCTGGATTAGCGTTGTGAAGGTGCTCTCGGGCTGGAACAAGCCCAAATTGTACAGCTTCCAGGGATCACTGCCGCGCTTGCCTCTGCCTGCGGTCAAGGATACTATGAAACGGGTAATTAGACACAAACTATTTCTATTTCTACATTTTCCATAACTCTAGTGAAATCTTTTCTAAAATATTGTATTTTTTTATTATTAACTTGTATTCTTTTTGTATCAAAAAGCAACTGAGCCCGACTATATTTAAATCCCCTCCCAGGAACTACTCGGTCACACATACAAAGTTTCATTAAAATCGGTCCAGCCGTTCGAGGGTTGCGCTAAGCAACGCGTTTCGCCGTTAATTTTTATTTACCCCAAAACAAAAGCTTTGAACCCATTTTAAAATAACACAATATCGCGAACTGATGCTCAAATTTGACACAATTTTATCTTATGCGGAAAAGTAATTTTTAAATGAATCACCGTCGTAATTCGATAATCAGCCTGCCTTTACTTTTGTAAAGATCTACCATCAGATCTTGATCTAAGAAACCTCACTTGAGATAGGTACAAGAACTCTTTAAGAATAACAAATCGAAATAATAATCAAACAAGACCCAAACACTACTTCAAAATTCATAACCATTTACATATAATTATACCGCTAGCTCGGATATCGATTATCTGTACCCGTTATCATCTATCAATAATTAACGATTCACTGGTTCCTACCGGTTCTAATACGACTTAGCTGTATCAGGAGCTGATAACAATCCATTGCCTCTGATAGTACCATCCATCACTGCCATGCGTTAATCTATCGAAATGTTCCCGCGAACATATTGCACAGTGTAGTGGTTTACAACAGGATATTATGTATAACAGGGGTAATATAATGTGGTTACTGCTGGCACTTGTATGACAACTTTCTTACTGTGACATAGATTGCAGGCTGACTGTACACAGTATTTATGAAGGTACTACCTACTGATCCTAAATTAGAATCACTGGTACCATTGACGGTACTATTGATACAGAGTTGTGTCACTTGTACCATCAATAGTAATGGTAATACTGACACAAAGGGATTTTTTCGACCAATCCGGCAATGAATATCATCAGAATCAGACCATCCAGCTTTTACATTTCCATTTATTTTAGTCTTCAGTTTCGCCGTTGAGTTGTTGAACAGTTGAGAAGTTGAGTCCTCGGCAGGTTGTTTTGTGGTCTTGTCATTTCAGAAGTGCATTAAGTTTCTTTAATACTACTTAAGTGGCACACAAGCTTACGGTCTACCGGAAGGTTGGTTACCGTAGCCTATGAAAAGTTTTAAGTAAAATTAATAATATTTGATTTCGTGTTTATGAATTTCTAACTATGGTGTTCCGTAACCCCGTGTATGCCATGTACGCACTCAGTATAACACGTAGATATCTTATCATGTCTGCCCTTATCTGTGACATAAGGTAATCAATCATATTATAAACAGGACATCTAAATTAATGCGCCATTTTCGGTAAACCTAATGTTATTTTCGTACACGAAAAGTTCTATTAATACCCCCGCCCCCTCGCTGTGTTTAGCAACTTTCCAAGTGACTGGTCCTCGGACGGGTTTCCACTTTGTAACATTTCTATTTGCGATGGTTTCCGTGCTTCCGGAAGCATTTTAAGCTAATGGTTCCGGTTGCCAAAATATGCCGTGTCAATATGGCAATCGGCCCACCACCTATTATTACCTGGGATAAAAACAAACACTGAAATATGGACATAATAGTTTGTCTGTATCTGCCCTTTCCTGGTGTAAATATTATGTTTTTTATACCACTAAGGTGGCAGTCTAGCATACGGCTTACCAGAAAGACTGGTGGTCACCGCAGCTTATGAATGTTTGCAACACCAGAGGCGCCACACTCGCGCTGCCGACCCTGTAAATACCTTCTGAGACCCCTTTTGAAGAACCCCATACTGTAGGCATTGGGTTATGTGTTCTGTAAAAGTTATTTTATGTAATTTGTTTCAGTACCTTTTAAGTGTACGGCCGCTGTTAGATGACGCAAACTACAAGAGGGTTGAAGGTTTATCTAAGGAGTTTGAAGAGACCATAGCTGTGAAGCTGCAAAGATATCTTGTATTAAAATCATGGTAATTTATAATTTTTGATTACTGCTGTAGTATAGATACTATAGATATATGTTCAGTCCGAATGACCCTCCTCGCCTACGATAGATAAACGATATAATATATCGCTTTCCATACATTTTATTATCGCTTACCATCACGTTTTGTAGTACAGGGTGCTATAAAACGCGATGCTGCATCGTTGCACAGTGGCAAGTTTGCTGTGTTCAATCCAACTTGCTGGTTTCAAACCCCGGGTCGGAATAAATATTTGTGTGATTTACAAATGTTTGTTTCTGAGTTGGTTCTGTGTAAAAAAATGTCCCTAAATTGTTTAGATGACCTTTAATATTGTCCGCCTAAAATTGGATTATTCCCAGTTGTTCCGTGGCGGAACTTGTGAGACTTTTTTCCCAATAGTCCCGCGAAACAACGCATCAAAGTAAAGTTTAGAGTTATCCGTAACGACGGGGATAACCTGCACCTGTCTATTTTAACATTGCAATAGGTTCACTACAGAAGACTGGTGAAATGGGGGCGTAATCTATGCCTCTGCTAACCCTTAGGGGATAAATACAGGCGTGACTATTATGTATGTATGTATAACGGCAGGTGGTCAAGCAACTACGTGTCTGATTGGTGGGAAGAGTACGTGTACCTTCGCGGTCGGTCGCCTCTCATGGTGAACTCCAACTTCTATGGTACGGACGCTATATTACTGCGACCCACGACCAACCAAGCGGCCCGTGCAGGCGTCATCATACATCTGTGCCTGCAGTTCCGAAGACTTATCGACAGACAAGAACTGGAACCGGTGAGTTTAGTGTATTGTTAATGCGAAAGTTTGTGTGGATGTGTAAATATTTGTTACTGTTTCACTCTCACAGTTGAATTTGCGGCGAGCAGTCTGGAATAACACATACAGCACTTTTTACTATCTGAATGCTTTAATGTGGCAATGGGTTGGCCATATCTGTAGAAGCACCGATGGCCAGTGGAGTAGACGCGTTTTGGAGTGGAGACAGCGACTTAGTAAACGTGGGGTAAGCTACCCCCCGCCAGATGAACCGACGACCTGTTTATAAACTTTACTTTTTATAAAGCTAGTTGGGTATCGCGGCTTTAACTCAGTCACACTTCTAGGACGTGAAACTGTACTCGGTGAATATGTCACGATTGCGCTATGCAGTTTAAACTTCTAAGCTTGTCATAAATAGATGGTTAAAATGACAGTTACACGTATGTAACCTGTTTTCTAAATTGCACACACAAATTTCCTTTAAAAATTTCGCAATTAAGCTAATTCTATTTCAACAAACGATTACCTACACAGCGAGTCAATTAAATTGCAATATTTCTGACAACGCGACGGTCGTACTGATTCTTCGTCAAAAACCATCCAATTATAACGAAAAGTTCATTAAACAAATACGTGCGGAACACTCGGACATAGAAGTGCAGTCAGTGTGTGGAACGATGAACCGAAATGCATGAACATAGTAACTCATTCTGCATAAGTAATTATTTTTGTATCTTATTGCGTAATGTTTCTACAGTAAGAAAAAAAAATCGTTAAAAATAAAGGCTCTGTGGAATAAAATTAGACGCAATCTAACGGACAAGGCTATTGCAAAGACATTGCAAATGGCAGGTGGTATTAGTAGGTCAGACGGCAGTCATAGTTGCTCCTAGTAGTAATATCTATGTGAATCTAGAGGTCTCGTGAAAAAGGCGGCGTTGAGGGAGCGAGCTGTTCCACCCGAGTTCCACAGTCTGTGGCGAGGAGGGTGCTAGACTTCTCTTCGCCCAATACTATCGGCTTCTGTGAGGACGAAGGTGCCCCTCGCCGACCTTACAGAAGCAATCCCAAGACGGAGGCGTGAAGTGCAAGTTTCATGCACGCCTCACGCCCCAAGAAGAGGGATAACACCCGAACCCATCCCCAAAGACTCGGGATAGTACCCAAGCCCCCAGTAGATAAGTGGTGGTAGCCAAAGTCTGTCAGGAATTTTGGGTCATCGTACCGAGGGTTAACCCGGGCTTAAATATAGATAAGTTAAATTAGCACGAGTCGAAACTAAACCGAGTTAAAATTATTCATGACCGTAGCTCAAAGGTAAGGTAGGATGCCCATCAGCCAGTCAGCCTGACGACCTAAAAAAGGTCGCAGGAAAGGACTGGATAAAGAAGACATACCTACATAGCGTTTTGGCGATAATTAGGAGAAGCCTACTCCATCAGTGGACTGCCAAGAGGGCACTACAGAATGCCTGCGTTTCCGATGCGTAAAAATCTGTTCTTGTTCCTACATCGTATGGGAACTTATACCTGGGATAAAAAGTAGCTTATGCGTTATTCAGGCAGGCTATAATCTCTTCATCCGCACTCACAAACTTTCGCATTTATAAATGTATTAGTAAAGCTATTTGTTCTATGTGTATCACCTTTTCCTCTTTAGATCATGCTACAAAACATGGTGCCTTTATGCTCATGGCAATACGAGCGATTATTCAACACCGTGCGCGTCCCGGGCATCGAACGTGACAAGATAGTACACTACCAAGATTCCACGCATATCACTGTGTACCACAAAGGAAGATATTTCAAGGTGTTTGTCTACTCAAGGGGACGCCTCCTAAAGCCGGCGGAGATTCAAGTGTGAGTTTTTTTTATTAATAGCTGACTTATGCGATATTACCCGCCTCTTATAGGAACGTTTATGTATATTCTAGAATTCATCATGATCATCAAATAATTGACCGAGCGAGAGTCTCCGATTCGAAAATATGAACGATTCTGCTTTCGTCCGTATGTTGTCTGTATGTATGTATGTCAGTGTCTAGAGGACGCGTTTCTTAACCGATTTTCACCAAACACAAATCAACAAACACTACAGGTGTTCGTTGATTTGTGTTTGGTAAAAATCGATTTAAAATGAAACTTTTGTCGCGAGCCTTTTTATCGGACTACTGATACTAGGGGTTTTTTGCCATAGGGGGAAAATGGGGGAGAAAAGGAGTGAAGATTGCTGTCGCGTTTTATGAACGGATCTTGATGATGACGGCCGAAACATAAAGGGTATGATTCCTCACAGATTGCTTTTCCATACAAGTAACTTGTACTGTGACTATTCCTGTGTAAAATAAAATCCTTATCGTTCTTTCTTTCTCTTTCGTTTTCGTCGTAGCGTAAAGTTATATAGTCGTTACTCTTCCTCGATAAACGAGCTATGAAACTGTAAACGTTTTTTTTTTTATTTTTTTATTTTTTTTCAAATTCTAACTTGTAGTCCCTGAGATCACGTCGCTCAAACATACAAACTATTCAGGTTTAAAATGTTAATATAGATAAAAAATCGAAATTCGAAGACTATAGTCCGTGTTTCAATAGTTTATTTTCTAGTCCATCCAAACGTTGATCTGACCTTAATAATACGAACGATCTGGCAACTAATCTAGCAACATAATCAGGTGAGACTGACGTTCCCTATTGAACTTCCTAGTACGCCCGTGACCATTAACTAGATACGATAACAGACCGTCCAATGCCGCACAACCACACTCCGACCTTTGGCCAGACCGTTTCTAGGTTATCTTGTACTGAGCATAGAGCAACGCGACCGGTATAAGAGACACATACTATGTTTGCTCTATACATATCTGTCTGTCATATGTTGCGGGGGAAAATCGTATTCATATAGGTACACCGCTGTTTTTTAACGTAATAAAAATCCTATAGGGATGCTATGCCGGACTCCTGGAACCGACTAAAAAATAAGCGTTGGGAGCCCCGGGTAAGCCCTCGGATGACCCCAAGAATTCATATACACCGCTCACAAAAGCAATCGACTGTCACTATGGAACTTACACAAAATTTTCCCATAATTTCAGACACACACAATTTATAATTTCTTATACCACGCTTTGCGCCCCCCCTCCCGATAGCGTCGTGTTACTCTATAGCTCATAGTAAAATATAGTGCGCACACGAACGCAGTTTACAACATTGTACTACACTAGATTATCAGATTGGATAGTTTAAGGGATCATCGTTCATGGCCGTTGCAATCTTTTGTCTTTGACACGGTTGTGTAGTTTTCGATTTATAGTAAAAGTTAATCTTTAATCTAAAACTACAAGTGCTAAGGCATCAAGGCTGAACCTCACAATGTTGAAAACTGATAGGCATAACTGTATTTATACGATATTCATAATGAGTTTAGTGATAACTTACTTCTTATCGTAGGGCTTGTAGCCCCGCTACGTTTGCATAACGCCTACAGTATGGGGTCTTGGAAGATTCTTGCAGTGTCGGCATCGCGACTGTAGCGCCTCTAGTGTTGCAAACTTTCATCGGCTACAGTGACCATAGACCATCAGGCGGGGCTGTAAGCTTGTCTGCCGCCTTAGTGGTATAAAAAAAGTATCTTACACTACGGCTGGTCTTGAGTCGTGTTACCACTTTGTGACAATTCCATTTCCTCCCGAAACTCCTCTTCAAGCGTTTGTCTTTGGAAGGCGCGCTAAGCTGTTGTACCCGGTTGCAAGTAACATGGTCCGAAAAGACTCACAATCCACTTTGTCGCAATCGATAAAGCAGGGTTGTATTTTAGTGCGATCATTATTCTTTAGGTCGCGATAACCAAAATCCACTCGAGTGAAACCGCGGGCATCCGCAAGTACTTATTGAAATAGTCTATATTGAATATATACTGTTTCAATCATAGATTTAGAATTTTTCGCTACTCTCAATAGATATACAAAGCGTGCGAGCGAGACCTCATTATCCATAGCACTTAGCTCGAGAGGAAAAGAGAAAGCAAATTGTGTACTCATAAGTCAGTATTTTGAATCGCTGAGCCCGCTGGGGTCCTATGGCGGCTCTATGTTATTCATAATATCCAATAATCTGTAGTGATCTTACGATTAAAATAGAAAATTTTATATTTTCAACAATATTGTCGTGTTTAGTGTGTGAATAGGATATTACAAAACGCAATTATACGACGAAAGACTCGTTTAACAGGTCATTTGTGACTTCGTTCATTCCATTTTTGACGTACATATTTTGCCAAATTGGATGTAAAATTTCACTGAAAGTCCAACTCATAACGTAGATTATGCATTTTCCTTCATACATAACACAATATTTAATGTGTAAATGCATTTTTGGAGGATATATAAGGCAGAAATAGAAAGGGCTGTTTACAGTAAAATAGTCATGGGTAGGTATCGATAAGGATGTCGATAGTTCATTATAGTGGCATTGCTACAAACAAACTTATCTGGATTTAATCTATTATACTATAAAAATAAGTCGGGTTTTCCTTCCTGACGCTATAACTTTAGAACGCACGAACCGATTTCCTCGGTTTTGCATTCGTTGGAAGGTTGGAAGGTCTCGGGCTCCGTGAGGTTTATAGCAAAGAAAATTCAGCAAAATTTTACATACAGCGCCATCGCGGGCGAAGCTGCGGGCATCAGCTAGTTTACTATAAATATGATTGATTTTTACTCGAACTGTGTTATTTAACCTTTTTTTAGGGTTTTGTGCCTATTTTAATATAATATTTCCAAAATTTGTGATCCATTTTGAGTTGAATTTTTATAATTTTACTTCACTTAAGGTACTCCACGCCACACCGGGACTTTTGCTGTGCAAAGCGCAGATTAGCCTCTGCGTCGAATACTGTTCTCACCTTTGGGATGACTGTGCGAGGTACTTACTGGACGCGCTTGGCGCTATGCAGAGACGTGTTATCCGATTTCAATTATAGGTTGTCCTAAGATGACGGTAAGCCTCGAGCCGTTAGCGCAGCAAAGAACCATAGCGTCCTTGGCTGCCTTCTACTGAATGTATCACGGCGAATGTTCTGAAGAGCTCTTCAACCTGATCCCACCATCTCCTTTCCGATTCCGAACAACACGTCGGGCAGAGGTGCCACTCATATATAGCGGAGAGAATCTTCGCCAGAACTGAGCGTTTCAAAAGATCGCTCCTCTGTCGAACTACAAAATCCTGGAACGACCTGCCCGCACATGTGTTTCCCTCATTTTACAATCCCAGGTTCTACAAGCGGAGCGTGAAGAGGCAGGCACTATGGGCCGCCAACTTGAGGACTACTGTCAGAAGTCTTGTGTGCTGTAAGCATGGCCCCCATTCGCTAGATGCGCCACGGCTTTCCATTAGTTTCCATCAGTGGCGACGTCAATTTGGCGAGGTTAATATATTTAAAAAAATCTACGAGTAATATCTTTTATTGTTACTAGGGTTCAATAATAAATGAGTTTCTAGGTTTAGTATTACGATAAGAGTTGGATTTTTAGTAAAATTTCAAATTCAATTGGCAAAATATATAGGTATGTACGGCAACAATGCAATGTACGATGCCATAAATTACATGTTAAAAGTGTATTTTCACATTCACACACTGAATCAAAATTCGTAAAATCACTACAGAATTTCTAATATTACGAGTTACCCCATATAATCCCATTTTTACTTTTTTATAGTCGATTACATTCAAATTAACAATTTATTCCCCAAAACAAGAAGTTGGAGATGAAACTTCTAAGCACTTTGTGTGCTTAGAAGTTTCATTTCCATTCCATCCATTTATATAGATACTTTTATCGATAACATAGGTGTGACCATTCAACAACACTATTTAACCCACACATAGATCTTTCATTTTTGGTCTCGTCCTCAGTTTGACACTGTTCATCTTGTACATTCTAAATCTATGGTTTCAATACATAAATGGTGTATAAACGATGAACGTTCATACATATGTATGTAAGGTACATGTATGGAATACGTTTATTCACTTGTCAGCCCTTGACAACTCACCAATCAAGCTAATTGAGGTCTTTATACAATGCAGTTGTTTTCAAACAAATGACATACTGCTCGTTCGCTCTAACTTTGCCGCTCGGCTCTATACTAAAGTCGAATTTTTGATTAGACGAAGTAAATTGACAGCAACTAATGTCACTTCTTCTTGTAGTGTTGCGTATTTTCTATGACGAAGTGACATTAGCTACTGTCAATTTACTTCGTATAATTAACAATTCGGGTATACGCCTCTACGCCAGCGGCAAAGTTAGAGCGAACGGGTAGTACCTAGTTCACTCGTGTCAATCACTTTGTTTAACTTAGTAGATAAGCTGTGTTAGTTTAGAAGAGGTTTTTATCATCCACTAGTTTCCTCTGCCCATGACGGCAGTGTGACGTGAGGGGTTCACGCACGCCCCCCCGATCTAAGAAGCGGGGCGACAACCGAATGTTAGTTCTATCCCAGGTTCGAGTGCTATCCTGCGTCTTTGGGGGGTCCAAAGACGCGGGATAGCACTCGAACCACCCCCTAGACGAGGCCGCAGTGGTAGCCGTAAGTCTGTTGGGAGTCCTGGGACATCCTTCCGAGGGCATACCCGAGGCTTTCAACCGTAGGCTGTTGACCGTGATCCATGAAGGATTTTCCCTCACGTTAAAAAAGAAACTAGTTTTCTCTCATGTCAAATCAGTTTTGGAGACACCCTCTCTAGGACACACCTATTATCTCTAACTTGAGACATAGGATCATTGAGTGGTTTCAATCGGTACAACCGTACGATTATACCTACCCAATCCGGTATAAATCCTGACGGGATGAAGTCATGAAAATTTCAACTTGGGTTTAAAGAAGAAAGTCAAAAATATTGGCTTGGTATTGAACCCGATAATCATAGAAACGACTCAAAATACTTGCTGTCCGTAGAAGCTGGTACCTCTTTGCATCCGGTGGTCATCTTACTTAGTATTCGAATAAAATTGTCGTGAGACTAAACCGATCAACAACAATGTAAATGCAATAGAACATTACAAGTCGTTTTATTCGATAGACATATTATGGTTAATGTTATGTATCAGGTCAAGGCTATTCTGATCTATGCAGACTTCTAAAAAACAACACTACTAATGCTTACAATTTTCCTTAGTAACACGTATAATTTCTGTATCTCATGACGTGATTTATGTAATGTAGAGCGGGTTAAATTATGTATGTTTTTTTATTATTTGACGTAAATCAACGTACAAAAAGTAGCTAGGAACTCATAAAACTGTATACATATAGGTATGTAGTATCAATCCACCCTATGAAATATCTATATTAATAAAATTATGGTTTGTCACTCGAAAGCAGAAACCCTAGGACCTGAAACTTGAATTTTTAGGGTACTACTCTAAATTTTATACACCCGCTAAGAAATTATATTAAGGTGTTATCGGTTATATGGAAACTCGTCATTTTCAAAGTCAGTATAGTTTTTTAGACTGAGTGTGGATGAAAATCACAAGGTTGCTATGAACATACTTCGCGGGCGACGTATTTTGTGCTAAATATATAAAATCGCAGTAGCCAATCACACTTTCTAGATCTAAAATAATCTCTATAAAAATCGTGTCAATTACGATTAATAAATACACCAACAACGATCTGAGAGACGTGATTGTTGCGCAATAGGGGGTTAAAGCGGTGCCTGCCAACCACTGCCAACATAGCTCAAAAGAGTACCTAATCACAAACTGTGCGCAGCGGGCAGCGTGTAATTATAACTAATTCTCCGCTAGATAACAGAAATTATAGTTTAGTTAAACTGAGCTAGGCGATTGAATAGAATGTTGAGTAAAGGAATATGTGTAAGAATAATAGTAGTTTATGACACTGTTGCATAATAAGGGTTCTTATAACACGAGTGTTATAAGACCAAGTTATGTACAGTGTCATACACTACTTTATCTACTCTCATACTATAATACCTGATTTCATTTTGTGATAATATATAGTTGCTCCTTCATTTCGCCGGCAACAGGTTCATGGTCATGTTTGACGCAGTTTCCAGAATGTCTGGTGGTGTACAATTATTATGTATCACCATCCTCGCTTTACGACATGTTTTTACACAAAAACTAATTTATTTTACAACCAAAACCAAACTTTGTTTAATTTAAATGTAAAATGTTGGCGTCAAGGCGCAAACATCGATTGCGCATGCGTGTTTCTTTTTTCTTTTTCAGGCTGCGGAGGCACAATTTTTTTTTTAAGTTGAGGTTCAAACTTCTTTTTCCAGCTGGAAGTTGTTTATGGTGTATCGTAATGATTAAAAAGTTATATTATGAATAGGTGTCCATACAAGACCTGTATCGTAATAAAACTTTTTTTTTTGGCCTGTGCGTAATGTTTGTCATAAGAGTATTGATTTCAATTTTATAATCTTTGTATTATAGTATCAGAGTAAGTAAAGTTTCTTATTCGATAGGTGAAAAGTTGTAATAGGCATTTGTATCATAATGTTACTAAGCCCAGAATTCGGTACAGAAATAATAAATGCCGACCAATCTGGCTGATTTCCGTACATTATTAATGTGCCTCGGGTTTCCCGAACGCCTATAGAATAGGGTTCTTCATAAGGTGTCTTGCTGGGTCATATCATAATCTACGGTAACCATATTCTATTAGAGATGGACCTTTCCAAACGCCTACAGTATGGGGTTCTTCATAAGGTGTCTTACAGGGTCATAATCTACGGTAACCATATCCATTAGATGGGCCGTAAGTAAATTGCGGGCATCTATGAGTTCAATTTCTTGATAATAATTTCAAGCACAAAGATCGGGACAGCTACCTTTATAAAGTTGCAGCTGATGAAATAGCCCTCTGAGAACCTATACCCATAGATCTACGCTGGGTTTTCCTGTACATGGTTACCCCTTTAGAATCCTTTGACCCCATCTGTATGTATCCCACCTACTGCCAATTGAGCTGGAGAATTCTTTAGACTATTTCGGTGATACTCTCGGTCAAGGTTCTAGATTCGATCACGGCACTCCGAGCATAACCCTCTCTATTACCCACTATAGCAAGTTTCTCATATTGTGAATGTCAACGGCTCATTGCCATTACTCATAACTAATTAACATACTTACTTAAACATTTATATTTACTCAATTGTTCAAAATTCTACTTAAAACAATAAGAGTCAAAGGTTACAACTTCGGTTTACATTTTGTTGACTGTTATGTTTACGGTGACACCTTTAGCGAGTGCGATTGCTATTCATACCCTTGTTTAAATAGGGTCCCGTCTTTTCTAAACCTAATGAGCCTTTGCTTCCCCACACTTTACCATCCTTTGATAATTGATATAATTACCATGTTTTGACTCTATATTACCCGTAAGTCTTAGAAGAAGAGAAATGGTGGTTGGACATTTCTCCATCCAGATTGTAGTAATGATGGTAGGGTAGAGACTTATCTAACCGAGCCAACACTTACCGGGGAACATTTCACAAGTTTTACAAAGGTAAAACTTGTGAAATGTTCCCCGGTAAGCAGGCAAATATATATTTTAAGAAAAACTTCTCCAAGACTAGATGTCAGATTTGGTAGAGAGGTAGGAGGGCTCAGGGGAGCTAAGGTCTGACGCTTTACACGAATTGCCTCCTCAACCTGGTTGTGACAAGCAAACTAGTAAATCTCAGTAGCTGTTAAGTCGTTTCCCTCGCATGATAAGAAGCTCTCACTTTGTATAGATAACCTTATTTCTTACAGTAATCACAAATGTTAGTGTAACTACGACTGATCGCTGGTGCCGGCGATAAGATCGGTCAAAGTCCATCATATGTCTGCACGATCGCCGCGATAGTATGCGCGACCTCGTTTAATGACCTGTAGCGAGCCGCGAACTATAAATGACCTCGTTTTTGTCAAACCACAAAACGTCTTAGTTTTATATGAAACTTGCGTACCTACGCTCCGCGGTTTCACCCGTGTTGATCCCCATCCCGTGGGAATACGGAAATAAAATGTATCCCTCAACCATCTCTGAAGATATTACTTCAGAGATGGTTGAGGGCTCGTGTCAAAATTTGAACCCAATTGATGCTGAACTTTTAGAGTTTTTAAAACGTACAACAAAGTTACTGAACATTTGTCTAGACTCGTAATCAACCGGTGTTTTTTTTTGTCCAGAACTAGATTTACAAAAACGGTTACTTGAGCTTGGTTTGCATCCTTGCGGACGGTACTAAGGCTAATTCGGTACCTGATGTAGGGCGCAGGCGGTAAGGGCCATTTTACGCGTTGGTTAAGAACGCTTGGTCGACTAGTATAGTTAGATAATAATCTGTGACTTTATACCAGTAATGAAAAGCTTTCGGGAAGTTATGACCAAGACGCCAAAATGTCCATAGTGCTGATATCAAGTGCTGGCTATGAATGTTATCGCGCTGAAGTTCAGATTCAACTTTATAATCAGCCGTAGCCAAGCGTGTTTAGTTGGACGGGCGTCCCACGGTCGTAATCGAAATACGTTTGCAACATCAAATGGGCCACCGCTGTGGACCCTCAAACTTCGTTATATTTAGCCCCACGGAATTGATTAAGAGTCTGTTATTCCCGAGATTTGCTTAGTCGCCTACTGCTTGGAAGATGGCGACTGATGTCTTTTATGCTTTTCTCTCATTGAAGCAATACGCTCGTTAGGCGCAACGCAAACGTCCCGTGACGCGACGCTGGGCTGCGGGCAGACACGTACAGACGCAAACGTACGCTCGTCTGTACGCGGTGTCGTCTGAGTTACGCCTAACTGACCCAAACTGCTCAATGTTCTTTATACGATCACTGATGTGTTTGTCTGTACAGATAAATAAACATCGTCCTTTAGAAATTTATTAAAGAATCTTTGCCACAGACAAATTCAACAAATCCTGGATGACAAGTCGGAGCCTACGTTGTACGAGGAACGTGTGGGTGCTTTGACGGCTGGTGAGCGAACTCACTGGGCACATATAAGGCAGACTATGTTCAACCGCGGCCACAATAGAACCTCGCTGCATTGCATCGAAAGAGCGGCTTTTAACGTTTGTCTTGGTAAGTTTATTTTGATACTCTTTCACATACTCTCTCTTCGTTTCTCATACAAACATACTCACCGCCTCTCTCTGGCTAACTATCTAGAATTTATGAGTGGAGCGTTCTTGTGGTTTTGGATAGTCAAAGTACAACCCCCCAAAGTTGTAACTGGACTTTTCTTGGACGTTCTTGGTAAGTTTTATGCCACCTCACCACCCAACTTCTCTTTAGTTATGTGTATCGTAGCCACAACCCTAGGACGGCAGTACTGCTCGTTCGCTCTAACTTTGCCGCTCGGCTCCATACTAAAGTCGAATTTTTAATTAGACGAAGTAAATTGCAGCAACTAATGTCACTTCTTCATACAATGTTGCGTATTTTCTATGACGAAGTGACTTAAGTTACTGTCAATTTACTTCGTCTAATTAACAATTCGGGTATACGCCTCTACGCCAGCGGCAAAGTTAGAGCGAACGGGTAGTAGTATCGGTTTGCAGTTGAAGTAAGTCTATGAGTCAGAAATGTTGGTAACCCATACCTTCTTACTTTATTTAATTCTATCTTTAATTTCTATTTGATTCTTTTGTAGTGAAAATATCAACTAAATATTTGGTGTTTGAACTATGCGATACTCCACCAAGGAGGGCGATCTCAGTCATGCTTATGATGGGACACCTCAGAGAAGTCTTCTAATGTATGTTTGTATTTCATCCCTGCTCAGAGGCCCGAGTCTACTCTCTCCATTGTGTCAAAATACAATCGTAATCAACAACAACAAAAACTGACAAATTGTATCGTACCGGAGGCGTCAACAATAGATATGCTGCCTGTGGCCACGTGTTATTTCAACTTTATTCCAGAAAGTTCGGTCAGTCGAACTGTGTGATTCTTTTTTTAGGGTTCCGTACCTAAAGGGTAACAACGGGACCCTATTCATGAGACTTCGTCGTCCGTCCGTCTGTCTGTCCATCACGAGGCCGTATCTTAGGAACCGTAATAGCCAGAGAGCTAAAAATTTCGCAGATGATGTATTTCTGTGGCCGCTATCACAAGAAAAATCAGAAAACAATGGGGAAATTAAGGGGGGTTCCCATACAACAAACGCTATTTTTATACGTTTTTGGTACAGAATTCTTTACGCGCGAGTCCGAATCGCACATAACCAGTTTTCTTTTTAATCCATCGCAAGAAACGTAGATTGGTAGGCTGGTGACGGATACTATCATCGCCGTACGTAAATACGAATCAGTTCCGCCATATTACGATAAGAGAATGCGACCTTCGTGCTTCGATAAAGATTAGTGGCGCTCAGCCTTACAATTTTATTATTGTCCTTTATCATAAATACTATTTTTGATTGTAATATTATGTTGTTGTGAAACATTTTCCTCAGAGGTTTGTCAACAAAACTCGGGTTATGAAAAGAAAATTGTTTTGTTGGCGATGGATTAATTCTAAATGGCACTTTTAAGTCAATCTTAAGGAGTTACCGAGGCTCTCGGCGATCGACACGACCTTGTGGTTTTAGTAGATTCGAATCCAGCTTGAAATCTCACTCATAAAATCACCTTCCCGTAACCACAGAAAGGGGCTTATTTTATGTTCCACAAATGGTGAAAAGTTTGCGTATAGTATGGCTCTGCCTACACCTTCGGCGTATCCTTTAGCGGGCGTACCCGGGACTTCTGGCTGTAGGCAAATGATAGGATAACGTGTGGTTTTGATCGGTAGTAGTCCGGTATACCAAACATGAGGACTACCACAGTTAAAAAAAAAATGTAGGTATTGTGTTCTAGCAGCCACTCGGTGGCGGATGCAAATTTAATCTTCCGATTACGATGTAAAAGAGAAAGTTGACAAAATAGGTACTGAAATTCAAGTAATTACGTTGTTTTCAACTTTATAAATACTTATATAATGAAACATTGCTATGCAAATTAAAGAATATCAATTTGAACTATGTAAATATAAAATAACCTTATGACGTGTTGGGGTTAATAACCGGACATTTAAGAGATATGATGTGGACTTCGACTGCCACCTCAATACTACAAACATATTTTAATTGCCCAGGGGTTATCCATTCGAGGGCGTACACCTCCCGCGAACCCGGCCGTAGGTAGTTGGCAGAAGTCCGTATATCCATGAGGATTTCTACGCGTTCTTTCAAATCGTTAAGCTATATTCTAAACTAGAGGACGTCACGCGGTTTCACCTGCGTAGTTCCTGTTCCCGTGGGAATACGGGAATAAAATATAGCCTATGTTCACCGCAAAGAGTGTAGCTTCCCAACAGTGAAAGAATTTTTCAAATCGGTCCAGTAGTTCCGGAGCCTATTCGATGCAAACAAACAAACAACCAAATCTTTCCTCTTTATAATATTAGTGTAGATACTGTAAATGTATATAAGCTCGTGTATTCTAGAACCTACGAAAGATATTCTTTCCCTACTGATAGAGATACTAACCCCTGATACGACACACCAAGAAACTAAGTACTCGTTATTCATTTAGGTCACATAGTAGGTAACACTTATGAACATCAATATGAATGATTCTACGTTTACTCCCAGATTGGCAAAGTAAAAGGTGCAGAGTAAAGTAAGAATCTGCTAAGAATTCTTACGTTTGTTGTCATTTTTTTTATATTTAGTTATGAAATGACGTCACCATGATAGAAAGTTATAGCCAGATCTGGCGAAGGCTATCGAGCTTCACTTGAATACCCCAGGTTTCTTCAATTCTCTCTGTAGTTACAGTAATTACCGACAGTCTCTTTAGAACTCACACTATAAATTCTCTAGCGCATTAGGTGGCCTTTCGATAAAAGCTTTATAATCTGCGTGATTTTTCCCACTGCGGAATTTTTCGTCATATTTACACAAAACATTAACAAACTAATGTAATACGTGTAACTAGCGAGTGCCCGGGACTACGCCCGCGTATTTATGTTTTCCCATACCCGCTTACCATAGGAACTGGTTCCAATAAAATTAAGACAAAAACTACCCAAAGTCCCTTAAAAAGTCTATTCTATCTCTGTACTTCATCACTCCGATAGTCGTAACAGACACACATAGTTACTTTAACGTTTATGTACTAGTAAGGTTGTAAATAATTGCATAATAATTATGACTACAACATGTACTTCTATACAATATCCGTGAGTTTTATCAGCTGTAGGCGTGACACTTAATTCTGTCTTTAGACCAGTCTTGTGTCTATTGACGTCATCATATTGTACCTACGCATTTGTTTTGTCTTTCAACTCCACTATCGGGCACATGACGATTATGAGACGCACCTCGTTAATTATATTATTAATGATAACAATAATTTATACGGATGTGAAACGTGGCCGGACCTTAAAGGCTTGCTCAGATAGCGGTGATAGGTGTGACTTTGCGACGAAGGTACACTACTTTTCACAATGTCTCCTCTTACAAACCGTGGATTTTTGGGCCACCGTCAATGGTACACTATCAAGTTATACTTGAGGACTATGAGAGCAACCTAATGTCGTCATAACTTTCCATTTGGAGTGCGGCGTCGTTTTGAACAGCTAAATATTCAAAATTAGTAGTAGTTTTCGCGATGTTGTCATTCCTTGATTACTCCTATTGTTCGACGAGGCTGATATAGAGGCCATTGTCACGCCTTTATCCGCAGAGGGTTTAGCAGAAGCGTATTATACGCCCGCGTTTCTCCAGTTTCGTGTTGGAACGGACAGGCACAGGTTGTGGTTACACGCTATTAAAATTTTCAGGTCGTCCATAAAGCATTATTTTTGACCTACGACTGTGGTATTATTGGCAACCGGGACCAACGGCTTAACGTACCTTCCGAAGCACGGAAACGCTCGTTAATGAAAAAACCCACTACCCACTAGTCGCAAAGCCACCCATCGCGTAAGATGCTACGCAACTAAACGAGAAAAGGCAACATACCGTGTTTTAATTGCCCCTACCGAAGTCACGTTCGTCGTAATCGCGTTTTATTGTCACGCCGCGGTGCATCAGAAATCTTTCATCCGTAATTGTAAGTGGTCTGTGACTACCAAGTCGAGAATATTGCTGAGATTCTTCCGCTTCTCAGTAGCTCTAAAGAAACCTTGATGAGTAAGGAATGTAATGACTCCATCAGGTCCTTTCCTACCTGCGAAGTTAAGCGCTCCGACCCATTATATTATTGAGAGATCATTGTGTCAAGGACAATGATCTCTTAATTATATAATTTACCAACTTTTATTTTCCTAATAGAGAACTACTAAAAGTACATGTTTCGTTCTACGCAGTATTGAAGCAGAGCCATGCCCGAATATATTAATCAACGCCGGTCTAAAAATAACTATTGTGACCTACATAGGCGTACCCGACTCGGATAAAAAAAATCTGCTCGGTTAAAACGGTAACGTGGTATCGTTAGCGTTAGAAGAACTGCGATTTGGCTAACCAGGAATGGGTTTCGAAACATTTTGTTGTTGACTTAAAAAAACATATTTTGCTTGAATAAGAAAGCGGGCTTAGGGTTCCTATGCAATTTTGTTGGATGCAACGCAACATAGCAAATACGGCACCTTATCGAATATTACATTTTTTCTTACCATGTACTGTAAATTTAAATTTGGTATAAAAACGATAAAAAATTGTATTATTCGGTAATAATACAAATTGAAATCGCTTATACATCTATTTATTACACGAACCTACAGGTATTTAAACTTTCATGGTAACTGACTTCGAAAGACGCTATATTATTGTGCTGTATTATAATATAGCTGAGTATAAACGTATCCATAGTTAATGTAAGATGGTAATAATATAGTACGGCGCGCGATATACTTGTACTATATACTATATGCTTTTATATATTACTGATGTCTGAAGTCACCTTTAGTATTAGAGTTATCGGTGTTACTTAATGTTTCCGATATTTCGGCACTGTTGCAAGCCCCATGATCACACTCGAACAAACTCTTCAGCTTTATAATATTAGCACAGGGCGCAAACTCCGTATGGTAACTCAAACAATGTGAAAATTATAAAGTATATACGTCATGCAACACAGTGACATTCGCTCGATCTACTATCCCCTCACAAAGCTCTCTAACTTTATGACAGCTGTAGCGGGGGTGGGGAAGCTTGCTCAGAGGGAGGCAGGGAGTTGCCGATCTGTATGTAATACTATTAAACATATCTTTCATATTAGTTTGAGTAATGTAAAATGGAATATTCGCAGATGACTTCGAATACGGGTACGACGAGAAGGATCCATTAAAGTTGGACGAGTTCGGTCGTGTGCTGCTCCACGGGAAGGGCTATGACAGATGGTTTGACAAGTCCTTCAATCTATGCTTCAGCACAAACGGATTTGTGAGTTCCAACACTTATATTACTTGTGAAACATACTTTTATGTCATACACTACCTCACGCGGTTTTACCCGCGTAGTTCCCGTTCCCGTGGGAATACGAGAGTAAAGTATAGCCTATGTCACCCGGGGATAATATAGCTTTCCAATAGTGAAAGAATTTTTCAAATCGGTACAGTGGTTGCGGAGCTTATTCCATGCAAACAAACAAACAATCAAATCTTTCCTCATTGTTATATTAGTAAAACTAGCTGACCAGCTCACGCATTGCTGTTAGTCAGTGTTTTACAAACTTTTTGATTCGGCCCTTTTTTTCTGTAAATATTTTAGTTTTAAGTTTACCGTTTGCTCAATTGTAATAATTTTATTATTAATCTTATGATTATGAACAATTTAAACTGTGTTATAAAAATGTATTCTTTGTTCAACAGGTGGGTTTCAATTCTGAACACACATGGTGAGTTTTGCATTTGTTTTTCTTGCACAACACTTGAATTTGTTTTTCAATATAAGTAATTAATATACCACTCTATCAACAAATTCTAAAAACAGAAATAAAAGCCCTAAAATTATTTTGTCCCATACGATGTACTACGTACTTTATTTTGCCGGTTTTTAGTGCGTATTGCTCCGTGCGCGAATACGACACACACTTGACCGGTTTAAATAAATATGTTATGATTACAGGGCGGACGCGCCAGTTATGGGCCACTTATGGGAGTACGTGATTTGGTGTGAACTGGATGTCAAGTAAGCATAATAATATACAATACACTTGTCTGGCAAAATCTGACTTCAAACTAGATAAATATTTGTGGACATTTTGCACACAACGTCAGCTAGACTAAGCTAATATAAGCTTATGCTAAGCGATCTAGACGACTGATAAACATACTTATATCTTTCTAAATACATACATATTATACATAGAAAACACCCAAACTCCGAAACAAACAATTGTGGATCATACAAATATTTGGACCGAGCCGGGAAACGAACCCAGGACCAGCGTACAATTCGGCAACTTCAAAAAAAGGAGGAGGTTCTCAATTAGATTGTTTTTTTTTCCTTTAGCTTTACAATAAAAACATACTTTACTTGGTACACATCTCCCAGGTTCGATTCCCGGCACAAGCAGGTGATTTTTCAAAAATCTTTAAATGCAGATTTACTTACTTTTGAAAATAAAGGAATGTTTCCTTTCAGCAAAACTTGCCATTATCAATATTAAGGGTACTTTACCTCCTACTACCGTCTTTAAATTGCACTCTGTTTATAGATTAAACTAAACTAAGGTGGACTGGACCTTTTACCAAAGATAATATAATAGTATTACATACAGATCGGCAACTCCCTGCCTCCCACCGAGTAAGCTTCCCCATCCCCCAGGGCCTGATTTTCCCATAAGCTAACTAAGCTGAAGCTTAGGGCGCCAGGATCAAGGGGGCGCCTGGCGTTGGGCTCGGCGCAGGGCTGTGACTTATGGTGCTCCCAAAAAAGAGCACACAAAACATCTAGCAATTTTTAACAGATTGTAACAACTCCTAACAACATGTTTAAAATTGTTAGTTAACATTTTGTTACACCAAAGTACATAATAATATTTGGTAATTTACGGAAAATACAAATACGTGCGTTAAAATTAAATTCCTGCGCCCATCTCCCTGGCAGCGTGGTATATATATACGACGATCTCAATGAGATATTGTCTATTGAAGGCATTCATTGTTATGCGGACGACAGTACGGGCGACACTTGTTACACGGGCCGCACCGGTATCTCTCGGGCTGCAGTGGAAGAAAGCTGTGAACAACTTGTGTTTGAAATCGAGACAACTCGCAATAGAGTGTCCGATTGGGAAAAACAAAATCTTGTTCAATTCAACCCTTCTAAGACACATATTGTGTATTCACCGCAAAGAAAATCCAATTTACTGTAGCGCCATAATTTCAGGGCAAAACTCTCTCCTACTCTGACAGTATAGGTATCCTTGGTGTTGACATCTCCAGTGACGTTCAGTTCCGAAGTGATTTGGAGAATAAGGCCAAGCTGGCGTCCAAGCCGCTCGGTGTGCTCAACGGGGCGCGGCGGTACTTACTGCGGCGCAAACACTGCTTCTGTTTAAGTCGCAAGTGCGGTCGCACATGGAGTACAGCTGCCACTGCTGTGTGGGGGCACCAGAATATCAGAATGAATTGACTGAATTCTTCCGTTCGACTCGGTGCAGAGGCGAGCCATGAAGTGGTCAACGATCCCATGCTTGCAGGTGGTGTGGAACCTCTTCGCGACAGGACCGACTTTGCCTCCTTGTGCGTGACCACCGGTACATCTGGTGGGCCGTATGCTTGTCTGCCACTTTGGTGGTATAAAAAAAGTGTGAGACGGTGCTGTTGAGACGGTGAAACCGGTCATGGAGGAGTGGCTGGAAAGGCACCATCGCACCAATATTACTGACGATTTAATTAACCCCGCCGAAAAACAAGAAGGTTTTAAGTTTGACCTGTGTATCTGTGTATGTGTGTGAACCCAACAGATGAGCCAATTTTGCGGTTTTCAATGCTCGAAAGCCAATGTGCAGGGGCCATCCCCAGCACATCGGCTTTCGAACCGTTCTTAGCTATAAATTTTGCATTCATCAGCTTACTTCCTGAGTTATGAAGGGATTTCACTAAGATTCACTGGTTCGATTTATCGGAAACTGGATGTACCGAAGTACTGTTAGGTACTTTGATGGTATTTTTATCTTGCTTTTTACTGGCTGATGCATCAAGTCATAACTTCATAAGAAATCTCAGAATCGGGTTTTATTTTATTTTCAAATTAACAAAGAATAACGATTAGGAACTTAGAGTCAGCTTACGTAGTCTCTTTTGTTGGTTGGACTTAAATTAGTTGCAGCTGGGGGCGCATATTCATAGCTAGCTTAGGGCGCGCGGAGCCCTAAATCAGGCCCTGCCATCCCCCCATCAAAATTTAAGTGTCGTTTGCCGTGTCAGTACTTGAGAGAGTGTCACTGCGTTGCATTATGTATTACTACCTACGTACTTTGTGCTATTGCATTGGTTTAATTTGTGCTTAGCCGAGGGTAGACTTGAAAAAAAGTACCTACTGCCCGTTCGCTCTAACTTTGCCGCTCGGCTTCATACTAAAGTCGAATTTTTAATTAGACGAAGTAAATTGACAGCAACTAATGTCACTTTTTCATACAATGTTGCGTATTTTCTATGACGAAGTGACATTAGCTACTGTCCATTTACTTCGTCTAATTAACAATTCGGGTATACGCCTTTACGCCAGCGGCAAAGTTAGAGCGAACGGGGAGTACATACATGAGATTGCGTTCTGTTCCTTATTATTTAATTTCTATAGCTAGTGTCCCTAGTATACTCACACACACATTCAAGCTAGATTCAAGCATTCACATTACGTGTATATTAGTGTGAGTGAAAACGAACATTTTTGTATGGAGTTTCCGCCCTGTGCTTTTACAACCACCTGGTTTATCTTCTCAGATACGCGCCAGATGGTAACATAGTAGGCGTGGTGGAGACTCCGCCGCCCCAACCCATCCGGCTGCAATGGGACCTAGACAACAATGAGGACCTCACTAAAGCCATCGACACCTCGTTCATCGTCGCGCAGAAGCTACTCAATGATGTCGACCTTAGAATACTCATGTACACTAAATACGGGAAAGGTAAGTCATTTTCTTGTTTTGTTTTTCATTTCTCTCGGGTATCTAGGTGATTTTATGTATTACTAGTGGACTTCCATTCCCGTGGGGGCATATGGGTATAAAATATAGCCTATGTTACTTAGAGTGAATGGAGCTTTCCATAGGTGAAAGAATTTTTGAAATCGGAAGAGTAGTTTCTGAGTTTATTAATTACAAACATACACACACACACACACACGAAATACAAAATTGTCCTCTTTAAAATATCAGTGTAGATAAATTAATCCTAGATTGCTTTGGTATTAGATAAGCTGTATAAAAAAAAATGTTACATCTCAAATCAGCCTATGATGGCAGTCCACTGCCGGACGTAGGCCTCTCCCAATTTACCTCACAACATACGGTCCTGATCAAAATGCGTAAATTTTTTAAAATTAAAATGAATCCTATCGTATGATTCCTATGCCATAAGTAAGCAAAAAAAAAAATAGCTTGTGTAGTTTCTGAGTCTTTTACGTAGTACCATCTTGGCAAGATATTTTTATAATATGTATGTATTGCATTATAAATATTTTTAAGATTGTCCTGTGATGGCCTACTTTGTTTTAACTTATCAAAATGATGCCACCTCCCCAATGTAAAGTCTAGATAACGCTATTTGTTTAAACATTAGAGATGGTTTACAGAACACTTTACAATACACAAGTCACTATTATAATACTAATAATTGATGCCCGCGGTTCCGCCCGCGTTGAATGTTTTCCCGACCACTTACGGGTAGAAAAAATAGATAGTAGGAATTTAATCCTGTTATGATGGATGACTTCACAGAACAGATAGTAAGTGAGCTACAGGCTGAAAAAATATCCCCACTTGTTAGACTGATTCTCAGACCTACTTAATATCCATAAGTATAAAATTTCATAAAAATTGGTCAAGATGTTTCGGAGGAGTATAGTAACTAACATTGTGACATGAGATTTTTATGTATAAGATACTACTGTGCCCCACGGCTTCGCCTATGACTTACAACAAACACCGTAGCTCCAAAAACTCGTGTTGTATTCCTATGTATTATAAGCATGTATTTACAAAAAGAAAAGGTATAATAAGTATTCCTATCCGTGGTCTGATACCTATAACACAAGCAGCTTAATCCTAACTTACTTTGGAATTAGATGAAGTTGTGTAAAATGTCCGTAAATATTATTTATTTATTACTGTCACCAGGTTTCATGAAGAAATGCCGCGTATCTCCAGACGCATTCGTCCAACTAATACTGCAGTTGTCGTACTACCGGGACGCGGGTCGTTTCTGCCTCACGTACGAGGCTTCTATGACCCGCCTGTACCGCGAGGGACGCACTGAGACCGTCCGTTCCTGCACCATCGAGAGCGCCGAGTGGGTTAAGGCTATGGCTGACCCGAACACTTCGGTAAGTTCTACATCACTACATAGTATAATATAAAGTCGCTCTTTCGGTCCCTATGTATGCTTAAATCTTTAAAACTATGCAACGCATTTTGATGCGGTTTTTTTTAAAATTTGAGTGATTGAAGAGAGTTTTTTCTCTAATGTAACCCTAAATACTTTTCTTTAAAGTCTAAACTGAAATTTAAAATAAATTTCTCTAGCCGTCACAAGGCGTAGATTTTCTCTACATTTTTTTAAAGGTCCATAATTTTCAAAATACAATACCTAGATTTTTTTTTATATTTTTCTGACAACTATTATGACCTAGCCTGTTACCCAATTCCGGCTTGACGTCGACTTCTGGGACACCCTGTATGTATAACAACATCAATTAAATAGTGGAGAAATACTGTATACCGGTGCGAAGCCGGAGCGGGCCGCTAGTAATTATTAAAATTAACAAACAAAAATAGGCTGGTTTTGACACTTAAGAAAGCGTAGTATGTCACTGCAAAGGTACTCGTGACTTACTTGCAACGACTTTCATTGGCAGATTCTGGAATCGACCAATGAGAGTGAGAAGCTTATTGGGGGATTCGAGCATCCACCAATTAGAATCGTCGCGATGACAAATGTCTAAATGGTCATACATTTTTACGAGTATATTTGCTGACATACTACGAAATCTGTAGCACTCGTTCAACTCATACATGTTCGTGTCTTAATATACAGCTCGCGCCACTGATCTTGGCGTCTATGAAATTCGTTCTTTCGCACCGCAATTATGTACTATTAGGTAACACAGGGTAAACTACTGCGCAGCTGAGGCGGGAAGGGCGGCCCTCCCGCCTCATACATACATAAACGAACGAACTTCATAGATGCAAAGATTGTGGCGCGAGCTGTATTCTTCTGTACATTTGTCGGCCACCCTCCTAAACTGCAGGACCGGTTTGAATTGTTTGAAAAATGTTCTTTTAGTACTGAATTTTGAAGGGCCATTGCCCTGGTTTAGGATTTCTCTCCTTGAACTATACCACGGAATCTACTGAAACAAACTGAAATTCTTCACCATATTGTTTTTACAGGTGAAAGATCGCATGAACCTATTCGTAAGGGCGTGCAAGCGTCACCAGCTGGGCTACCAAGACGCGATGGCTGGCCGGGGAATCGACCGCCACCTCTTCTGCCTTTACGTGGTCTCGAAGTATTTGGAGCTGGAGTCTCCCTTCCTGCAGGAAGTGTTCAATGAACCATGGCGATTGTCTACTAGCCAGACGCCTCACGGTAAGCAATTAACGGACGGTTTCTTCCGCGGAATTATTGTCCCAAATAAGGAGATAAAATGGAGCCATAAATATTGTCTAAATTAGGTCGCGTGAAATTGTATTCCCGTTCCCGCATCCCATAGGAAGATATTCTGTTATATTTGTATTACGTTACATAGATATGTTCAACAGGAGGCGTTTGGGCTTTGATTACGTGAGCAATAATCTGTCTGTCTGTCAATCTCAGTCTGATTAATCCCTTATGCGCCGCGCCTTCCACATTCACATTTCTCGCGTTTTTCACGTGTTCTCGCGAGATTCTTGTGTGAATGAGGAGCGAGTATTATAGGCGTTCCACTTTCACACGGGAACACGAGAAACCGGAGAAACGTGAATGTGGATATGATTGACATTCTTCGCAAGTTCTCCCCGTGTTCTCGCCTTGTTCGCCGAATGCGGATCCAATAGACTTCTCCGCGAGAATCTCGTTTGAATGTGGAGGACCTACTAGACATTGTCCTAGGTGAACGACGAACGCGACGCGAAAATATCAAATAGTCGTTGTTATGTATTGTTGTATTTACCAAAATCCAATCTTTCCTTTCCTTCCAACTCCTCTATCTTTCCTTTTTCCTTTGCAGGTAACAAAGTACCATGAGTGGTTCGCAAGCGTTTACATGTGAAATACGGCCTTCAGGTTAGCAGGAACAAAGTAGTTATCTATCTGATGTAAAAATACCTTGTTACAATGAACTCTAAAACTACTGAACCGATTTTTTAATCTGTGAGTGGTTAGATATATCTCCATCCCATGCTAAATTTAAAAAGAACAATTATGTCGTCAAATCGTGAAACCTCTATTTAAAGTATGTTAAAATAAACCGGCCAAGTGCGATTTGGACTCGCCCATGAAGGGTTTCGTAGCAGCAAGTAACATAATATAAAAGTTCTTATAGTTCGTTGTAACTTTGATTGATGTTTTAACACGTTCGCAGTGGTAGTGATTTTTCTAACCGAAAATTGCGGTTTATGACGTATTAAAAAAAACTACCAGCTCAATCTCGTTCAATCTAATATTTTTTTTAGATTTATCATCCTCTTAGTTTAGAAGTTAGAGGGGGGGGGGGGGGGGGACACACACATTTTTCCACTTTGGAAGTGTCTCTTGCGCAAACTATTCACTTAAGGAAAAAATGATTTTAGGAACCTCAATAGCATTTTTGAAGACCTATCTATAGATACCCCACCCCACACGTATAGGTTTGATGAAAAAAAAATTTTTGAGTTTCAGTTCTGAGTATAAAATAAAATAAAATAAAATAAAAAAGCCTTTATTACTACTACACTCATTAGATAAGATACAAAATATATATATATTATTTTTTTTTTTTTTTTTTTTTTTTTTTTTTTTTTTAAGTAAAGAAAACTTTATGTAGAAGTTGCCTCTGTGGCATAGGCCTCCCCTAACGTTCTCCATTCTCCTCTGTCTCTTGCCCTTCTCATCCAGTCTGATCCTATTTGTTCTTTAAATATATCTCGCCATCTCTTTTTCTGCCTACCCTGTCTTCTTATGCCGTCTCTTGGTATCCATTCTGTTGCCTTTTTAGTCCATCTCTTGTTATCTAGTCTACAGATATGGCCTGCCCATTTCCATTTAAGAAGTCTTGTTTTTACAGTAACGTCGGGCAGTTTAGTTTTCTTTCTTATGACTGTGTTTCTTACTCTATCTGATTTTTTAATTCCCAACATACTTCTTTCCATTTTTCTCTGACAAATTGCTACTTTTTCTTCGTCCTTTTTTCTTGTAGACCATGTTTGACAGCCATAAGTTAGACAGGGCAGAATTGATATCTCATACACTTTTCTCTTTGTATGTATAGCCATCTCTTTGTTTTTCATCAGTTCTCTTAAACTCCAATACTTTTTCCAACTCAAAGCTATTCTTCTGCTTATTTCCTTCTCTGTACAATCTTCAAAGGATACCAATTGGCCAAGATATATATACTGCTTTACATACTCTATTTCATTATTGTCAACGGTAATTTGAATGTGCTCCCGGTTTGTTAGAATTTTAGTTTTAGTCGAATTCAATTCCAGACCTACCTTCTTGCTCTCTTTGGATAGCTCTCTGACCATTGTCTCAAGGTGGTGAGCTGTTTCCGCGAACACCACAATGTCGTCTGCGAATCGTAAGTGGCTTAGAAATTCTCCATCTATCTTCAGGCCTTTCTGTTCCCAATTGAGCGTTCTGAAAACTAGCTCTAACACTGCTGAGAATATTTTTGGAGACAAGGGATCCCCTTGCCTCACACCTTTTTGAATATAAAACTCTTCTCCTTTCCTTTCTAATTTTATACTAGCTCTACATTCTGTATATAAACTTCGGATCACATTTATGTACATTGGGTGTACCCCCTGTTGTTCCAGAGCTTGCCAAATGCTTTCGTACCGCAAACTATCAAAAGCTTTCGTGTAGTCGATGAAACACATGTACAATGGCTTGCCGTACTCATTACATTTTTCAATTACTTGAGTAATTACCTGTATATGGTCCATAGTTGAATACGATTTACGAAATCCTGCTTGCTCTCTGGGCTGATTTTCATCCAATGTCGTAGAAATTCGATTTAGTATTATTTTGGAAAATGTCTTGTACAAATTAGTCACTAGGCTGATAGGTCTATAGTTTGAGAGGTCACATTTGTCTCCTTTCTTATGTATTAGGGTTATAGTGGAGTACGACCACTGTGTCGGAGTTTTCCCTGATCGTAATATACTGTCGAATAGCTGTTGTAGTGGTTTTAGTAAAGGTAGGCATAACGACTTGAGAACTTCGTTAGCGATTTTGTCGTTACCGGTGGCTTTTCCATTTTTTAAGCTCATAATTGCACAAGAAATTTCTGATTCCAATACTGTCTGATGTTCCTTTTCTGAATCCGGAATAGTCTGGTATTCGATTGACTTACAGTCAGGTAAGGAGGAGGTGCCGGTTCTGTAGAGCTCTCTGTAGAAATCCGTGGCCTCCTGTATGATGTCAGGCCGGCTTGCTAAAACTCTACCTCCCTTTGATTTAAGGTTTGCTGTCCAATCAGATTTGTCTCTTAATTCTTTGTAAGCTTTACGTAGAGCTCCTGACTCGTTGATATATTTTTCAAAAATGTATTGTCTTTGTCTCTTTTTTTCTTGGGTAATATTTTTATTAATTTGTTTACTAATCATTGTTATTTCCGCCTTTACTTTTCTTGTTCGCGTTTTACCATACATCAATCGCCTCTGTTCCATCAGACTCTTCGTTTCCACGCTAATATAACTGATTTTGTTCTTAGTTTTATTTGTTATTTGCTTAGTTAGGATCTGTATTTGATTTATGAGTGCATCATACTGGTCCTGAATTTTGTCACTGCTATTAATTGACTCTAGGAACTTCAACTGCCAGTAGTCTGCCGTCACTCCTGTCATCTGTGGTAGAGCTCTAGTATAATTTGAACATTCAAAGTTTTTCCTGTTTTGTTTGATTTTAACTGAGAGCTTGCTTCGGATCATTCTGTGATCAGTCTCGAAATTTAAATGTTGGATAATATCAAACCCTTGCATTTGGGTAGGTTTACTGGTGAGTATGTAATCAATCTCGTTTAATGCTCCATTAGGAGATCGCCACGTCCATTTTTTATGTAATTTTATTTTGAACATACTGTTTACTATTTTCAAATTATGTTCTAGAGCAAACTCTACCAATTTCTGTCCGTGGGCACTTCTTTCTCTATACGAGTACTTTCCAAATATCAATTCTTCGCCTTTCTGCATTTCACCAACTCTAGCATTGAAATCGCCCAATAAGATAATATTCTTTGTATTCACAAAATCCAAAGCCAACTCTACTGTTTCATAAAATGATTCTAGCTCATGTATAGGACACCTTTCTGTGGGCGAATATACTAGTACAAATGCCCAGACTGTATTCTCGCTCGTTTTCAGTTGTAAGGTAGCTACTCTGGTCGAAAAGGTCTTAAAACTTTCTATATTAGGTTTCAAATACTTTTTGATAAGAAACCCGACTCCGTTTCTACCATTTTCTCCTGGTGTATGGTACAAGATGAAATCTGAATGCTCTTCTATTGTTTCCTTAGGTCGTCGGGTTTCAGTCATACCTATGATGTCCCATTTTATTGATTTTATTGCAAATGTCAGTTCTGATAATTTGCTTTCGGCTAGTAGAGTTCTGACGTTAATAAATCCAATATTGAGCTGTTTCTGATTTTTCCTTTTGCATTTAGGCGTCACATACAATGGTGACTGGTGATGAAAGTGCAGGGGGGTATGGTCAGACTTCTCCTCGGTGACCAACCGTCTTGGAGAAGGTGAAGGTGGAGAGGCGCAGTTTAGTTTTTTCTTGTATTATCTATCTCATTGCTGGTCGAAGTAGATGGTCTATTATGGATATTCAGTTGGGATGGGCGTAAGAAACCGGTAATGTTCTGAGGTTTAGTCTTTTTTGGCATTTGTTTACTTGAATTTTGGTATTGGTCGGTTTTCGAAGTTCCAACCGATTCAGGTGACTCAGACATAAACCTCTTGTTTGAGTTTTTGTTTATGTAACCACTTCTGACTGCGCTGTGAGCCCTGAGCTCTACAATTTTATCGTAACGAAGAAATACTTTCTTTCCAGCTTCGCGCTCCTTTTTTAACTGTTCTTGAAGCTCTTTGCGTTTTTGCAGTATATTTGAAGGATAGTCTTCTGTTATATAAATCGGAGTATTTTTTAACAATTTTTTATGCTTTAATATTTCTATTTTTCTACTTGTAGTGGTAAGTGTTACAACAATTGGTCTGGATTTTCCACTTTTCTTCCCGATTCTATAAGCAGTTTCTATTTCCCATTGATTACATGAAATTCCCAACTTAGAATTGATAATATCAAGTATTATGTTTACCAAGTCGTCGTATTTCTTCTCTTCTTCTTTGACCGCAAAAAATACCAGGTTTCTCTTCCTTAGTAGTTTATCCAAATGTTCGATAGATTTTTGCTGATATTCAATTTTTTGTTCCAATTGTTCAATTTTAGAATCAATTAAATTAAATTTCGCATCTATGTGTGTGTTTATTGATGCCGTAATATTTTTCTCCATATCTTTCATATCTTGTTTCTGAATTTTCAAATCGTTTTGTATGTTCTTTAATATTTCCATAATATCTTCCATGTTTCAGATTTTTTTTTTTTTTTTTGTAAATTTAGGATCAACACCCTCTAGCGACGAGTAGCAACAACTAATGGTAGCTTTTGATGTTAGGTTTACTGGTGCTGTTTGTAGTTCAAGTACAAAATGTTAGATGGCGCTTTCTTATATTTGGATTTGTGGCAGTGATTATTGACTTGCAAAATTTATCCTTTGAGGTTATATGATTGGACAAATTTCGATATCACTTTGAAAACACTTTTATTGCACTTGAACTTGCACTGACTGACCTCTTTGGCAATCCTCCTTGATATTGCTGTGATTTGTCTTCGATTCAGATACTTTTTTTCCCGAAACCGTTGAGAAGTTATTTTCAAAATTTCCTTTGCTTTCACCGATTCTTTCAGTTCGCCAGCATGAGTACTTGAACATTTGCACTTTCTACGTGAATTCGACTACTTTTTATTACAATCACACGATTAAAACTTCTTTTAAACTTGTAAAATATACAGAGCCGATCTGCACTGTGGCCAGTGGCGCCCTCTCTCCGTACCGTATGATGTTCTGAGTATGGGGACCCCCAAAATTTACAGCTTTTTTTCTATTTTTGTATAAGAATCTTAATGCGGTTCACAGAATACATCTAGTTACCAAGTTTCAATAGCATAGGCCTTATAGTTTCGGAGAAAAGTGGCTGTGACACACGGACGGACAGACAGACAGACAGACAGACAGACATGACGAATCTATAAGGGTTCCGTTTTTGCCATTTGGCTACGAAACCCTAAAAACAGTGTTGTGATATAAATTGCGAGAGGCCTGCATCCAGCAGTGGACTGCCATAGACTGATTTGATTAATTGTATGTCTTGACAAAAACGTTTAGGAACGGACTGAACCCACATTTGCTGTTACCGCGGGCGGTTCCTAATCTCAAAATTAGTAGAGAAGGAAAACTCGAAATGAAACCCGGTTGTCAGTAAAATGACAATCGTTTAAGCCAAGATGAAAGCCTTATGGGTAGCTTGAATAAATTCAACTGCAAGTCGTAACGACCTGCGCCTGTCCATTTCAACACGGCAATAGGATCAACACCCCTAACGTGGGACATCCCTACTAATATTATAAATGCCAAACTCTTGTCTGTCTGTCTGTTACGCTTTCACGCCTAAACGGCTGAAGCGATTGAGATGAAATTTGGTATAGGGATAGTTTGAGGCCCTAGAAAGGACATAGGCTACTTTTTAACCGAATGCGCAAAAGTAGGGGTTATGATTTTACGTGATAAAGATTACGGAATAACGACTTCTACGCGGTCGAAGCCGCGGGGAACAGCTAGTAGAACTATAAGTTGAAATGTGGGCGTATACTATGTCTATGCGTACCCCATCGGGACTAAAGGCGTGAGTGACTATTATGTATGTACTAGCTGTTGCTTGCGACTTCGTACGTTGCATTTTATATGTGATTCTTTAGATTGATATAACTTTTTTATTTATGAACCGATTGACATGAAACAAACACTAAATGTTAAGTGGAGCAAACCGCAACGCAATCCGTTTAGCGGTTGCTGAGATTAGCGTGCACAAACGTATAGACAAACAGACAGTTACGGTTTTATTCTATGTATTGATATTGATGTATGGATACTGGGTTTTAAAAAATATTTTGGTTTTGTAAAGTTATGCATATTTATTATTTCTTCCGTTGCCAGGACAAACCAGTATGCTGGATCTGAAGAAGCACCCTAACTGTATAAGTGCGGGCGGTGGTTTCGGCCCGGTAGCCGATGATGGGTACGGCGTGTCGTATATCATTGTAGGAGAAGACCGGATTTTCTTCCACGTCTCCAGCAAAAAGAGCTGTCCAATCACGGTAAGTTTATCAATTTTGAACTATTTTTTTAACCCCCGAAGAAATACTATACCGTATTTACATGGCCGCGAGACAAAATGTATACAACATTTTATTAATTTTAACATAACGTAACATAAACTAAATTGCGGCAGTTCGAAGAAGCCTACTTATTCTTATTTTACTTTCACATTTTAGCCCCTCTCTATAAAATAGATTGCAGAGAGGCTTATGGCGAGACTTGTGTCTGTAGTCTGTGACTCTGTTGCATTAAATTACGTCGCTAGGTCACGTGGATCATCTGTTCAAAGTTTGAAATAAAACAAAAATGACAACGTCAATCGGATTAAACTTTCACAATAAACGTTAGAGGGGCAGTCGGGTGAGACCGTTTAATGGCTTCTTGTTTATCTATTAAACACACAATACACTTTTCGCCCCACTCGGCTTAGTACTGTTTTCTTTGTTTATGTCCTTGTCTCACGGTCAAATAAATATGTTATAGGGTGATAAGTTTGACCTGAATATGTCTGTGGAATCATAGCTATTCATCGGATGGATCAATTTTGATGTTGCTTTTTTTTTACCAAAGCTGACCGAGATGGTTCTTAGCTATAAATTGAAGATTATCAACTTTCTGCCTGAGTGCTGAAGAGTTTGACTAAAATTTACAGATCCGATTCTTAAGCATTTCCATGACATGGTAACTTGGATCTGGCAGATGCATCCAGTAGTCGGCAGCATAGGTACCCAATTTCTCAGAAATTATAAGATGTGTACCATGTTTGGACTTATTAGAACAGTATCACATTATCTAGCATAAATTAGGCTTCTACTATGGGATCTAGACAAATGATAAACATACTTATATATTTCTAAATACCTACCACGTTTTATACCCAAACTCCGAAACAAACATTTGTGAATTACACAAATATTTGGTCCGACCCGGTAATAGAACCTAACAGCTCAACGCGTCAGTCGGTCACTACCGATTACGCCACTGGAGCAGTCAATATCTGTGTCCTAGAACTACAGAAGCTTTTTTGTTTAGCCAACAAGGAATTCTGTTACTGTAAGTTTACTATAACTGTTAAGACTTATTGTTTTTATGAAGGCGTGTTTGTGAGCCCAACGTCAATGAATACACACGTACAGCGTAGTTACTAAGGCTGATCAGAAGAGAAACTTTTTGTGACACTAACTGACGCTTGGCGGCGTGGCAGTCGTGGTGCCGCAAACATATTTTTTTTTATTTTTCGAAGCAAAACATAAAATCAATCATTATAAACATCTATAGAAACATTATATTTTAAATACGGACGTGAAATGGTTTTTAATAAATAATCCCTGAATATAGCCGATAAAAAATGTGCCTTCTATTTTTTGACAATTAACTGCGACAGTGAAATGCACCGACAGCGCCGCCAACTGGGAACTACATGAGCTGGGGATATGTCCCCAACGAAAGTGGCTCAAACAATCCTTAAGAACCACGCTTCTACGTACGTGTGTATTCATTGCCTACGTCCAGCAGTAGATTGCCATAATCTGATCATATCGTCACAGTTGTTAAGCCAAGTTGAAAGCCTCTTATGGGCAGCTTATGAAATTTCAACAGTAAGTCGCCACAACCTGTGCCTTAATCGGCACCGTCTACAGGCACCGTATACAGACGGTGCCGACTGAGGCACAGGTGCGCTCCTCTGGTGTTGTAAACGTCCATAGGCTCAGTGACCACCTTCCATAGCGAAATAGAAATTGATCGTCACGACCTGCGCCTGTCCATTCTATCGCGGCAATAGGCTCACCTCCTATTACGTGGAGCATGAAACTATAAGGTGAAATGTGGGCGTATACTATGCCTGTGCCTACCGTTTCGGGGATAAAGGCGTGACTATATGTATGTATGAAGTGTTAATTTATTTTTATTAAAGGGTATAAATTTGAAGATTGAAATATGTAATTTACACAGCCACTTATGGCACTGTCATCATTGCAACATTGTATTGCAATGCATAAACTTTGTTTAAATACACAAACAGATTATATTTTTCTGTCATACAAGTAATTATTGTATATTTTGTATGGTTTCAGAGCTCGTCCAAATTCGTGAACGAAATCGAGAGGTCTTTGAAAGACATCCAGGACCTGTACAATGATTATACGAAACTCAAAAATGGTATCGATAGTAAGTAGAGAGTAGGCTTTTTGGATTGTTTTAGGCTAATTAGTATACATTGTTGTTGTTAATATAAGGCCGAGATCGCACTCGTAGATTCATAGCGAAGCTAAAATGAGGAAATAAGGTATTGTTGCTTCTGCAGTGCGGGTACGACATTATCTATATTTATACTAGTTTGTTAAAAAAAAATTACGAAGGCGGTCCCGGTCATAGTGAACACTCAAATCAAATCATAGTATTGTTATGTTAAATCGTTATGTACAATATTGTTGTGATTCACCTAAAGGGCGACCGCTATCTCTTCTAGCAGTATTATATCAGGTCAATAGAAAAGTCAAAAAGTATACAAAATCCCTCCATCTTGACGTACGTTGTTGGTTGATCCACAAGTGTGACCAGTCTCATGATCAACTTAGACGTTCAATATCTACGAATCTTGTCACTTGCATGTTTTTATAGTGTTGATGTCAGCTATCCATTTCTATTTTTTTTCGTCCTCAAAAAGACTTCTACCGACCAAAACACCTCACAAATCCTGCCTAACAGCCTACGGTTGGAACCCCGGGTAAACCCCCAGGAGGATACCCCAAGAGTCAGCAATCCATTGATATAAATATCAAGGGCGGCCGCTTCTAAAAAATATCTTCAAACCCCTTCAATACTTCAAACAGTAAGAAAATCTTGATATAGAGGTTGACACAGCTTCTGTTATAGCTTTTTTTATCATCTACATTTAAAATTACATTTTATCTCTACCCCCGGTTCTTCAAGCGGAGCGTAAAGAGTCACAGCATTAGGCCGCCAACTTAAGGACCACTGTCAGAAGAGTGGCTTCCTTTGCGAAACTAAAAGACCGTCGTTTCGGGGAATAACGGACTTATTAAGTTGGGACTGAAATATTACTGGCTAGAAGATATGGTACTACGCCTATTCACTTAGTAAACTTCGACGCGGTAGCCGACACAGGGCTAACATAATACTGATTAATAGAATCAATGACTAAAGTAAAATATTTTGTACACGTTGATTGTTATAAATTTTATTGGACCAAGTGATTAATTAGGCATTATACTCCTATAGCTAATACTTTACGAGGGATTTGTATAAAATTTTAGCCAGTGTTTCCACTGAAGCGAGAAGAAAGAGTGGGAGAGGTGACGTGCCGTCTCATTTTCAATCCATTTTAATGGAAATGCATAAAATGTAAAGGTGAAATGCGGGCGGATAATATTCCTCTGCCTTTATGTAAGGGGTACATAATGTTGAAATGGTCACTGCAGAGATAAAAACAGTCATAGCAAAATGTAATGCAAAGAAATGGTTTTGATGATAGAATTTTTATTTTCGCATCGTCACATGTCTCCCTTTTTTTTAACGTGAGGAATATACTACGGGGATGCTATACCGGACTCCTTTCGACTAAAATCCACACGTATCCTACCTAACAGCCTACGGTTGGGACCCCCGGGTAAGCCTTCGAAAGGATACACCAGGACTTCCTACAGACCTACGGCTACCACTGCGATCTCACCTAAGGGGAGGTTCGATTGCTATCCCGCGTCTTTGGGGGTTTGTTCGGGCGCTTCTTGGGGGATCACACGTCTTCGTTATGTATCGCCTCACGTCTTCTCTGAAATCTCCAAAATCTTCGCTTCACTGAAACATTAACTCGCTTCTGTGGAAACTTAGATTTATGCCCAAAAGAGTCACCTTTGCTTTTCTGTCTTAAATTATGCAATACTTTTGATAACATCTAAGCTTATACAGGCTTCTTTTTATCCCTGGAATGTGTTCCCGTGGGATGCAAGAAGGGCAACAGAATTTCACATGGGCGGATAATTTTCTAATTAATCACTTGGTTAATTTAAGATTAAATATTATTGGTGTTTTGACCAATTTTTTAAGAGCCATTTTATCTACAGGATGTCTCAATAACAGTGTACTTTTTAAATTTTGTTTCGTGCCAGAGAATTGTCTGTTTAAACGACAGACAATCCGTGACGCACAGTCTGTAAAAAATGTGCGATGTCCAATGCGCGTCCAGCGGTCCTTTATGCGCCGCAGACTCGATCGCACAAAAGTCTGTTGTCTGCGCCGCACCTTACTGATATATACAATTGTTCCTATTACTAGTACAATATATATAGCACCTAGATATGAGCTCTTCTTTTATCTAGTGCTCTTTATAAATAATGGGAAGAATCATATCCCAAATTGACCAAATTTCTCCTTCGCATGAAAATTAAATGAAAACAATCGAAAAGTGCAACTTTATTGAGACAACTTATATACATATTTCAATACATTATGATAGATCACGTGTGAAATCAACAGTGCAATATCGCAGCACAGGTTTATACAGACGAATGTTCTAAAAGTTTTATAGACAAATATATTTTAGTGAGTGATAAGTATAATAGTATGTAGGTAATTTGCTTCTTATAAATATTATTATTATTAAAGTAAGGACATCATTGGTGACTGTATATTTTTAACTCGAATACAAAACCACCATAGGATTTATGGGAGTGCATCCATTGCCTCCTGATCGTTGAAAGAAATGAACTATGGAAATATCACAGTTTGCCTATTCCGTCTGTAACAACCTGCCCAGAAGGAGAATTTAGCGCGCGTTGTCTCGTGCGATTTGTCAAATACGCGCTTCTGGACGCAATGTATGTACTACCCGTTCGCTCTAACTTTGCCGCTGGCGTAGAGGCGTATACCCGAATTGTAAATTAGACGAAGCAAACCGACAGCAGCTAATTTCACCTCGTCATAGAAAATAAGCAACATTGTATGAAGAAGTGACATCAGTCGCCGTCAACCCACTTCGTCTAATTAACAATTCGACTTTAGTATGGAGCTGAGCGGCAAAGTTAGAGCGAACGAGCAGTAACAAAAGTATCGGCTGCGCGCGTGTCTGAATTCGCGCGTAAACCGCCGGTTCTGGGCAGGGAGTAATTGTCAAACTGGTTGTCTGATTAAACGTTCCTTTGAAGACGTTGAGTGTTGATGGTCATTAAATCACTCCATTACAATTAATGACACTTTCTTATTAACATACATACATACATATACATATACATATCATCACGCCTGTTTCCCATCGGGGTAGGCAGAGACTATGGCTTTCCACTTGCTACGATCCTGGCATACCACTTTCGCTTCTTCTACTTTCATAAGTGCTTTCATACACGCTCGCCGGTTAAGGGTACTCTTGACCTGGCCTTTTTCCAGCAGGTCATCAATTTGGTTACCATGCGTACGCCGAGGATGACCCCTACCAGCTTGCCCATTCATTATCGCCTTATAGATCTGTTTAGTCAGTCTATTTTCATCCATCCTCTCAACATGTCCAAACCATCTAAGCATCCCTTTTTCTATCTTTGTCACTACATCTTCAGTTATACCACATTGTTTTCTAATCACGCTATTCCTTTCTTTGTCCATCAATTTCACTCCAGCTATACTTCGCAGACTTCTCATTTCCACTGCATTAATTTTACTTTCATGCTTCTTCTGCCACACCCAACTTTCACTACCATACATAAGTATGGGGATAAGCACACCCCTATGCACAGCCACTCTCGCCTTCTTAGACACGTTTTGACTGCTCATAAAGGTATGCATCGCCCCATTCACTTGATTTCCTGCCAAAACTCTTCTCTCAATATCCTGGTCACACTTTCCATCCCTCGTAAATTTTGAACCCAGGTATACAAATTCTTTCACCTGTTCCACTCTTTGCCCTTCGATAATAATAGGGCAATTCGTCATACATTCCTCTCTTTCAAAAACCATTACTTTAGTCTTACTTACATTCACTTTCATTCCTCTACCTTTCAGCGCCTCATGCATAATATTAACCATCAACTGCAACTCCTCCGCCGATGCAGCTAAGATCACCTGATCGTCAGCATATAGGAGGCATTTGATGGTCAGCTCGTTCAGTTTTATACCACACGCACTCTCTTGCAATTCTTTCAAACAACTGTCCATGTACAGGTTAAACAGCCACGGTGACGCTACACAACCCTGTCTCACACCCCTTTCTATATTAAAGAAGTCCGTGCAAGCTCCGTTGATCCTGACACAAGCACTTGAGCCCTCATAAAGAGATTTCAGTGCTCGTATCAAGCTGCTGCTCACCCCGTACAAAGACAATGTTGACCATAGTTCATTCCTCACCACTTTGTCATAGGCCTTCTCCAGATCTACGAATACGCAATATACCTTTTGGCTTTTCGCCAAAACTTTTTCTGCTATGCATCGTAAGGAGAAGACCTGATCCGTGCATCCCCTTCCTTTCATAAATCCTGCTTGAACATCCCACATTTTTCCTTCACTTTCATTCATCACTCTTTTTATCAACACTTTCGCATACAGTTTACCGACGATGCTGAGCAGGCTTATGCCGCGGTAATTTTTGCACTCTTGCTGCGACCCTTTTCCTTTGTACAGCGGCACAATGACCGCTTTGGACCATTCTTTTGGTACGCTGCCATTCCTCCAGCACAGATTAAAAAGGCGGTACAGCTGGTCAATCACCACGCCACGTCCTGCTTTCAGCATCTCAACGGAAACCCTATCAATCCCAGCAGCCTTGCCTAGTTTCATACTATTCAATGCTTCCACTATTTCTTCCATGCTAATGTCGTTTTCATTACCAATTTCATTCATTTCACAAAAATGAGTTTGCACTTGCGTATCCTCTTTATCAAATAGACTTTCAAAATACTCCTTCCATATTTTTAGCACACACTCTTCTCCTCCCACAAAACTTCCATCCTGGTTTCTGATCTTATTAAGCGGTGATGTGGTCTGTTGACTCCTCACCGCTTTTATGGACTTCCAAAAGAATTTTATATTCTGTTGGAAGTCACCAGATAACCTTTTATCAAATTCATCTCTATCATTCTCCTTCTTTCTTACTAACACCTCTTTTGCCACACGCTTATACCTTTTATACTCATCGTTGGCCATTCGTACATCCTCATCTGTTGCCTTCTGCATTCTTTGATTGGCCTTTGTAGCCAGCAAGTCCAACCATGCTTTCTTCTTATCAGACAACGCTTTCAGAACTTCCGCGGTCATTCTTTTTAACTTACATCCTTGGCTTCTCTTGCTCACACCACACAGTTCAATCGCAACTTCCACGAGTCCTTCCTTAATCGGCTTCCATAATTCTTCAATCTCACATACTTCATCTAAATTATCAAACTTTTTGCTTAGTTTGCTCACAAATTCCTCTTTTATACCTATCTCTTGCAAATTCTCAACTTTTATGCGTTCTAGTACACTAACAGGTTCACGCACACGGTGCCTCCACCGCTGAAACAGACCTCTTACTCGGCTGACAACCAAGAAGTGGTCACATGGATAATAATTAATTACAAATTATTGATACCAACAAACAAGTTTGGAGTGGCGATCGTGCCTTAATAAGGCTGATCTCTTTGGTAGTTTCATAGAGTAGTCTTGTCGCCAATGTGCGCTGAGCCTAAACGTGAGTTAGGACTTCCGACCGCCAGATAGACCGACGACCTAGAAAGGCAAGGACTGGGTGCGGAAGACGCAGAACCGTGTTGTGACGAGGATTGGGAGAGGCCTACGGCGAGCAGTGGACTGATACTGACTTGAATTATTTATTCACACAGCATTTTGTCAAATTTCAAAAAAAGAAAAGTCCTTTTGTTTTTGCTATCTGTACATCGCAATAGGAACAATTTTCTTACCAACAACGTAGCCAACACCATACTATGGGTATGAAAGACATTCTTTAAAACAGATTACAACATCTCAACATCTTTACTATTCTAATTAATATTACTAACTATCTTTACTTTGATATATCATTTCATCATTTAGTGTATCATTTAAAAACTATTCTGCTAATCAAATTATATACCAGAAATCTATCTTTAGTTCTGAATAAACAAATTACCTAACTAATTTATTATATTTTACAACTTCATTCTTCAAATAGTTCATTTAATTCCTAATAGTGGTATATCAAATCCCAGTGTTGAACCTTGGAACGATGCGATTAGGGAATGCAAATCTCGCGAGATTCGGCTCAGGCGAGATCTCGCGAGATTACGAATACCAATACCGCGAGATCTCGCCAATTACGAGATCTCGCGAGATTGTCAATAACGTGTATTTATTCTTAGAAATACTTAATCACAATATTTGAATACATTAGAAAAAGAAATGAAAATTTTAGGTATTTATGAAATAAACATAAATGAAAAAAAAAAAGAATTAAATCAACTTTTACTTATTAAACATGGTTTGACGTAAGCATTTACAACAAATTAACTTTAAAAAATCAAATAACTGCGATATCTATTAGAAATATAGGATTTATTCACAAAATACAAAGTAATTACATTAAATTACAAAAGAATGTCTGAACATTACAAATTATTATGAATTGTTTTGGAAGTAGCTCCCTAAAAACACAGAGTAGAATCTCTTAAACGGCTTCTTATTTTGCTGTTCAACCAGCCGCTGACAAATCTCCTTCTGATACAACCCTAGTGGGAAACACCAATTTCAGGCAGACATCAATCCATTATACAGGTTGAAATGCCTTCTCTAAATTCACAAAAACCGCATGTTCTTCCGCATTCAAAGAGCGGTTTGTGATCCAGGCCCAAGTCGATCAAAGCTTTGCTGACACACAGTTGGACTCCAATATATATGTTGTAATCATGTCTGCCAGGCTCGACCATACCACACGAACACCCCGCAAATACTGCATCTATCAGTTCGCGTTCGCGCGCAATGCTTGAGTGCAATCTCGTTAACCTCGCGAGATCTCGCCTATTTGTCGACCGAGATCAATCTCGTAAAAAAGGGCCTAGATCTCGCGAGTTCGAGATCTCGCGAGATCGAGATTGCATTCCCTAGATGCGATGGTACTACTATTGGACTGGCAGAATTACTTTTGTTTTTTCAACAATCGCTATTGCATCGTTTGTATATTCATTTCAGCCGATATGGCGGCCACTGCTGGCCATAGACCTCCCCCTAGGGCCATCACAACATTCGGTCTTGAATTTAATAATTTGTGTAGTAAGAAATTTCCATATTTGCTCAAAATGCTATATTCAAAATGGCTGCCGTCAACGTCTTCAACTCATAAGTCAAAAATGGAACAGACTACCAGGAACAGATAATATAAAATTTAATAAAATCAAATTTTATCAATGACGAAGGATCTTACCAGGTTCCATTTTTAAATTTTATAACAAGATTTAAATAATAATATTAAGCGTTTGTATTAAAGGTTTTAAGCTATGTATTACAAAAAATGATTTTATATCTTAAAATATATGCAATAAGGCTGAGCGCACATTAGAGACGACTGTCTTATGATATGACTGACTCTTGCTTTACATCGAAAATCCGATCGATCTGATTGTCGGCGTAAAAATCGACTGCCGATATGACGTCTTGTTCACAGTGTGTGTAGTTAATTGAATTGAAGACATGAGTGTATGAAGGAGATATAATAAAATTTGTAAAATTTGAGAAAATGGGTTTTAAATTTCGTTACTTGTGATTGAAATAAATCGCTTTTCGTTGTATTTATCTACAAAGTTTTTTACCTAAAATATAGTGAATAAACACGTCTACTAATATGGAGAGGAATTTTTTTAAAAAAGTGTAATGATTTGTATTTATTAAAAAAAAACCGTACATAACCCCTTCATTCATCTCTTAAAATAGAAGTTGCATACGAAAATAAAAGATGAATGGGTCAACTACATAATCAATTCTTAATGTTACCCTAAAATAGTTTCATAATAATACCGATATTCCGGTTTAACAAATTTTAACTGTTCTTTAATATTAGCTTTCTTATTTTCTGAAATTGGACCATATTTTTCTTGAACCCGTTCCACTACAAAGTCTTCTACTTGTCCTCTTTTTTTAAATATATCTACTTTTCTAAACGGCGCCATCTCATCATAACTTTATTTCTATAAAAATGCACCGAATTCCTCTACCCTTATCCATTTAATACCATCCCTGAAATTTACCTTCTGCTTATTTTGCTCATTTGAACGTTGTGTACTACAATCTTACTACGTGTAGAATCCGTGTCAAGTTGTGGGTCGGATTCAGCGGCTGGGTCTCGAGGTCGCACTTCATAAATCCGAGGCTCTGTGCTTCCACAGCCCTTGGATGGGGTCACCTGCGGGATCCAGCCTACAAGTAGGGGGCGTCAGCATCGGCATCGAGCCCTCTATGAAGTATCTGGGGCTCGTACTCGATGGCCGGCGGAACTTCGGACCGTTCACTATCCGTATCACTTCCGAAGTTTGGTCCCAAAACTGAGGGGAGCATCAGCCGCATTCGCGCGGCTGATGCCCAACATCAGCAGACCCATCAACGCTCCCTACAGGAGACTGTACCTGTGGAGCGTGCGAAGCTTGACCCTATACGGGGCCCCCATATGGACGGAGACCCTGACGGCCAGCAATGTGGCAAGATTGCTGAGCCCGTAGAGAGCGATGGCCGTCAGGGTGATAAGAGGATACCGCAAGATCACCGGTGAGGCGGCATGTCTCCAAGCCAGAACATCAGACCCATCAACGCTCCCTACAGGAGACTGTACCTGGGGAGCGTGCGAAGCATGACCCTATACGGGGGCCCCATATGGACGGAGACCCTGACGGCCAGCAATGTGGCAAGATTGCTGAGCCCGCAGAGAGCGATGGCCGTCAGGGTGATAAGAGGATACCGCAAGATCACCGGTGAGGCGGCATGTCTCCAAGCCAGAACATCAGACCCATCAACGCTCCCTACAGGAGACTGTACCTGGGGAGCGTGCGAAGCATGACCCTATACGGGGCCCCCATATGGACGGAGACCCTGACGGCCAGCAATGTGGCAAGATTGCTGAACCCGTAGAGAGCGATGGCCGTCAGGGTGATAAGAGGATACCGCAAGATCACCGGTGCGACGGTATGTATCCAAGCCAGAACCCCTCCATGGGACCTGGAAGCGAGAGCCCTTGCGTCACTGTTCAGATGGCGCAAGGAGGTGCTGGAGCGGGGCTAAAAGCCTGCGTCTCGAGAAATCGAGGCCCCATTGGTTCCTAATCCACCAGGAAACCGTGGAGACATGGAAGGTGCGACTTAAGCAACCAAAGGGGGGATTCGCCACAATCGCGGCCGTAAGACCGGTCATGGACGAGTGGCTGGAGAGGAGACACGGTGCTCTCTCCTACCGGTTGTCACAGATACTTACCGGGCACAGTAGCTTCGGTAGGTATCTGTGGCGAAGACACCGGGAAACCACGGCTGAATTTCAGCACTGTGAGGACCGCAGCGATGACACAGCGCTCCACACGCTAGTGGAGTGCACGGCGTGGGCGCAACAGCGCCAGGTTCTGGTAGTGGGTCTGGACGTGGACACTCGCTCGCTTGAGATCATGGTGCGAGCCCTGATCTCCAGCAGGAGTAAGTGGGACTGCGCCGCCTCTTTCTGCAAGCAGGTCATGCTCGTGAAGGAGGCGGCGGGCGGGTGCGGGAGAGAGCTCTCCCACCCGAGTTCCGCAGTCGGCGGCCTGGGCGCCGCCGACGTGTCTTCGCCGAGGACTATCGGCCTCCATGACTGGGGGTCTGAGAGCGATGAGAGGGTCGCTCATCGTCCTTAAGGCCCAAGACGGCAGCGTGACGTGAGGAACTCACGCATGCCCCCCCTTAGAAGCGGGATCACACCCGAAACCCCCCAAGACGCGGGATAGCACCCGAATCACCCACTGGGCGAGGTCGCAGTGGTGGCCGTGGGTCTGTTGGGAGTCCTGGGACATCCTTCCGAGGGCTTACCCGGGGTTCACAACCATAGGCTGTTGGGCGTTACGTGAGGTCTTTTACTCGGTAGGAGTCCGGCATAACATCCATGAGGATTTTTCCTCACGTAAAGAAAAAAAAACACTCGTGACATGCGTCCGTGGCCCGTGTTTTAGCGCAATTAAACATGACATGAAATGAAAGAAAAAGACAAATATACACGAGGCGAAATTTAAGAAAGAGACAAGTAGATCACGTAGCTCCTACATTCAAATTACACGGCACTGCAGCGAGATTAAACACTACGCAAAATGGAAGAAAGGGGCAAGTGCATCACATAACACCTTCATCCACCATAACGCGAAGCGCCCGCGCTTTTGCTGGCACTTGGCTCATTCATCCACGCACGAAAGTCATTTAAATTTAAAATGTTTCGATTAAAAATATGTTAAGTGCCCATATCACTTTCATTCAGTGCGATTATTATTTTATATTGGTACATAGCCCCTTCATGAATTATTTATTCTAAAACTAAGCCTAATTCACGACACTTTAAGGTTTAATATAGTTTATTAGCATCTATCACCTTCATTCAATGAAAAAAAATATTTTTCATAAAATGTTACATAACCCCTTCATTCACTCACGTCTTCAATTAATAAAGAGGTAGTTTGTCTCGAGACAGTCTCGTCGCCAATGTGCGCTTAGCCTTATTGTTTAATATGCGTTACCTGAGCTTATTCAGCTTCTCAAATGTGTGTTTTGTCGTGACAAAGAACTCACCCTCTGCAACTATTTCAATGCAATTATTTATATAAAATGAACAAATATATATCACCATTTTTCTATTTATTACATTATATACATCACCACGGCTTTTAATTGCATTTTGTTAAACATGTAGTTAGGTATAGTACGCTGTCCCGATGTATTGATTACTTCTTAGTACATAGTAGTTATTTTTGTTAAGTACAGCTGTCAACCATTAAGTTTATTGTATTTATTTATTATTTAAATACTCAGAATATTACGAGCTGTCCCTTTATGATTAGGTTGTAGTTATATTTCTTTTTTAGTTTAGCGTTCAGTGGGTTTTAATTGACAATGCATACAAAATGTAAAAGTAACTTAAATAAACGGAATATTGTACCTTTCTGTGCCTTTTTATGACAACTCTTGTTATTCAAATGAAAGCAATATTTAGATCAAAACGAACCTTTAAAGTGTGTTACAAACAGTTTTTAAACTAATTTACTTACAACTTTTTATCGATTTACTGTAAATAAATATATATATTTCATTTTCAATGTTTTATTATTTTCCTATCTAGTGAAACAAGAGAGAAAATTTGTCGTCACAACTTGGAACGGTAGCTCGTGTGTAGCGCATCTAGGCTACGGTAACCAGCAGTCATAGGCCGTAAGGCCTTATTCCCAGATCTTCACATTCCCAGATGTCTACTTTCTCAATTCGAAAACTACGCGCCCGACTTGGATGGGTTAGGTTAGAAGGCTAATGCGGGAGCGAAGCGGAGCGGAGCACGACGTGAATGCGTGGACGCAAATTTACGGGTGAAACGTCGTCCGTCTCATGTTCGCCGTTCCTAAATATGAGACAGGCGACGCTTCAACCGCCGATTTCCGTCCACGCATTCATGTTGTGTGAAGCGAGAACCTGTGCCCTGGGAATAATCGGCCGTAAGCTTCCCTGTCACCTTGAGTATAATAAATCATTTAGGGACTGGGTTCCGCTCAGAGAGCTGTGATTTGTCCTACTTTTCGAAAAAGGCAAATCTTTCTACGGATCTCTACGAGAGAATCTCATTCGTCAGTCAGCCTAGAAGCGTACAGGTGCGAGATACTACTAAGTGCTAAGCATGCAATCCCGAGCATACGCCAAACACTATTGTTGCACTTTTAGGTAGTGACCGACCGAAGTTTCGGTTTCGGCCAGAAATTTCGAGTTTCGGTTTCGGCAACTTTCGGCCGGGCCGAAACTCCCCTTCTGACCCATGGTTACACTGATTGGTTACACTGATGTAACAACGGAGCATACCTATGATCGGTAGTTACACTGATGTAACAACGGAGCATACCTATGATCGGTAGTTACACTGATGTAACAACGGAGCATACCTATGATCGGTAGTTACACTGATGTAACAACGGAGCATACCTATGATCGGTAGTTACACTGATATAACAACGGAGCATACCTATGATCGGTAGTTACACTGATGTAACAACGGAGCATACCTATGATCGGTAGTTAAGACTGATGTAACAACGGAGCATACCTATGATCGGTAGTAACACTGATGTAACAACGGAACATACCTATGATCGGTAGTTAAGACTGATGTAACAACGGAGCATACCTATGATCGGTAGTTACACTGATGTAACAACGGAGCATACCTATGATCGGTAGTTACACTGATGTAACAACGGAGCATACCTATGATCGGTAGTTACACTGATGTAACAACGGAGCATACCTATGATCGGTAGTTACACTGATGTAACAACGGAACATACCTATGATCGGTAGTTACACTGATGTAACAACGGAGCATACCTATGATCGGTAGTTACACTGATATAACAACGGAGCATACCTATGATCGGTAGTTACACTGATATAACAACGGAGCATACCTATGATCGGTAGTTACACTGATGTAACAACGGAGCATACCTATGATCGGTAGTTACACTGATGTAACAACGGAGCATACCTATGATCGGTAGTTACACTGATGTAACAACGGAGCATACCTATGATCGGTAGTTACACTGATATAACAACGGAGCATACCTATGATCGGTAGTTACACTGATGTAACAACGGAGCATACCTATGATCGGTAGTTACACTGATATAACAACGGAGCATACCTATGATCGGTAGTTACACTGATATAACAACGGAGCATACCTATGATCGGTAGTTACACTGATATAACAACGGAGCATACCTATGATCGGTAGTTACACTGATGTAACAACGGAGCATACCTATGATCGGTAGTAACACTGATGTAACACCGGAACATACCTATGATCGGTAGTTACACTGATGTAACAACGGAGCATACCTATGATCGGTAGTTACACTGATGTAAAAACGGAACATACCTATGATCGGTAGTTACACTGATGTAAAAACGGAACATACCTATGATCGGTAGTTACACTGATGTAAAATCGGAACATACCTATGATCGGTAGTTACACTGATGTAAAAACGGAACATACCTATGATCGGTAGTTAAGACTGATGTAACAACGGAGCATACCTATGATCGGTAGTAACACTGATGTAACAACGGAACATACCTATGATCGGTAGTTAAGACTGATGTAACAACGGAGCATACCTATGATCGGTAGTTACACTGATGTAAAAACGGAACATACCTATGATCGGTAGTTACACTGATGTAAAATCGGAACATACCTATGATCGGTAGTTACACTGATGTAAAAACGGAACATACCTATGATCGGTAGTTAAGACTGATGTAACAACGGAGCATACCTATGATCGGTAGTAACACTGATGTAACAACGGAACATACCTATGATCGGTAGTTACACTGATGTAACATCGGAGCATACCTATGATCGGTAGTTAAGACTGATGTAACAACGGAGCATACCTATGATCGGTAGTAACACTGATGTAACAACGGAACATACCTATGATCGGTAGTTAAGACTGATGTAACAACGGAGCATACCTATGATCGGTAGTAACACTGATGTAACAACGGAACATACCTATGATCGGTAGTTACACTGATGTAACAACGGAGCATACCTATGATCGGTAGTTACACTGATGTAACAACGGAGCATACCTATGATCGGTAATTACACTGATGTAACAACGGAACATACCTATGATCGGTTATTGATGTAACAACGGAGCATACCTATGATCGGTAGTTACACTGATGAAACAACGGAGCATACCTGCTGACAAACTTTCCACTGAGATACAGAAAAGAAAGTTTGTCAGCTGGTACTTACCTTGAAAGGTGTAACGCAACAGCACCCGGTCTGACCTGACGATTGTGTCGATTCCCCCTCTTGGTTGCTCAAGTCACAACTTCCAGGTCGCCTTTGTTTCCTGGTAGAGCTCGGACCGCCGAGCCTCGGTTTCCTCTCCAGCGCCTCCTTGCGCCATTTGACCAATGATGCAAGGACTCTCGCTTCCAGGGGTCATGGAGGGGTCCCGGCAAGGAGACATGCGACTGAGATCGTGCGGTTTCTCTTATCACCCTGACGGCCACGGGGGCCCCGTATAGGGCCATGCTCCGCACGATCTCAAGATACAGTCTCTTGCAGGAAGCGTTGGGTCTCTTGATGTTGGGCAACAACCGCGAGAGCGCGGCTGATGCCCCCCTTGTTTTGGAACCAAACTTTGGCAGTGGTATTCTAAGTTCCACCAGCTATTGAGTACGAGCTCTAGATACGTCATCGAGGGCTCGATGCCGATGCTGACGCTCCTTACCTGTGAGTGGGATCCCGCAGGTGGCCCCTTCCAAGGTCCGTGAAAGCACAGGTCCTCGGATTTGTGAAGGGCGACCTCAAGACCCAGCAGCCGTATTCGAGCACCGACTTGAGCAACCCCTGCCGTGGCCTTTAGGGCAGCGAATTGGTGCGTTGCGTGCTCTGAGCCGTTGCGTGCTCTGAGCTCCTCTGCGTGGTCCTAACACAGTACTCAATCGCAACCGATGTTTCACGGAAGCGGTCCTAAGACCGATCCCTGTGGAACACCAAACGACACATCTCGCCGACCCAGCTCGGGTAAGTTAGGTATAGCCTTCTCGCCAAGATAGGCTCGTATAATTCGACGGAGGTAGGTATGCGTTCCATGGTAAACAAGCGCCTCTCTAACGCAGCTCCAGGGAAAGTTGTTGAAGGCGTTGGCGATGTCAAAAGACACTGCCACCGCCACTTCACCCGGTTCTGTTGCCGCCTTAACTAAAAATAACTACTAAAATCGAAAGCGCTCGTGGCCCCACTGACGATCACTGCAGTAAGCAACTCTCAATATGGCTAGTCCTTGGATGGGTGACCATCCATGTGACCACCGCCTCCCCCTGCCCTCTCCCAAGAAGAAGTTACGCATTTTGGGGATAATTTACTTTCGATTTTAAAACTTTTTAATCTCCAGGTTCAAAGGTTGATATTTAGAGTCAAATGCTATTCATTACTGTCTAGGGTTCACCGTCCAGAATCCAGAGTTCAGAATTCAGGGCCCGGTTTCTGATCCAGGACTCTGGACCCTGAGCCCCGGTACCCGACTCGTATCCTCGACCCAGGTTCATTGAACCTGAATCCCGGTACCAGGAACCCGGACAATTGACACTGGACACTGGAGCTTGGCCCCAGACCCTGGACCGTGGTACTTGTATCCTGAATTGCGGACTCTGGACCCCGGTGCCACGACCCTGGATCTTGAGCCCTGAGTTGTGAACCTCGGACCCTGGACGCTAGACCCTAGAATGAACAGCATCTAAGTCTAAAAATCGACCTTATAGCCTGGAGATAAAAATGTTTCATAATCGAAAGTGAATAATAACTCGAAAACGCGAAAAGTAACGTACACGTACTGATTTTTTTATATTATGACCATAGATTTAGGATTTTTAGTCTATGATTATGACAGTAAAATCACAGTTACCTGGTAACAGAGCAGAGTACGAATCGAATCAAAATTGAACCGAGCTTAATTATTAGATAGGTAGGGGAACATGGGCATCAGTGGATCACGGGGAACAGTGGATCATTTGTTATAACTTTGTGCCTATGGCACCCACACATATACACTTCGGGTCAGCGCACATCCTCCTACACCCCGCACTACCCGACTAGTCACCGCCACAGAGTCACAACGGAAGGCCGCGCGACAGCGCATCGGTCCGTAGGCACGTACGAAAAAAATATTTACGTATTATTGGAAATAGTTTTGCTACCAGATTTTTTAGATATTTCAATGTCTTTGTATATTTTATTTTAGTGTGTGTGTCTGAGTATCTAAAACTGTATTATACTGTGCTGTAAAAGCTCATTATATTTAAATAAAAATATTATTTCTGTTATTGGTAAATGGGTTACAGTGAATCATACGGGTTCATCGGATCGTGATCCACTGTTACCCGAAGGGATTCGAATTTTATATGATCCTTTTTTACGGGTCAATATGCCCCGTAATAGTCAAAAGAAAACACAGCAAGGCGGTCCCAGCTCCACCAGGAACCGTGGAGACCTGGAAGGTGCGACTTGAGCAACCAACGGGAGAATTCGCCACGATCGCGGCGGTCAGACCGGTCATGGACGAGTGGCTGAGAGAAGATATGGTGCTTTCTTCTACCGGTTGTCACAGATACTTACGGGGCACGGGAGCTTCGATAAGTACTGTGGTTCAGTAACAGCGCCAGGTCCTCGTGGCAGGTCTGGACGTGGACACTCTTTCGCTGGAGACCATGGTGCGAGCAATGATCTTCAGCGGGAGTAGGTAAGTGGGACTGAGCTGCCTCTTTTTTGCGAGCCGGTGATGCTTGTGAAAGAGGCAGCGGGTAGGGAGCAGAGAGGCCCCACTCCAGCGCCTCCTTGCGCAGTAGCGCCATTCAAATAGTGACGCAAGGGCTCTCGCTTCCAGGTCCCATGGAAGGGTCCCGGCTAGGTGTCATGCCGCCTCACCTAAGATCGTGCGATATCCCCTTATCACCCTGAAGGCCATCGCCCTCTGCGGTCTAAGTAATCTAGCCGCATTGCTGGCCGTCAGGGTCTTCACCAATGCGAGGGCCCCGTACAGGGCCATGCTCCGCGTCCAAACCTGCCACGAGGACCTGGCGCTGTTACCGAACCACAGTACTTATCGAAGTTCCCATGCCCGGTAAGTATCTGTGACAACCGGTAGAAGAAAGCACCATGTCTCCTCTCCAGCCACTAGTACATGACAGGTCTGACCGCCGCAATTGTGGCGAATCCCCCCATTGGTTGCTCAAGTCACACCTTCCACGTTTCCTCGTTTTCCTGGTGGAGCTGGGACCACCGAGCTTTGATTTCGCGAGACGCAGGCCCGTGGCCCTGCTCCAGCGCCTCATTGCGCGGTTGCGCCATTCAAATAGTGGCGCAAGGGCTCTCGCTTCCAGGTCCCATGGAATGGTCCCGGGTAGGAGACATGCCGCCTCACCTAAGATCGTGCGGTATCTCCTTATCACCCTTAAGGCCATCGCCCTCTGCGTAAAGTAATCTAGCCGCATTGCTGGCCGTCAGGGTCTTTACCAATGCGGGGGCCCCGTATAGGGCCATGTTCCGCACGATCCCGAGGTACTGTCTTCTGTAGGGAGCGTTGGGTGGGTCCCCTGATGTCGGGCGTCAGTCGCGAGAGTGCGACTGATGCCCCCCTCAGTTTTGGGACCAAACTTCGGAAGAGGTATCCGAAGTTCCACCGGCTATCCATACTACCCCTTATGATCCACTGTAACTCAAACCCCGATTCAAGGTAACCCATACATGTGCCACAGTGGATCAATTCCCTCTCGAAGAAAAAACCGTTTTCTGACATATCGATGCCTTACTTTCTCAACCTCGTATCTTAGAAAATAGGGATTTTACTTTTTTCTTATCAATCGATTGCTCTCATTTTGCTCTATAACTGCAACCGACTCTTAACTGGATATGCTGTGTCTATCCCATGAAAACGAACAAAAATCATTCTGGTATCTCTTTTACTCCTGTTTTGATAACTGTGTCAAACTCGTATCTTTAATATACGTGGTTGTGAATGTTATTTCGTGGCTAAGTGTCCCGTTTAAGTTACCGTGTCCACGAGATACGAGGTTGCAACGCTTGTAGTATCAATGAATTTTAGTAAAAAATTGCAATAATTCCCTATTAGAATCTAATTTAATCCACCACCTTCAACTAACACGGTCGGTTCCTGTGAAAGTCATTAGTCATTAGTCGTTTCTTGCATTGCTGTTGTGATCGAAGCTGTTTTACTTAGAGAAAATAAATTTAAATTTGACAACGATTCTATAGATGCAGGTGTGTTAGTCTAGCTCTAGTTTGTGAGCTAATAAATAGCTACAATAGTTCTTCTTCTTAGTCGTTTACTCTTGTAAAGAAAGTCGTATTTTGAATGGTTAAACAGCCCCCATGATCCAGTCATCAGCGTCCCTTGAACTCTGACCTATGTATATAGGTTTGTGTTATTACTTTCACGAGGTTTGTGCATCGCATAAGTGATCGTACGTACGATCCTTTGCCTTGTACATGTCTCTAGATAACAAGCCGGTTCGTGGAGATTTCGTTTCGAATAACTTGTCCAAAATATTTGAGGATTCGTATTTACACCTTCGACGATAATCTCTACTTGAGTTTTAGTTCCTACAAGAACAAGATGATAGTCCTAAATGCTGTCCAAGGGACATCAATTACTTTGAGACGGTTTTTGAGTCAACCCAACCATCCATTAATAAATCAAATATTGCCGGCTACGTAACTTTACCTATTGCATTGAAATTCAGTATCACAAGTTTACAAACTAAACGACGCCGTCTTCCACCATCTAAAGATGGCACGGCTAGTTAAAATTCTCGACTTTACTCATCGAGACGCAAGTACGCCGTCTTGATTTTATCCTGTACCTACCTATGTACCTATATCATCAAGGAGCAATTTCGAGATAAAGCTGAGTCGGGGTGTGCGCGTTCATTAGGGAGACTGTTTGCTGTCACCGTTACCGGTGCCTTGAGGCCCCGTCTTTCTCCGTCTTTTGGCTACAAGTTGATCATGATTCCACGAACCAGACTACATACATGTTAGTCTACTGGTACTACAAAGGAAAAACTGAGACAACCAGGCCGTTTCAAAACTTCAGCGAGAGAGCTGATGAGGTGGAGAGGACCGAACATTGACTTGATGTTTTTGAGGGACTTCAGAGGCCACTACACTAAGTGGCTGGTGTCCCTCAAGACCAATCTAGTGGGACGCGCCGCCCCCGCCTTCGTTCTCCCAGGATCAGACCCAAGTGGTACGCGGCATCACACGGATATCGCACAGGTCGGATCATGTGCACGACCTACCTACGGCTGACGAGTTATTCAGCACAATATAATGTGTTGGTGGATGACCCACTGGGTACCTCTGGGTAATATGACGCGGCGATTATGGGACAACATGTTGGCAGACTGGAATAGACCCTGCGATTACGGTGCGTCTGTCCAATGGAGTCAACATTGCTATGCAGGTACCTAAGGCTTCATCGGATAGCGCCTCAGCCATTGCTAGTGAATCCAGTGTATTATCCATGATACTGATGTCGCCAACTTCCAAAAACTGGTGAGTTGAAGTTATTCAACAGAAATAACGCCTGGGTCAGGGGGGCTCGAGCGGTGCAGGGCACAAACGTGAGCCCCTTCAAAGCAGCTTACAATAGGGCTAGCAAGAGCGCCTTTAAGGGGGATGCCCAGTTTCTTTTTTATACATAATAATTTCTATAAAAAAGCGTTTTCATTGCATAATTTAGAATGAATGGGGTTACAACAGTCACAACCTACGTTGGTCCATTTTAACACAGCAATTCGGCACACGTGGGATAAAAGCAAAATTTTTTGTCTCTGCCTATCCTTTTGGGGATAAAAGCGTGTGAACTTATTGATAAAGGCATGGCCAAGTCTATGTATGTATGTATGTGTTTGTGTGATTTAGTATGGATATTAATGCGACAAACAAGTAACTTAGACATCAAGTTACAAGAATGAAGTTAAACGACTATTCAGCAAACTCGTATCTTCTAAAATGCGGTTTATGCTGAAATTAAAAAAGCTTTTCATGATTATTTCATCTATACACATAGCTGTAATCTCTATCTAAATATCTGCATTTAAATTTTTACAAAATTTTCAAAGTATGAAAAGAAAGACAGTTATTTTGGTCTCCTGAAAAGTTGCATTTTTTGAGATAGGTACGAGGTTGAGAAAGTAAGGCATCGATATATTAATTTATTAATGAGGTATTTAAAAAGAGAAACTTAAAATTTAATTATGCTTTTACGTATTACTTACATGCAAAACTTCTGTTATTGAAGCAAAAATTTACGTCAAAAACAGCTTCAAAAAAAAGTGATCCACTGATGCCCATGTTCCCCTACCTACGAGAATTGACCTGCTGCTGGTATCATTATAAAATAGGTAGAACATTATAAGTAACGTATAATTATACTTTAATTTTTTTTCACACAATTAAAACTAAAGTAAAAGTAACACAAATTGTTAGCATAATAACCCACCCCGGGTCGTTTTGCTCCATGGGTCGTACCCACCCCATGGAGCAAAACCCACCCGGTGCAAAGGTGTTATACTTACCTATGATCACAGATATCTAGGATCAGGGTATAGGTACTTGATCTTATTAATGTAGGTATGTATGTCTATGTACCTACCTATGTATGTCCAATCACCATTTTTGGACAGTTTTTTATAATACGTACCTACCTATAGTTGTTTCATTACTTATTAATTCTAATATTTGAATGATGCCTCCGACCGATTTCGGCCATGGCGATCACTTCGACTCCTAGTCGGCTCGGCGCTGATGCGCTCGAAGATGACTAACATAGCCGATCTTCGCAGTGAACTCTCGTGTGCACTGAGGGCACGTGAGAACACCACCTACGTAATGATAATAAATGACAGCTGGTGGGCGGACTTTCAGCTCATCGCGTCTAGCGTCGAGGTCAGCCTTTCGCTGTTCCTCGAAATCGCTTACTTGTCTTTGCACCACCCTGCGCCATTCTGGACGTTGTGCTGCCAAACCTTCCCATTGAGACGGCTCAATGTTGCATCTTCTCATATGACGTTTCTGAACGTCTTTAAACCTGAGGAGTTGGCCGCCATGTTTCCGCTTGCCCTCCTCTAGTTCAGAGTAGAAGATGCGTTTCGCCACTCTCTCCTCTGCCATACGTGACACGTGACCGCACCACCGAAGCTGCCGACGCATTAAGTAGGCCTCAATGCCACCGACATTGGCTCGTCGCAAAACTTCGGTGTTACGCACTCGGTCGGACCATCGGATCTTCATGATGGAACGTAGGCACTTGAGGTGGAAACGATCCAGAGTGTATATGTGGCGCCGATACACACACCACGTCTCGGAGGAATATAAGAGGTTTGGCAGTACTACATACATAATTAATTACTAGCTGTTGCCAGCGACTTCATACGCTATGATTCTTTAGATTGATACAACTTTTTGAACCGATTGACGTGAAACAAACACTAAATGTTAAGTGGAGCAAACTGCAACGCAATAAAGTAAACCGCATTGCAATCGGTTGAGCGATTGCTGAGATTAGCGTGCACAAACGTACAGACAAAAATTCTAAAAATCACTGTTTTGGGTTCTATTGTTTTCATAAAGTCCCCCATTTTTATTTTCTTATATATCTTCAATGTACTGACAGCGACCTGTTACGATTTTATTGATTTAACATTTTTGTATGGTTGTTATTTGCCATCTCTGCACTGCATTAAAATGATTTATTATTGAGATGAGATGAGATTTCAGAGCTCGCAACGCTCGCATTTCGAGCTGGCAATATTATCGTTCAGTCTGTCAGTAGCTCCAGTTGCCAATAAACATTATTAAAAAAAAAAGTCTGTCAGTAGCTTAATGCCAAAGCTGTCAGTAGTCAGTCAATTAACATACCTTCATAGTTCATCATTCACTCATACCTATTTCATATTTTACGGTCGTTTCGGTGGATTAATACAATTTAATTTAGAAGTTTAATTGGGTAATTCTGTATCACAGACGTGAACATGCATTTTTGTAATTATCCAGTGGATAAATTAATATTTACGGTGTAGGTTTTCCATTTTGTATCTTTACCGATACCTGTAATCAATAATTCCAACATGTCAAAAATTCAAAATATTTAAATCAATATTAATATTTATTAAAAAGATGTATCATATTCTTAGACTTATTTTGTACAGATTGTGGGTTGTGTCTACGTTAACATTATTTTCTAGCCTCCTCGTATTTTGGCTCTACGGATTCGTCTCAGCAGCACTTGTGTTTACAGTCGGAATTTCAGGTAAGACTGTATTAAATTGGTTTTTATTGTTAATTGTTCTTCGTGCTTAGACCTTGCAAGCTAGGTTTTCGTATTTGTTCAGTCTACTTAATCTCAGAGCTATCAATCTAGTTAAATTTCATTAACATAAGGTTGAACTAATATATTTGCAGGTATCCTGTACAATGCTCAGGATCTACTGTTGTACTACCCTAATGATCCACCCGACTCCAGAGCGTTCGTACTTCAGCCCGGCAACTACAAGTTACCATATGAAAGCATTAAAATTAACAACAAAGATGGCATAAAAATCCATATGTTTCTGGTAAAACAAGCTACAAATAGTAACCACAAACCAACCTTGATATTTTTTCATGGCAACGCTGGCAACATGGGGCAGAGGTTTGTTTGTTTAACCCTTGAGCAATTACACTTGAAGATATCGTCTTAAATGAACTAAGTCGAGTTTAGTTCTTTGTTCTATTGTCTTAACTTTGCCTTAGCATTGCTTATCTTGTTCACTATATATTGCTGTGCATTATTGTTCTATGCTATTGTATTTCTATTGGTGTCCAATTAGACTTCGTCTTAGTGTATTAAAGATGCGACTGAGTTATAGAAAAGAGCTGTGCGTAAGCTGGACACATAAGAATGCCATACTATTGTTTCAGGTTATCCAATGTTTCGGGTTTGTACCACAAGCTGAATATTAACATTTTGATGGTAGAGTATAGAGGCTACGGTTTATCAGAAGGCTCCCCATCGGAAAAAGGTTTATATGTTGACGCACAATCAGCGCTCGACTACATTATGCAAAGGAATGATATTGATATTACCAAAATAATTATTTTTGGGAGGTCATTAGGTTAGTAACATTTATCTCTATTCTAAAGCTGTTATTGTAGTTACTTTGTGAGACCTACAGATATTGTGAGAGACACGAAATATTTATAACTAGAACCTGCTTGTGTGGAATCAGGTTCCAATCCCATGTGAACCTATTCCAGGGCTAAAACATAGCTTATAATTTATCCCCCTGTACCAAATCTCAGCCAGATTCATACAGTCATCAAACATCTTCGCAAATTATCACATTTATAATATTACTAGCGGACGTAACGCGGTTTCACCTGTTCCCGTGGGAATATGAGAATAAAATATAGCCTATGTTACTTGAGAGTGAATGTAGCTTTCCAATGGTGAAGGAATTTTTTAAATCGGTGCAGTAGGTTTTGTGTTTATTCATTACAAACATAAACACACACACCCACACCTACAAAAATACAAATTTGTTACTTTATATTATTAGTGTAGGTGTATAAACCATGCAATAAATTTGGTAAAAAATTATAATAACAATTGAAGATCACATTTAGTTAAATATTCATACAAACTTGAATGAATTGTTCTTGAATCTGAAACTCCAACTGGGTCACATTTTACATACGTAAATTTTAAGTTAACATACAATAGGCAGCCATACTAAAAGGTATAATGCTATCTGCACAAGAGGAAGCCATGTGAAGTATTAATATCAACAAGTATTAGGAACACTATTGTTAGGGCTGTTTTCCACCGAAGCGGAGACGAGATGTGTTTTGATAACGAATCGGACATAGATATTTCCCCATCTTGCATTGTGTCATCATGAGTAATAAAATCGGATTGGAACACATTTCTCATCTCCGCTTTCGTGAAAACTGACCCTTATACTCACTTCTGAAATAGAAAATTTAGACATAAATGCTTTTGGATTTGCCTGTACTGCCTTACTGGGTGGCTCAGAAGTATCTTATATCATAATGTGCATCAACTACAATATGTTTGATTGAAGATCTAAATTCATCAAGTACATGAAGAGTACCCTGCTTGCAGAAACTACTTCTAATGTGTAAACAAACTGAAATGGCGAAATTGACTTGATAGTCTTCCAATTTGGTGCAAGTTTTACGTATTTTTAATTGTTGCTTGCTAAACATTCTGGTGTAAAGTATTTTTACTTTACATCTCTTACAGATTGTCATTTTTAGGGTTTCGTACCCAAAGGGTAAAACATATTCATGAAACTTCGCTATCCGTCTGTCTATCTGAGGCTGTAACTCAGGAACCATGATAGCTAAAAAGCTGAAATTTTCACAGATTATGTGTTTCTGTTGCCGCTTTGACAACAAATATAAAAATCTGAAAATGGGGGAATTAAGGGGGGCTACCATACAACAAAAGTGATTTTTTGCTTTATTTTGGTATGGAACCCTCTATGTGCAAGTTTGACTTGCACTTCGCCGGTTATATTTGAATGTTAGCTTTCAAGCATTGCATGATTGTTGTTGTTTGTTGTGTTCAACGTGACATTGCAGAAATCCCCTAGAATAAGTATACAGCTGTTAGATATGATGATTTGACCACACATCACCAAAAAAATTGGCATTTCAAGATCTCCATTGTTGCCCGAGCTTTATGAGGGATTCCTCCGCCTTACTGAAACTGACTATATTACTGACTCGCCATCCGCTAGAATAATTGTTGTAAATTCTTAAAGGAGGAGCTGTGGCTATTGACTTGGCATCGAGACTCGAGTATAGAAACAAAATATGGGCGCTGGTGGTAGAGAATACCTTCACTAGTATTCCAGAAATGGCACAGGTCATACTGAAATGGAACTGTCTGAAGTGGCTGCCACGGTTTTTTCACAAGAACAAGGTATTTTTCTAGCACAGTTTTACTGATATACTTCTAATTTTTTTATTAGTGTTATATTAAAACGATTTATTTTTTATTTTTAGTATCTGTCTCTAACTAAAATGGGACATATAATGACTCCTACATTAGTGATTTGTGGCTCAAACGATACTCTCGTACCACCATCAATGGCGAAGGAACTATACAGTCGGTGCGGAGCCATTTGTAAGAAGCTGGTGGTAATGCCTGGAGGCGGACACGACGACACATGGACCTGCAGGGACTATTATACTTCTATTCAACACTTTTTAGTGAATGTGCCACAACTACCTGATGAAATCGGCCCGTATTTTGATGAGGAAAAAAGCTGCGACGAACGCAGTATCGTACATACAGTATAAATATACAAAGTTAATTATTAAATTTAAATAAATGTTAGATATAATTTCAATGTTACAAATTTTTATATAGAAGTAAATATTTTAATAGATTCTATTCCTGTGAATCAAATGCCAATACATATTCTACTTACAACATGTTTGGTGCAAGATGGTGATAAATTGTGAAGAGCAATTTGTTTACGAAGCATACATTCTGTCAAGATTACTTACACTTAAGTATGATAATTCCCGCCTAAGTAATACCTAATGTTGGAACAGAAAATACGTAGCATTTGCCTAAAACTACTAGCCTACTGAACACGTCAAACACACTGCTTTCTGTTTCGATAGAGGCCATCATCATCAACCTTTCCCGATAACCTGGCACTGTCTGAAGTGGCTGCCACGGGAGCATCTGCTTCAAAGAGACTCCTAGCATAAAGGGCCCCACTCACTAACAGTCCGCCTGCAATCTCTGGTCCTATCGGACGGCCTGCCGTCCTAGACCAATAGCGCCAACACACTAAAGCGATTTTGGCCTGCCGGCAAGGCCCTGCTGTCAGTCTTGCGACCACACACTAACAGTTGAGAGTCGGCAGTTTCCCACCGTACGATCGCACGTCGGCCATGGTCTGATATCGGTTTGAGGGTCCATACACTACATTCAGCAAATGATCACAAGTCAACATGTTATTTTTTATAGATGGATATTTAATGAATAAGTATAAAATAAAAATATGGTACGTACTTTCGACTCACTTACCATATTTTTATCCAAAATTCTTGACAAAACTATTATAAACTGAATAATAATAATAAATAAATAAATACCTATATATTTAAATTTATAATAATTTAAAAGTACGTCGGTATGTTCTTTTAATCTGTGTAAATTATAGATAGTTATCTATCTTATCTTATAAATATATATAACTCAAAGGTGACTGACTGACTGACATAGTGATCTATCAACGCACAGCCCAAACCACTGGACTGATCGGGTTGAAATTTGGCATGCAGGTAGATGTTATGACGTAGGCATCCGCTAAGAAAGGATTTTCATAAGTTCTACCCCCAAGGGGATAAAATACGGGAAGCGGGAACGGAAACAAATTTTACGCGGGCGAAGCTGCGGGTATCAGCTAGTAAGATATATAGCTTTATCCCTCTAGATAACTACCTACCAAAAGCGTATTTAGCGATTTTCATATAAGAGTAAAATCAATCTTTTCTGAATGTGCTTTTAAGATTATTATTTTTACTTTTCACATTGTCAATTGTTGCCGAAGGTATTGTGGTTTGATAATATGCTAACAATTTGTTGTAAATAAACGATTGAAGGATGATGTCCTTCAATCGTTTATTTGGTGATAACAATCATCTTTCACCTTCCATAAACATGGGAAACTTCTATTTTTAGCTCAATAAACGTAGACTCAAATTGAAGTTTGTTGTCCATTTTGACGGTAAAATTAAACAAGTCGAAAAACTTAAAACTGTCGGCCTGCAACTGATACAAGACTTCGATCGACAGGCCACCGGCCGATTACCTGCTAATGTGTGGTCAGTCTCGCGCAAGGCTATAAACTGTCCGGCCGATATCTGTCGACGCTGAACGGAATCGTCGAGCGGCCACACACTATCAGTTCGTATTAGTCGTCCGACCAAAACCTTCAACAGGACTGTTAGTGTGTGGGCTATTGCAATTAACTGACCGATTAATATCGTCCGGTAAACTGTTAGTGAGTGGGGCCCTTAACTCGCTGTACGATCGCCTTAAAGTCCCACTGTGAGTGACCGCGACTCGACATCGTAGATCATACAATCATAACTGATAGAACGTGCTGGTTGTAAAAGCCTTAGAAGAATCGTGCGCTGACTACATTGTATAATTTTTCTAAACATAATTGGCATATCGAAACTTGGTTGTTTGTTTTGCATACTGTTCAGTTGGCAGTGGTTTACGGTGCTAATGTTTCTGTATACATCTATAGCGTCTAAGAGGCCTGGTCTCCGCCTTGCATTAGACTGATTTTGTTATAACGCCAGTATTAAAAAGAACTGTTTATTTAAGAAATGCACATGCGCGAGAGACACTTAAGCTTAAATCTATATGTTATAGAATTTACTTGTAGCGGTAAGATTAATTTCGCATCAAATTATAAACCATGTATACAAGTTATGGGTAAATTACACCTGTTTTAACAATAGTACGCAATGTATTATTGCGTAACTACGTACTTTTACGTAATTAACTTTAAAACTTGTATTTGTCCGTCCTAACGGGTACAGGTTCATATAATATTTGATATTTGAATTAAAACACTGAAAGTCGTACAATCATGACTAATTAGAATCGTTTCACAAGAAACGCTTATAAGTTTTCACGTTGTCAAAACTTCGGTCAAAGTTTCTTGAGTTCTGAATAACGTTCTGTAATACGACCTTCAAACTGTTACACAAAATAAATAGGTGTATGAAAATCGTCTTAGTGTAAAAATCAAATATTTGATTTTTTACATAACTAATTTGGCACAGGGAAATACAGCCTACCGGATCAAAAGAGGACACCAGAGGTGCTACCTCGTGCCGACCGACTCACTATTTAAAGGGATTTTGAGAAGTTCCTCGAAGCAATGTTACAGCGGTTTTCTACACCTATTTGTTATGTTTATTTCAATAATACCTAAAGGTAACAAACCAAATTGTATTAATGTAGTCAATTGTATTTACATGTAATAGTTTTATGTACTTTTGTGTGGTGTTTACTTAAATTTCTGACCAAATCTATTCAAATTCGACTGTCCTGGTCGTTAAACTTAAAATCACTATAAATGAAGTGGAAATATTACGAACTTCTAACTATTATGTTTAATATTAAGATAAATTAACCAAGCCATTTACGAGTAAAATGTCCCAGACACCTTGCTGTCTGATCCCCAACAACCTCACGGTTGAGGTAAATATAGAGTGATAATTTCCTTAGTTCTCTTGATTGGGTACGCGCACTCGTCCTATAATCGGTCTACAAAAATCGCATTTTATTGCGGTTCGACTTTTTGTAGGACGTGTGCCCCACTATTGCCAAAATTCGTTCTATTTTTCTCCTACAAAACATCACCATCCGATTGACGGATGTGGGCGCGCACCCTAAAACCGCTATTCATTATGTGAACATTCGCTTAAGAGCAAAGGTCTCCTGTTTCTTTCCCAACTTTCGTGCTTCTGAGAAGAATTTGCAAGCTGGTTATCATTGTTTTAACTTCAAAGCTTACATTTTGTGTATGCAATCATTTGTTTTCCACTTAACTGGGTAGTCGGCGCAAGGCGTGACTATACTAGCTAAGACGATTCTCCTAAACGAATATGAAGGTAGCCGCTGACACGACAGTTCCTAAAGTGGTCTTTTCACTTGGCCCCTTAGATCCACCGCAATATTTTCTCCATTACGCCTGCTTGGGAAGAAGAAACTCTCATTCCTCTTTGACTATAATACATTTCGATTAGTGCGACTACATTTGTTCAATATTTGTGTATTTGACACGGTACCACTGATTTGCTATTCGATTTTTTTGCCGACGATACCCGCCGTAGTGATGTCTTGTACTAAACTTGTGGTTTATCGATGTTAATTTATAAAACAAAGTTACATACATAAATATTTTGGGACATTGTTCCACATTGCTAATTAGCCCATATTTAGCTCTAGAAAACTGATAAGCATACCACACTATAAAACTAAAATTTGCTCACGCAATTTTATTTCCAACGTGTGGTTCGAACCCGGGACACGGTATATAATATAAGAGAAATACTGTTTTGTCTGTTCGTGTTACACATTGCATGGTGTCAGTGGTGCTGTCGCCAAATAATAATTGTCAACAAAATGTTTCTTAGTGGTGCCGCATACAATACTTACATGAATATTTAATGAAGTAAATGCTGAAATTTAGCCAGCTTTGTAGTGTAACAATATTTTTGCTTGGGACAAATTCCTTAGATCGCTAACATTAAATAAAGCGTACATATCTCCGAATAGTCGGACTATTCGGAAAATTGTATGTCGATTGACTTGATTCCGATGAATATTCCATTACTTCAGGGTAACATAATAAAATTGGGTATATTTTGATTACTGCAAGTAAAATACTGTCAATCTCTGGACTACAAGGTGCTTAGATCATCTAACCACAGGATGCGCCTTACTTAAGCATTGTTTTCTGCCATTGCACATGACCATTTGGTCTTTTGGCTTTATGAAAAGCCTGTACATCAGTACATCATTTTATATGATTAAACTAGTACATTACATTGTAGTTGACTGTACAATAACAATTAACACACAACAGCCATTACGCGTTTGTCGATTAATACATTTTTAAATGCAATGAAATTTTATATGTCTTTGTGTTTCCCCCTTCACTTGTATGAAAACTGGCAGAATATTTTTGTATGCGGTGGTTCGCAAAGGCTAGTCCCGTGTTATATGGTCTAAGACAAGGTGGTACTTTCCTAGGATTTACACTAGCACCCAGTCTTAATCGAATCTGATTGCATAGGTTACATTTCCTTAAGGAATTGCTTGCAGTAACATCGGTGATTATATGAACTCAACACTCTTGTTTCTGAATGTAGTAAACGACATTCCTGAAGACCCATCACTCGGGACCAACGTAAAGTGGCGATATAATAAACCATTAGTGAAGATATAAAAGAAATTACAACAGACTTTATATGGATATGGAGAAAAGTTTCATAAATCGACTGACAAGTATTTGAAATGCGCGTTACTCGATATCTTCAGCGAACCTTTTCTGGCTGTGAACCTATTTGATGACGATGACTATTGCTGAATAAAGCATAGTCCAAAGTTAATTTCATAAGATTTAGCTGTTAAGCATAGACATCGCTTCTTTTTTTCTTTTTGAGTACAAAATAAACATCACATTCGCGGTGTTGATATTCATTCCTTTCGATATTCATAATTTTCTGTGAAGATGTTTAAATATTTATACCCCCGACCATGTATAGGTTATGTCCGAACCCGTGTGCTGGCAGACGAATATCTGTTCAGGCATATTTCATAGTTAACGAAATGATCTCAATCATTTCTGCTGCAATTGATTTGAAGTGTCGGGGGTAGATACCTAATTTTTTAATTCTTAATAGGTATTAATAAATGTATTGTTAGCATTCCACTTGGTGTACAGTATATAATTGTATGTATGTGTAAATCGATGTCAATTGTTAGGTGGATTATGATTTTATGAAATAAATGTTAAAATAAGTGTTCCATTTGAGACATGCGGGTCCCGGAATCCTTTCGTTGACTTTAGCACGGGTGGGTCTATTAATTGTGGTGTCTAATAATGTATATTGTATACTTATGTGACACATCATCGAAGATATTCTATCAATGTAAAAAAACCCAGTCATCGATAGGATAAAGGCGACTTAGCATTAATAGAATTAAGTTTTGATCGTATTGAAAATGTTTTAAAATCACGATAATAAACACGTAAGTTGATATGTTTTGTTTGACTATTTTCAATGACTGTTGTCATTGGCGTTAGCCTGCTTGATAAATTTAAGCTTTTTAAATAGCAACGTATAGGTATGGTTCGGCCGGTATTGTGCTCATACTAAAAAAGCAGCTATTGTTATTTTGAACAGACTATATCACTTGTAACAACTTTTAAAAATGTCATGTCAGGTTGAATCTGAAAATTTAAACTGTTCAACAGATCGTGTATCATCCGAGGAGATCGTATTGTAGTTTCGTTTCCATATTTTGCCAACGAACCGCCGTAGTGATGTTCTAGTATACTTACAGAGTGGATTTTTTCCCATCCCATCTTTAATTTATCGATATCAAAAACAGTGACATTAAATTTAATTGACATCACTTAGTGGACAGACGTTGACAAAATAAATTTGTACTGAAATGCTGTCGTTAACGTTAAACGGAGAACTCTAGCTTTAAAGTCTGTAAAATATGGCTTGATCTTCGTGATAAAGTAGCTATTTAACGTTTAAGTTTCTGTGTTCTCAATCTTTGCCTTTCAACCACAAAAGCTGTGTGCTGTTAAAATAAAAAGTCTTCTTTTGTTTACACTAAGACAACTGTCGTTCGAATCCAGCTATATTCTACAAGCTATAGGTAATCCAGTTGATTGCATATATACATAGGTATCTATCGAACATTCTATACGTTATTATTTAAAGTCATAGCTGTTACGGTGCCAAAAGATTTTTTTACGATCTAGTTAGCGTATCTTTGAATTAAATCTTTATTTGTATATCTATGTAATAGGTAGCTGTTTTGTTTACTGAGTGACAACACAAACAAGCGCAAATTATGTACAGAAAAATATCCACCCTATGTACTTTAATAAATATATTATTTTTATTGTGAATATTCTTTTTATTTCAATCATTGTAATATGGAATATAGATATCGTTGGCTTCTGTGAGCGAAACAGGGTAATCGCAGCCGCATTATCAAAATTGTGGACTTTTTGTACCTACCTCCAAAAACATCCGAACAAGGACAAGAATTTCTGGATTGCGAAGATCAAGACTTTGAAATAGGTACCCCAATTATATAAATTTGAATAATTTATTTTCTTCCTATTTTACTATAGTTCCTTGCGACGCTTCGCTGACTTTTTTAGTTGCACCTATGATAACTGAATTAACAAAACAGGATAGATCCTTAAGTTTCAAAAAAGTCTTCTAAAAACTGATTCAGAACCAAATTGTGCCATTTCCGTCAAACTTTTTTATTTCTTATAACCCAATTCACACCGAGGAAGTTCTACTTGAAGTAAAAAGTCATTAATTTTATCCTGTGACCAATGTTCAGTTTTTAAAACATCGTTCGCGCTCATTGTAAAAATTAGTGTCCGACCGAAACTGGTTTTTCAGCCGAAACCGAACTTTCGGTCCCAGAGTCAGTTACGGCCGAAACCGAAACTCACGTGTTCATATTGAAAAAAGAAAAACTGTCAGGTGCGAGTCGGATTTGCACACAGAGGGTCCCGTTACAAAAAACGGCAGAAAAATTACGTTTGTTCTGTGGGGGGAATTTTTTCTGCTTTTAGCAGGTTTTTTTATAGCCGCAACAGACATACATGACCTGTGAAAAATTTAGCTCTCTATCTGTGATAGATAGAGAGCCACTGATTTGTATTATTGTAGAGAGCTAAGTTTTTCAGTTCCTGCAATACAGCCTCGTGACTAACGTACAGACGGTTCAGTGTCATGTCTCGTTTTAAAGAGTCTCGCTTTTACCCCTCCGTGCGCGAGTCCGGCTCTCACTTGGCCGATTTTTTTTTGCATTATGTGCAGTACGTTTCTCCAAGTGACATTAATAATCGGTAGATATACAGGTGTTCATTTTACAATTTTTTCCACCTAAAGATGGTATCTCTCTTGTACGCGTGAACTAAAATCATACTGCTACTGCCTACGAAAGGAGTCCTGGGTAAGTCCTATCCAAACAGTTCGCCTCTCGAACTACTGGTAGGACTAGATGGAATAAAGGCATATTACAGTACTCCCGACAGGCGCACTTGAAGCACTCGTGGCCCCGCGGACTCAGTGTTCTGTAAACGATCACTGCAGTAAGCAACTTTCACTATGGCCAGTCGTTAGATGGGTGACACTGACCATCCATGTGCGTGGTCACATTGACATTAATTTGAACGTTTCCGTTTTTCGGATGGCACGTGAAGCCGGTTGGTCCCGGTTGCCAGTGAAATGGCAGTCGTTAAGCTAAGTTGAAGACCTTTTCAGGCGGCTTGAAAAATTTCAGAAGCAGGCAGTGACAAGCTGCGCATGTCCATCTTAACACGACAATACGGCTCACCACCTATTACGTGGGATAAATTCTAAAAAAGGTGAAATGTGGGCATATATAATATGCCTCTGCTTGCACCTTCGGGGATAAAGGTGTGACCATATCACATCCCGACAGACCTTGGCTACCTCTGCCATCTCGCATTCTATCCCGCATCTTTAGGGTTGGGTCCGGTGTTATCCCGCCACTTAGGGCGTGAGGCCAGCATGAAACTCGCACGTACAGTATTTCCGCCATCTTCTGGCCTCGGTCATGGAGACCTATAGTCTTGGGCGAAGACAATCATGTGGTGCCAGCCCACCTGGCAACGTGCGCTGGCGCCACATGATTGTCTGGTAGAGACAAGCGGCGGCGTCCCATTTAGTCCTGCTGGAGCTAATGGTTCGCACTACGGTCTTCAGCGAGAGAATGTCCGCCTCAGGACTTGCCACAAGGATCTGGCGCTGCTGCCCCTACGCTGAGCACTGTACCAATAAGTGGAATCCTGTGTCCTAGCTGCGTCCTTCGTCGTGCTGGCACGCAGCTGTGGCCTCCCGGTGTATCGCTATAGATATTTAGCAAAGCATCCGTGCCTGATATTATCTGTGTCTACCGGTATGAGATTGTATGGCCCGATTGTAGCGTAAGGTTTCAATAAATTGTATTATTGTAACTATTGAAAGTCGTTTGTAGATCTTTAAATCTTAGGTTAGCGATATAATAACTGGTTGGGCTGACCACAACCACGTTACAAGCTAATTAAGCAGAGCGAGGCACTCAAAATTCTCGAACACGTGATGAGTGAACCGAAACCACAGATTACTAAATAGTTACTACGTAACAGATACATCACTCCCATACAAAAGCGACAATACCTACGCTATATTAGCCTACAAAATTTTAATAAAAATACCTTCTGCTCAGAACGAGAAGAATTGTACCTTAAACACGCGATCATAGCGTCGAGACTGTGTTGTCCGCTGTGCGAGTGACGTCATCGTAAGAATGCGCTAGGGTTGAACCAGGTTGAACCTATAATGATTGTTGTAATAAAACAAATGTTACGAATCAACCATGTTTTAATACGCTTCATGGTCAAACGTTGATCTCCGAAGGGGAAGGCAGAGGCATATTAGATGCCCCCATTCAATTTTTTTATAGTTTGTACCAAGTACAGGTTGTGACCCTCTGCTGTTTAAATTTTTCAAACCGCCTAAAAAGGCCTTCAGCTTGGCTGATTGCTATTTTATTGGCAACCGGGACCAACGGCTTAACGTGCCTTCCGAAGCACGGAAACCCTCAAATAAAGATCAGAAAGTGGTCACATGAAATGTCACCCAGCCAAGAACTGGCCATAGTGAAAGTTGCTTACTACAGTGATCGATTACAGAATACAGAGTCCCCGGGGCCACGAGCGCTTCGACTACCTGTAAAACCTATTTACCTACAAATTCTATAAAACATTGAATTGTCTATAAAAAACAACAATTTTGTATTACCTGACTCAAATAACTCCTTAATTTACGATTTACATACTTATCACCTACCTACTTATGTTCAAACAAATAAATGGTGAAAACATTCAAATTAATAAGATTTTAAATATTACTCAGCTTTCTTCGTCTCTCGGCAATTTAAAAAACGACAAATTTTCTTTTGCTTTTGTACTTTTACACCCATCCACTGCACAATAATTACATGGTTTCGGTATTTCGAAGCGTAAGCGCGGGAAACGTGCGGTACGGTGCGATGCGCGCGCTCAGTGTCAGTCGGGCGTTCGGCAGCCCTCTGCCAGTTGTATCCCCAGGGATATGCCGAGCGGTAGGTACATAGCGCGCGGTTTTGAGCGAGGTGACGGAGGCCTGCCGGAACTCGATTTTTTGGCCGAAACTAACCGAAACCGAAACTTCGGTCGGTCACTAGTAAAAATAACTTCAGAATTAACAATGCTAAACATTACCTAACCTAGCGAAAATTTTCTAAATCTATGACATAGGTAACCTCTAACTTAGGTAGGTATTAGGTACCTACTCTGAATGCAAAGAAGCCATTTCGATTCTCTTTTTATAAAATACATTTTTTAGAAAAGAACTAATAGATATATCTCACAATCACTTTTTAAAGCTGTTTTATTCTTGTCGCTCAGTGTCGTAGGCAAATTGTATGCGAAAGTTTTGATTAAAAGAGTGATGAATGAAACTAAAGGAAAAATGTGGGATGTACAAGCAGGATTTATGAAAGGAAGGGGATGCACGGATCAGGTCTTTTCACTAAGATGCTTAGCTGAAAAGTTTTTGGCAAAACGCCAAAAAGTCTATTGCATCTTCGTGGACTTAGAAAAGGCCTATGACAGAGTGGTGAGGAATGAACTGTGGTCAACACTGTTCATGTATGGAGTGAACAGCAACTTGATACGAGCATTGAAATCTCTATATGAGGGCTCCAGTGCTTGTGTCAGGATCAATGGAGCTTGCACAGACTTTTTTCCCATCGAAAAAGGTGTGAGGCAAGGCTGTGTAGCGTCACCATGGCTGTTCAACCTTTATATAGACAGTTGTTTGAAAGATCTACAAGAGTGTGCGTATGGACTAAAAATGAATGAGCTAACCGTCAAATGCCTCCTTTATGCTGATGATCAGGTAATACTGGCATCATCGGCGGAGGAGTTGCAGTTGATGGTTAATGTAATGAACGATGCGCTTAAAAGTAGAGGAATGAATGTTAATGTAAGCAAGACAAAAGTAATGGTTTTTGAAAGAGAGAAATGTATGACTGATTGCTCGATATTGATCGAAGGAAAGAGCTTGGAACAGGTGAAAGAGTTTGTTTATTTGGGTTCAAAATTTGCAAGAGATGGAAAGTGTGACAATGATATTGAAAGAAGAGTTTTGGCAGGAAATCAAGTGAATGGAGCCATTCACACCTTTATGAACAGTCAGAACGTGTCTAAAAAGGCAAGGATGGCTGTACATAGAGGAGTGCTTGTCCCTACACTTATGCATGGTAGTGAAAGTTGGGTGTGGCAGGAGAAGCATGAAAGTAAAATTAATGCAGTGGAAATGAGAAGTTTGCGAAGTATAGCTGGAGTGACATTGATGGATAAAGTAAATAATAGTGTGATAAGGGAACATTGCGGCATGACAGAAGATGTAGTGACTAAGATAGAAAAAGGGATGCTCAGATGGTTTGGACATGTGGAGAGAATGGATGGAAATAGGCTGACAAAACAGATTTATGAGGCGAGAGTGAATGGGCAAACTGGTAGGGGTCGACCTCGGCATACTCAAGTCGATAAAATCGACAATCTTCTGAGAAAAGGCCAGGTCAAGAGTACCGTTAACCGAAGAGCATGTATGAAGACACTTATGAAAGTTGAAGAAGCGAAAGTTGTTTGCCAGGATCGTAGCAAGTGGAAAGCCATAGTCTCTGCCTACCCCGTTGGGAAACAGGCGTGATGTTATGTATGTATGTATGTTTATTCTTGTCGGTGGGATGATATTGATGTAAAAAGTATAGCCTAAAATCATCCCTGAAACCCGTTGTATAACGTGTCAAATTATAATTTGACGTTATACAACAGGTCGGTCGATATAATATATAACGTGACAAATTATAATTTGCCACGTTATACAAAAGGTCGGTCGGTAATATAACGTGTCAAATTATAATTTGATATTATACAACAGGTCGGTCGATATATATAACGTGTCAAATTATAATTTGCCACGTTATACAACAGGTCGGTCGGTATATATAACGTGTCAAATTATAATTTGACGTTATACAACAGGTCGGTCGGTATATTTAACATGCCAAATTATAATTTGACGTTAAACAACAGGTCGGTCGGTATATAATCGTGTGAAACTATAATTTGACATGTTAAACAACAGGCTTCAGATAAATAAAAAAAATTTAATAGCTTATAATTATGAGGTCAATCGATTCGGTACATTTTGAGCTTTTGAAACATCCACATAGGTACGCACAACATTTTGTACTCACCTGTACCTACGTAGTATTGTATTCGCTTTGCCTGTACCCATGATTGAGAAAATAGTAGCCTAACCTAACCTAGTAACTTCGACAGTCGTTAGTCTGTCGAAGTTACTAGGTAGCAAACAGTTAAGTCTGGGAGCAAACAGTTTTTAGCTAGATGTTGTTGAGATATGGAGGTGGCTCTGCCAGAAAAGAATCCCTACACTACCTTTGTACATAATTTTTCAACCACTGGTCGATTAGCTCTTATCTTTGGTGACTAACTCTCGAAGTAAACAGTTTTTCGGTAGAAGATTTCGTTGTCGAGATATAGAAGTTGCCCCCACACTACCCTTATATCTTTTGAACCGCAGACTTACTCTCATACTTCGGCGGCTAACTGCGGGGTCGGAATTGAATTTGGCAATAGTGGCTTTGCCAGGAAGAACCACTCGGCATCTGCCGACGATCTATGTTACTGACACACGTCGTGATCTTACACACAAAGTAATGTCACACCATACCAAACCATATAGCGGTTTGAATCTTCAGCAAGCACTGCACTCCAACGAAATGTTATGAGTAGTAGGTACCTACAATAAATAAAAAAACAACAATAATCTCCTAAAATATTTAATATACGAAGTTCATTTAACAATCCACGTACCGAATGATACTCTAATGAATGTAAAAATTATATCCTATAAACATCTCGAGGAGAGAGGTAGGTTCATACAATACATTTATAATAAGCACAATACGAATCTTAAACTTTATCGAAATTGAAAGAACACACGTACAATTGTCTATTTAAATAAACGATACAAAATAGTTCAACTTTCGAACATGCATATGATTAACACTGTTTATAACTACATTAGGTATTCATAGACGTCAATGCACAGACAAGACACAAATATACAATTCAATAGTAAATAGACCAAAATAGGGGACACGTTGGAAATATAACAACAATGATAAAAATGTCGAATTAATTATTATTATTAAGTATAGATTATATTATATTATTATTTATGCATAATTCATTTAGCGGATGTAAATAAATAATGAAATTAACAACGAAATATAAGGTTTAATTTATGTCAGATATACACCGTAAAAAATGTAAATATTTCAACAATTTGCTCTATCGTAGTCACCGGTCCAGCCGTCAGGTCGGTCGAAGGGAAACGGATTCACTACTCACGGGCTCACAGCGATTTATCAAGAGAAAGGGAAGAGCTTATAGAATAGAACAAGAGATAACAACCATATAACTACACATTTATAAAGACTAAAAGTTAGACAAGTCAGGTAAATCCTGTAATCCACAAAAAAGATCCAGAATTTTTCAAACTAATGCAAACCCTCAAGCGACAGGACAACTGTACCGTTCAATATTTATATCATAATACGTCATAACGTAAATATATAATATAAAGTCAATACACATTATTTTTATTTATTATACGTTGCATAAACCCCATTATCATTACGATAAAATATTTGCGGAGATACGATATACGAGGTCCGGTGACCTCCATCAAATGTTACCAAGCACAACCGTGGTTACGGCGACACTTCTGCCTACACGCACACTCACACATAGATATTTGTTATATAACGACACAACTATTATTTTATAAAGATATATAATTTCACGATAAACAGATTTGATATATTAATGAAATTGTAGGTTCACATCAAATTGAGGGTAGTTGATGAAAATACACAACAAAAAAAGTGTGTAGTTGTGTAGTGAGTTTAGAGAAAGTCGCAGATGACTTTGTAGACGGTGTTGTGTACGTTGAAGGCGGTGCATGCGCAGGTGGCGCAGCTGCGCGTGTGCGAGGGCGAGGCCGTGGCGTCCCGCTAGCGGCGCGCGCCGAACTCGGCCGCGTCGTCGTCGGTGATGTCGCCGTGCCGCCACAGGCACAGCCGCGAGCTCTTGGCGTGCTCCTGCGCCTGCCGGTACTCGCCCACCACGCCGGCCAGCCGGTGCTCGCGCACGCCCTCCATCAGCACCAGACCTTCCTTGATCAGGTTCTATAATCATAATGTTGGTGTTAACATCGATTGCCTACATTTATAGTATGTACAATACATAAAAATAAATTGAGAAATATTGACGTTCATAAGTGTTACTTTGTAACTGTGATATTGATATGATTAAATATATTTACAAAATTTACGTACAGCTTGGCAAAAAAGAGGGTAGAAAATAATATGCACTGTACTTTTCATATGGCAACCAGTTTAAAAAAAAACATATTTAATTTACGGTAAAATGTGCATACATACACAGTCACGCCTTTATCCCCGAAGGGGTAGGCAGTCGCATAGTATACGCCCACTTATCACCTTATAGTTTTATGTCCCACGTAATAAATAGGTGGTGAGCTTATTGCCGTGTTGAAATGGATCTCATGATACAAACTTATATAATCAACTTGATTTAATGACAGCCATGGAAGCATGAAATCATTTAAATGGACACTTTCATTTAAGATTTCCGTACCCTTCTCGAGACCAGCCCTAGTGTAGCCTAACCATTATTTATTAAACAAATAGGTGAAATAACCAGTATTGATTTAGCTATTTGTGAAACGAATTGTCGGTAAACAGTTGCTCATTCTACAGATGTCCAGTAAAATTAATTCCAAATTTAGGTTTAAGGGACTTTTGCTTCGCTGCATTCTGTCATCTTCATTTGATTTTTTTAAATTGAATAATTCATCTATTTTTAATTATACAAGATCATATCTTGTAGCATGAAACATTGCCATACAATTTGTTTGATTTGATACCTTTTTCGGTCTAATTTTACTGGACTAAGATTTCATACTTACGGTTGATAATAAAATTAAGTACTCATGAGTGCAATGTTGAATAAAAGGCATTAGATATTAATTAATCATAGCTGGACCACGAACTTTTTATGGCAATACAATAAACATACATACATGCCATATAGTCACGCCTTTATCCTCGAACGGGTAGGCAGAGGCACACTATAGGCCCCTTTTTCACATTATTTTGCCCCACGTAATAAGTGGTGAGCCTATTGACGTGTTAAAACGGACACACCCAGTGTTTGTCAAGCCAACCGCAACGCCTTGTAATTTGGCTTAACGACTGCCATATTACACAAACATGTTTCCCCTAGGGAATACAATACTTTTCAGGGTTTAAATATAATGTATTAGGACATGTAGGCTGCCTAGGAGGCTACATGGTAAGTGCAAGGGAGCGTCCCGGGTTCAGATACAGAGTCGGAACAAATATTTGTATGATCGGCCAAAAGTTGTTGTTTCCGAGTTTCAATACTTTTTATAAGTATAGAATAATGTATCAGTTGTCTAGATCTGTACAGCTTGATTTGGACCAAATTTCATCCCCGTACCGAATTTCAGCTTGATCCCTTCAGCCAGTAGAGCGTGTTTGAGTAACAAACATCCAAACATCTTTACACAACGTACAAACACTTATTAGTATGGATATTACCTTAGCAACATCAGCATTGGTGTTAGGATCAACCAATGTAACAGCCGGTGGTGAACCACGGATCTCTATGTTGAGGAGCAGCTTCCTGTTCAGGGTGTCAGCGGAGAAAGCAGATACAGCTTCGGTCCTATCATCAGGGTCCGTGGGGAACTTCACGCAGCAGAGGACATATTCACTGGCATAGGGTGCATCGGTCTCCGTGCCAGCGGGCAGCGGTGCCAGTCTAGTAGTGCTCACCACCTTAAACAAGTGTTCATTTGAAAATTGATACGGATAAACTGGTCTAATAAGTGCAAATATGGTATTATATCCTGTCATTTTCTGAGTACGGTATGCCACAAACGACTTGATGCATCAGCTAGTTCCAAGTTGTCATGTCGAGGAAATATGATCAAAGTACAGCTCGCGCCACATATCTTTGCGTCTATGAAGTTCGTTCGTTCGCGCCGCAATTATGCATTATAAAGGTGGGTCTACGCTAGACGAGCCGAGCACGAGCGGAGCACGAGCCGAGTCGCTCTGCTCGCGATGACAAGTGTCGCTCGAGCTTCGTACGTCGGTCCACACTACACGAATTTTGGCTCGGCTCGTGCTCAGCTCGTCTAGCGTAGACCCACCTTTAGGTATTATGCAATAAACTACTGCTGAGGCGGGAGGGGCGCCCCTCCCACCTCAGCTGCGCAGTAGTTTACCCTGTGATACATACATGTGCGCGCACGAACAAACTTTATAGACTCAAAGTTATGTGGCGCGAGCTGTATCAGTATAGCACATTACCGATGAATCTATCTTGTCAATTTTAGTAAAATCCCTTCATCCCTCTCAACACTCCACTAATGCATGTGTTCCCTCTGACTGTAGCATCACAATATATTTTTAAAAAACTTATGTATGTACAAAAAAAATTACATAGTTTCGCTAAGTTAAGTGAAAGACACAATGTGAACACTAGAAATAAAAATAGCCTTGCTGTTTTTCATAGCAGATTGCACAAAACCAGCAATTCTTTCATGGGTAACTGTATACGCTTTTACAACAGGCTACCAGACGAAATTAAAAGTATGTCCCTTAATAAGTTTAAAAGATTTGTAAAAGGTAAATTGTACTGCAGGGGCTACTATACAATCAGTGATTATTTGTTGGATAAGGAAGCCTGGAGATGACCTGCTCTGCTGGATTCTCAGAAAAATTGTAAAAATGCATAGTTTTTTTAGATTCTTTAAAATTTTAAATAGAGCAAAAAAAGAATAACCCGCGGAGTTTCTTGCCAGTTCTTCTCAGGTGGGTCGCGTTGTGAACTGGTGGTAGAGTTTTGTTTTATATTCTGGACGTTTTACAAGCGCATCTGTATAATGCCTAAGTGAAATATAAATAAAATTTAGATTTTGATTGATTGATTGATATAACCCCAGGTTCTGCAAACGTAGCGTGAAGAAGCACAACATGGGGCTGTATCTTCAGGACCACTGTCTCATAGTGCCGTGGGCACTATGGCCCCAAGTCACCATTTTGCCAAGGTGGGTGGCGTGATTTGGTGAGATAAATATAAAAAAATACATACCTCCCGATTTCCATAATCGATGTACAAGATGTGGGCCATTTTATCCTCGGTCAGCTTCTCAACTTTAGCCCTGTACCACTGGTCGTCTATCGTGAACCTTGCCGCACAAATGTTTCCCCTCCTAGGAGTATAAGCTCCAGGCAATGGTGTATTGCTCTTGAACTCCTGATGGATTTTCTCCATTAAAGCCTCAAGCTTGCTTCCTAATTCAACATTCTGTGCATAGAAATGTCCCTCTGCTGTAATTTCAGTGATCACTATCTTTTCATACTTTAGAGTACGATCTTGAACGACTGCATTCTTTTCTTTTTCCGCCTCCTTTTCTACTTCAACATAATCTTTCCAGATACCGATACGCTTATTGATGGCATTCTCTTCAGCATTTTTGATCGCTCGGGCGAACTCTGAAGTCTCAGCGGTGTGATGCATGGAAGCAAGTCCCTGCTCGACTAAAGCCACGGACAGATTTTCATTTTCTACCCACAACCAGCCGATGAAATTGCCAGCCTTGTCCATCTCTTCAATAGTAACGACCACATCTCGTTGCAAGCACTTCTCCTTGGTGAAGAGGAGGGCATCTTCACCGAAAGGTTCCGCCTCCTGCATGCCACCTCCGCCGATGGCCGGGCGGGCGCCCCTCGGGCAGTTGATGCCGGCCAGCAGGAATGTTACCAGGACCGACTCCTTAGGAATATATATCCGCATTCTGGAACCGCTGGCGACGAATTCTACAGTCGCCTCCGTCTTTTGTGCTCTCTTTAAGAATGGGAAGAATTTCTTGGCTTTAGCGGAGTCTCCACTGGTGTCTTGGATGCGATGGGTGGGTATGTCTTTCTTAGCGTGGATACCGATGCCTGCCTTTTGTGCCTTTAGTTCAGCTTCCAATAGTTTGTCGTAGTGGGAACTCCTCTGGTCATTGTCGTTCCTGTACCTGACGACAGTTGCATAGCCTTTGGAGACTAGCACCTCTGCTACATTTCTGTATAAAGAAAAAGTGTGTTATAAAACTGCCAGTTACTTAAAAATTGCTTATGAAAGTACCAACTACTAGCTAATGCCTGCGGATCCACTTGCCTGGTGAGGTTTTCTCGTACCCACTTTCCACAGTAAGTTAGACCCGGGATGATATACTTTTCCCAAAAGCTCTTTTGTATCTCTATAAGAATTTTCAATGGTCGGGGCGTGGATGCGTATCAAAGCTATGGCATTTATATATGAAGGGTACAGGCAAAGAACAGGGAATGTCACAATTTTTCATTTTTCTGTTTTCTATTGAAATCAAATCTTTGTCTATGGTAGTATAGTTCCCAATCACTAACATTTAAAAAAAGTAAACAGATGGCGCCAAAAAGACGTTTTTGTTTATGACCGAAGCGAAAAGAATCAGGAATGTCCATGACATACCAGTAAAGAACAAGGATTGTCTAATACAAAGTGAGTGACAGTTGTGAGGATCTCAATAAAAAATATAATACTTCTAAACTTTAAATTGCGTTTTTCTCAAAATCTATAGATTAGGACATTCCCTGTTCTTTGCCTGTACCCTTCATATTAGTAGGTAGGCATTATTAATACTTACTGTCCTCCCGCGATAACAGTGCAGCAACTTTTTTCAGGGAAGTTGTTATTAGCTGGTTGGATGTAATCAACAGTTACATTCACTTTTTTGCCAACAAGTTTTTTCCTGAGAGATTCGCGAGCTTCATACATCCAAGGGATATCGTAGAGAGGTTTGAAACCTTTAGGTCTTGGTGACACTTTGGCTTCTTCATCCGCGTTGTTCCTATAGAAATAAAATGTCAGTAAGTCAAGGTAATGAATAACTATTTAAAAAAGCTAGGTATTGCATGGCAGTAACTTATTAATTCAGAGCAGAACATAGCAAGAACGTAATTAGGTATATACTAATGAATAAGTGATAATTTTTTTAAAAGTAAGCTGGACATAAGTGAGTTAGACTCGCCCACCGAGGGTCGTGCAAAATTTGTCAACTAGTATTGCAGTTATAGAATATCGAAGTTTCCGATAACATATTTTTTTAAGCGTTAGCAGGATCTGCATTGGTGTGGTCAGAACAACTTACGACTTTTCACGCGGTGGCCTGATGCTGGCTAAGAAAATTTTCTTTGACACGTTATTGGGCATTTTGACGACGAGAGCGTCTCCGTTGACGACCTCCATGACGGTGGCAGTGAATTCTTTATCTTTGGCCGCTATGATGGGTGCGTTGCTGGTGTAGTGTGTCCAAATGCGCAGTTTCGCTTCTTTGGCTGCTCTCTCTGCAGCCCTTAATGATTGCGCACCTACACAAATGAAATGATGAAACATTAAATTATGTAGTAAATATTTATGGATATGCTCGCACTGAAGTGATTTTATTTGTGGGTAACATCCGCAATGAGATGAATTAAAGATGAAACACAGGCACATGTAACACAGGCAGAAACCAATGTGCAACTTAATGGCCAAGAGTTGGAACTTGTGAAATCTACTGCGTTCTTAGGGTTGACGATCGATTCTGGATTGCAGTGGGGCCCACATATTGAAAAACTGGCTGGCAGATTAAGTTCAGCAGCATTTGCTGTCCAAAAGATTAGGCATTTGACTGATGTAGAAACAGCGCGAATAGTGTACTTCAGTTACTTCCACAGTGTAATGTCGTACGGTATGCTACTATGGGGCAATGCCGCAGATATAAATACAATTTTTGTTTTACAAAATCGGGCCATAAGAGCCATATATAGATTAGGTCCAAAGGTCTCTCTGCGCGATAAGAATTAAATATTCTGACTGTGGCATCACAATATATTTTTGAAAATCTTATGTATGTTCAGAAAAATTTATCTAGTTTTTTTTTTTTTTTTTTTTTTTATTTGCTCTTGTAGAAGGCTTACAGACTAATATAAAAAATGTTAACTACAAATAGGTTACAATGTTGCTAACAACAAGCCTCCATTTTTAAATTAAAAAAAAATAAAAATAAAATTAACTATAATAGAAATAACTATAAATAAAGACAATAATAAAGAAAAAGAATACTTCGAATATAAGTATCTACCCTACAACAGATAAATGTTCCTCAACAATATAATACTGCCTACCTACTACAAATGTCTCAGCTCAGCTCAACAGAACATCAGAAACAAAGTTTCCATCGGTTTCCCACTGAAACACATAGCAGCAGCAGCCGCATCTTAAGCTAAATATCCATATAAATATATATTAAAAATTATTCCACGATTTAATTACAGTTATCCTGCGTCTATGCACACTGTATAAAGTTAAGTGATCAAACCCAAACTGTACAAGAACTCTGACTGCTTTGATTGGCTCACACTGGCTTAATAATTTCTGTAACCAAAGCTTATAATTTTTGTATTTAAAAAAAAGAAAAAAAAAGAATTGGCCTGTGTCACTCAATGTCACATAACATGTCATTGTCATCCCCGTCTGACGTTATGCCATCTAAGTTACTTTATAAAAAAAAAAAAAACCTAATAAATAAATAAACAAAACAGATACTTATGTCCTATGTAGATATGTAATAATTATGTACATACACATAGTGCCAGTCCAGATGTTATTCACTGCGTGATTTAAAAACATACCTAAATGCATAAGTGCAAACACCACAACGTCAACGGTTCGCGCTACTACAATTACTACAAACTCATGTGAAACATTTGACCCAGCAGTGCCAGGCATCACGATTCAGTAATTAATTATCAAAAAATTCCTTGGCCATGTTTCTTCTTATCGTACATGCGTTCGTGCTGAACAAATCAAAGTGCAATAAAGGTGGAAGGTCATTGAAATACGATGCACTCCTCAGGAAAAAAGAATTTCGCCTATAATTAGTTGTAGAAAATGTCACATTAAGCAGAGGTCGCTTACGAAGTCCCAACAGGTTAGTTTTCAAACCTATATTACTTAAAAGTTCACCACTATTTACCCTACTTCTGGCAATATCCGATAGATAACACACATCGCTAATGTTGCGCCTATGCTCCAGTGTCAGGAAATGATACCGCCGACAGCGATGTTCATAATCTAATGAGTTCTGCTGTGTTCTATAGTCTAAATATTTTAGAAACTTCCTCTGTACTTTCTCAATAGCAGACTTATAGGTCTCATACTGAGGATTCCAAACTTGGGAACAGTACTCTAGGTGACTACGAACATAGGCACAATATAAAACCTTGACAGGCTTTATATTTCTAAAGTTGGCTGATGCTCTCAATATGAATCCCAGGGCTTTTGATGCTTTGGTCACTACATTATCAATATGCTGGTCAAAAATTAATTTGCTGTCCTGTACAACACCTAAGTCCCTGACACTACTGACTTTACTAATAGGTTGATTAGCTAAAGTGTAGCCAGAGCCAACCTCTGATTGCATACGTGAGAAAGTTAATTGGTAGCACTTTGCTACATTGAGCTGGAGTTTATTGTAGTTACAATATAATTCAAATCTGTCAAGGTCAGTCTGTAAGTCATGTGTATCTGATAATGTTTTTATTTTCTTGTGAATTTTCATATCATCAGCATAAAGTAAAATGTATGAATGTTTGAAACAGGTGCTGATGTCAGCTATAAACAATATAAAGAGGAGTGGTCCCAAAATTGAGCCCTGTGGAACGCCCGAGGGGACTGATTTCCAAGCAGATGTATAACCTTGCAGCACCACAGCCTGTGTCCTGTTTTCTACATATGAGGAAAACCACCTATACAGATCTCCGTGAATCCCTGCGGCCAATAGTTTCTTTAATAGCAGCTTATGGTCTATCCGATCAAAACACTTGCGATAATCAGTGTATATAACATCCACTTGTGCACCCTTTTCCATGCCATCGGATATAAAGTCATTAGAGAGGATTAAATTTGATGTGGTGGACTTATTCCTGACAAAACCATGCTGCTCCTCCCCAAGGCTACACCGCACCGCTGCATAGACATCCGTGTATACTATACGCTCCAATATCTTAGAGAATAAACAGACCTTCGAAATAGGGCGATAACTTTCAACATGTGATTTATTTCCTTTTTTGAAAATGGGGGTAACAAATGCAGATTTCCAAATATCTGGAACTATACCTTCTGACAGGGATCTCCTAAACAGCAGGCACAAAGGTGCCACAAGACTATCTGCACAGCTAACAATGAATGTCGGAGGAATTAAGTCAGGCCCACCAGACTTCGAGAGGTCTAATTCTTTAATCAACCGGAGTACTCGTAATGGGCATATGTCGACTGTACTGATAGAAGACACGCTATTACTTAAATAGAACTCATTTGAAGCATTGCTACTATGATGAGGGTCAGGTTCCTGAAAAGTTGATTGAAAGTAGGATGCGAATAGGTTACTGATCTCCTCACCATTAGATGCAGCTTGATCCTGATACTTCATAAATGTAGGTAAGGATCCACCATTCCTCAACCCCTTCACATACCTCCAGAAATACCTTGGATTGCTTGTAATGGAGGCCTCAGTTCGTTGCATATAGTCCTCAAAACAAGACCTTTCCATAGCCCTAGCTCTACTACGTAGTATAGAAAATGAGTGGTAATCAGAGATGTTACCATAAGTTTTGTACTTACGATGGTACTTGTACTTTTCTCTCAAAATTTTCACAAGCACAGAACTATACCAAACTGGATGTGTGGACCTCCTCACCATCTTCACCGGGATATACCTATCTCTTAGCTCATACAATTTGCTATAAAAAGTACAAGTAGCATCATTCAATGATCCAGCAGACAGCAATTCACCCCAGTCTACACTATCTAGGTCAGATTTGATAGCATCATAGCTGCCACGTGAGTATTGGTACTTTTGGGTGGGATTGTCCGGGAGGGCATGGATTTCCACAAATCCAGCCTGTACAACAATGGGTTTGTGTTGAACATCAATAGGCACCACCAAACGATCACTAGTACACTCAGAAACCGTGACTGAGTCATTGGAAAAGACTAGATCCAGTAATCTATCTTTAACATTTCTAACCCCATTGTACTGAGATAGGCTAGATATTTGAAGGGTGCTCAAACTGTCGGCTATATGGGAACAGAGTATGTCATGCGGGAGCAGCTCGGCACTTCCAGGATATGCATTCGACCACTGGACTTTGTGTGCAAAATTAAAGTCTCCTATAATTATAAATTTATCCAGGGGATGCGCAAGTGTCAGCTGATTGACATTATTTATGAAATTATGTAATTGGACAGTGTATGAGTGACCGTTATTTTCATTACATAGATATACAGTACAGATGTGTATGTTATACGATAATTGCGGTCTGGTTTTTTGAACCTTTAAGGTCACCCATAGATCCTCCGCCGAACTACGCCAGCATAACCTCTCAAGGACAGATAGTTCCTTTTTAGCCGCTATTAACACACCACCACCCTTCTTCTGCTCAGTACGTGAGTAGTCACGGTCCCTCCTCCAGACGTGATACCTACCATCAAACATTTCACCATCGTAGATACTGTCTACCAGCCAGGTTTCGGTAACTATGATTACATCATACGAGCTCATGCATACATTACGATACAAGGTAGAAGTCTTAGTGCGCAAACCCCGTACGTTCTGGTAGTATATTATGATATTAGCCATTGCAAAGCTTTACTGTAGCTACATAATTCACAAATTTAATATTAATTTGGCACGATACGTAAGACATATTAAAGTTCAAGACAAGATTATAATTAACTAAGCAGGTAGCACTAAATAGTTTTGCAGAAACATTCAAGGCACAGTGCACTATTATATGCAACATTCGAATGACAGTAAACAAGTTTTTATTATAGACTAAAGGCAACGCTCGAAACGTAGACGAGGATCGCCAGTCTACAACAGTTACAAGACTCACAAGTTTGCAACCGACACTTTGCCTTAATGACATGTCAGTAAGGATGACTTTACAGCAACAAGGAAAAGCGACATATCTACAACAAAATGACAAATAACCTAGACACACAAACAAATTGTAGGAAGACACAGTAAGCACACACCGGAATAAGATTCTCAAACTTTTCCTTCGGGCCCTCCCCCAATTGAGAAAGATTAAACCAATAGACTTACGCAATTTAAAAACACCTATAGTCACATAGTCCACTACATAAGCTTCTCCAAATCCTTTTCTGACCTCACTACTATTACGGGAGAGGAGTCCAACTTCCTTAAATGAATTTTGGCATGCTTGACCCATACATAGCGAAAATTCATATCCGCTGCAATCTTCTTAGCCTTGGACAGAAGCATCTTATTGCCTATAGTGAGGTGATCATTTACATATATCCTCCCATGGCCTGTCAGTCCAATTTGGTCAGCAGTAAGGGGCGAGGCCTTCAGGTGATAGCGAGAGGCAGCGATGAATTCCTCCTTTTCCCAACGACTGCAGAAACTAACAATTATCGGTTTTGTTCGCTCCTTCTCCCGCGTAGGCACACGAGATACAAAATTGATATGGTTCTTTGTCACTGGATGACTTATCTTTGTCCCAATCCTCTAAACAACATCAAACAAATTCTCATTGGCTATCTGAGGAACACCCTTTATCTCCAAGTTGGACATCCGAGTCCATTGGTCTCTATCATTGGCTGCCGACTCCATCACTTCTATCCGGGCCTGCAACTGGGCAACTTGACCACGAGCTTCCTCCAACTGAGACACACGGTGCTCCACATCTCGAATTTTTTTATTAAATTCGCTGAGAGCCTCGTCGAACTTAGAAGCCAGCGAAGTTTTTAAATCGGCAAATTCAGTCCTCAATGCAAAGATTTCTTCCTTGAGGCCCTCCATGGGAGTTAGCTTGGCTGATAAGCTCCTTATTTCATCCAGTACAGATGGTTCAGTTGCACTGGGTTTGGGGGATCTTTGAGCACCAGACTGCTGTCTGCACCTATTGCATCGCCATGTCAGCTTTCTGTCTCCCAGTTTACGGTAGCCAGCTTCAGTTATGCTGGCACAATGGAAATGCAGCATTTGCTGGCAGGCACTGCAGAGTACCCCTTCCGACAGCAAATCATCACAGGAACCACACTTACGCGTATCCATAATTAATAATAATGTGATTTGAATTGATTAATAATGTATAAATAATTTAATAGTAGGTACTTAATAAAATTTGTAAGAATTAATAAATATTTGAGAAACACTGACTTTTTCTTTTTTACAACTATGAGACACCCGTTACTCACAAAGCACCGAGCGATTGTGAGTTTTACTAAGTTAAGCGATACATTGTGTCAATGTGAACACCAGACATAAAAACAACCTTGCCGTTTATCATTGTAGACTGAACAAAGTCAGTAATTCTTTCCTGGGTAACTGTATACGTTTTTACAACAGGCTTCCAAGCGAAATTAAAAGCATGTCCCTAATTAAGTTTAAAAAGTGTATAAAAAGTAAATTGTGCTGCAGGGTCTACTACACAATTGACGATTATTTGATTGATAAGGAAGCCTGGAAGTGATCTGCTTGCTCTACTGATGGAGTTTTAGTTTATAGTATCTACTTATTGTAAATATGTAGTGCACAAAAAGAATAGCCCGCCGAGTTTCTTGCCAGTTCTTCTCAGGTGGGCCGCGTTACGAACTGGTGGTACTATTTGCATTGTATTCATTGACGTGTCGCAAGTGCCTGTGTATTAGGATTATGCGAAATAAATGTTTTTTGACTTTGACTTTGACTATAAATAGAGCCACAATGACGGTAATGGGCTATAATTTAATGTCGCCCTGTAGCATCAGTCGCAATGCCAGTTCCATGTAATGCGAAGCACTCTATAACATGGAACATGCAGTGCTACCACCAAATACTGGCTAACTGTGAGTGTGTGATTTTTGGGTAACTAGTGCGCCCAAGATTCTATTTCCGTGTATTGTCGAGCGGCGTGCAGAAACTGCTAGACCCAATCATGCGTCATAAGGAATCTTGTTGAAAACCAGCGCTAGGCAGGAGCCTTGCACATTCTGAACTATAGTCTGACGATAACTGCTGTTCACTCCATGTTGTCGATGATTTTGATCTTGGAGTTATCAGAAGAAAATTCATAAGTTTTAAAAATGTAAACTGATATCGTAAGATTTGTCCGACGTGTATTAATCCCTTTGATTTGTTTCCCGTGACACTACTGGTAGTGCCAAGCGGTAGTGCCACGGGCAACAAAGGTACCTATTAATCGCATGTGTACTCATGTACTTTTTTCCCCGGCTCCCACCTCGCTGCGCATACCTCAGAGGATGCACAGCTGTTATGGCCAGACTATAGGCCCTATTTGGCAGGCTTATGTTAATATAGCATTTTATTTTTCTTTTAAAATTATCTATGTATTTCGTTCATACTACAGTGTCCCTACAAAAACATCTTCCATAAGTTGAATTGATTCCAAATATGTCTGCAACTTATTGACCTAACCATCGTGCACTTTGGACTTTTTAAGTTGGCCAGGCCTCTCTCCCAAAAGTGCCTCTTATTGCCTAACTCCTCCAGGGGCGCTAGACTATGAATTATTGATATGTTATTCGCTCCTCACCTTCAGTAGGTGTAAATTTCAGATCACGGAATATTTTGGGAGCAAAATTTGGTTACACGTGGACTCACATTATCATACAGAATTTTTTATATTGCTTAAATATTTGAATTATATATTTTAGTAACAAAAAAGCTTGTATATTAATGCAAAACTCAAAGTGCTGCGTCATTTATAGTTGTTTGTCATACATTAGGAAATGTAAGCATCCACTAAGGATTTTTTTTAAACTCCCACCTTTAAGGGATAAAAAGAGGGAGCGAAGCCTCGACATACTATTAGTATATATTATCTTGTTTAAAGATCGAGTACATTATAGATAGTTGAAGTAACAAACGGCAAAAAATCACTTTTATTGTATGCCCTCCCCTCCCTCCCTTTTATTTTAGTATTTGTCGTTATAACGGCAACAGAAATATATCATCTGTAAAAATTTCAGCTACATCTATAACGGTTCCTGAGATACAGTCTGGCCGTCAGTCGTGAAGGAGAGACAGACGGACGGAGTAGTATAATGAATAGGGTTTTTATTCTTTGGGTACGGAACACCAATAAAAATGGAACAAAAAGATTAAAAGACTATAATGAATAAAGGACAAACTACCAAATTGATTATTGGCTCAGTATAGTTCGTCACTGTTGGCAATCGATACAGTGATTACCTCTATCAATGCCAATGTTATTAATATTTCACTAGATAATGGAATCGATAAGAGTATGTTTTATTATTCTTAGCTTCGTTACATAACACAATTTGACTGCATACATTGTACACGTATTACTTGAATAGGTTATGCAGAGGCATGACACGTGAGGCCGGTTTTCACCGCGAGATGAGCGGGCCCATTAATGAATCCGCTTTAACTCGCAACAGTAAACTGCATACTTGCTTTGCCAGTAATAAATGGTCGAGAGCAAAGGACGCAGCGGTAAAAGTAAAGTATTCGCTCAGTTTTAGGTACTCTGCTATGATGGCCACTCTGGTTTTCCTACGGATAGCATCGTTTAGGATTTTATTCCTCAAAGACATCCCAAGCATAGCTTGCTCCATATTCCATCAACAAAGAGTTTAAAGAGACTAGAATTAGAAATGAGCGCCCAGTCCGTTCATTCTGGCCATTTATTGCAGAATGGATAAAGAACAATGAGCCTTTAAATGATAGTTTAATGACTCTGTCATAACCCAATAATTAATCTATGATGACTCATTAATGACCACGTAATGACTCATTAATGACCATGTAATGACTCATTTATGACACTGTAGCTGGAGAGTAGATTGTGACAGAACAAAGCCAAGATGATGACTGATAAACTTGAGACTAGCTCCATACAAAGAGTTTAAAGAGAGTAAAATGAGAAATGAGTGCCCAGTCCGTTCATCTCGGGCATTTAATGGATAAAGAACAATGAGCCTTTTAATGCCCCTGTAATAACACATTAATCTGTGATGACTCATTAATGAGCTGGTAACGACTCATTAATTACCATGTAATGTATGAAAATATCTTTAATCATATAGGACACAAAGTAACACTTATGAACGCCATGTTTTTTTTATTCTTCATTACATTACTTATTAATGACTCTGCAGGAGGACAAAGAGCAGAGGATAGACGGATAAACTAAACTAGAGTATAGATAACATCTAGATTATAAAGGGTTCTAGTTGAAGCAGAGTAGCTAACAACATGGAAAAGTGTGTTAATATGTTTGAATGTTTGTTAACCTAAACTGCCTTAACGGTTGAACAGGTCTGACTGAAATATGGTACAGGGATTGATTATAGTCAGAAATAACAGGCTGCCTTAAAATTCCTGGAATATGTTCAAGTAACACTTATGAACGCCATGTTTTTTTTATTCTTCATTACATTACTCATTAATGACTCTGCAGGAGGACAAAGAGCAGAGGATAGACGGATAAACTAAACTAGAGTATAGATAACATCTAGATTATAAAGGGTTCTAGTTGAAGCAGAGTAGCTAACAACATGGAAAAGTGTGTTAATATGTTTGAATGTTTGTTAACCTAAACTGCCTTAACGGTTGAACAGGTCTGACTGAAATATGGTACAGGGATTGATTATAGTCAGAAATAACAGGCTGCCTTAAAATTCCTGGAATATGTTCCCACGGCATGTGGAAATATCAGCTAGTGAATAATAAATATAACTTACCAGATTTCATAACAGCAAGCGACCAGTCCACACATTTGGCAAATCCTTGTCTGAGGAGTGCTTCAGCGATGTTTCCTTGTGGGTGCAGAATAGTGCCCACAAAGTTGCTGTTATTCACTGACTCCAGAATTACTTCCACATCCTTTTGGAGCAGTTTTGATTCTAAGAAGAAGCGTGCTTCCTCTGCGTAAGGCTCGCTGTCGCCATCTTGTCTCACCGCTGGGCACTGCATAAATATGTATTTTTATTTCTACTGCCAGAAGAGTACCCCTATCTCAAAGGGAAAGGGGAATCTCTATTCCTTTATAATTATTAATTATATAAAAAAAATAGTATGTTTTGTTTTAAAGATGTTTGGAAAATTTAAGACCTGTCAAAATTTATTGAAGCACTTATTATCAGTGGTTATTCATATCAGATTCAAACATTGATGTTAAAAAAAATTATCAACTTTAAAACTGTATGTGAACGGGTCCATTCCAATCCACATCACATTAAAGATGTGCACCAGCCTACTAAGAGATTGTGGTGTACGGACCTATAAATGATTTCAGTAGAAAGGTAAAATATTAAAATTGTACTTACTCTGATTCCAGAGAGCATGAGAGTGATCTGTGTGAAGTCTGGTAACAGACAAAGCCTGACTGTGGAGCCATCACGTACATATTCAATGATTGCTTTGATGGGCTGTCCGTTGAATTTGTTCACATATTGTTTTGGATTTTCAATACTCCACTTGATCTCCCGTATGTGTTCCTGTTTACATTTTCATAAAACATTAAGAATACGTCAATGTACAGATTTGACTACATTCAATGACTAAAATTTTAAATATTACAATTTATGCACCTGCTGAAAATTAAGACCAAATTTTATTTGAAAAGTCAAAACTTTTCAAACAGAATTGGTTTTACAATGCACATTGAACTATAATTGTGTGACAATGTTATTGAAAGAAGAGTTTTGGCAGGAAATCAAGTCAATGGAGCCATTCACACCTTGATGAACAGTCAGAACGTGTCTAAAAAGGCAAGGATGGCTGGACATAGAGGAGTGCTTGTCCCTACACTTATGCATGGTAGTGAAAGTTGGGTGTGGCAGGAGAAGCATGAAAGTAAAATTAATGCAGTGGAAATGAGAAGTTTGCGAAGTATAGCTGGAGTGACATTGATGGACAAAGTAAATAATAGTGTGATAAGGGAACATTGCGGCATGACAGAAGATGTAGTGACTAAGATAGAGAAAGGGATGCTCAGATGGTTTGGACATGTGGAGAGAATGGATGGAAATAGGTTGACAAAACAGATTTATGAGGCGAGAGTGAATGGGCAAACTGGTAGGGGTCGACCTCGTCATACTCAAGTCGATAAAATCGATAATCTTCTGAGAAAAGGCCAGGTCAAGAGTACCCTTAACCGAAGAGCATGTATGAAGACACTTATGAAAGTTGAAGAAGCGAAAGTTGTTTGCCAGGATCGTAGCAAGTGGAAAGCCATAGTCTCTGCCTACCCCGTTGGGAAACAGGCGTGATGTTATGTATGTATGTATTAAACTATAAATTATATGGGTATGTGTACAGTATTCTAATTTACCTGAGGATTTGGTCCCCAAATTCCTTTGCCCTGTGACTTGGCAACATCTTCAATCTCTACAAGTCTTTTCAGCTGTGGTATGTTTCTGCCACCGTCTCTGACCTTGACAAATCCTTCAGCAAGCAGGGCTTCAGTCATATTCACATCTTTAGTAGGGTCTTTGCCAGCCCATACGCTGCCATACTCTCTGGTAGCAGAATTTGGTGGTTTTTCTGCAGTGAAAATAACTTCCTTTCCCACCAACTTCCTGAGGAACTCACGGGCTTCCCAAGCAAATGGTTCATCTTTTGATTCAACGTCACTGTGTAGATGAAAATTGGTTTAAGTGGGACAAAATATAAGTAGTCATTGTTTGAATATTTCAATTTGCTTTAAAGATAATGAATATGATAACAGCAATGCATACACATATTTCGCTTTGCATATCTCTTGGTTACATAAACATGCAACTTTCCATATTAGGTATATTTGTAAGCAATAGTCAAATAACATTTGTTTTATTTTCAAGAATGAGAAAGTACACATAATAAACTAAAGTAACCCATTATATCATCTACTTTTGCATGACTGAGTTTAATCGTACTATACAAAATATTGGTTCTGTATTTATATTGGTGAAAATATAAGTCAGCCGATGGTGGACAGAACTATTCGGACATGCATGTGCTTACACAGATGCCAATATTGGAAGTTGCCACTCTTGTAGTTGGAATGAAAACGAGTTTTAAAATAGATACACTCAAAGAAAGACATATTTTAAAATATTCATACCACTGTTATTCATCAATAATACAGAAAAGGACTGGGTGAATACCACAACCTTATTGAAGAGATACCATTACGTACAATCCATCAAGATTTATGAATATTTAGAATATGTTTAAAGTAGAATTTCAGATTCAATAGTTGATCGACGTCCATCAATGGGCATCTTCGAACAATGGTTGTTGTAGTAGTATAAGCAAACCCTAAGGCTCCAATGAGGTCCAAAACTACACTGGTTACATCATTTCAATTATTTGGTTACTAATAAGGAAAAACTTTCAAGAAAGTTATAATTTTTAATAATAAGATGAATTTTGACAATTTTATCATGCAACCCAAATTTCTAACAATGACAGTCATAATGATAGATCACAAGACACAAAAACTGTTTACATTTTTTTTATAAAATCTTTGTTTATGTGGAGCCAAAATATCTCAATCTTGCATGAAACAAAACATATTTATATTATACCTTCTTTAAATAATCAATAGGCTAGACAGGCTAAGTTAAAATACTGTCCGAGGAACTAAAGCTTGTGACACTAATTTTGTGCCAACAGAGAGACATGCAACTTCAGAATTAGGTACTCTATCTGTGATGCTAATATTTGCTATAGACTATTGACTTATATATGTATATTCTGATACAACACACAAGTGTTGTATCAGAATATACATATATAAGTCTATCTATCACTGTTTATAATTACATATAATACAGAAGTACAAGATTATAACACATCTTTGTAAATGTTTATACAGCTAATCACTAATAAGTAATTTTACCACCTTGGTTGTCAAGATATCTTTTTTGAATTAGTAAATAATTTACATGGAATTTTATAGACTAGCGGGCTGATAATTGTCTTTGTAGGTAGCTCACTGGCATTGTTAATTCAACAAAGGAACAAAACGTTGAAAGTATCAGTGTTAGAACCGCACTATAGAACAGGTGCACACGGTGACTATGTGAGAGATGCTCTAGGGAACAAATAGTAGTGGATGTGCAACCAGGCTTTTGACAAAGTCTGGCACAACGGCCTGGTTTACAAAATAAAGAAGCTCTTGCCACACACAAAATGTACCTTCTTCTCCTGAAAGTAGGGTACTTGAATGATTGCTTCTTCTATGTCAAAATCGATGATGCAACTTCCGATTTTCATAACATAAAAGCCTACGCTCTATTTACTGTACACTGCTGACATACTAGAATCAAATGACATGCCACCTTTGCAGACGATAGTGTGGTACTTTTAACTGATAGCGATCTAGCAATAGCATCCAGAAATCTACAGGAGCATTGGGATAAGGTTTATTCTTGGATGCAGGCCTGGAAAATTAAAGCTAGTGCTGCTAAATCGAACCATATCACATTCACAATGAGAAAAGAAGATTGTCCACCTGGAAACTTCGGACAAGAGGTTCTACCCCACAGCACATCTGTAAAGTACCTTGGATTCCACCTTGACCAAAGACAAACATGGAACACACTAATAAAAAAAAATGTGACAAAATTAACCATAGATCAAGATCACTGGAATGGATTCTGGGCAGAAAATCACGCCACCTATCAGTGGAAAGCAAAGTTCTTATATACAAAGCAATACTAAAGTCAATCTGGACCAGTGGCATTCAGGTTTGAGGTTCATCTAAGACATTGAATATTGAGATTTTGCTGAGGTTCCGAAATGGCGTGCTTAAATCAATAAAAAAGGGTAAGGTAGGAGATAGTCAAAGGCATAAAACATATAAAACAACAACAGACTGGCTCAGGGCCTGATTAATCCCATAAACACAAGACGCCTAATAAGATCTCACACCTGGGATAACATCTAAGCAACAAAAGAGGCAGTCTACCATAGGAGTCGGAGTTTGAGCAGCATGCCTAACACACCGAAGCCCACTTTTATCAAAACTGCATATGGTCTAGCTGAGACTGATCGCATGTTGTAAATTAAATAACAATAAAAAAGAAACAATCGCAATTGCAGTCGCTGGCAGTATTGCAAAACAGATATGAGTGGGTACTTTAATTTACTTTCACTTTCCTAACACTTTTATATTAATTATGAAATAATTGAAATTTTCAGGGGAGATACGGCTCAATACATAATTTTTATACATTTATTTAATATTTTACAAGAGGAAATTGATTTTTATCAAAAAAAAGAAAGAAAACACATTTATATTGTGCTTTGTTATGGACCAATATGTTAAGAATGAATGTTATGATGGTGCAAGTAAAAATTGATATTGACAAAAAAACAAAGAGGACATCAATTTTTATGCATATTTTGGAGAAAATATGACATAAAGCTAGCATATTATTGAGTGCAATAGTAACAGATGTACGTAATATCAGTCATACTTACTTGTTCGCAGTTCTTTGACGCGCTAGTTTTGGCGCGGTGATACCAGATAAAGCGATTATCTTCTCTGGTGGTGGACCGCCTTGGGGCTGTCTTCGTATAACAATCGTATCTCCCGACAGTACCTGACCGCAAATAATATTGAATTAGTTCTAAAAATACATTTGACGACAATATTTCATTGCAAGTACATACAACTTATCGATTCGTTTATCCTGACTCGCCAGCTGGCACAATAGAAATCTAAATATCTTAGTGATAAATGTAAAACGAAGTAATTATACACAGTAAAATATGAATTATAAATGGAGTCTTTAAAATCGATAATGTATTCCTTTCAGGTGCACGATGGTCTGCCAACGGGGCAATTAAACGAGATCGGCACGAGGCATCTAGCTTCGTGTTTATGAAAATTATAAAAAGGATCTATTTATTGTATTACCTGCTTCACTATACCAATTTTGTAAGCAGGTGTCGGTGCTGGAGCACTCATTTTTGATTATTTTCCTTTGTGTTTCTCAGATCGAACGACACCAAGATAAAATTACTGAGGAGTGAACAACAAGAAAGATCGGCGAAACGTGGCGGGCCGCTAGTGTTTCCACATTTGAGAAATGTAAAATAAATTAAATAAAATATAGATAATAAAAATACTTTCTCTTAAATTTTGATTACCGATATTCTCGATAGTTTCAAAAAGTAACTCTATCAAATCGAATAAACGGTGTATTGATGTATGGAATCGACTAAAAAGATTAAGATTCTAAATGGGGTCCCGACACGATCAATTGGCAATTGTCATGCCTCGTCAATATCATGTGTACATACAGTTTGTCTATAAAGTCGTGAAATCAAATGAGCGCGCTGCTGAATGCATGTATGCAACCCTATATAGTACGACCAAAATGATTTTGATACGAGGAGTTCGTTACGAGTAAAATCTTACTAATATTATAAATGCGACAGTTTGTGAGTGTGGATGTTTATTACTCTTACACGCTCGAACGGTTAAAGCTTAGATCATCTAACCACAGGATGCGCCTTACTTAAGCATTGTTTTCTGCCATTGCACATGACCATTTGGTCTTTTGGCTTTATGAAAAGCATGTACATCAGTACATCATTTTATATGATTAAACTAGTACATTTCATTGTAGTTGAGTGTACAATAACAATTAACACACAACAGCCATTACGCGTTTGTCGATTAATACATTTTTAAATGCAATGAAATTTTATATGTCTTTGTGTTTCCCCCTTACTTGTATGAAAACTGGCAGAATATTTTTGTATGCGGTGGTTCGCAAAGGCTAGTCCCGTGTTGTATGGTCTAAGACTTAGTGCCATCAATCAACAGCAAAAATAATACACAGACTATGTGCAGTTCCCGCCATTTAAAATTCGAATGAATGATATTAATATAACATTTGAATAATCTTTGTAAAACACATGAATTATAAATATAATTAAATTATAATATGATATTTATTATTTAAGTTTATATTTAACCAAGAAGAAGTTTTACTTCCATCGCGCGTAAAGGTTACACGCACACACTTTTTTTATTAATTCTTGTCTGTTTGTCCTAATGCCTGTTTTGTTCGTGATGGACGCAAATATTACTGAACTGATGTTTACACTTGTTTTTTTTTATAAGAGAAATATTGGTAAGACTTTAATCTTAGGATTTCTTCATGGCAATCAGTTGAGTAAAAGCGGAGTTATGAACAAAACTACAATTATCAAGGTTGGATTTCCATGCGATGTTATTCTTTTGGTGTCGGGTCGGTTGCAGGGTATGAGGTTAAAAAGAAGGAAACGCGCGAAAAACATAACCCTTCTTAGCAGTCGTGTCAAATGTCATACAATATAAAATAACAGCTCACTTCAGAATCAAACACCGCTGCCTAAAAAATGCTCTTTAATATCTATACTAATACTAAAAAGAACAAGAGTTTGTAACTAGGGATGGCTAATGGCTTTAAAAAAAAACAACAACACGAGTGGAAGTGCATCAGCGATGAAAAATATTTAAAAAAACCGGCCAAGTGCGAGTTGAACTCGCCCATGGAGGGTTCCGTAGCAGCAAGTAACATAATATAAAAGTTCTTGTAGTTTGTTGTAGCTTTCATTGATGTTCACTACCACTGCGAACGTGTTACGTTCGCAGTGGTAGTGATTTTTCTCGGCGAAAATTGCGGTTTATGACGTATTAAAAAAAACTACCAACTCGATTTCGTTCAAACCAATTTTCGTTGGTTGGTTTTTTGGCAATGTATATCATATATTTTGTTTAGATTTATCATTCTCTTAGTTTAGAAGTTAGAGGGGGGGGGGGGGGGGGGGGACACATTTTTCCAATTTGAAAGTGTCTCAAACTGTTCACTTTGGAAAAAATAATGTTTAAAACCTCAATAGCATTTTTGAAGACCTATCTATTGATACCTTACAAATAAGGGTTAGACGAAAAAAAAATTTGAGTTTCAGTTCTGAGTATGGGGACCCCCAAAATTAACTGCTTTTTTTGTAGTTTTATATAAAAATCTTGATGCGGTTCACAGAATACATCTAATTACCAAGTTTTAACAGCATAGGCCTTATAGTTTCGGAGAAAAGTGGCTGTGGCACACGGACAGAGAGACAGACAGACATGACGAATCTATAAGGGTTCCGTTTTTGCCATTTGGCTACGAAACCCTAAAAACGGAGAAAATTAATTCTTTTGGAGAGATTCTGTGCTTAGATGGTTAAAGTGTTAGATAAAAACTGTGTAACACAAGATTATGCTTTAGAAAGTATTCTAAAAAAAGACCGGAATCACTCACAATACCCTTTTTAATAGCAACGCGATGCAACCAAAGACTTCTATATAAAATGAGGTAGACATGCCCTACGCACCGATTTTTGAAACCTATAAACTGCGCTAATTAGCAGCGTTGTTCGCACTGTTGTGAGTCAAAACTTCGAGTGTAGGTACTCAACTTGCAATTGGAGTCCATACGCCTTCTCTTTTACTCTTGTTCTATCCGTATATTGCTATTGTGTGTGGTGACAATTACGTAAATAGTATTTATAAGTGAGTGTAGTCTTAGCAATGTGTGTGTTTGAGGATTACTTTTGAAATCTCGCTTGTTAGAGTACGGCGCGTCTACCTCAGTTTATATAGAAGTCTTTGGATGCAACGGGAACATTATAATAAAATATCAATACGTGACGCAAACGAAGTTGTGTGGGTAAGTTTACATTTAAAAGTAAAAAAAAACAGCTTAAAATCGATATATCGTTCAAAAATATCGATATAAATTTCAGAAACATCGATATCATCAATATTTACATTTTATTTTGGAAAATATCGATATTTCTAAAACGATGTTTTATCAGTGACATTGCATCCCTACTCTTCTATTTTTTTTGAATTCGTGTATTTCTGAGCCTGGATTCATCACTGATCTGTATTATTATACCACATTCATACATAAATTAATATTCATAATTAATATTGATTCATTCATACATCATACAGAAAAGTTACACGTCGTCATAGTCATATTATAATTACATCTGTGCACGACGTGCACCAGTGTTGGAAGTATTTTTGATTTTCGACTAAAATTTGGAAGTATTTGTGATTTTCGACTTATAAAAGGCCATATATATGATGATTCAGGTTGAGAATCTCGCGAAAACACGAGAAACGTGAATGTGGATTATGATTCTCAAGTTCTCGCCTTGTTTTCAGCATGCGGATTAAGGGGTCCCGACACGATCAATTGGCAATTGTCATGCACGTTAAAATATAAATGGAAGTTGCTTCAGTGTGCGTGATTTCTTTGCACGTGTGTGTGCATCGACGTATATGTACACATGATGTTTAACGTGCATGCCAATTGCCAATTGATCGTGTCGTGAACTTCTATTTAAAGGGGTCCCCTTAAATAGAAGTTGCCGGCGAGATTCTCGTACGATGTGGAGGACCTATTATGAAATTATTTCCATCGCCTTTCTAGAGCAGGACTGATTTTGACTGAGAGCTGTACTTGTCTTGTTAAACGTAAAATGAAGATACAAGGAAACAAGATTTCTTATATCTATCTAGGTAACGCACTCCGGATACGGTTAAGGGACTTGAGTCAACTCTGTTAAATTGTGAATGAAAGAAGCTTCAGTGAGCGTGCTTTCTTTGCGTATGGGCGACGCGCAGGTCCACATGACTTGACTCAAGTCGCTTGACCGTGTCTGGAGCGTATAACCAAAGCCAATGAAAATTAATAAAAAAATGAAGAAGAATGAAACGTGCTATGCTAAAGCACAGTGGGTCAGAAATGGGAATGAGGAACATAGGATTTTTTATTCAAACTCCACTGAAAAATAATGCCTTTCGGTAGATCTCGTCATTTTGATGAATTAATTATAACTTATAAACAGTGATAGTTTGAGTAAAAAACTTAAATCATTTTCTACATTTTGTTGTAAGTATGGAAAGAAACAAAACCTGCTAAAATCTTTACTAAATCTATGTGGTACTAGTGACAACACCACAGTGGCGCCTGCATTATCGTCTAGTCTGCTCTGTTCATATGGCAGCCTTTTAGAAAACCACCAATCAGTATCCAGTTGCCAATAAAAGTCACCAATCAAATTATAGTACGTCATTGCTTGACAGACACATGTGACATATGTTATTGATTATTGACAGCATCTCAAAAATGTACCCAGCATCCAAAATATTAGTTCAGTTTCAAGACTTCTCTGCCAAACATCAGGGAGTTAGATTTTGAGACCAATTTGGAGCTGGCAATACTGCGCTGTAAACTAAACGAGAATAAAATTCTTATAATATCTGATTTATATTATTGAAACACACTATTATAATTATATAAAAAAAAAAATCGTTCTGAATCTATGAAAATAACACTACATAGACATGCAAATTATTATTGTATTTAGCATTCTGCTCCGAGATATCCACCTTGGCATATACACAAACATTTGCTAGGTGACGTGCCACAACGTGGAACGCGTAAGCGGCCTTCGGCTAAGGACTCTTCTACACACGACCGGCGCGGATTGACGGCAAAAGCAAATTTTTGAAGCAAATTATATTAAAATATTTTGTACCTAGGTAGGTACATTTAATTATTTGCATGAAAATCGTAAGTTGCCATAGCGCACAAAAACGGAACAGGACCGCCTACGTTACACTATGTGTTATGACATAGGAGTGCCATTTTTCGGACGTCCTCTTTTTATTACAAAAACGTATAAAAATAATCATTTAGACCGCCAGCGTAGAACTCCGGAGTGACAAATACTAAAACAAAATAGAAAAGTTCAAAAAAAAATTGCCCTAATCAGTTAAAAATTATCTAGGCACAAAAAACGAAACAATTTAAAATCAAAAGTGTATGCAATTAGAACTCACAATATTCTTACTAATCCTACTTCCTACTAATATTATAAATGAGAAAGTTTGTGAAGATATTTGGATGTTTAGATGTTTGGATGTTTAGATATTTGTCACTCAATCACGCTCTAACGGCTGAACGGATTGGGCTGAAATTTGGTACAGAGATAGCTTATAGTCTGGAATAACACATAGGCTACTTTTCATCCCGGGAATCTGTTCCCACGAGAAGCGGAAACGGGTACCGAATTTCACACGGGCAAAGCTTCATCTAGTATTATAAATGCGAAAGTTTGTGAGTGTGGATGTGTGGATGTTTGTTACGTTAACGGCTGAACGGTTCAGGCTGAAAGCTGCTACAGGGATACATTATAGTCTGGAATAACACATAGCCTACTTTGTATCCCGAGAATAAGTTCCTACGGGAAGCGGGAACGGGAATCAGCTAGTTGCTACATATTTTAAAATGATCTCATCTCAATCATACTACCATGCGAAATTTGGAGAGGTAATTTTGTTACACCCAGTATATAAAAAAAATAGTTACTAGGTATTTGAGAAAAAAAAATAAAAACAAAAAAAAATTAAAATCGTGTTTCTCGACTTATTATAAAGTCTACTACTACTAATTTTATTATATACTGGGTGTAACAAAATTACCTCTCCAAATTTCGTCACGTGACGTGGCATCAGTCAAGGAACATTACAAAAATAAAGAAAAAGAAATCACACGAATACTTCAACCGTAAAGCCGTTTTAAAGGTCCTATAAATTTTCATTTTCACCCTTTCTATCGATACTGAGCGGCAGTAGAAAGCGACAACGACAGCCAGACGGGTGCTCTGTGTTTGTTTTGCCACGGCGACCATGTTACCTCGAATTGCCGCGGTAAAAAATGAATTCTTAATGTGCGACAAAAAAATAAAAAAAAAAATAAAAAAATTACCCCCTTTTTTATAAAATAATTTGTATTTGATTTCCTATGCCAAGTCATCTCATGAAATTTGGAGAGGTAATTTTGTTACACCCAGTAATAAAAAGTTCACATTAGGAAGTAAGAATATTGTGAGTTCTAATTGCATACACTTTCGATTTTAAATTGTTTCGTTTTTTGTGTAGATAATTTTTAACTGTAGGTACCTAGGTAGGTACCTATCAGGCAAAATTTTTTGAACTTTACAATTTTGTTCTGACTTAACTAATCATATTTGTCACTCCGGAGTTCTACGCTGGCGTTCTAAATGATTCTTTGATACGTTTTTGTAATAAAAAGAGGACGTTCGAAAAACTGGCACTCATATTCATATCACATCGCTCGAGACCATTATGCGAGCCATGATCTCCAGCGGGAGTAAGTGGGACTGAGTGTCCCCACCCGAGTTCCGCAGTCCGCCGTGTCTTCGCCCAAGACTATCGTCCTCCATGACCGGGGGCCTGAGGATTCACCCCCCCCCCCCCTTAGAAGCGGGATGACACCCGAAACCCCCCCAAAGACGCGGGATAGCACCCGAACCACGCCCTAGGCGAGACCGCAGTGGCAGCCGTAGGTCTGTTGGGAGTCCCTGGGGCATCCTTCCGAGGGCTTACCCGGGGCTCCCAACCGTCGGCGTTGGGCGTAGATAATATGAGGTTTTAAGCCTGTAGGAGTCCGGCATAGCATCCATGAAGGAGCTTCCCTGCCTAAAAAAAAAGTAAGAGGAGAATTGAACAATAATATGAAATAATAATAAAATGAAAGAAAAGTCACAACTGTAGGTACATTGGAATTATTTAAAAAAAATACTCGCTGGGTGTTCAACATAAGATAGCGAAGCCGAAAATATTATAGTTTGAATTTTTTTTCTCTGTTTGTCTGTTTGCTTTGCTTTGTCCGGAAGGATCTCGAAAAGTACTCAATAGATATGATTCAAATTTGCACAAATACCTATTAATTAGGGGTAGGGTCTTCAAATAGGCTATATATTATCACGCTACATATCCTAGGGGCTCAGCAGAGAGCAATCAAATTGGCATCCTACTAATATTATAAATGTGAAAGTTTGTGAAGATGTTTGGATGTTTGTTACTCAATCACGCTGTAACGGCTGAACGGATCGGGCTGAAATTTGGTACAGAGATAGCTTATAGTCTGGAATAACACATAGGCTACTTTACATCCCGAGTATATGTTACCACGGGAAGCGGGAACGGGTACCGAATTTCACGGGGGCGAAGCCGCGCGCAACAGCTAGTTATAAAATAATTTTTCACGCGTACAAAGTCGCGGGCAACAGCTGCTAGTATGAAATAAAGTAAGATCTTTACAACGAACGGTGACAGCTAAAGGACGTGGATTGGGCTAACGACCTTGAGCATAAAAAACACGCATTCTTCCAGAACCTGATTTAGAGTTCCGACTGCCGCTATGCTAGCTATATAGCTATGACCTTCCGGCTGTTGGCACTAAAACTAAAAGCAATAAAACACGTTCAGCAGACGACACAACTGTCGACTGCTGAACTCGGGAGGAAGATTTCTCCACCGTACCCTTGTTACTTGTCACCGCCTCTTTCACGAACACGACTTGAGTTGCAAGACGCAGCAGACTTCTTACTTTCCACTTCGCCCCAGTTTCCTCTGGAGACCATGGTCTCCAGCGTGAGAATGTTCACCCCTAGGCCGGCCGCGAAGTCTTGGAGATGCCATGCACATGCTGAGCACTGCGCCAGTATATGGAGCGTCGCATCCTCGCTACAGTTACCGCAGTGCTAGCACCATGGGTGTTAACCTGCAGTGTATGTGCCATAGATACCGAAGACCCGTTTCCGGTAAGTATCTGTGACACTCGTTATGTGAGGCTACTATGGCAAGACCAGTTAATCCTCCATAACTGACTTTGCTTCCGGAGTGCCTTAAACGCGTCATGTGGAGCAGTCTTAACGCTGAATTTTATTTTACACTAGCGGACGTCCCGCGGTTTCACCCGCGTAGTTCCCGTTCCCGTGGGAATATGGTAATAAAATATAGCCTATGTTCACCGCAAAGAGTGTAGCTTCCCAGCAGTGAAAGAATTTTTCTAATCGATCCAGTAGTTCCGGAGCCTATTCGTTACAAACAAACAAAAAACAAAAAAACAAAGAAACAAAGAAATAAATCTTTCCTCTTTATAATATTAGTATAGACTAGCTGATGCCCGCAGCTTCCCACGGGAACTTATTCCCGGGATTAAAAGTAGCCTATGTGTGATTCCGGACTATAATCTATCTCTGTATTAAATTTCAGTCTGATCCGTTGAGCCGTTGGAGCGTGAAAGAGTAACAAACATCCACACTCACAAACTTTCGCATTTATAATATTAATATTATAAGTAAGATATTATATTATAAGTAAGATATTATATCGACCCCTCCGTGCAATAACTCGGTAAAATGCTGTTATGCAGTTTATGTTGTTATGTCAGATTCGGCATCTACACACTGGAATACACCTTGTCAATTTTTTGCAGATTTTTCCTATTGATATTTAAAAAGATGTAACTAAAAACAATTTTATTGGTGTAAATTTAGAAACAAAAAATATGTAGGCAATATACTTGCAATAGGTGTATACAAAAAGCATAAAATAAACGTTTTTCAGTAAGTCGCACTTACCGAATTATTGGCGTAGTGTAACGTGTGAACTAAATTTTTTCGGCTGTTAACCGAAAGGTTGGTGGTTCGCGCCCACCCGGGGGCGCCAAAAAAAAAAAAATACTCCCCCGCTCCGGTGAGCGTTTGACGTATCCTAACACGTCAAATGCTGCGTTCGTCCTCGAACGCCCATAACCTAAGACCTACTACTCGTCTATGTGTGTATGTATGTTAGTGTGCTGTGTGAATGAGGTGATGCTGGGTATGGCGAAGAGTCGGCCTTAACTTTATTGAAACCAACTGGCAGGATGTATGTAGGTGATTCTGAAGAACTTTATGGGACAGAAAGAGAAAAGACGTATTTGAGGCTTTGGGTTGAAGGTTCAGGTAATACGCACCGCCTGAAAGTGGGGTGTGTATAATAAGGCTTTTTGCTGAAGGCTGGGATTTATACAACCGTCCCAGAGAAGAACATCCTACTAGGGCTAGTGTAATACTTCCGACTCATAGGATGGACTATCCCCCAGGGCAAGCCTCTAGCTTCCGATTGGTAGGCGTAGCTATATGACGAAAATAAACCTAAAGGTGACTTACACCTAAGACTGTTAGGGCAAGACAAATGCTGCCAAATAACAGTCCACCATAACTCTGTTCGGGTAAGCCTCATGCTTCCTCGTAACAGTAACAACTCACAACATAAATCTGTTAGGGCAAGACCATGCTGCCAACTAACAGTTAACGACGAACTCTGTTAGGGATAGACTCATGCTTCCAACTAACAGAAACTCCCAACTAAACCAAGAAACAGAAAAGTGATAGAAAATAATTTACTTGCAGAATCCTTCGTGATGCTAATTAACCCCTATGTCCCCATGACGAACACGGCATGTGTTTGTCACGTTGTTATATGTAGTTATTTGTAAGTCGTGTGTAGTGTGTAGTGTCCCTAACTAATTACTAGGCTATTTAGCCCTTTAACAAAATAAAATAAAAAAAACTAAGTGCTTATTCGCAATCTTAGCAGTAGAATGTTGACTATGACTATTATGTCAACCCTAAAAATGACGACCGTAAATAATATTTGGCTATAACGTCAATTATATAAAACAAAAAATGGGACCCTTGTGTGTCACCATAGTAGTATAAAATGTATGTGCGTGCTTAAATGAATAATATGTATGTATGTACGTATGAAATTTCCCTTGTGTAAGTTCTGTTTTGTTTGCGCGTAAGATGTTGACGTAATAATGTTGATGTAAACGTGTTGTTTATCGTTGCATCTAAGGCCAGTGTCACACTATATTCCATGCTATATTAACCCGTCAGCTTTGGTCGGGAACAAAACTTAGGACATTTGAGTCACCTTCTATTATCAACGAATGTGACTCGCCTGTAGCTAGTTTGCCCCTTCCTTCCGCCTTTGGGAGTCACACAACATGAAATGCAAGTGTCACTGTGTAAACGAACAAAAAAAAAAACTGCTTATTAAGTGTTTGGAATTGTGTGTGAAGATAATTGTGATGAATATGTGATGATCATCTATTACCTAATTATTATGTAAGTGTAATTGTGAAACTTCCGTATGAAAATATGTATGCGTGTAACATGACACGAAATGTGGTACCTAATGTGCCACCTCAGTATTAAAATTATATGACGGTGTGCTAACACCCTTATATTTTCCAAAAGTTTAATTATCAAAACCACTATTGAGTAACTGTACTGATATGCTATGTAAGCTATTCGCATACGCATCTTAGCGCAGTGTGTTACGGCCTTTACCGTTATCTGCATTCGTCTTTGTAATATTGAGGAATGTGTCTATTTTTCGACCTACCCGCGGAATAACGAAAAATAAATTTGTTCTTTTTAGGGTTCGTTGAACCGAATTATAAATTGAACCGTTATGAAACTTAGTATTTGCTTTAGGAAATACTTAAGTTTGGAAATATTACCTTATAGGGTTCCTTCACTCAAATAAAAATTGGACCCTTCTAGATATTAATTGTCTGTCTGTCTGTCTGTGTTTGAATATAATCTAATCAGAAGCAGTAAGTAGTGAAAGTGAGGTGTATGATGATGGGTTGATGAAGTTAGCTAAATGTTTGACAGTTTTAATGGAATGGTTTTAATGGATTGAATTTTGACAATAAATGAATAAATTGAAATTGAATTGAATTGAAATTGAAATTGATGCAAGTTTTGACCTTAATCTTGTTTTTATTTAAATGTAACAATTCCCACGAACGTGCCCAGAGTTAATCGTATATGGACTCGTTCCAACTAATTTTTCTTTTAAAATAGTTCCTTACTACTACGGAACCCTTAATTATTACGAACCGTGTCAAAGACGATTCGCACTTGGACGGTTCTTGAAATAAACTATATAGTAGTAACTAACTTTTTATGTAAATTGTTCCTTACCACTACGGAACCCTTGAATATTTCGAATTGTTTGAAAAACCGATTCGTACTTGGACGATTCTGGAAATATTTTGTATCAGATTGTTGGTGTCAGGAGTGTATTTAATTCACTTCCACCCACAGTTTATATGAAAAAAAAATTCCGCTACTATCGAGCTAGTAAATCAACTTACTTGTAAACGTTATGAAAGCAAAATCTGCCGTTGTTTATTCAGGACACGAATCAAAGTTATTAGTTTAAAATTGTTTTTGGCAAGAATGTTTTCACTGCGTGATCTACGTTTGGAATGTTTTTTTTCTTACAGTTTTATTTCAGTGTGTCAGAATTCAACGTAATTCGAAAAGTGAAACAATTATAAATCTTTAATTATTTACGTGAAGTGAAATTCGTTAAATATTTGTTCTACCGTTTTGCTAACGTGAAATTTCGATAGGGTTTGTTACCCAGAAGTGTGATTATCGGCTGTTGGTCTCGCTGTAAATTCACATATAGGAAATACAACAAAATAATGCACAAATTGAGGCGGTTTGACGCCGTAAGAAAAATAAAAATTGTGGTGGTGATTTACTGTGACTACTTTTTACGATGAATATATGCTATACAACTTGCTTACGAAAATTAATGTAAGCGTTTCAAATCAGACGATTTACTTCAGAACTTTAACAAATGTAGTATTTAAAATTGAAGAAAAAACTTTTACTTTAAATTTACTTAAAAAATTTTCCACCATATAATAAATACTTGAGGGTGTGAAAATAAGTTGGGGACCGTTAAAATTTGGAAAAATTACAATTTATGTTGATAAAAAAATTCAAATTTGTCCTTGTTCTTGATTTTGCCGAAATATGCCTAAAATTAATAAAAATACACAAAATAAGCCGGAAAGAACAAGTTGGCAGCAGAGGTCAGGAGAGCCAAATTCCTGGGTAGTTATGTTAATTTGGAGGGAAACTACCCCGCTAACGGGCACTCTTAAAACTATTTTGCACAACTTAAAATTCCTCCCGACTCCCGACTCCCGTCGGAAATCGCTTTCTCGCTATCTGAAACCACGATATGGGCGCCACTGAAAAGCTATGGGCTTTCAGAAAGAGGAGAAGAGAGAAATAATACGATGGAATTTAGAACATAAAATCAATAATTTATTTCTATTAAGCACTTGGGGGTCGTGGGTGTGGTAACTTCAGGCAGCAAGGATTTTAGCGATTCCCGAAGGATTTCGCAGGGTTCCGACTTATCTTAGTTTTTGCCTTCCTGTAGAATGCTGCAGTTGTTGATGTAGCCGTGCCGTCCACAACTTCGGCTGGCACGGTGTTTTCAACCCGGAGAGTAAAATCTTTCCCGTAGCCCGTAGGGTGAACCTCTGGAACCCGTAGGGTGGACGTTCCTGCTTGGAACCCGAAGGGTGGATGTTCCTTCGTGGAACCCGAAGGGTGGACCCCAATGATGGGGTAATTGACGCTTGCAAATAAATCACTGTTTACTCAGGGAGTATTTCGCTCCCTATAACTTATCTTTATTTCGATTAAATATATTTACTGACACACATACGCCTTCGCGACGAGTATATTTTAATTTTTCGAATAATGGTCTTTGAAATTCGCGCGCGGTCGTATTTATATCTTTGTACAGCGCCTCTAGCGGTAATTCGGGTCCCTACGTCTGACGTCACTTGGTAACGTCAGAGCTGTGTAGATGAGACTCGTTGTCGGCAGATGGCGCTTTCATTTATTTTCATTAAATTTCAATTTTAATACTCTAATATTAATCAATATCTGCACCCGTTGTTCCACAACGTTACAGTAGGTAAATATATTTCATTGAGTATTTTGTATAAGTAAGAGCTTAAATATTCTTATTCCTTAATATAATCAATAAACCTCATATTCATAAATAGGTACTTTTCTATTTATGTGCACTAAAAAGTAAAAAATAAAAAAAATAACAAAAAAGAAACCAACTTCAAACAAAACTAAAAACTGAACTGACTTTGTGCTAAGTAAATTTTATTTTTCAGTTTTTAGTTTAGTTTGAAGTCTTTTGTTAATTTTTTTTATCGTTGTCTTATGTAACTCATACTTATCCAAAATCGAAAAAATACTGGATTTTAGTTGTGTATGTTGTCTTTTGATATTCAAATTTATTTTTCTACTAGCTGATCCGCGCAACTTCGTTTGCGTCACATGAGAGTGAGAAAAAGAGAGGTATGGTATTAATATTTTGAGTAATACTGGTTGAATTTATAGTCGTTCTGGAGCCGAGAGGGGGTTACTCGGAATCAATAATGGAACCATTTCGGAGTGTCAAAACAGCTGTGCAGGTTATAATAAAAAAATGACTTCTATGTAATCTTTATCACTCGTTCGAGTTGAAACATTAGTAGCGCTTCGATTATTCATTGAACTTTTCAATGAATGAAACTCCGAAACCCATAGGTACCTACTACGCCGCGGCGCGTGTCTCCATGTGATCAGTTCATTGGCCGAATGCATCGTTTCGATAATAATAGGTACTTAGATAATAATAAAGGACTCCAATTTCTCCTTCATACTTTACGCGGGCTTAGGACCGTCGGAAATACTTTAATATTGTTCTATTTTACGGTGAATTAATAAGGTTTATGTAATAATAATGAAAATAAACACGAACAAATAGGGAGTATTTCCGGCGTATTTAAAAAATTGGAGCTATTTACAAAATAATCAACTTAAATACCTAGACCTACCTATTCACAGTTTATTTACACTTCCCTGTACCTTAACAACTGCTCAAAATGGAGTCCAGAACGTTCGATACACAAACGGGCACGTTTTAGGCTATTGTCTTTTAGTTTATTCAATGTGTCTCTGTCACTTTTCACTATTTCAAAGGCGTCCACTATCGCATTGGTAATTCATCACGAGATTCGTACTCTCGAGTGTAAACTAATCGTTTTATTTCCGACCACAAATAAAAGTCGATCGCGACGACAATACTGCGTGCGAGTTATAGTCGAACTGCGCGCCGCGGTCACCGGTCGGCGGCGCGGTCGGCGAACGTATTTACCTACCTACAAGACGTAACTAGTCGAGTACCTACCGACGTTACTTGGCAACGAGTCCACGTGGACCGATGCGTTCATGCGTTGTGATTGGTCGAATTTTCCCGGCGCGGTGACTCTTGTTACTGATTGGAACGTTAGAAATTGAATGAAAAATTGTAGTAGAAAATCGTAGTAAACGTATTTCGTGAAATTTAAAGGAATAACCAGGTGTTCTCGTTTTGATTTTGGCAAACGATGTAGATTTTGACATTTTCGTAATTTTTTATTGTTGATTTTCAAATTGACAGTGCCGATCGGTTCTGTTATCGAAACTGGGCCTAAACCTTTCCGTTCCAAAACGACTATAAATTCAACCAGTATAATGTTTCCAGCCGCATTTACTTCCGTCGCGTCGCTTATATTCATTAGAGCTGACCCGCACAACTCCGAACAATTTTGTAATAGGTACCTACACATTCTCGCTCGAGGCCATGGTGCGAGCCATGCTCTCCAGCGGGAGTAAGTGGGACTGCGCCGCCTCTTTCTGCGAGCAGGTCATGCTCGCGAAGGAAGCGGCGGGCCGGGTACGGGAGAGAACTCTCCCACCCGAGTTCCGCAGTCGGCGCCCTGGGCGCCGCCGACGTGTCTTCGCCGAGGACTATCGGCCTCCATGACCGGGGGTCTGAGGACGGTGAGAGGGCCGCTCACCTTCCTTACAGAAGCAGGCCCATGACGGCAGCGTGTCGTGAGCAACTCACGCACGCCCCCCCTTAGAAGCGGGGTCACACCCGAAACCCCCCATAGACGCGGGATTGCACCCGAACCACCCCCTGGGCGAGGCCGCAGCGGCGGCCGTAGGTCTGTTGGGAGTCACGGGACATCCTTCCTGAGGGCTTACCCGGGGCTCTCAACCATAGGCTGTTAGGCGTGGCGTGAGGTTTTTTAGTCGGTAAGAGTCCGGCATAACATCCTATGAGGATTTTCCCTCACGTTAAACAAAAAAAAAAAAAAAAAAATTGGTACCTGTACCTACACAATTTTTACGTAACTTTAACCATTTTTGGAGCGTACGAAATGGAAGCTCTCAAAAGAAAAATATTTTCCCCGTTCTCGAAACATTATTCATGGCTGATCCGCTCCTATTCGTCTTAGCTTGATGTTATATCGCCATTAGCCATCCTCAATAAATAGAGTATTAAACTGAAAAATATTTTTTGAAATGCAACCAGTAGTTTCTGAGATCCTAGCACAAACAAACTCTTTAGTTTTATAATATTGTGAGCGAACCTTAAGGCTAGTATTTCCGAAATCGACCAAAATCGACCCATTTGGAAGCGATCTTTATACTAGGAAATATTCTTTGATTTGATCTGATAAAAATGTATTACTATAGTTTAATAGATGCTCTTGCTTCCTTTAATTTTTAAAACACGATTAATAAAACTTTATATGATAAAAATCGTTCTCGAAAAACTGGAAATGTGCAAAAATTTTAAAGATGAATGTTGTTATTGCTCAAAATATACTTGTTTATTTTATATAAACACATGTCTATATTAAAGATATTTATTTATTTATTTATTAATTAACACGGCCTAAGACCAATTACATTAATTAGGAATAACACTGAAACATACACATACAAATTCTATACAGCAGCTCAATTATACAATAAAAAAAAAAACAAAACATTTCAATAAAAAGAGAAAAAAAAAGAAATATATATATAAATAAATTATAAATGAACGTAAAATTCACTAAAATGAAGACAAACTAATAATAATTTGGGTAATGTGTCGGCAAATAAATCACAGCTAGGGTACTTCTCGAGAAGGGGATGCGGGGTCCTACTAACATCTTAAGGACCCCAATGGGTCGGATCCTCCTCGTGGTGCATCCTGGGCAACGGAGTAGCGACCACTCCCCTTCCTCTGTGGGGGAGTTGTGCTACTCTGGCTAATTCCGGCCGAGGCGGGAGTAACCCACCTGTGGGTTGCTCGGTGGTGTGTGTTGCTGCCGGCCGTGCCGTTATTCACGGCCGGCAGCAGCAATGATGGGTCGCCGTCGCTTCGCCTCCTTTGCTGGCGAGACGATGGCGGCAAAGTGGGAGAACACTGCGTGGGGGGCGGGAGTTTGGGTAGATGCTCCCGCCCTGCCATGCAGTTCGGGCTGCCGGCCGTGAATAACGGCGCGACCGGCGGCAACAGTGCTGGGCCGCTGTCACCTCGCCAGTTGACGAGGTGATGGCGGCAAAGCGGGAGGTGCACTGTGCGGGGGAGCGGGAGTAACCGATAATGCTCCCGCTCTGCCGTGCAGTTCGGGGGCGCCGCGGTGAGGAGTTACTGCGCGCCCCTGATTGTTTCTTGACCGTGGGCGTAAGGTCGGGGGACCCCGCCCACCAACGGTCACATGGCGGTGGGCACCTTTTCCGTGTTCCAGGGGTGCCCATTAGCGCACGCCTGCGCCAGCCGCTCTCTGTCTCCTCTATTACAGAGGGGCGCTCGAGAGCGGTGCAGGCGTGGACTTCAGCTCCTTAGGGAGCTTTGGGGAGCCGCCCATCTGGCTCCCCCGAGGAGAGCCCCGAATAAACGGGGCGCCCCTAGCCGGGTCGACGTGAATAATCTTTTGATATCCCTCGGCCCGGCTAAAGGGTGAGGAGGAACACCGCGGGGTTTAGTGGGTAGGACGGACCATTCCGGACCGGGCCGGGAGTCCCACACACCATCCCAGCTGCCCCCGTAGCTGGGATGAAGGCGCGTAAATGCGTTCCCCGCGTCAACAAAAAAAAAAAAAAAAAAAACTTCTCGAGAAGGGCGTTGAATGCAGTAAGTATACGCGGCAGTGGTAATTGCGCTCGCGACTGTGACCGAGAAAAAGGTACGTCGAACAGCCTGTGCTTACGACTACGCGTGTATTGATTCGGGACAAAGAGTCTGCAGAGCACTTCACTTAGATCGGGAGCATCAATCTTGTCGCGAATTATTTTGATGGCAATCATTAGCTGGTGCCAAATGCGGCGAACTTCCAGAGAGTTGTAACCTAGACAACCTAGTAGGAAAAAAGTTGGGTACAAATAAGGGTAATAGCCGTACTGGCGTTTATATAGGAACCTCAAGAAAGTTTTTTGAACCTTTTCTAATGGAAGAGCATACGTAACTTCTTGTGTGTTCCAGACACTAGAGCTAGTTTCCAGCTTGCTGCGAACGAGTGCGTTATATAAAAGTTTAACTGCATGATTGTCGCCGAAATCACGGGCATTCCTAAGAATGAATCCCAGCCGTCAGTATGATTCCTTTGCCAAAGTGGAAATATGCTCGTGGAATGTAAGTCCAGGATCAAATATAACACCAAGGTCCCTGACCATATTAAGTCTACTGATAGGATCGCCATTAAGTTTGTAATCAAAAATGATCGGCTTCCGAATACGCCTAAAAGTCATGATGGAACATTTTTTGGGGTTGAATTCCAACTTATTGACGACACTCCACAGATGAATGGCATCAACATCACGCTGTATTGCTTGGCAATCCGCTTCCGATCTGATCTCAGAAAAGATCTTTAAATCATCTGCGTATAACAAGCTCCTAGCGTGATTGATTACGTTGGGGAGATCATTTACCATTAGTAAAAAGAGCAATGGTCCAAGTATTGATCCCTGACTAACGCCGGATCGCGTGTGGTACGATCGGGATTCATACAGGCCAAGCCTGACATACTGTTGCCGATTTCGCAGGTAGTCAGCAATTAGCCTGAGCAAACTTGGAGCAATACCTAGGGCAGAGAGCTTCGCAAGTAGTATGTCGTTATTGACTCTGTCGAAGGCCTTTTGAAAATCAAAATAAAGAACATCCACTTGGAGTCCCCGATCCAGGCTACTTAAGATGCATTCCACCAATGATAGCAAATTTGAATCAACGGAGCGTCCACTTCTGAAACCATGTTGTTCATTTCGTAAGTATTTATTTACATGACTGTAAATATATTTGTGAAGTATACTCTCAAGTATTTTTGCTGGAGAGCACAGGATAGCTATAGGACGATATTCTTCTACTAATAACTTGCTAGAGCTTTTCGGTATTGGTGTTACTCTAGACTGCTTCCATTGCTCTGGATAGACACCAGTTTTGAGACATAAATTGAACATATGACAGAGCGGAACACTGAGTGACTTTTTACAGTTTTTCAAAATAAAAGGTGGTATACCGTCCGGTCCAAGAGAGCTACTCATTTTCAGTTTATTTATTCCAAAAATTACGTCCTTTTGCGTAAAATCAACAATATTGAAACATTCAAAATTCGCGCTTCCTTGGAGATTAATTGCATTGTTATCAATATCTAATTGCGGCGGTTCTTGCAGAAAAACACTGGAAAAATATTGTGCAAACGCCTCCGCAGCCTCCGGACCAGAGAAAGTCGAGCCTTTATAGGAGATTCGGGGCTCGAAACCTCCCTTTGATCTGAGGCCGGATATATGCTGCCAAAAATCGCGAGGACATTTTTTGATGTTACGTTCAATAATTTGAATGTGGTCATTGTACGCGGTGGCAATGCGAGACTTTAGGTTGGTTCGGAGTAACGAAAACTCTAAATATTTTTCACTACTATTCGAGCGCTTCCATAGGGAATGAAGTTTGTTTATGTATTTGATATCCCGAATAATATCAGCGTTGAACCAGACAGGATAGCGCCTATCTCCTCGAGAACTTCGCCGTTTTTTCGGCATACAGCTATCAAAGATGTTGTAAATAATGTTATAAAACAGTTGACAAGCAGAGTTTACATCGTTTGCCAGCAGCACGTCATTCCACACGACTGCTGATAGCAAGTCGCACAGTTGAGTGTAGTCACATTTCCTAAAATTCCAGTCCCGAAAGGTTTCAATATTAGTAGGCAGTATCAAGTCACAATGACGTGCTCCGCAGACTCTTACCTGGATATCCAATGGGGGGTGGTGTCTGTCGGGGGGAACTGCGCCTTCTGTAGGTGAGACAGTAACCTCGCTGTCACCAGTACCGTTTCGACTTAAGACCACATCAAGAATCACTCCCCGACTATTAAGAACTGCGTTATGTTCAGAGAGCTGACAGTAGGACAGAAAATATGAATAATAGTTTACAATATTGGTCGATGCACTATAAAGATTTATATCGCCTTTGATTATTACCGTGTCTTTCAGGCGAGTAATGACACTTTCCACTTTACAAAACCAGTTCATATATTCCCCATCGCTTGCAGTGGGACACAGATATATCACGCACACGAAGAAGCGCTCGTGGCCCCGCGGACTCAGTGTTCTGTAAACGATCACTGCAGTAAGCAACTTTCACTATGGCCGGTCCATGGATGGGTGACCATTCATGTGATCACTTTGTGACATTTATTTGAGCGCTTCCGTGCTTCGGAAGGCACGTTAAGCCGTTGTTCCCGGTTGCCAGTAAAATGGCAGTCGTTAAGCTAAGTTGAAGGCTTTATTTCAACAGCAGGCAGTCACAACCTGCGCCTGTCCATTTAAACACGGCAATACGGCTCACCACCTATTACGTGGGACAAATTATACGAAGGTGAAATGTGGGCATATAATATGCCTCTGCCTACCCCTTCGGGGATAAAGGCGTGACCATATGTATGTACGAAGAAGGGGCGACCATTCCAGGAAAAACTAGCCCACATATCCTCCCCTGTGTCTGTTTCCAGGTCGGATCGCCGTTGTAGCGATAAAGGTGGCCGTGAGGCAAGTAAAACTCCACCGCATATTGTTCTCCTGTCGCGACGCATTACATTCCAATCGCCGTGAGAGAGTTCAGAATCTTCAATAGAACTGTCAAGAAAACTTTCCGTGATAACAACTAAATTGTGTTCTAACGCTGATAAACTATTACGCCAAGTTCTTAATTTTGTCTTTAACCCGTTGGTATTCTGGTAAAAAATCTTAATACTGCACTTATATTGTCGATTTAGCTTTGTCGATTGATCTTATGAACAATATTCAAGCTATTATTTATTTTTTAAACACCTCAGATTTTAAAACAATGATAAAAAGTGTAGAATCTAGAACAATTAGGCATTTAGCGTACACTTCAATCACTTCATACGCCTGACAGGGATGTTCTGGGTAGGACCTGTGTCGCTCTGTCATCCGTGACCTGCTACGTTCGCCGCGAATCGATCGTTTTAATTAGAAGTAGTTGCAGAAATCTGTAAATATTATTTTGTTTTTATTTGTAAATATTAGGATAAGTACGTTATTGTGTATAAATAAATAAATATCGTGTAATATAGTGATTAGTGACTAGGTACTCAGTGAATATGGGTAAAAAAAAGCCAAGAGAAATAAAATGCCCAGATGTCAATTGCGGCTACTACGACGGCAAGTATGGTAAGTTCCTACAAGTATTGTTTTATCTTTATTATATTTATAAAAATACACAACCAAATAATTAACTGACGGGCATGATGAAATTATAAGGTTGATGCTGAGCGAAGCGACTGAAGCCAACAGCTGCCATTATTTTGCTACCTGCTGAAGAGGCAGTACAGTAGCTAAACGTACTCATATAGGCTTAGAGATCTCCCATTCCAGTCCTCTTCTACGTAGGTACAGGTAGGTGTCATTTAGCAAAGGCCAAGTAAGTTAGATCACGGCTGTTTTTGGTAATGAATGACTGTGAGAAATGAACTCGGTGCCCCAAAGTTGCTTGGGACCTTACGATAAGAAGAGGGATAGTATTTACCTAAACCACAGTAACTACTAGGTATAAAATATTCTCTTTTTACTATGCCTGAACAATCAACGTATTGCCCGTTCGCTCTAAGTTTGCCTTTCCCCTCCCATACTACGCCTATACACCATCCTGTCCGCCAGCGGCAACCTTAGCGCGAACGGGTAGTAAATAATATATGTTTGACGCTTAGAGTATAATAGTAGATTCACGTTGTTATTGCTACACTGTATAAATTATAACAGTAGTACCTACCCACTACTGACATAAAAGAACAAACCCTTTGTTGCCTGTGGCACTACCGCTTGGCACTACCAGTAGTGTCACGGGAAATTTTACTTTCCCGTGACACTACCGTTCTTATTGGCTAATTAAATCCATATAGTATAATTTCCCATGGCACTACCAATTTCCAATGGCACTACTGCATACCAAACATATCAAATCAAGAGCAACCGTGTTTTCTCGTGGTCTCATTATGACTGATCGTAAAACAAATGAAGATCGATAAAATAAAGGAAGATCGTCAAAACAAATGAAGATCGGCAAAACAAACGAAGGTCGATGAAACAAATGAAGATCGGTAAAACAAATAAAAATCAGTTAAACAAATGAAGATCGGTAAAACAAATAAAGATCGACAAAACAAAAGAGGATCGGCAAAACAAAATGAAGATCGGCGAACAAATGAGGTTCAGCAAAATAAATAAAGATCAAAAAAACAAATGAAGATCGGTGAAACAAATGAAAATTAGCAAAACAAACGAAGATCGACAAAACAATGCAGATAAATAAAACAAAGGACTATAAGCAAGTCGATAAGGTCAAAAATTACTCGCTGTCAAATTTTGTAATCTAGATGCGATTACCATTCAAAAAAATAGATGCAAGCAAATCTTGCCCTTAATGACACTTACCTAAAAATGTGCTTTTACGCGTTTATAGACATCACTGATCACGAAAACATAAAAAATATTTACATAATTATGCATGCTCATAAGGTCGAGAATTGCTTGCACCAATTTTTTTTATGGTTATCGCATCTAGATTACAAAATATAGGTCTAAACTAATTTTGACCATATGAACATGCTTAATATTTATTAATTTTTTACGTATTCATGATCAGTGATGTTTATAAACGCCTAAAAGCACATTTTTAGGTAAGTGTCATTAAGGTGGAGAATTGCTTGCATCTATTTTTTGAATGGTAATTGCATCTAGATCACAAAATATGACTGCAATTTTTTTATATTTTTTTGTTTTATTGATCTGCATACGTTTTATCGGTCTTCATTTGTTTTTTCGATCTTTATTTGTTTTGCCGATCTTCATTTGTTTCCTCGCTATTCATTTGTTTCGCCGATCTTAATTGGTTTTGCCGATCTTCTTTTGTTTTAGCAATCCATTTGCTAGTAGAGCCACGGGAATAATATTTCCCGTGGCACTACTGGTAAATGGTAGTGTCAACGTAAATGTACAATTACCTGTAGCACTACCAGTAGTGTCACGGGAAATTAAAATTTCCCGTGACACTACTAGTAGTGCCAAGCGGTAGTGCCACGGGCAACAAAGGGTTTGAAGTCGGTTCTATTTTTTACTACTTTTTTTTATCATCATTTTAATTGTGAGACGAGCCGAGAAAAGATAATAAGAAAAAAAATCCGTCAATAATTTATGAAATCAATTCGAGCAGTCTTCGAAGAGGTAAGCATAGGTATAACATAAGTAGCAAAAAATAATAGAATGCATCTTATGAGTAAAATAATGCGTTTATTTATTTTACATTATAATATGAATAAGACAAGTAACACGCACGCCGCATGTCAGCTTAGACCTGTGTTACAAAATACAACCAATGATAGATGGCGCTTACACCAACATAGTCAATTTTAAGTCTATTTGAAGACCCTACTCCTAGTTAATATTTGTGCAAAATTTTAATCAAAAATATTGAGTACTTTTCGAGATCCTTCCGGACAAAGCAAAATTAACAGACAAACAGACAAAAAAATTATATCTACATTTTCGACTTCGGTATCCTGTGTAGAACCACCCGCGAGTATTTTTTTAAATATGTTTAATGTACAGTTTTGACTTTAGATCTTTTTATTATATGTATATAGACTAGGAACTTAGGTTGCCTAGAAAGTTTTCAAAAACCTATTCTTAGTCTCCCGCAGGCTGGATCCCGCAGGTGGCCCCTTCCGAGGTCCGTGGAAGCACAAGGGATATAAACCCTTGTTTGCAAAAATAAAGGATTGAATTGAGTACTTAAACCAGAAAAATAATAAATATTTATGGGAGACTTCCATACAACAAACGTGATTTTTTTTTGCCTTTTTTATTAATAACGGCAACAAGTACACACTTGAAATGAACGCCGCAGACGTGTCTTCGCCCAAGACTATCGGTCTCCATAACCAGGGGCCTGAAGACGGTGAGGGGGCTGCTCACCGTCCTTACAGAAGCAGGCCCATGACGGCAGCGTGACGTGAGGGATTTATGCATACCCCCTTCAGAAGCGGGATCACATCCGAAACACCCAAAGACGCAGGATTGCACCCGAACCTACCCCTAGGCGAGGCCGTAGTGGCGGCCGTGGTTCTGTTGGGAGTCCTAGGACATCCTTCCGAGGGCTTACCCTGGGCTCCCAACCATAGGCTGTTGAGCGAAACGTGAGGTTTTTAGTCGGTAGGAGTCCGGCATAGCATCCATGAGGATTTTCTCTCACGTTAAAAAGAAAAAAAAAGGGTTTATAACCCTTGCTTACAAAAAATAAAGCTGTTACAAAGTTGAATGAAAAAGGTACATGTCCTCAAAGTCTCGCTCTCGTATGTCAATTCGGTGAATCAGCTTATTGATAGAAATATTGGCATGCAAAATTCAATATTTGTTGTTATGGCGGCAACAGAAACACATTATCTGTGAAAATTTCAGATCTCTAGCTATGTCCATTCATGAGCTACAGCCTCGTGAAGGAAAGACAGAAAGATAGACAGACGGACAGACAAACAGACAGACTGACCGACAGACAGACTGACCGATAGACAGACAGACGGACAGCGAAGTCTCATGAATAGGGTCCCGTTTTTTTACCTTTGGGTACCTACGGAACCCTAAAAATTATCCACTTTTTCATACATTCATATTTACTAAAAGAAAGTAACGATTATTACACTCAAAATTAAAGTATGAAAGTACCTACGAGTACTAGGTACTTACGATTCACGTGTATCTTTTTTTGCAAATGAACCACCGTTCAATCTCGGAATCGATGAGCTGAAAAAAAAAAAAGACTTTGAGGGTACACTACAACGAAACGGCTAGACTACAACGAAAAATAAAACTACACGTTCCCTTTGTTGCCCGTGGCACTACCGCTTGGCACTACTAGTAGTGTCACGGGAAATTTTAATTTCCCGTGACACTACTGGTAGTGCTACAGGTAATTGTACATTTACGTTGACACTACCATTTACCAGTAGTGCCACGGGAAATATTATTCCCGTGGCTCTACTAGCAAATGGATTGCTAAAACAAAAGAAGATCGGCAAAACCAATTAAGATCGGCGAAACAAATGAATAGCGAGGAAACAAATGAAGATCGGCAAAACAAATAAAGATCGAAAAAACAAATGAAGACCGATAAAACGTATGCAGATCAATAAAACAAAAAAATATAAAAAAATTGCAGTCATATTTTGTGATCTAGATGCAATTACCATTCAAAAAATAGATGCAAGCAATTCTCCACCTTAATGACACTTACCTAAAAATGTGCTTTTAGGCGTTTATAAACATCACTGATCATGAATACGTAAAAAATTAATAAATATTAAGCATGTTCATATGGTCAAAATTAGTTAAGACCTATTTTTTGTAATCTAGATGCGATAACCATAAAAAAAATTGGTGCAAGCAATTCTCGACCTTATGAGCATGCATAATTATGTAAATATTTTTTATGTTTTCGTGATCAGTGATGTCTATAAACGCGTAAAAGCACATTTTTAGGTAAGTGTCATTAAGGGCAAGATTTGCTTGCATCTATTTTTTTGAATGGTAATCGCATCTAGATTACAAAATTTGACAGCGAGTAATTTTTGACCTTATCGACTTGCTTATAGTCCTTTGTTTTATTTATCTGCATTGTTTTGTCGATCTTCATTTGTTTTGCTAATTTTCATTTGTTTCACCGATCTTCATTTGTTTTTTTGATCTTTATTTATTTTGCTGAACCTCATTTGTTCGCCGATCTTCATTTTGTTTTGCCGATCCTCTTTTGTTTTGTCGATCTTTATTTGTTTTACCGATCTTCATTTGTTTAACTGATTTTTATTTGTTTTACCGATCTTCATTTGTTTCATCGACCTTCGTTTGTTTTGCCGATCTTCATTTGTTTTGACGATCTTCCTTTATTTTATCGATCTTCATTTGTTTTACGATCAGTCATAATGAGACCACGAGAAAACACGGTTGCTCTTGATTTGATATGTTTGGTATGCAGTAGTGCCATTGGAAATTGGTAGTGCCATGGGAAATTATACTATATGGATTTAATTAGCCAATAAGAACGGTAGTGTCACGGGAAAGTAAAATTTCCCGTGACACTACTGGTAGTGCCAAGCGGTAGTGCCACAGGCAACAAAGGCTTCAAACAAATCCTGATAAATTAAATTTACTTCGCACAAAGATAAATGTATTTTGATTTTTCATATTTTATTCAATATCATATTGAAGTCGGCGCCAAGTTAACCCATAGGTTTACTTGGCGCCGACTTCAGTAGGTATTATTAATGGCACCAACTTCAATATCATATTGAATACAATCTGATAAATCAAAATACATATTATTACTTTGTGCTATGTAAATTTTATTTTTCAGGATTTTTTTGAAGTCAATTCTATTTATTACTAAAAATTTTTTGATCATCATTTTAAGTGACGGGTGGACCGAAAAGTATATCTATCTAGGTGTAAAGTTCTTATCAATACAAATCAATCAAGCCCAAACACAAGGTACGTGCTGTAAATCGTTAAATAATTCCCTCGACTGTCTTTCGGTTCCATCGACTCCAGATCTTCATTAAATTGTAGTACATTAACAGTGGGCGCACACTAGGCGTCTTGTCACGGCGACAAGCTGTGGGCGCCAAATTACATACATTTTGTTCTAAGCTCCGCACACTAGGCGACATGTCGCCGCGACTCCGAGACAAGCAAGGGGAGTCTTCGCGTCTGTCGCGCTATTGTCGCGGCGACACGGCGACAGTCGCCCAGCGACAGCTTTGGACAACGTGTTCCTTGCACAACGTCTGTCACGGGCGTCAAGTCGCCCGATGCAGGCGCACACTGCGCGACAAGTCGCTGCAACATGTCGCCGCGACTGTCGCCTAGTGTGCGCCCACTGTAAAGCACTTCATTAAAAAGTTACCAAACGCACTAGTTGTCCCTACAATTTTCGGTGGTTGCCCTCGATTTCTCCTGGATCCCATCATCAGATCCTGACCTGGTAAAAATGGGACTACCTCAGAAGTAAACCCTATTGAAGAAAAGAAAAAAGAATTAAATCCGTCTATAATTGACGGAAATATCAGTGAACATACATAAAAAAAAACATACAGACGAATGTAGAACCTCCTCCTTTTTTGAAGTCGGTTAAAAATAAGGAAAGGTTTCTTACAACCCCATTTTGAATATACCTGCTAACAGGCACTTACTAAATAAAATGTCTTATAAAGGTTTGATAAACTTATACTTCTGTTGTAATTTATTTGGTAGTACAAAAAGTGCGGCATGAAATACACGCTGCACCAACTGTCAACGTCCAATTGCACCAACTGGCAACGTCCAAACAAAGTGCTTGGGGTCAAATGAGTTCATGTCGATCGCATGCTACGGGGGTATCGCCCGCGGTGAGGTGAGGTGGTAAAAATACCTAATGCGCTCTGGCATTCGGCCCTTAAAAGATAGACATATGCTGCAACGGACTTTTTTTTGAACTTTTTATGAGAATCAATTTGGTAATACATAATTTTTATGACTTTAACCAATTACACAGCGTAGGGTCAAGTGTTCAACAATGAAACACTAAAAGTTCATAACCTCGTACATCTTATGTTTTTGCTGATAGAAGTCTATAATTTTACAGGCATGTAGTCAATATGATTGGGTATCGAATGTCATTTATAGATTTTTTAAATAAAGTGATTTGAATCGACAAAGAAATAAAAACTAAGAAATGGGATTTGTGTCATTGTGTCCATATAGGCGTACACAATGAAACACCATATATTCAACAATGAAACACCATAAATAAACTGTGCCTAATTCAAATTTTGTTTAATGTAGGTAGTTATTAAAGAAAGAGCAGTCCGTTTCTACGTTAAATGCAGTGGCACGACGTGCCATATGCTGCATGTTTCAGGCTTTTTTAATGACAGTTCTGCATGCCCTGATTTATAAGACCGTAAACATTCGATTCCAGCCATTTTCCCAGCTAACAGAATATCGAATATTGTTATTTTTTGCCATTTGGTAAGCAATACGCCCGCGTCCTTTTTACAGCTTTGTTACGCGCCATCTTAAAATAAAAACAAATTTTAATAGATAAGGTTACACAATATCAACCAATAAAAATCTAGATTTATATATGTAGATATCTTATGATGGTACACATTAAAACAGTGTTTCATTGTGTCCATTGTTAAACTGTTTCATTGTTGACTACCTAGGGTTTATCTAACTAACTTTTAATTTATGTTCACAAAATTGTAACTTTGAAATGCCAAAATAATCTACAAAACATGTAGAATGCAGGATAATCATAAAAAATATAATATTCCTAACCATTAAATAATGAAAAATCTTTATAGATAGCCAGAAATACATCAATTTTTGACGAAAATAGTAAAAATGAGCCGCAGACGCGTCTTTTCTCACGCGGTGCCGCCGCAAACTGGGATGCGCCGGTGGTATCTATTGAGTGTCCTTACGCGATATATTGCACTAACTGCCAACGACGCGTTTTCGAAATATTACTATGTTTTATTGTGTACCACTGTTTCATTGTTGAACACTTGACCCTACGCCTCGGTAGCTCTCAGATAATAATAAAAAATCCCCGTTTTCGAAACATTCTTCATTGCTACTCCGCTCCTATTCGTCTTAGCGTGATGTTATTTAGCTTATAGCCATCCTCAATAAATGGACTATCAAACTGTAAAAGAATTTTCGAAATCAAACCCGTACTTCCTGAGATCCTAACGTCCAAACAAACAAAGTCTTCTGACTTAAAATTTAGTATAATATGGATGACACTTTATGTATGTTAATTAGTGTCCGACCGAAACTAGTTTTTCAGCCGAAACCGAAACCGCAACCGAACTTTCGGCCGGTTTCGGTTTTGGTCGAAACTGCTCACGTGCTCAAACTAGAAAAAAAAACCGGCCAAGTGTAGGGTTTTTTTTTTCTGATTTTCGTAGGTAGGTATTTTTAGTTTTGACTCTCTATCTATCAGCCTCGTGACTAATAGACAGATGGACGGCTAAGTCTCATGTCTCGTTTATAGGGTCCTGATTTTGTGAGCGTCAGGATGGACGGTCACTACCCATAGATCGCATCGAAACAGTTATAGCTAGTTGCTACCTAGTTGCTACTAGTTGCTACCAATCATTAAATAGTTGCTACCTTTGTTTTAAACAAGATAAACGAGTTTTTAAGGTGACCGGCCATTCTGACATCAGAATGGCCGGTCACCTATGCAGGGAGGAAAAACTAAGCAAATGAATTGAGTTTTTTTATAAGCAATAGTTGCTACCAGGTTGCTACCTTCATATATGTCGGTTTAGACCTCGTAGCATTTAAGGATTCATAGTTATAGTAATTTACTATTTTGATGGCGAAGCGCCTGTAGGAAATAAATGAGCAAATGAACAAAATACAATTTGGTAAGTTTATAAGCAGGCGTTATCAGTTTTTATTTATTTTATCTGTTATAAATGTGGAATATAATTATGTAGTTGAGATACCCAAACTTACTTAAAAGTGTATATTGCAATAATAAAACAGAAAGATATGCTTGAATATTTGTAATTTAATTAAAAAATAACATACATATCGACGGTACAATGGAAAAACACTTTAAGCGACACTTTGGTCGATAATGAGTTATATATATTTGGAATCATCCACCGTATCCCGGTAGTTCCATTGCGTAGTCGTCGATTGATCTTGGTTTCGTAGCGATCTGACCTCTTTGGTGTCGCTTCAAGTAATGGCTTATTTTTTTCAGACGCTAAATGAAGTGACACAAAATTGTAGCGAATTTAGTCAAATTACCGGTTAGAGTATCGACTGCTTATTAAGATTGTTATTTGATGTGTTTTCTTTTTCTGTTTCGGATATCCCAAGTCACTTAAATCGTTTTTCTCCGTCATAGGAAATGCGACGTAAAGCACTAGAAGTGTTTTGGCTCACTCTTGTATCACTAGTGCCTAGTCGCTACATTCGTTTCTCCTTGCTTTCATTGTATCTGTAAGAGTTTAATGAGAGTGTTAATAAAGTTAATGTGTTTTGCCTTCACGATCATTATGACATATTATGGATTTCAGTTTTTTTGCAATTGCAGAAAGAATCGATAGTGTCCGTTAAAGTAACACCTTCAAAATGTTTACAGAAACTATTAAGTGAACCGACATCGTCTTTTATTCCCACAAATTCGGTTCATTTAATTTTGTCGACTACCTAAATAATGACGATTGTCGCTTAAAGTAAACATTGTTTTCAAATCGTGTTTTCAATAATCAGATTTTTACAGAGCTTGGACCACGGTGGGCGCTAATTTTTATCCTAATATCTCTAAAGTGAAACGCAAATTCAATGCTGCAAATTTCAGAGTAAACTACCTAAATCATGTCCAATTTAACCCTACAAATACTCAAATTTGTTAATTTACTGTGGCATTACTAGTTCAGGGCACGTCAATCTCAATTCCAAAACAGTATAGGGCTCCTTGGAGTTGAGGTTTCTAGTGACGTTCGGTACCGTCATTTGAACGACAAGGCTAAGCTGCGCCGTTAAAGCTCGGTGTGCTTAGCAGGGAATGTTGGTACTTCACTGGTGCAAACACTGCTTATTTATAAGTTGCAAGTAAAGTGCTGAATGATGAAAAGAAGCACCTGAATATCAGCTTCACCCATTCGAATTGATACAAAGGCATGCTATGAGAGTTAATAACCATCACATAATTACAGGCGGAGTGGACTCGTTTTACGATAGGAAAACTCCACCATCTTTTGAGTGAACTACAGCCTGTACAATGGTTAGTGTTCTGACAAATAGGTTAATACGAAAATGACACGGCCCACGGTTACTTTCTATGATTACACTGCTTGCCAGAAACAGGGTTCATGCTTACACTTACACTTTAATACATTGTATGTAGCGACGTGAGTTGAATAGGCAACTTAAGTACACAATTTTAAATGAACCGATATTGTGGGAATAAAAGACCATGTCGGTTAATTTAATAGTTTCTGTAAACAAGTGCAGAAAGAATCGATAGTGTCGGTTAAAGTTACACCATCAAAAGGTGTTACTTTAACCGACACTATCGTTCTTTCTGCAATTGCAAAAAAATACTTAAATCCATAATATGTCATAATGATCGTGAATGTAAAACACATTAACTTTATTATCGTTAACATTAACAATCTTACAAATACAATGAAAGCAAGGAAAAACGAATGTAGTGACTACGCACTAGTGATACAATAGTGAGCCAAAACACCTGTAGTGATTTACGCCGCATTTCCTACGACGGAGATAAACGATTTAAGTGACTTGGGATATTCGAAACAAAAAAAGAAAAACACATCAAATAACAATCTTAATAAGGAGTCCGGGACGGACTGACCGTCCGTCTGTGGATGATCGTCCACTCTAACTAAGCGGGAATTTAACCAAATTCGCTATAATGTTGTGTCACTTCATTTAGCGTCTGAAAAAAATAAGCTTAATAGTGCCATTACTTGAAGCGACACCAAAGAGGTCAGATAGCTACGAAACCAAGACCAATCGACTTGGAAAAATTCGCTGATTCCAAATATGTATATAACTCATTTTCGACCAAAGTGTCGCTTAAAGTGTTTTTCCTTTTTACCGTCGATATGTATGTTATTTTTTAAATTATTCATTAAATTGCAAATATTTAAGCAAACCTTTCTGTTTTATTATTGCAATATACACTTTTAAGTTTGGGAATCTCAACTACATAATTATATTCCACATTTATAACAGATAATATAAATAAAAACTGATAACGCCTGCTCATAAACTTACCAAATTGTATTTTGTTCATTTGCTCATTTATTTCCTACAGGCGCTTCGCCATCAAAACAGTAAATTACTATAACTATGAATCCTTAAATGCTACGAGGTCTAAACCGACATATATGAAGGTAGCAACCTGGTAGCAACTATTGCTTGTAAAAAAACTCAATTCATTTGCTTAGTTTTTCCTCCCTGCATAGGTGACCGGCCATTCTGATGTCAGAATGGCCGGTCACCTTAAAAACTCGTTTATCTTGTTTAAATCAAAGGTAGCAACTATTTAATGATTGGTAGCAACTAGTAAACCGGACCGGTAGCAACTAGGTAGCAACTAGCTATAACTGTTTCGATGCGATCTATGGGTAGTGACCGTCCATCCTGACGCTCACCTGATTTTACCCCTCCGTGCGTGTGCGCGTTCATTTAAGAAATATCTCCACCTAAAGATGGGTTTCTTTCCTTAAGGTGTGGAGTTACTCGTGGATGCTATTGCGAACTCCTACCGACTAAAACCATACGGTGCCATGCTACTGTATACGGAGGGTGTCCCGGGTAATTCCTCGGAAGGGTGTCTCTGGATTCCTGACAGACTTTGGCTACCACTGCCATCTCGCATGGGGCTTTCACCCTGCCACCTCACTCACGAACATGACATGCTTGTTGAAACAAGCGGCGGCGTCCCATTTACTCGTGCTGGCGATTATGGTTGGCACTACGGTATTCAGCGGGAGAATGTCCGTCTCTACACTTGCCACGAGGATCTGGCGCTGATTGATTTCCACGTTGAGCACTCTACCACTGAGTTGTGCCCTGTGTCTTAGCTGCGTTCTTCGCCGTGCTGGCACTGTTCTGGTCTCCCTGTGTGTTGGGGTTAGAAATACACTCCAGAGCAATGAATCCGGGTCACTTAAAGAATGTTAAAAATCTCGGAAACTAAAAATGATAGGTTAATGCAATAAATTGTATTTAATAGACAATGTAATACTCCTTAAATGAAAGTAAAAAAAATATGAGTCACCATACATTTTATTAACACAAAATTACATAAAGAAAAAACTGCTGATCTCTCCTTAAAACAAAAATAGGAAACATGAAATTTTTGAACTTTATTACGATTTTCTTGAATTTTAATACTTCGTATTGCCTCCTCGTGCTTCCATTACTGCGTTTACGCGGTTTGGCATGCTGTACACCAAGTTCCTTATACGATTTTGGGGAATATTCTCCCATTCCTCTGTGAGAGCAATTTTGAGCTCACGAAGCGTGATTGGGGGAGGGTTTCGTTGTTTTACGCATCTGCCTAGCTCGTCCCAAGCATGCTCGATCGGGTTGATATCCGGGCTGCGCGCTGGCCACTCCATACGAGTAATGTTCATCTCTTGAAGGTAGTCATTCACAATCCTACCTGTATGAGGTCGGGCATTGTCATGCATAAATATAGCATCCTCACCTAAATTGACCATAAATGGACCAACGTGATCATTGAGGATTTCTTCCACATATCTTACGCTAGTTAAAGAGCCGTTTTCTATGATCACCAGCTCTGTGCGACTTTCAGAAGAAATTCCGGCCCACACAAGTACAGACCCACCACCGTAGGCTACTTTTTCTTCGATGCATGCTTGCTTGAATCTTTCCCCTGGTCTTCGATACACTCTGTGTCTTCCATCGTGCTTGTAGAGCATAAATTTTGATTCGTCGGAGAACATAACTTTTGACCAATCTTCAATACTCCAATTTACGTGGCTCTGGGCATACCTTAGTCTCGAAATACGATGCCCACGCTCCAGTTTAGGGCCGTTTGCAGGTCTAAGGGGTTTTAAGTTAGATTCAGCAAGCCGACGTCTTACTGTCCATGCACTTGGGTTACTTCCTCCGAGGCGTCGAAACTGATTGGTGAGTTCAGTTCCTGTGAGAAAGCGATTTCGAAGCATGGTGTTCACCAAGTATCGGTCTTCTCGTGCTGTGGTACACCTGGTTCTGCCCGTTCCTGGTCTGCGTAGGTTAGAACCAGTTTCTTCGTAACGTCGGAGAACTCTTTGTACTGTTGACAGCGACACACCGACAGTCCTGGCTGTATCGCGCTGACTCCGGCCGGTTTCCAGCATTGTAAGTATTCTGGTGCATTCTTCAGGCGTAAGCGACATAATTTCAGCTTGATTAATGAATATAGAGCACTATCAACATGGTTTATGTACCCACATAAATGACAGATTACAAACAAAAGCAACACCAAATGCTGTAATTTCGTAGTTCCATCTTCGAAAGTGGCCCTTTTTCAAATTTGATTTTTTTATGATATAACTTTACAATAACTAAGAAGTTTTAATACCTTTATTTAAGGAGTATTACATTGTCTATTAAATACAATTTATTGCATTAACCTAGCATTTTTAGTTTCCGAGATTTTTAGGATTCTTTAAGTGACCCGGATTCATTGCTCTCGAGTGTATTAAGAAACAAGAATAATTTATTATTTGTTTAATATTTAAAACGATACGAACGAACGATAAATAAATAAAAAAAATAACTGAAAGTGCCGGACTCGCGCACGTAGGCTAGGGTTCCGTGCAAGAAAAGCTGCAAAAAATCACGTTTGTTGTATGAGGAGCCCCCTCTTATATTGTTATTTTGTCTATTTTTATTATTTGTTGCTATAGCGGCAACAGAAATACATTATCTGCGAAAATTTCAAATATCTAACTATATAGCAAGCAGTAAATCATGCACCGTTGCATGAGTTACAGCTTGCTGACAGACAGACATTCTACCAACGAATCTTAGTTATGGGGCAGGACGCCATTACTAAGATTTAATAAAAAATATTTAATTTAAAGATTTTACCCTTTTTGTACGGAACCGACTACAAAGGAGTAGGTTTATGTAATGTTCAAATTTGCTTTTTTAGGATTCCGTAATCAAAAATAAAAAGTCCAATCAATCGATCGTCGATCGACGGCATCGATCGATGGCAGAATGGTTTAGTCGACGTCAATCGGTAATTTCTATCACACCAATCAATCGATCGTCGATCGACGGCATCGATCGATGGCAGAATGATTTAGTCGACGTCGATCGATAATTTCTACATACCAATCGATCGATCGATGGCAGAATTGTTTAGTCGACGTCGATCGATTGTTTCTATCACATCAATCGGTCGATCGACGGAATCGATCAATGGCAGAATGATTGAGTCGACGCCGTCACGTCGTCAACGTCGAATGATGTCATCAACCGGTAATCAATCGATTGGTTGGTCGAACAGTATCCGTCGATCAATTAAAGCTATTACACCAGTCCATCGACATCGATCGACGTTGATCGATGCTGTCGAACGACGATCGATCGATTGGTCTTTTCAATGATTGTAATTGCTTGTGGTTTGAATAACATTCGCTCGTGCGCTCGTGGCCCCGCGGACTCAGCGTTCTGTAAACGATCACTGCAGTACGCAACATTTACTATGGCCGGTCCTTGGATGGGTGACCATCCATGTGACCACTTTGTGACGTTTATTTCAGCGTTTCCGTGCTTCGGTAGGCACGTTAAGCCGTTGATCCCGGTTGCCAGTAAAATGGCAGTCGGCCATTATGGGGCGGCCTAATAAATTTCAACAGCAGGCAGTCACAACCTGCTTCTGTCCATTTTTGACACGGCAATGCGGCTCACCACCTATAACGTGGGACAAAATCTTAAAAGTGAAATATGGGCATATAATATGCCTCTGCCTACCCCTTCGAAGATAAAGACGTGATTTTATGTATGTTAAATAAAATTGTAGGTATTATTGTAACTATAGATTGCAAGTCAATCGTAAATCTCTAAATCTTAGATAAAATATTTAAAGTAGGTAATTAGTAGGTATGCTGAATGCTCTAAATCTTAGGTTAGCAACATATAAACACATATGATCAATGATATATAAAAAACTATAGATACGTTACCAACACTTAAAAATGGCAACAAAAAAGTCTGGCAATTGCCTTAATTTTCGTACATGCTACCATAGATAATTTCATAGAAATTCTTTTTTTTGAAAATAAAAAATATTTGCCATTTTTGAAAGCCGTGATGTTCGTACATGACGTGTCTATATTATAATACGTCGTTGCATATAATATAATATATTCTTTAATTAGACTACCTCACAACAGTCTTCTGCATCAAAAAGCCATTCTCATAAATAAATAAATATGCGCGGACATTTCACACAACGCTATCTGATCCCAAAATAAGCTAGGAATAACCTGCTTGTGTTATGGGTATCAGACCACGGATATTAATCTATACTATCTATACTAATATTAAAAAGAGGAAAGATTTGTTTCTTTGTTTTTTTTTGTTTTTTGTTTTTTTGTTTGTTTGTTTGTAACGAATAGGCTCCGGAACTACTGGACCGATTAGAAAAATTCTTTCACTGCTGGGAAGCTACACTCTTTGCGGTGAACATAGGTATCTATTATTTTATTTCCGTATTCCCACGGGAACGGGAACTACGCGGGTGAAACCGCGTGACGTCCGCTAGTACTTATATACTTTTAAATACATGCTTCTCATCCAGATTCTTGAGACAAACATTTATCCTCATTGATTGAAATATTATAATGTAAGTAGAATGCAGTCGCTCCTTGTGGCAGGTCTGGACGTGGACACTCTCGCTCGAGACCATGTTGCGAGCCATTATCTCCAGCGGGAGTGAGTGGGGCAGCGCCGCCTCTTTCTGCGAGCAGGTCATGCTCATGAAAGTCACAGCGGGTACTCTCCCACCCGAGTTCCGCAGTCGGCCGACCTGTATTTGCCCAAGACTATCGGCCTCCATGACCGTGGGCCTGAGGACGGTGAGGGGGCGGCTCACCGTCCTTACAGAAGCAGACCCTAGGCGACAGCGTGCTGTGAGGGACGTACTCCCCCCCTAAGAAGCGGGTTGACACCTGAAAAACCCCCTAATGACGCGGGACAGCACGCGGACCCCCCCTAGGCGAGGCCGCAGTGGTAGCCGTAACTAGCTTTGATCAAGTCTATTCAAAAAATCCGTTTATAATCCACGCGCAACGAGAACAATGCGGAACCTTGTCAAAGAAAATGGAAAATGACAGATTTCAAGTTAGGTATAGCTTCATCAAAAAGGTTCGAATATCTTCGACAAGGTTCCGCATTCTTCGCGTTGAGCGCGGTTCAGTGGCGGATTTACAAATTTGCCGCTAGTAGGCCATTCAATTTTTGCCGCCCCTACTGACTTTTGAAATTCAATACGTTAGTTTAATCCCGTTATTAGTATGATTGTGAACTTAATGATATTTCTGTCAGTTCCTAGATTATTTTTATATGTACTGAAGAGTTTAATGTTGACCTAACAAGTTTATTTGACAGGCAAAACAAAAAACCCCCGACTTTAAAGCGTAAAACCTCTGTAACTTTTAAACGGCTCAATCGATTTTCATCAAACATGTCTAAGAACACTCGCCCGTAGACCACCTGTAATACAAAAAAAAACTAAATTGAAATTGGTTCATTCGTTCGGGTGCTACGATGCTACATACAGACAGACAGATACGTCAAACTTATAACACCCCTCTTTTTGCGTCGGGGGTTAAAAACAGCAGCATGTATCTACTAATCATAAGGTGGGGAAAGGCATGACTTAAAAAACCTACCCTATATAAACACAGACAAAATAATGAGTGGTCAGTAAACATTGTTTTTGTTAAATATTTTTTATTGCACTTAAGGCGAAGTGCAATTGTGTCTCCAGCGATTCGGAGGGGGTGAAGCAGACGCAAGATGTTCGGGACGCTCCGTGCGTCGGAAACGTATTCGCGCGTTAACCCGTTCACTACGCAATTGAAATCATTGACAGAAGTACAAGTTTACATAACTATTTTTTTCGCCCTGTTTAGATAAACCTCTTAGATTTTCTACTCGTGAGCAACTACTTAATTGATTTTGATGCAATTTTTATCACTAACATGTAATGAAATTCATTTTCATAATAATAGTCCAGTCAAAATAGACATTCCAGTTTGCATCAATTCCCAACAAGCTGGTTTTTTTTATGCAGGCCTTGAATACGTCATTGCAAATGATATGTCAAAAGTACAAGAATAGAACATAATATGTTTGAGAAGTACTTCAATTAATTTTTTTACCTGTGACGATTTTTGCCAGGTTGAATGAAAAAGTAAGAATCTAAAGTCAAAGTCAAAAAACATTCATTTCGTATAATCCTAATACATAGGCACTTGCGACACGTCAATGAATACAATGCAAATAGTACCAACAGTTCGGAACGCGGCCCGCTTGAGCAGAACTGGCAAGAAACTCGGCGAGCTATTCTTTTTGTGCACTACATATTTACAATAAGTAGATACTATAAACTAAAACTCTATCAGTAGAGCAAGCAGATCACTTCCAGGCTTCCTTATCAATCAAATAATCGTCAACTGTAGCACAATTTACTTTTTATACACTTTTTAAACTTAATTAGAGGCATGCTTTTTATTTCGCTTGGAAGCCTGTTGTAAAAACGTATAGTAAACCCAGGAAAGAATTATTGACTTTGTTCAGTCTACAATGATAAACGGCAAGGTTGTTTTTATGTCTGGTGTTCACATTGTGTCTATCGCTTAACTTAGTAAAACTAGATAAATTTTTCTGAACGTATGTTCAGAAAAATTTATCTAGTTTTACTAGATACTACAAACTCACGTTCCAACGGTTGAGTACGTGAGTTTGTCGCAAACATCTTCACAGACTTCAATTATATCATAATTAAATAATTCGTAAATTATATTAAATCATCAGGCACTTCTGAATATTTTGCTTTTCCGTGCTTCTGAGCCGTTGGTCCCGGTTTTCAGTAACAAATATTCACAAAATCATCTTATAGCGCTTAACATATAGGTACCACTATCCATTGAACATTGTATTACTGTTTTACATTGTAGCTTAAAAACAAAGTTAGGGTTGTATTGACTGTATCGGGTTGTAAGCTGTTTATTTTCAGTTCACTGATGGTTAAAATTCAAACTCATACTTACAACTTTCAAATTCAATACCTATCTGCATAAACTACGACGTACTAGCAGTAAAGTAAGACTACCAGAATATCAACAATACGCAATACGAGCATTGAAAACTGTAATTTTGGATAGGAGAATAGGTACCAATTTTTTGAGTTTTAATTTATTATATATTCAATACTACTGTTATATTGTAAATTTAGGAGAATTGGCCCACTGATTCATTAGTCATTAGTATTATACTCGTAATAACATTGATTTTACTTAAATATTAATAGAAATAATGTACGTATAAGCTCGGTCAAGGCGTCACATACATGAGCGCATTTATAGGTGGATCTTATGGACTTATCTATTATGTGGCATCAGGCGGACTTTGTATTGGAAAGTATGAAAACGTTACTATAACTTATATAATACACCAAATAAATTTACCCAAACAGATGCGATATTTTTACGCTCTTGAGCGTAAGCCTTGAATACTTCCTTTTTTGTTTTTTTTTATTACCCATTTTCGTTACTACGGCAGCGAATTACGTCAGCGGGCGCGACAAAGTTGTATACGGGTGTCCTCAACGAAGCCTGTCGGCTGACTGAGCGGGTGCTGTGACGTGGCTGATAGAGGCAAAATGCACTCCCGCTCAACAAAACGTTTTTTTATATTCAAACAATATGTTTTTAATAAATAAATAACAGGATAGGGTCTCGAGGTAACTTATTAGGGACATGGAAATAAAAAAAATTGTGTGGTACATTATATAACTACTGAATAAAATTGATTATAGTCAAGGCGATCACAGGTAAATTTACAGATTCGAGGCAACTTTGGGATAAATTTCTATCGAGCCGAATTTACTCAATCGTGTTTTGGAGAGCTGACAACCCTAGTCAATATACTTAATAATAATTATCCATTTAAAAAATTGTGAAAACCTTGGTAACACCACTGCAAAATTGGTTCGAAATATATTATGTCAAAATATGTATTTTGAGTCCCACTTCACCTTAACAGTTTAAAAACAATACAAACGATTTCTATTAAAATATACCTAACATGTTAACAATCAGTTAATGTTGAAACATATTACACGTTAAATATCATTTTTATAATGAAGGTAAAAGTTACTAAATTTAAATTTAAATTAATATTAATAATAGTTTATTTATTTATTAATTTTTATTTATTTTATCTTCACAACAATCAGATAACAGAAGATAATTAGCTAAGAACTACTTAAAGGTAAACAGAAAGAGCAAGGCTTGGTAATCTATACTTATAATAAAACTGTTGAGGGTCGAGAGTCTGTACATGGAAGATATTTTGAAAATTTCAATTGTAGGGCGTTCTATAATGGATTCTGAAGCCGAATATGTAATTTAAAATTTTCATGTCTGTCTGTCTGTCTGTCTGTATCCCGAATAAGTATCACGCCGAAACTACTGAACCGATATGAATGATACTTGGTACATTCCGAGCTTATAGTCCGAGGAAGGTTCTTGGATACTTTTGATCCCGATATTTTGCGCGGTTCCTGCGGGAGAGGGGATGAAAGATAAAATGGTTTTTCAGCTGTAAGTTCTCACCGCGTGGACCGATTTCAAATATTTTTTAAGTGTCAGAAAGGGAATGTTTTTAACATTGTTCCACACAAGTTTCATTATTGAGAGTTTTGTAGTTCAGAAATTAGAGGCATCTCAACTTTTCGAATTCAAGGGTTTCTTTGAATGTGAGGGACTTAATCTTTAAGCTCTTTTATGATTAAGCAAACAGGGCAGTTTCATACGCTCCCTTGAGTCTGTTGAAAAAATACCTGTCCTTTCATACACCTTATGTGGCGTAAACGAAGTTGCGAGGGTCAGCTAGTAAAACAATATACACGAAGTTGAGGAGAGATGGTGCTCGTGCTAGGCTCCGAAGATCGTGTGTTATGTGTTTTTATTTTATTTTTATTGAAACGCTATTGGAATCTTTTAAAATTCATGATCACATAAGTACCTAAGTATATATTACAGTGCGTTTATTAATCGTTTATTTATACAGTAGACCTGCGGTAATCCGGCCCCGGCTAATCCGGCACCCCCTGTAGGTAATCCGACAGAACCTAATAGTAGGTACCTACCCATTTTTTGACGATCGTCACATTATCGCTAATGTAAACAATGCAATATTGAGCGGGTTTATAACTAAAATAATATTTTTTAGATCGCTGCAATCAGAATTATTTTATAATGAAAAAGTTATTAAATATTTTGGTGTTGTTTATTTAACTAAATTCGACATCTGTAGAATTTGTAGGTACTTCAGCGACAATAACACATGGAATCTCATTTTTGGATCTGAAATTTGTCGGATTACAAGGTAGGTACCTACTCTTATGTAAAAAATTCCGAACTATACGCCTCTTGGATATCGTGCCGAAGCTACGGCAACGCCAACTGTCGGTTAGCGGCGACAACTCGAGGTCGTTCTTCACATAACAATGAACATTATGAATCGCATATAAGTCGCTACAAATTGGAGATTATTGTTTTGTTTAACGTAATAAGAAATTATTTTCGTAATATTATGAGCCGAACACTATAAATCAAGTGTGGATTCCAGAATATTTATTAATAATTAATATAATTATTATTAATCTATATATATAAAAATCAATGCCACTTTTCGTTGTAATTTTATAACTCGAGATAGGGCTCACCTTTCCAAACCAAATGTTTGGGCTTTGTTCGGACTATTTAGTAGATGGTTTATGTGAAGTTTGCACAAAATCGATCGAGCGGTTCTTGATTTATCACGCAAACGAAGTTGCGCGGGTCAGCTAGTACCTAATTTATAATTATTTCGCGAAAAGTCTGTGTCGAAAGGTAAGTAAATACACGAAACAATGAGATATTCTTTCATTTTCATTGTAATTTTTTCTACGTACTTATATATTTGTAGGATTATCGTATTATCTACTAATAATAAAAAAATAGACGATGATCAAATCAATTAGGTACCTAATTTAAAATTCTAGGGCTTAAATTATTCCAAAGCCATCATGTTCAGGAGGTCGTCGAAATCCATGATGCAGCTAGTGGAGAACAAATCATCAGTAGAAAAGTAATACCACAGACGAGAGTCAATAATCCACCGTACGATGTGAAAGTAGAGGTATCTACCTATGTATTAATTATTAAATCAATAAATAGTTGAATAATAATCCGAAAAAATCTATTTAAAGCAACTTTTCAACCATATACATGCAAAGCAGAAATGGAAAATGAAGATGTATCTCCTTATCAAAGAAATATAAATAACTAGCGGACGTCACACGGTTTCACCCGCGTAGTTCCCGTTCCCGTGGGAATATGGGAATAAAATATAGCCTATGTTCACCGCAAAGAGTGTAACTTTCCAACAGTGGAAGAATTTTTCAGATCGGTCCAGTAGTCCCGGAGCCTATTCGTTACAAACAAACAAACAAACAAAAAATAAAGAAAAAACAAATCTTTCCTCTTTTTAATATTAGCATAGATGAAGGAATAAGTATTGGTCATTGAAATTAGATTATCAGTAAACTACATTTTTCCTATCGGTATAACGGAACATTAACATTTTTTTGCATTATTAATGTTAAATTAGTAATATACATCGTTGGTGAAGACTATTTCATAAGAATAAGCATGAAATATCGAATCAATTATAATTTTATTCATTTAGTTATTTTTATTTAATCGTTTTTCATCTCTAGTATATTATAGATAATAAAACAAGGAAATAAAAAATAACTTGCACGTGATTCTCTAAAAATTATCATGCGAGATTAAACATGATTGTTTGTTTCGATATATATTTGTGCTGGTAAAATAAAATAATTTTAATAAAAGTAAAATAAAACATACAACACACGAACAGACATTTGACTTTTGTTTATGTTCGATACGTTATAATTATCAAATCTTTATATTATTTAAACTTACATTCTCTTACATTCTTCTGACGGCTTTCATCCACTCATCTCTTTTTTTAATTTCCCAATTTCGTCTCGGAAACGAATAAAAAGTCAATTCCCGATTCCGAGATTGGGAATTCTTGCACCCCACAACACAACAGTATCTCGTACCACCTATTTTTCGTTTTTTGAGAGACCACTTTTGAACGTTTTTGAGAGAATTACAAACGTAAACCGTACAGCTGACCGCACTCTAACGTCCGCGTGTTGCCTAAATCGGCCACAACGCGGCGCCACTAGAGTTGTCCAAGAGGCGTTTAAGGGGTCTTGGTGAGCACTCTATAATCCGACAAATTGGATATTCCGACACTGCCCTGCAAAAAGTTTGTCCGATTACCGCGGGTCTACTGTACCTATACGGATTGTGTACACGTATAATAATTATAAAAAAAAAATCTGCAAAAAAAAATTAGCAAAATTTGCCGCCCCTCTAAATCTGCCGCCCTAGGCACCGGCCTACTTGGCCTATTGGTAAATCCGCCACTGGCGCGGTTTATAACGGAATTTTGTTTTAGTCGCAAAAAATGTTATAGTTATCAGGCCTTAGTCGATATTCGCAACTTAATAACTACTTATTCATTTCTAGCATTTCAATCGAACTTTATTTTCGATGATACCTACTCTTATATGCCTACTCCATCTTAATTGATCTTAATGCTTATTGAAATGACAATTCAAAAAAATGTGTCTTAAAAAGAGGTTATAATTAATTCGGCCAGCACCAGTAGTAGGCGTTCAGTCGGCGCCATAGAGAATTAATTAAAATTCGAACTAAGAAAAAATAAATGACAATTGACTTTCCATTACTATCCGGCCGTGAAGTATGATTTATATTATGTAGCATTTTCCAGTGTCGATAGTCACTGTTGTTCATGTATTTTTTAAAATAGTGTTTAAACCTTAACAGTATTAAGTTGAAGAAGTGTTACAATGGCAAACACAGATTTTAGAAAGGACGTGACTATGCCTGTTCGACCAAGAAGTGTCTATACAGCGCATTCCTACAATCAGGTGATGACACTTTTCTGCTGTCCGTAACTATGCAATTCTGGGAAACTTACCCCTGATAACAAAGTTTTTAATCACGTAGTCGATGCGTTTGCAGCCCGTAAAGACTTGTTTCCAGTTTAAGTATGGTCGTCTACGACATAACATCTAAATAAATCGTCAAAGTCGACCCAATACGGTTCCTTGCCGTAAATTTCTAGAAATGTAAATATCTAAGCGCACGGTAGCGCACAGGCCAAATTCCAGCAACAGGCCGCGCGCAAGCCCTACACTATTTACACGAACCGTTGCGACCCACTTTTGACCCCCCTGTTAGTACTTACCGTTCGGATGAATTTCCAGCAGAACTTGCCACCACCATCTGTAACCAGTAATTTTGAGTCTACGACTGTGAAAAGCATCGATCCGAAAGACATCCGATGTAGCTGAACATCAGCTCCTCGAAGGACTTCCCTTAGGTTTGAAACTAGTCTTGACTGCCCTGAATTGGGGACGCTAGTATAACCGTTTTATTCGGTAATTAACTAAGATAATAAAACTGTATTTGCACCTTCGACCATGTCTGGTCTCGTAATATATACCAGAAACACCACAAATCTATTTATTGTTATGTTTTAATCAGGAAGAGTCCAACTTGTCTGCCTTCCAAGACTACAGCAAGTTTCTCGAAGGCGGGTTGGGACAGGCGGAGTTGGTGGGAGCTGCGAGCTGGCAGCCTCCATGGCGGGCGCCTCTGCAGCGCAAGGCACCTTTCTACCCGGGAGATGATATCTACCATGCCGACACTTGGCGGGAGCTTGAGGTACACTTGTCTACTACAGTTTGCAATTGCAACTTTATAATTTTCTATTTTTTGCATTCAAAATGCAATTAAGTCACTGGATAGCTAACTTATCACAAAATGTAGTACTAAAATAAGAACTGACACGATTTTTAGGTCATTCTGTAGGGTGTTCTTCTTGGTGCTCATAGATGATTGACATACATAACATGTATAAGTAGGTACCTAGGTAAAAAAAAGAAAATTATTATGTTTAATTCACTTCTTGTCTTTGTCTTCGTACCTCAAAAGGATAAAGACTGAATCCTTCTACAATTGGCTTTCATTAATGTACAGCTAAAAAAAAATCATACGATAAATAGATTTTCTTGAATATTTGTAACAGATGACTGAAGTAGTAGGTGGGGCCGGGTTTAACGCCTCTGTCACTCCGCACGGCACTGTGTGTCTTCGCCTGAGGGACCGTGTCAAGTAAGTACTAAGTATTTTTGTACAGTCTAGATCTAATGGGCTTAAGTCAACCTCACTTGTAGGCTGCATTTGCTTTATTTTCCATTTGCTTATTTGCTTATTTCTTTATTTAGTGAAGTTCGTGAACTAAATTCCCCGATAAAACTCTGCATTAAACTTTACTGCAGGTTTCTCGCTTATTACCTGGTCTAGGGACTGTCGTAGAAACTGGTTGCTTGAGCATTAGCAGGCAACCATGCGAACCCCACTTTCCCATATTTACAGGAGTCCTATTAAATATAATACTGTCTTTCTTGAAACAAGGTGTTTTCGGAATATGGCGTTAGTCCCTTATCATTTTTCACGTCTTTCACACCAACCAAGTGTTTGTGCGAGATAAAAATGGAGTTGTTTATTAAACCAAAACGAAGAGCCAACTGGATTCAAAGTTGTTCTTTTGTTTAGCTTTTATTGAAACTCATTTACATCAGTAAACACAACATGAGTGTAATGAACATACATAACAAATAAGTATCAATGACTGCATAAACCCAACCGAATTAAACGATGTTCGCCCGCCTAGCTCGGTCACCCGCCCGCTCGCGGTGTGGCGTGCGCTTTATCTAGATGTGCTACGGGTGCATAGGCACTACTATATTTATTTCCAGGAGGTGCAGCATCATCTGTTTATTTTTCAATGAACTTCCTGCCCTTTCAAGACTGTGCAGCTGCACCCTCCTGGGAACATTCCACCCTGCCAGAGCGGTGCAAGTGAACCCTTTGCACTCCCACAGCCTTCGCTCAGGCACGGATTCACTTTTTTACGCGTTGTACACTGAATAACCCATAGAAAATCGGTGCTTTAGAGTGGATATGACCATCGACGGTGCAGTGCGAGTAACCAACGCGAAGAACAACATCATCCTAGCATTATCGCGGTCAGGTGCTGCAGCGGCGCTCATTCATCCCAATGGCCGTGTCTATCACTACGGGTCGCGCGTCGAGATCCAAGCTCGCCATCAGCAAGGCAATAACAAGTGAGTTATCCTACTAATATTATAAATGTGAAAGTTTGTGAAGATTTTTGGATGTTTCGGTGTTTGGATGTTTGTTACTCAATCACGCTCTAACGGCTGAACGGATCGGGCTGAAATTTGGAACCAAGGTAGATTATAGTCCGGAATAACACATAGGCTACTTTTTATCCCGGGAAAATGTTCCCACGAGAAGCGGGAACGGGAACCAAATCTCACGCGGGCGAAGCAGCGCGCATCAGCTAGTAACAAAATATTCTCATTTAATTCAGTGCCTTTGTCTGATATGAGTTGCCCCTTGACCTGGGCTTTCTCTCTTCAGTAGTCCTCTGCTACAATGGGATGCGCGAATAAACAGTATTCCACGCCAACGAATTCACGCGCATCAGCTTAGTGTTGGCATAAGTTTGATAAGACCGTAGTTCGTTGTTGCAATCTCTTAGGCTCTTTTTATTACCCCAAATTAAAAAGAAAATATTCCGAAGCAAAAAGTAGGTACTTAGTTGTTTGCCATTTAAAACGTTATCCTTAACAGTAAAATCTTGGCTTCTAGTTCTACATTGCTCGCTATTCTCTGTTGTAGTTTCTTTCCTGTCACATACCTAATAATGAATACAGGACTTAGGTGAGACAGGATCAACAGATTCCAAAAATAATTTGATTTAATGATTTAGTAACCACAAAGCCATACTGCTAAATCTGAAGTCTTAACTTTTTGCAGTAACGATTTTAGACTCTGTAAATGAGTAATTTTTTAGTGTAACCGCCTGCCGTGCTTGAGGTGCTGGGTTCGATTCCCGGGTCGGTCCAAATATTTGCAATCCAAAAATACTTGTTTCGAAGTTTGGGTGTTTTCTATGTAGGTATAAATGAATGTATTTGGAAATATATAAGCTTAATATGGACTATATGATGTTGTGAGTGGCTACATTGCGCTGAGTAATAGAACGGTGATGAAACATAATCAGGTACGCGAAGATGTGGTACAAAGGCGTATCGTTCACGGCGGAGCAATGCGCGCTGGTGTACTTGGTGGACGCGGCCGGCACGCGCACCACCACCGACACGTTCCTCGACATGAGCCAGGACTTCACCCTCAATGTCTTCTACAAGTAAGGACTTTAATGTTAATAGCTTCATTCCTAGTAGCACAAGAAATGTCGGCAAGAATAGAATAAAACTAAACTTTATTTGTATTGTACACCATGTTGTAATTAGGTCTAGAATTGTTTGCATCAAATTAGCTCGGATCATGATACAACGCAACGTGAACCTTCCAAATTCTGCCATTCCACCAGGCTCCCGGTAAAGTTTGCAGGCAAATGTGACAGATAATTCACAAAGATATACGAAGAAAAGGTGAAGCAATTTTATTACATTTATCGATCATCATTTGTTATATAGATCTTAGTTTGTTTTAAAAATTTATACATTTACTTCCTATTGGGATTTGGGAACAGTCTTACTGGTTCCGTCACGGAACTTCTTGTGCAGAACTACTGGGAATATCCTTTAATAGCTATTTGTGATATACATTTAGCCTGAGCGCACATTATCATCAAAACTGTCTCAAGTCGGACTACGAGTACCGCTTTATTAAATCTATGAAACTGCGATGGAGACTGTTTACAGATGAATGATGTATGCGAGTCAGATTTATAAAAATCATGTCTTTGTGCACTCAACTTTACCCCCAGTTTCTGAAAGGCTGATCACCGCTAAAATTAAATAATCGGCTTTTAAGGGCGGATCCCCACCAGACGATCCAAAATGGATCGCCAATTCCTGCGATCCACGATCCGGGAAAATGAGGCATGGATCATGTAGCATGACGAACAAAACTTTTCTTGCGATCCCGCCGCGTTGCACCGACACGCTCCAACCGATCCACACTGATGCAAGGAGCGCGCGCCTGCCGCGCAATTTGGATCACGTGAGGCACGTCCACATCAAGTCTTCATTTTGGATCGTCTGGTGGGGATCCGCCTTTAACAGCCGATTAGTTAATTTGAGCGTTGGTTAGCCTTTCGGAAACTGGGGGTGAGTCAGTGGGTCTACGGGTACTTTTTCTATTTCTCTCAAAAGCTTGCATACATATGGTCACGCCTTTAACCCCGAAGGGATAGGCAGAGGCATTTTAGAATTTGTCCCACATAATACGTGGTGAGCTGTATTGTCGTGTTGAGAAGGACAGGCACAGGTTGTGACTGCCTGCTGTTAAAATGATTCAAGCCTCCTAAAAAGGCCTTCAACTTTGCTTAACTGCCATTTTACTAGCATCCGGGACCAACGGCTTAACGTGCCTTCCAAATCACAGAAACGCTCAAATATGTGCCACAAAGTGGTCACATGGATGGTCACCTATCCAAGGACTGGCCCTAGCGAAAATTGCTTACTGCAGTGATCGTTTACAGAACACCAGCCGGGTCACGAGCGCTTCAGGCTTATCTCAAAAGCTTAGCTCTAAGAAGGTTAAAGCAACACTAAAGGAATCTCGCTTAGAACAAATACGCGCGTGACTATTCAGACGCCTAGCTAAGCACGTCGCAAGCAATGTGGCCGCTTCGATAGAATGTGATGATTCTGTTCGTTAGGATCAAGCCTCTAAGCCCGTCGCTTGGCTCTCAGCAGCCAGCTAGGCTTATGTAGTGTGACCTTAGTCTTGGCGTTTTGTAATAGTTTGGTTGTTGATGCAGCGAGTCCCGCCACGGCCCGTCATACGTGAACGAAGCCCTTACGTTGCTGCAAGCCGCCCAATACTGGCTGACGGACGACGGCATAGACAACTGGATCATCAATAACGTGCGCGTCAGCCAAACTGCTGATGGACTAGTCAGGTAAATGGTTTAAGTAGAGATAGCTAATAGGTGAGCGGCTTCGTGGATCTAGAGATCCTATAGTGTGCGACTACGGATCACCCCTTCTGCTTCAAGGACCCACTAAGCAGACCCACCGGTGGGTCTCAGAATACTGACATGTCTCCAAACGCCACGAGGTCATGCATTCAACTCCCACCACGAAAAAAAAACAAAGTGTAATCCGTAAATATTTGTCTAGTTTGTGTTATAAGTATGTATTTATAAAACAAAAAATAATATAACTATAATAAAAGTAGGTTAATCTTACTTTGGTATCTAAATGGCGCTGTGTGAAATTATCCGTGAAATTTTGGGAATTACTAATAGCTGCCTGTTCACTTCGTATCAAGGCCACGTATTCTGCGCTCAACTCTTATACTCGAGTATTACTCATCCTAACTATAAGTACGCGTCCTGAAGTCGACGCATCCTGAGGTCTACGTATCCTAATTACTACACACGCTTACTACGCACGATACTTTCCCCTATACGCTACGCACCCTGCATGCTACGTATCCTGCGTGCTACGCTACGCATCCTGAGGGCTACGCATCCTGCTTGCTACGCTTCCCGTGTGCTACGCACCCTGCATGCCACGTATCCTGCGTGCTACGCATCCTGCGTGCTACGCTCCTTGCGTGCTACGCTCCTTGCGTGCTATGCTCCTTGCGTGCTATGCTCCTTGCGTGCTACGCTCCTTGCGTGCTACGCTCCTTGCGTGCTACGCTCCTTGCGTGCTACGCTCCTTGCGTTCTACGCTCCTTGCGTTCTACGCTCCTTGCGTTCTACGCTTCCTGCTTTCTACCCTGCGATCTACGCACCACCCGTGCTACGTACCATACATTATGTGTATTAGTGCGACATTTTCTCTCTAAGCACACTGTATACGCTAGCTACAGCGTAGCTCTTTACAAATCTTCACTTCAAAGGGCATTAAAACGAACTACACTACGTCCTTGGAAATGCCCTAGATATTCTTTATCTGGTCCCCAATCAATAGCCAAAATAACTCTTAACCCTTCTACAGGCTTCAGTTGGCCAGAACAACCGTTTCCCCTTAGGAGTAATATTGCAAAAATAAAAACGGAAAATAGGATAACTTACTCCATCTTTGTTTTTCACTGACAGGTTGTGCATCCTTACATAGATTATCAAATAATTTCCCTTTCGCCACTTTTCACATTTGATGAAAAAATTATATCAAAAAATTAGAGACTGACGTCTCTAATTTTACAAAGATGACTATCGGTTCAAAAATATCGGTAAATAAACCTACTGTTCGCTTAGGTTGAATCTTGCGACTCAATTTGTTTTTTTAAATTTTCTTAGGATTTTTTTTTCATTTGCAATCTCGCCGATTGATAATGATTTTGTAATCTATGTTCTATAATGGCCTTTACAAGTACCACATCTTAGTGATGAATAGTTTTAAATATAGCTAAGTAATGTTGTGGCAGGATCCACCGATGCAGCCACAAGTACCAGCTGCGCACAAGCCCCAGTAACGGTTCCGCGTCCATCACCAGCCCTTTCCTACACTGCACTGCTTCGCTCGGCCAGACGCAGCATTTATTTGTACGGTAGGTAACTATTTTTAACAGTCAGCGAAAAGTAGGGTTCTTTGTGTCTGTGGCATCATTGATCCGTTGGGCCTCCAACGGTTGGACCAACTTTAGACGTTTTCTTTTTTTGAAAGCCGATGAAACCGAAGTAGTATTTAGCTATCCTTCTGGCAGTTTGTCCATTTCCTTATTTGTCTTCTCCTGGGTAAAACTATTTCTATATTATATTTTAAAAATCATCAGCTCGCTTCCGGACTGATGCAAGGGATTTTACCAAAATCATACCTTCTGTTACTTTGATGGTATTTCCACGACATTGTAAGTTGGAACTGGCTGATAATCAAGTCTGCAGGATTACCAACGCCTTAGAAAATTATAGGTGATATAACCAAGCTTGTCAGAACAGGATCGGGGATAAGCACTTATGATAACACTTGTTCGGTATTCCGTCCCTTTTTCTTATGTCAATGAATGGTAGTTAGCAGTCTTCGTGGCTTCGAAAATTATAACAGTGGGGGTAGCTACCGCCTATCACTGTAAGTTTCATTTGTCGCAGCGTGGTACTCCTATGTTCCCAGGATTGCAAATGCAAAATTATTTGGTCATGGAACTCTCAATAGCAGCGCTAGCCTGGGAGGGACCACATATAAATTTTTAAACAGTGCTGCTCAAATTTTCACATTTGTGTTCACAAAAACAAAGTTTTTGTGAACACAAATGTGAAAATTATATTATGTATTGTGTAAACAACATTTCTCTTCGTATTGTGTACAGACGCGGCGAAAGGCGAATGCACTTTGACGGCAACTCCTTCATAGTTCGAAACGCTGGTCACTCCGCCGGTTTTGATGACAAGAATCAGCTAAAAGTGTACTGACCATAGCGCGCATCAACAGTAATCATAGTTTATAACCAGATAACTACTTATATTGACTATCAGTTAAATAATGGCTCGCTGATGACCGTTGTATTATCGTTCTTTTAACAGTTTTAGCGCCGTATTTATAAACACTAATGCTCTATTCTCTTTTAACCATAGTTTTGTATGAAACACGTGGACAAGTCGCGGGTAAAAGTTAACGGTGTTACTATTTGTTTTTATTTACTGTCGCCAGTGTGTAAAGCTGAAGTTTTTTGATATTTTTAATTTCTATCGACCCCACATTAGCTGCCAAGCTACATAATTTTTTTATTTGTCGGACTTCGACTATTGCCCGCGGTTTCATAGTGATTAAGATTACAGTTTCATGATAATAAGTGTTAGTTCATCAAAAGAGCCACAATGTTTATACCATAAGATTAAACAATACACTTCACGTACATCGGATTGCTCCATCTCCTGTGGACTAATTTCTGCACATTTAGTAACGGAATCTTTACCTTGCGATATGCCTATTAACTTCGCACTGTAGTGCACCCGGGAACCGAATAATCGTTGCCTTTCTCGGGTAGCTCGGGCGTATTGTCCCAAGGTATTGGTTATTCTTATGGTCCTGGTGTAACACATTGTGCATTCTGTAATTCATGTTTATAGTTGTAAAAGCCCGCAATAGCCGCCATGTACGGAAGCAGTGTTAATCTTCAACTGTTTATATGTTCATATACAACACTTTTATTGAGACAATGTTTTTTTGTACGTCATATTATGTAGATATCATAATTTAGTAACTGCGCGTTGACAAATGAGTACAATCTGATTTGAAAATATCGGCACTGAATGAAATGTGATTGTTGAAATATGAAATATATTTCAACGCATTTGTTACTATACATACGATAACAGACTCCAGTGAATAATGTCATGATGACAGCCATTTCAGTAGTTTATATTTATCACTTTTTGAAGATATAAATAGTTTAATAATACTTTTTGAAGATATTAATAGTTTTAATGAACGTGTAATACAGTCTTGAGCTTGGTAGTCTTCAGAATATCATCGGGTGATTGTGCTTTGTTACCTACGCTTTGGTGATAGACACACCTAATGTGTTTTCATCTATCTGCCTCATGAACGTAGTGATCATTATGCTGCCGTTAGTTGGTTAGTTTCGTTTTGCGTTCTGGGGCGATTTCCCGAATGTTTCCCCCCACGCAATAGTTTACGGTCCTGTATTAGGCTGTATTGTAGTCTGCACAAGCGCCCTTGTTTATACATTTTGGAATTAATCGACTTGTCCGTATTGTTTCTTTGTGTATAAAGTTCTCAAGTAATACGTTATTATGAGTAATAAAGCAATGTATGCTTCTAATGGTATTTTTCATTTCCCGCCCTCATCCTATCCTCATACTTAATTACCACAGTACCTACCATCACGGGTTAACTCGGGGCTTTCCTAGGGGTAGCCAGATGGGCGGCTTCCCAGAGCTCCTTCAAGAGCTCAAAACCACGCCCGCACCTCCACCGTTCTCGGGGGCCCCTTTGTAAGCAGGGGGGGAAAGCGGCTCCCGCGTCAAAGTAAACTAGCGACTCCCGCGCCAGTGTATTCCCGGGAACTCGCAAAAATCAGTTTCCTATGTTCCATTCTTAATTCAAGAGGGGACGAAATTAACACCGCGCAATCTGACTTGGATAGGTTGTGTGCATCTGGATTGAGGGCCCAAAAATTAAATCTTCGCAAAACAAAATAAGATTTACAGGGAAGTTAGTTAAAAGTTTCTTAAACTTAGGGCACTATGCCAAAAATTTCTTAAACACGAAATAAAGCTTTTATGATGAAATACCTTGGGCCCTCAATCCAGATGCCTGCATTAAGTGGTCACCGTCAGAATGGCAGGTTGCCTGTGACAAACGAGTCCCAAGGTATACTCAAAAATTGCTACATGATTGCTTATATTTGCTACATGTCTCCAAGAATTGCTACGTATAATACATTTTGAGAAACAAGAATATTTTTTTGACCAGCGATCCTGACGTTTGGATGGCTGGTTGCCTTCGCATTTAGCATGAAGGACGCATTATTTCAAAACTTTTATTGCATGAATAATTGCTTAATAATTGCTTCATTCACGAATTTCAGGTTTGAGCTTCATACGTGCATCAGGTAAGAAGATACAGCATTGACTGAAGAAGTGCCTGATACATTGGAATAGCAAAATAATTTTTAGCGCCTGCACGATTAGAACATGACGCTGCAGTAACACAAATTGTTGCTATTCCAATGTATCAGGCACTTTTTCAGTCAAAGCTGTATCTTCTTACCTGATGTACGTATGAAGCTCAAACCTGAAATTCCTGAATGAAGCAATTATTAAGCAATTATTCATGCATTAAAAGTTTTGGAATTCTACGTCCTTCATGCTGAACGCGAAGGCAACCAGCCATCCAAACGTCAGGATCGCTGGTCAAAAAAATATGCTTGTTTCTCAAAATGTATTATATGTAGCAATTCTTGGAGACGTGTAGCAAATATAAGCAATCATGTAGCAATTTTTGAGTATACTTTGGGACTTGTTTGTCACAGGCAACCTGCCATTCTGACGGTGACATTAAGTGGCATAGTCTGATTCTCAGAAAGTATTACCTCTAAGCTGATAATTTTTATTTAAGGAGTTAATTAAGAATTTCTTAGAACTTTTAAGAAATTCCCAAATATGTAGAATACGATATTACAGAGTTATTGCGGTATATCTTGGGCCCTCAGTTCAGTAATGTTTGAACTGAGGAATCATCAAAATATGGGTTTGTCTAAAGATATACTTAAATACGACTGAAATATATTTTACATAACCGCGTCTATAAATTCGTTAAAAAGAAATAATGACAAAAAAGTAAATAGTTAAAATTTAAATTGGTAATTGAATTTTCCTAAAATGTCTGAACTGAGGGCCCAATATTTTCGGCAGTATTGACTAAGATACGGCTTCTACACTACCGCACATCAGGGTAAGTACTTTAAGAAATTTTTAATTAAAATCTAACAAAGCGTTTATTCTTCTAAATGTCATACTTTTAGAGAAAATTGAATTTTATTTTTTTGTAGGAGAAAATACTGTAGGGTAGCCATGATTTTGTTACTTTTTGAGACTAATCAGCAAGTACCCTCATGCAAGGTTGTTATTGCTTGAACCGTCAAAAGCGCTGTTTTGTGTGGAGCAATAATTATCCTACTTCCTACTAATATTATAAATGTGAAAGTTTGTGAAGATGTTTGGATGTTTAGATGTTTGGATGTTAAGATGTTTGGATGTTTGTTACTCAATCACGCTCTAACGGGTGAACGGATGGGGCTGAAATTTGGCACAGAGATAGCTTATAGTCTGAAATAACACATAGGCTACTTTTTATCCCGGGTAAATGTTCCCACGGGAAGCGGGAACGGGTACCGAATTTTCGCGCGGGCGAAGCCGCGGGCATTTAAACACGGCAATACGGCTCACAACGTATTACGTGGGACAAATTAGAAAAAGGTGAAAGGTGGGTATATGATATGTCTCTGCCTACCCCTTCGGGGATAAAGGCGTGATGATGAACCTGATCTGTAGATACCCCATACGTATAGGTTTGATAAAAAAAATTTGACTGCCTCTGTGGCGCAGTCGGTAGTGATACCGCCTGCGGCGCTGGAGGTCGTGGGTTCATTTCCCACCGGAGACAAATATTTGTGTGACCCATAAATGTTTGTCTCAAGAGTCTGGGTGTTTCTATGTATAATATGTGTGTATTTAAAAGTATATAAGTATTAATATCCATGGTCTGATACCCATAACACAAGCAGGTTATTCCTAGCTTACTTTGGGATCAGAATGATAGCGTTGAGTGAGATGTCCGTGAATATTTATTTTTTATTATTATTATAAAAAATAAATTTGTTCGCGTAACATTTTAGAATATTTCTATTATATAATCTTTTGTAACATTGCCCCATAGATACCATGATACAGTGAACATGGATAAAGTACAATGCCAAAAAATTCTTTGTGAGTTTATTATGTAGCTATTTCTATAATAAATAACTAATTAAGAAATTAATTTTACTCTCTATGTAATCAATTTGGTATTTTTTTTCATTACCTATTCAAAAGTATTCTGGATTGTGCGCGAGTATGCTTCCGAGGGTAGGTTTGAGAAAAAAGTACCTACATACATGAGATTGCGTTCTGTTCCTTATTATTTTGTTTCCATAGCTAGTGACCCTAGAATACTCACACACATATTGAAGCTTGATTTAAACATTCACATTACGTCTATATTAGTGTGGGTGAAAACGAACATTTTTGTATAGAGTTTCCACCCTGTGCTATAATTGACAATATCAAAGTGGTCTCGGTCTCGGACTTACTGCGGTTTCACTGATAATAGTACGGACACTGATAATAATTATTATAAACTGCATAATTTAATTACTAGATGACGCCCGCGGCTTCGCCCGCGCGAAAATTCGGTACCCGTTCCCGCTTCCCGTGGGAACATTTACCCGGGATAAAAAGTAGCCTATGTGTTATTTCAGACTATAAGCTATCTCTGTGCCAAATTTCAGCCCCATCCGTTCACCCGTTAGAGCGTGATTGAGTAACAAACATCCAAACATCTTAACATCCAAACATCTAAACATCCAAACATCTTCACAAACTTTCACATTTATAATATTAGTAGGAAGTAGGATAATTATTGCACCACACAAAACATCGCTTTTGACGGTTCAAGCAATAACAACCTTGCATGAGGGTACTTGCTGATTAGTCTCAAAAAGTAACAAAATCATGGCTACCCTACAGTATTTTCTCCTACAAAAAAATAAAATTCAATTTTCTCGAAAAGTATGACATTTAGAAGAATAAACGCTTTGTTAGATTTTAATTAAAAATTTCTTAAAGTACTTACCCTGATGTGCGGTAGTGTAGAAGCCGTATCTTAGTCAATACTGCCGAAAATATTGGGCCCTCAGTTCAGACATTTTAGGAAAATTCAATTACCAATTTAAATTTTAACTATTTACTTTTTTGTCATTATTTCTTTTTAACGAATTTATAGACGCGGTTATGTAAAATATATTTCAGTCGTATTTAAGTATATCTTTAGACAAACCCATATTTTGATGATTCCTCAGTTCAAACATTACTGAACTGAGGGCCCAAGATATACCGCAATAACTCTGTAATATCGTATTCTACATATTTGGGAATTTCTTAAAAGTTCTAAGAAATTCTTAATTAACTCCTTAAATAAAAATTATCAGCTCAGAGGTAGTTCTTTCTGAGAATCAGACTATGCCACTTAATGCAGGCATCTGGATTGAGGGCCCAAGGTATTTCATCATTAAAGCTTTATTTCGTGTTTAAGAAATTTTTGGCATAGTGCCCTAAGTTTAAGAAACTTTTAACTAACTTCCCTGTAAATCTTATTTTGTTTTGCGAAGATTTAATTTTTGGGCCCTCAATCCAGATGCACACTCAAAATAATCATAAAATGTAACGACCCCGAATTCAGTAAGCCACTGTAGAACAGACAAAAGAAAATTGAACCTTTTGCAGATACCTTAAGAGCTATTTTTGTAGGGAAGTTTAACTTAAAGGTCAGTTCGGATAGTGGCCACTTGTGACGAAAACATCCATTAGGATATTGTTATGTTCGTTAAATGTGGTCATTTTAGAATGTGGTTCCTTTAGAATCTTATATTCGGAGTTCGTACCAGGTTTTGTATTCATTTTCAATCGACATTTTTGCGGAACCCATTACTACAACTGAACGCCTAATAATTAAAGATGGTTCTAAATACACTAGCAGACCCACTCAACTTCGTTTATGTCACATAAGATAGAGCACTTTTTAATGTACAAACATACATATAGTCACACCTTTATCCCCGAAGGGTTAGGCAGAGGCAAAGTATACGCCTATATTTTACCTTATAGTTTTATGTCCCTCGTAATAGGTGGTGAGCCTATTGCCGTGTTGAAATGGACAGGTGCAGGTCGCCATGACCCGCTGTGGTGTTGTATTTCAAGCCGCCCATAAGGCCTTACAACTTGGTTTAACGATTATAATTTTACTGACCACCGGGTTTCATTTCGAGTTTTCCTTCTCTGCGCAATGGATCTTTTTTGCGAAAGTTTTCCCTTAGTCGCCTCTTACGACACCCTCGAGATGTATTGGGTGGCGACATTTTGTACTATTACCCGTCGCAACACGGGACCCCGTCGCCACACGGGGCTACATTTCAATGTAATACATATTTTTTACGTAACTTTATCCATTTACGCAGCGTACGCAAAGAAAGCTCCCCGAAAGGGATAATTTTCTCCTGTTTTCGAAACATTTATGATTGCTGCTCCGTTTTATTGAAATCCAACTGGTAGTTCCTGAAACCCTAGCGTTCAAACAAACAAACAAACTATACAGCCTACAATATTTAGTTTATGTAGATGTGTTTATTAGTAGTCTATTATAGACCCCATTGCACAAGCCTATATTAGCTTAAATGTGGAGAAGCGTTGTGTAAAAATGTATTATTAAAATCCTTATAAAATAAGGTTAGTGGATTATTCCAAAAACCGAAATAATGAAAGGAAACGGTGTCATAAAAAAAATATGGATACTTCGCTAAAACAATCTTGGAAATGCAGAGTGTCACAGTAAAACTGAAAGCCATTTAAACATAAATGTGAATTTAGCGAACAACGGCATATAACCGCGACGACTTCAGCGCCCTCTAGTGTCTCGTAAAACGTTCAAATAAAGGTTTTAAGCCGTTATCTCTTTATATTCCTGCGGGGTAGACTTTTTATCCCGGGTAAATGTTCCCACGGGAAGCGGGAACGGGTACCGAATTTTCGCGCGGGCGAAGCCGCGGGCATTTAAACACGGCAATACGGCTCACAACGTATTACGTGGGACAAATTAGAAAAAGGTGAAAGGTGGGTATATGATATGTCTCTGCCTACCCCTTCGGGGATAAAGGCGTGATGATGAACCTGATCTGTAGATACCCCATACGTATAGGTTTGATAAAAAAAATTTGACTGCCTCTGTGGCGCAGTCGGTAGTGATACCGCCTGCGGCGCTGGAGGTCGTGGGTTCATTTCCCACCGGAGACAAATATTTGTGTGACCCATAAATGTTTGTCTCAAGAGTCTGGGTGTTTCTATGTATAATATGTGTGTATTTAAAAGTATATAAGTATTAATATCCATGGTCTGATACCCATAACACAAGCAGGTTATTCCTAGCTTACTTTGGGATCAGAATGATAGCGTTGAGTGAGATGTCCGTGAATATTTATTTTTTATTATTATTATAAAAAATAAATTTGTTCGCGTAACATTTTAGAATATTTCTATTATATAATCTTTTGTAACATTGCCCCATAGATACCATGATACAGTGAACATGGATAAAGTACAATGTCAAAAAATTCTTTGTGAGTTTATTATGTAGCTATTTCTATAATAAATAACTAATTAAGAAATTAATTTTACTCTCTATGTAATCAATTTGGTATTTTTTTTCATTACCTATTCAAAAGTATTCTGGATTGTGCGCGAGTATGCTTCCGAGGGTAGGTTTGAGAAAAAAGTACCTACATACATGAGATTGCGTTCTGTTCCTTATTATTTTGTTTCCATAGCTAGTGACCCTAGAATACTCACACACATATTGAAGCTTGATTTAAACATTCACATTACGTCTATATTAGTGTGGGTGAAAACGAACATTTTTGTATAGAGTTTCCACCCTGTGCTATAATTGACAATATCAAAGTGGTCTCGGTCTCGGACTTACTGCGGTTTCACTGATAATAGTACGGACACTGATAATAATTATTATAAACTGCATAATTTAATTACTAGATGACGCCCGCGGCTTCGCCCGCGCGAAAATTCGGTACCCGTTCCCGCTTCCCGTGGGAACATTTACCCGGGATAAAAAGTAGCCTATGTGTTATTTCAGACTATAAGCTATCTCTGTGCCAAATTTCAGCCCCATCCGTTCACCCGTTAGAGCGTGATTGAGTAACAAACATCCAAACATCTTAACATCCAAACATCTAAACATCCAAACATCTTCACAAACTTTCACATTTATAATATTAGTAGGAAGTAGGATAATTATTGCACCACACAAAACATCGCTTTTGACGGTTCAAGCAATAACAACCTTGCATGAGGGTACTTGCTGATTAGTCTCAAAAAGTAACAAAATCATGGCTACCCTACAGTATTTTCTCCTACAAAAAAATAAAATTCAATTTTCTCGAAAAGTATGACATTTAGAAGAATAAACGCTTTGTTAGATTTTAATTAAAAATTTCTTAAAGTACTTACCCTGATGTGCGGTAGTGTAGAAGCCGTATCTTAGTCAATACTGCCGAAAATATTGGGCCCTCAGTTCAGACATTTTAGGAAAATTCAATTACCAATTTAAATTTTAACTATTTACTTTTTTGTCATTATTTCTTTTTAACGAATTTATAGACGCGGTTATGTAAAATATATTTCAGTCGTATTTAAGTATATCTTTAGACAAACCCATATTTTGATGATTCCTCAGTTCAAACATTACTGAACTGAGGGCCCAAGATATACCGCAATAACTCTGTAATATCGTATTCTACATATTTGGGAATTTCTTAAAAGTTCTAAGAAATTCTTAATTAACTCCTTAAATAAAAATTATCAGCTCAGAGGTAGTTCTTTCTGAGAATCAGACTATGCCACTTAATGCAGGCATCTGGATTGAGGGCCCAAGGTATTTCATCATTAAAGCTTTATTTCGTGTTTAAGAAATTTTTGGCATAGTGCCCTAAGTTTAAGAAACTTTTAACTAACTTCCCTGTAAATCTTATTTTGTTTTGCGAAGATTTAATTTTTGGGCCCTCAATCCAGATGCACACGGATAGGTTAGGTTAGAAGGCTAAGACGGGAGCGGAGCGGAGTTCCCGCCATAGCCTTCGTGGTTTATTTTTTTATAACCACCTAAACTCCTTATCCTAGTCTGTTAGCTAAAACTGAAAACCTTATTCAGCGAGTGCAGAATGCATGCGCACGTTTCTGTTATAATATTAAACCCAGAAGAAGCCATGTCACGCCCTTTCTGAATAGATTCAATATTCTCAAAATGAAATACAGACGTCAATTGAATTTAGCGACCTTGCTTTTCGGTGTCATACAAACGCAAAAGCCAGCTTATTTGTACGAGAGGTTGGTCTGGATGAGTTATGGTAGCAGTGTGCATCTGGATTGAGAGATCTTTTTTTATTTTTCAATGAAACCAAAGCGTACATTTAGTCAAAAATTGTCAAAACTTATAACCGATATCCAAAAATTTGGTTTAGTCCGTTAATCCACCCATGAAAATCCACCCCTTGGGTGGATTTCCGGAATTATATATTATTAATCAAAATAGTCCTTATCCACCCACAAAAATCCACCCAAGGGGTGGATTTCCGGAATTATATATTCCCTTCTTACCCACCACACTACCAAGCTACACTACCGGTAGTGTCGTGGGGAAATTTCTTTCCCTTCTACACTACCAGCTAGTAGTATCGCGGGTAATTTCTAAAAGGTCTAACATCTTCGTTCCCAGCGACACTACTATGAGATACCGCACTACCAATATACTCTACCAGTAGTGCCGTAGGGAATAATTCTGCACTAGCAACCCTTCTTACCCACCACACTACCAAGCCAAAACAAATGAAGATCGGTAAAACAAATGAAGATCGGTGAAACAAATGAAGATCGACAAAACAAATGAAGATCGGTGAAACAAATGAAGATCGACAAAACAAATGAAGATCGATGAAACAAATGAAGATCGACAAAACAAATGAAGGTCGGTAAAACAAATGAAGATCGGTGAAACAAGTGAAGATCGACAAAACAAATGAAGATCGGTGAAACAAATGAAGATCGACAAAACAAATGAAGATCGGTGAATTAAATGAAGATCAACAAAACAAATGAAGGTCGGTAAAACAAATGAAGGTCGGTAAAACAAGTGAAGATCGGTGAAACAAGTGAAGATCGACAAAACAAATGAAGATCGGTGAAACATGTGAAGATCGACAAAACAAATGAAGATCGGTGAAACAAATGAAGATCGGTGAAACAAATCCTTCATTTGTTTTGTCGATCTTCATTTGTTTCACCGATCTTCATTTGTTTTGTCGATCTTCATTTGTTTTACCGATCTTCATTTGTTTTGGCTTGGTAGTGTGGTGGGTAAGAAGGGTTGCTAGTGCAGAATTATTCCCTACGGCACTACTGGTAGAGTATATTGGTAGTGCGGTATCTCATAGTAGTGTCGCTGGGAACGAAGATGTTAGACCTTTTAGAAATTACCCGCGATACTACTAGCTGGTAGTGTAGAAGGGAAAGAAATTTCCCCACGACACTACCGGTAGTGTGGCTTGGTAGTGTGGTGGGTAAGAAGGGTATATATTGTTAATGCAATTAGTCCGTTAATACACACATGAAATGGGTGGATTTCAAAGATGGACAAAACACATGGAGATCAACAAAACAAATGATGGTCGGATAAACAAATGAAGATTGACAAAACAAATGAAGATCGACAAAACAAATGACGGTTGGATAAACAAATGACGATCTAGAAAACAAATGAAGATTGACAAAACAAATGAAGATCGACAAAACAAATGACGGTTGGATAAACAAATGACGATCTAGAAAACAAATGAAGATTGACAAAATAAATGAAGATCGACAAAACAAATGATAGTCGGATAAACAAATGAAGATCGACAAAATAAATGACTGTCGAATAAACAAATGACGATCGAAAAACAAATGAAGATCATAAAAATAAATGAAGATCGAAAAACTAATGAAAACCGATAAAACATATGCAACTTAATAAAATAATAAAACAAAAGACCTAAGTATGAGCTTTGAGTATTGGGTTTTGAGTTCTGAGTTCTGACTTTTGAGCTTTGTCTTGTTGATTTTTGAGGGTCAAAAATTACTTGCAGCCATTTTAATCTAGATGCGTGTGCCATTCAAAAAAATAGGTGCAAGCAAATCTCGACCTTAATGACACTTCTCTAAAAATGTTCTTTTAGGCGTTAACAGACATCACTGATCATGACTATGTAAAAAATAAATAAATATTATGCATTGAACATGCATAATATTTATTTATTTTTTAATAAAATCGAGAATTGCTGGCACCTATTTTTTTCAATGGCAAACGCAGCTAGATTATTTGCCGATCTTCATTTGTTTTCCAATCGTCATTTGTTTATCCGACCGTCATTTGTTTTGACGATCTTCATTAATTTTGCAGATCTTCATTTGTTTTTTCGATCGTCATTTGTTTATTCGACCTTCATTTGTTTTGACGATCTTCATTTGTTTTGCCGATCTTCGTTTATTTCTTCGATCGTCATTTTTTTATCCAACCGTCATTTGTTTTGACGATCTTCATTTATTTTGCCGATCTTCATTTGTTTTTTCTACCGTCATTTGTTTAGACGATCTTCATTTATTTTGCCGATCTTCATTTGTTTTTTCGATCGTCATTTGTTTTTTCGACCGTCATTTGTTTAGACGATCTTCATTTGTTTTGCCGATCTTCATTTGTTTTTTCAATCTTCATTTGTTTTTTTTGATCTTTTTTATTTATCATGAATAGATCCGGAAATCCACCCTTTGGGTGGAATTCCGGACATACCATAACATGTAATTCCGGTTATCCACCCCATTGGGTGGATTTTTAGGGGTGGATTAACGGAATAATCCAAAAATATATTGTCACTCACAAGATAATACAGATTTTGACCATTAGGTCGATCACTCAATACAGATATTTTGCAAAATGGCTTCAAGCTGAATCTTACCTAATACTTACTCTGTGGTCAAAAATTTCGTACCAAGAATTTGTACCCAATTTGTCACATTATTTTACAAAAAATCAAGGCACTAAAAATAAATCCAGGAATCTATGAAACTTTCATTGGATCACCCAATTCAGCCAAATTTAGATTGAGTGATTCTAGAAATAGGGTATTATCTCGTAGACTTAGTGAATAATTTTTATTTTCGCCAGTAATATACGACTCGAAAACATTTTTACAAATTAAAACCACAACGTCAATATTTATAGTTAAATAGTTATGAGAAATAAAACCGTTTTAAATTTGCTGAACTGAGTGATCGTTAGAAAGGCATGCAGGTAACTATACCTTTTGTTTAAATGTACACTAACTACGTTGAAAATTTGTACTACTTCGTGACTAAAATTAAGCATATAATTAATTTCTTTATATCATTGCATTTACGAGATCTTCGTTTTACAATTAATTTTCAGAGAAAAGTGCAGTAGGGTGACCATAATAATATGATATCATTAGACAATTGAACACTACATAAAATGCCTTTATTTCCCGTGGTCCACCTCGTAGTCCACCCAGGTGAACCACGGGAATTTTTTTTTACCCGTAGTCCACCTGGTGTACGACGGGAATTTTTTTATTACCCGTAGTTCACCTAGGTGTACCACGGGAAATAATTTTTACCCGTGGTCCACCTGACACTTAGCGCTCTTCTATCAACACTTACAGCTATGGTAACCTTTTTATGCAAGTGCCCTTTATCCACTAAAATCCATTAAAAGGATTCATCATGGATCTTTGTGGACATATCATGTCCACTTTAATACCTTAAAGTATTTTTTATGAAAAATGGCTCTTTTAGGACAGGTCAGTGGAAAAAGATCCATTATAGGTTGTGGTATACGAAGAACATCTAAAAGGTAAAATGTATAAAGTAATGAAATAATTTTCAAAACAAATGAAGATCAACAAAACAAAAGAAGATCGACGAAACAAATCAAGTCAATGAAACAAATGAAGATCGGCGAAACAAATGAAAATCGGCGAAACAAATAAAGATCAGCGAAACCAATTATGATCGACAAACAAATGAAGATCGGCAAAACAAATGAAGATCGAAAAAACAAATGGAGACCGATAAAACATATGCAGATCAATAAAACAAAAGACTATAAGCAAGTTTATAAGGTCAAAAACTACTCGCAGCCATATTTTGTCATCTAGATGCGATTGCCATTCAAAAACATAGGTGCAAGCAACTCTCGACCTTAATGACACATTTCAAAAATGTGCTCTGTGGCGTTTATAGACATCACTGATCAATAACATGTAAAAAATCAATAAATATTATGCATGTTTATAAGGTCGAGAATTGCTTGCACCTATTTTTTTGAATGTTTATCGCATCTAGATTAAAAAAATGGGTCCAAGCGAATTTCGACCTTAGGAGCATGCATAATATTTATTTATTTTTTATATATTCGTGATCAGTGATGTCTATAAACGCCTAAAAGCACATTTTTAAATAAATGTCGTTAAGGTCGAGAATTACTTGCCCCTATTTTTTTGAATGGCAATCGCATCTAGATTACAAAATATAGCTGCGAATAGTTTTTGACCTTATGAACTTGCTTATAGACGTTTGTTTTATTGATCTGCATGTTTTGCCGATCTTCATTTGTTTTTGTTGATCTTCATTTGTTTTTTCAAACTTCATTTGTTTTTCCGATCTTCATTTGTTATTTCGATCTTCATTTGTTTTTTCAAACTTCATTTGTTTTTCCGATCTTCATTTGTTTTTACCGATCTTCATTTATTTTTGATCCAGTAGTACCATGGGTAAAATTTAAGTACCAGTGGTACTACTGGGACCACTTAGTAGTACTACTGGTAATTTTTTACTTTTTTGGTCATAAGTATATCCATAATTTTATTATATAACTAGCTGTTACCCGCGACTTCGTCCGCGTGGAAATTATGTTATAAGCAAAGTTTGAACTGTATTCTATTTGAGCCTCTAGGATAAGTCGTAACCAAAATGTGGGAACAAATTTAGGACATCCTCCAACTTCCCCGGGGAGTTATGCGCTAGATGGATTTTTTTAACGTGAGGAAAATCCCACATGAATGTACTATGACTCCCACTGACTAAAAACCACACGTATCCTACCTAACAGCCTACGATTGGGAGCCCCGGGTAAGCCCTCTAAAGGATACCCTAGGACTGCGCTAGATGGATAGGAAGAGACCTCATGGTTTTAGTGGGTCCAAGGCCGGTATGACGTACGTGTTTATTAATTAGCCCCTTTAATAATTATAAGAGTAAGTAGTATGGTGAAGCGCGAATACGAAACGTTTGTTAGATTAGGGCCACAGACTGAAAACTTTACGCATAATCGGAAGAGTTGAGACGATAACACTAACGCTAACGGTAGCCAGTAAATGGCAGTCGTTAAACTAAATTGAAGACCTTATAGATTTAATAATTTTTAAAAAGTAGGCAGTACTAACGGCTGTCCATTTCAACACGGCAATGCGGCTTACCACCTATTACGTTACGTGGGACAAATTAAAAAAAGGTAAACATATAATATGCCTCGATACCCCTTTGGGGATAAAGGCGTGACCGTATGCATGTACTTATTATGTTTAAGGTGATTTAATTTATGTACCCATGTCACTGTAGCCAAAGCTAAACATTTTTCAGTAAAGTTGTTTTAAGAATGTTCATTATAAACAACGTTTGTGTGGCGTGTTGGCTTAATCATAAAAGAGGTGCTTAATGGTTAAGGCTATTGTAAAATAATTCAGTCCGCGCCGAAGGCGTGGACTGAATTGCTTTAGAATAGACTTAATCTTTAAGCTATTTTTTGATTAGGCAAACAGGGCAGTTTCACACGCTGCTTGATGAGTCTGATGAAGAAATACCTCTCCTTTCATAGATCTTATGTGACGTAAACGAAGTTGCGAGGGTTAGCTAGTCTATACATATAGTAAAACTGTTGAGGGTCGAGAGTCTACTGAAGCCGAAAATGAAATTACATTTTTCATGTGTGTCTGTCTGTCTGTATTCCGAATAAGTATCACGCCGAAGTTACTGAATGGATTTAAATGAAACTTAGTACAATCAGAGCTTATAATCCGAGAAAGGTTCTAGGATACTTTTGATCTCGATATTTTGCGCGGTTCTTTTGGGAGAAGGGATGAAAGACAAAACGGTTTTTTAGTTGTTACTTCTCAATGCGTTTTCGGATTCCACAATTTTTTTCTAGTGTTATAAAGGGAATACTGTAAGGAATGTTTCACACAAGTTTCCATGTTAAAGGTTTTCTAGTTCAGGAATTAGAGACATCCCAACTTTCGCAAAACCTAGAATTCAAGGATCCCTTTGAATGTGAGGGTAAATCTAAACTGGCGTGTTGGCTTAGTGATAAAAGAGCTTAATGATTAAGGCTATTGTAAATTGTAAAGATCCTACCTCTAGATTGCTATTCAAATAAAAGATTAATTAAAATTATTCAGTAATTTCTGTATTTTGCAAAAATATACAAACAGATTTTCATTGTTCTCTGCCAAGCTCCTAAAAAATTTAGCGTAATAATATGTTGTCTGAGTGTAAAACCTATCTCCTACTAACATTTCTGCTACGTTTTAGTTAAATCAATCCAACGGTTTAAACATTTCATTGCTCTCTGCTTAGCCCCTAGGATATGTGGCGTGATAATATATAGCCTATTTTAAGACCACCCCCCTAAGTAATATTTGTGCAAAATTTGAACCAAATCTGTTCAGTACTTTTCGAGATCCTTCCGGACAAAGCAAAGCAAACAGACAAACAGACAAAACAGACAAAAAAAATCTAACTATATTTTCAGCTTCGGTATCTTATGTAGAACACCCAGCGAGTATTTTTTTGTTAATATTTCCAATGTACAGTTTTGGCTTTTCTATCATTTTATTATATGTATAGATTTACTGTTACAAACATGTGGCTATGCAGGTGGACCACGGGTAAAAAAAAATTCCCGTGGTTCACCTGGGTGGACTACGAGGTGGACCACGGGAAATAAAGGATAAAATGTTTGTCATTTTTTATTTAGAAAGCAAACTACTCTTTTAAATCGCAAAGTACGTAAGTAAGTACATGTAAAAAAATAGGTGAATCATTTTTACTATCATTCATTTTTTGCATATTATCATCATAGCAAGCCATGCGTCCATTTATATATCCATGTGCTCTATAATGACCCATTCCACCAGGATGCATAGAAGCGATGAATTCTATACCTCCTAGTAATCTGTAGGACTTCTTTTTTATTAAAATAATTTCGGGCACATCGTGTAAATTGACCTTTTCTGTTCCATTTAACTCCATTGAAATAACATTTGAAAGTTCATCATTATTATATTATTTTTATAATTGTAGGTTCTACTATTTATTAGAAAGTGCAACTTTATAATCACAAATTAAGTAAGTATATTAAGATTATAATTTACACTGTTATGTAGGTACTAGTATAAGTAAATGTAATAATATTACAATTCAAATTAGGACGACATACTCACATTAGGCGCAAAGCAAACGACGGGGCGGGCTGGGCCGGGCAATTTGACCGCGCACTATAGCGCTAAGGGAATCCTATACTATCAACGCACACGACGGGCAAAAAGATCGCGCCGCAAGTGTCCGCCAGGCAGTGGCGGCGCGGCTTCCCGCCATGAATCACACAAACCAGTTTGTATGAAGTAACGCAGACGGCAGCGTGGGGTGGGCCGGGGCGGCTAGCTCAGTCTCTTCGCTAGAACGAACGTCGTGAACTGACTGCCTCCGCCCGTCGTGTGCGTTGCGTTCGCGGCGCGGACAGTCGCGGGCATCGACAGGCAGATGCGGTCTTTATAACGTCGCGGGCAAAAAGCCTGGCCCGCCCCGTTGTCTGCCGAACGCCTATAATTGCACAAAACAGGAAAACTGATGACCACTATAACATTTGTGCACTACACCGTAGTAGAACTAAATGAAATAGGTACGTCATAATAATATAAGAAATAGTCTAATAGACGGTAGATGATAAAATAGTCCATCAACAGTCAAAATTTATATCTACCCTACAAGACTTCAATCTTTAATAAAAAATAAAAACTTAAATCTCGTAAATGTAATGACATAAACAAGTGAATTATATGCCAAATTTTAGTCACAAAGTTGTACAAATTTTCAACGTAGTTAGTGTACATTTAAACAAAAGGTATAGTTACCTGCATTCGTTTCTAACGATCACTCAGTTCAGCAAATTTAAAAAGGTTTTATTTCTCATAACTATTTAACTATAAATATTAACGTTGTGGTTTTAATTTGTAAAAATGTTTTCGAGTCTTATAATAATGGCGAAAATAAAAATTATTTATTATTGTCTGCTTAGTACCCTATTTCTAGAATCACTCAATCTAAATTTGGCTGAATTGAGTGATCCAATGAAACTTTCATAGATTCCTGGATTTATTTTTTAGTGCCTTGATTTTTTGTAAAATAATGTGACAAATTGGGTACAAATTCTTGGTACGAAAATTTTGACCACAGAGTAAGTATTATGTAAGATTCAGCTTGAAGCCATTTTGCAAAATATCTGTATTTAGTGATCGACATATTGGTCAAAATCAGTATTATCTTGTGAGTGACAAATTTTTGGATATCGGTTATAAGTTTTGACAATTTTTGACTAAATGTACGCTTTGGTTTCGTTGAAAAATAAAAAAGATCACTCAATCCAGATGCACATATGGTAGCAGGTATCCTAAAAGAACTATGTCATGCCCGTTGCGTATCCCACCTCATAGGACTGCTGCGTTCCGAGGTAGCTTTAGGTATAGTGCTACTAAGGTGTCCGTATGGATTGAGGAGCCATCCCTCCTTTTTAAATGAAACTCACTCCCTATTTAGTATACAATAAAAAAATTATGTAGGTCAATTTTGGAATTTGTACATCCAATAGAGATAAAAAGTTACATCGATTTCAAAGTGGCACCTCAATCTAAACATCTGGATTGAGGAGCCACTTGAATTTCTTAAGGAAACTGATAAATATTATTGATTTTCTTTTTGTATCATTTAGTAGGCATTATGCAGGGTACCTACTAACGATTTCCGCCCTATCCTCTACTGGATTTCAAGAAGTTACGAAACATTTAGTATGGCTCCTCAATCTAAATCATTGCATATGGTTTCTTAAAAGATAGAGCATCAATAACTTTAATCGACTGAATTACAGTTTAGTACATGCTCTCGTGATTGTAGCTTATGGATGGTGATGTACATAACATACATTTGGTAATACAACATGTTTGTTCTGGCTCCTCAATCCATACGTTTGCAGAAAGTAAATGTGTTTTTCCTACCCTAGGTTACGATGAAATCAAAATCTAGAAGCACCAGCATTTAGTAGGAATTCCTATTAATCATTTATATGCAAGTTAAAGAGTGTACATTATATTTTAACAGAAAAATATTAACAAGGTAAATTTCCTATAACTTACGCCGTGTAGGGTGACCATAATGAGGCATATGTTTACAAAGTAAAGTAAGTTTTTTACTTTACTAAAGTACTGTACTTTACTGTGCTTAACTGTACTTTACTGTGCTTTACTGTGCTGCACTGTGCTTCACTTTTTTCCACTGTAATACACTGTACTCCACTGCAGTCCTCTGTACTCCACTGTACCCCTCTGTACTGACGCTGTACCCTCTACTCCCACCTGTTCTGTTGACTAGTTCTGTTGACATGACTACTGGTCATTAACCGACTTCAAAAAAAGGAGGAGGTTCTCAATTCGTCTGTATGTATTTTTTTTTATGTATGTTAAGCGATAATTCCGTCAATTATAGACGCATTTCAAAATAATTTTTTTTGTTGAATAGGGATTATTTCTGAGGTGGTCCCATTTTCACCAGGTCAGGATCTGATGAAGGGATCCAGGAGAAAACGAGGGCAACCACCGAAAATTGTTGGGACAACTAGTGCGCTTGTTAACTTTTTAATTAAGTACTTTAATGTTCTACACTTTAATGAAGGTCTGGCGTCGATCTGATGATAGAGTCGAAAGACAGTCGAGGGCATTCCTAAACGATTTACAGCAGTTATCTTGTGTTTGGGCTTGATTGATTTGTATTGATGAGAACTTTACACCTAGATTGATAGATCCAACTTAAAAAAATAGAAGGTCTCAATGTTTTATGTATGTTTACCGATATTTCCGTCAATTATAGACGAATTTCTTTTTTTTTTTTAATTGATTTAACTTCTGAGGTGGTCCCATTTTAACTAACAGGTTAGGATCTGATTATGGGATCCTGGAGAAATCGAGGGCAACCACCGAAAATTATAGGGACAACTAGTGCGTTTGTTAACTTTTTAATTCAGTGTTTTAATGTACTACCATTAATGAAGGTCTGGAGTCGATCTGATGATGGAACCAAAAGAGATTCGAGGGAATTCTTAACGATTTATAGCAGCTACCTTGTGTTGGGGCTTGATTAATTTGTATTGATGAGAACTTTCACCTAGATAGATATATATTTCGGTCATAATGAAAAAAAAATTTTTAATAAAAAATACAACCGACTTCAAAGAAATCCTGAAAAATAAAATTTACTTAGCACAAACAAAGTAATATGTATTTTGATTTATCAGATTTTATTCAATATAATATTGAAGTTGGTGCCATGAATAATACCTCCCTAAACCTTGGCGCCGACTTCAATATGATATTGAATAAAATCTGATAAATCAAAATACATATTACTTTGTTTCTGCTAAGTAAATTTTATTTTTCAGGATTTCTTTGAAGTCGGTTGTATTTTTTATTAAAATTTTTTTTTATTACCATTAGTTCTGTGAATTATAAGACTACGCTTTACACCTGACTTACGTAAACTATTCCGATCACCTGTACTGTTGAGTAGTTCTTTTTTCAGGACTACTGGTAATTTTATTTCAGTTAGTTCTGTGATTCATAAGACTATGCTTTTACCCGCGACTTATCTTTCAACTATTCCCACTTGTTCTGTTACTTAGAAGGGGATGTTTGAGCCACACGGTTTCACCAAGTCACTAGAAGAAGAAATCAAAACAAATGAAGATCGGCAAACAAATGAAGATCGACAAAACAAATGAATATCGGCAAACAAATGAAGATCGACAAAACAAATGAAAATTGACAAAACAAATGAAGATCGATAAAACATATGCAGATCAATAAAACAAAAGACTACGCAAGTTGATAAGGTCAAAAATAACTTTCAGCCATATTTGGTAATCTAGATGCGATTACCATTCAAAAAAATAGGTGCATGCAATTCTCGACCTTAGTGACACTTTTGTAAAAATGTGCTTTTAGGCGTTTATAGACATCACTGATCACGAATATATAAAAATAAATAGATATTATGCATGCTCATAAGGTCGAAATTCGCTTGCACCCATATTTGTAATATAGATGCGATAACCATTGTAAAAAGTAGGTGCAAGCAATTCTCGACCTTATGAACAAGCATAATATTTATTTTTTTACATATTCGTGATTAGTGATGTCTAAAAACGCCTAAAAGCACATTTTTAGAAAAGTGTCATTAAGGTCGAGAATTGTTTGCACCTATTTTTTTTAATGGTATTCGCATCTAGATTACCAAATATGGCTGCCAGTAATTTTTGACCTTATCAATTTTGTACTCATCTGTTCTACACTGTACTCATTTGTGCTCCACTGTACACCACTGTACTCAACTGTACTTGACTGTACTCGACTGTAATCCATTATACTTCACTCTACTCATTTGTACACCAGTGTACACCATTGCACTCAACTGAACTCCACTGTTCTCTTCTGTATTACATTGTACTCCAATGTACTCATCTGTACTTCACTGTTCTCACTGAACTTCGCTTTACTTTTCTGTACCTCACTGTACTTAGCTGTACTTCACTGTGCTTCACTTTACCACACCCCGCCAAACCCACCTCATTCCACCACGCCTCAACCCACCCCACACCACCCCACACCACCGCACTCACCCCAACGTCCCCAACCCGATATGCGAACGCTCACGTGTAAGTGATACACGAGTGTGATCGAGTTTGGCCGAGAATAGCCGAGTGTAAGGTTTTATTTTCGTTAGGGAGTTTCTTGATTTGGTCGCCGCGCTCACATCCCGAGATAAAAGCTATGCAATAACTTAAAAAAAGTTGTACTTATGCGAAGACTTTTATTGATGTTTAAAAAGATTCTTGAGAAAGTTTGAATCTTGTGAACAAAGGAATTAATTATGGTCACCCTACACGGCGTATTATATAGGAAATTTACCTTGTTAATATTTTTCTGTTAAACTCTTTAACTCTTTAACTTGCATATAAATGATTAATAGGAATTCCTACTAAATGCTGGTGCTTCTAGATTTTGATTTCATCGTAACCTAGGGTAGGAAAAACACATTTACTTTCTGCAAACGTATGGATTGAGGAGCCAGAACAAACATGTTGTATTACCAAATGTATGTTATGTACATCACCATCCTTAAGCTACAATCACGAGAGCATTATGTACTAAACTGTAATTCAGTCGATTAAAGTTATTGATGCTCTCTCTTTTAAGAAACCATATGCAATGATTTAGATTGAGGAGCCATACTAAATGTTTCGTAACTACTTGAAATCCAGTAGGATAGGGCGGAAATCGTTAGTAGGTACCCTGCATAATGCCTACTAAATGATACAAAAAGAAAATCAATAATATTTATCAGTTTCCTTAAGAAATTCAAGTGGCTCCTCAATCCAGATGTTTAGATTGAGGTGCCACTTTGAAATCGATGTAACTTTTTATCTATTGGATGTACAAATTCCAAAATTGACCTACATAATTTTTTTATTGTATACTAAATAGGGAGTGAGTTTCATTTAAAAAGGAGGGATGGCTCCTCAATCCATACGGACACCTACTAAGTGTTGGAACAACCTCCCGCCGCCCGCCGTTAAGGAGAGGGAGTAGCTTGCGTCATTTTAAGATTATTTTAAAGTCTGTGTTCCTGGAATTACAGAAACATTCTTAGTGACATAATAATTGTATACTTACCTAAGATTTATAATAGTTATTTCTCCAGCACAAATAAATTTTTTACCTATTTGACTTTCCATGCCTTTGACATTAAATATTATCTATTCATATTGATATTGAAATTCTAAGCCTTATCACAGTATAAATATATGTTTAACCAGTATTGTAGCTCCCTACAAACGGACGAAGCGCAAGCTATACCTACGATTCTCGTATTCAGCATGCCTTTCAGCAAGCAAGCAGCGTCCGCAGTCGCGATTGTGCCGAGTAGACGAATGGAAGGTGTGTCGTTTTTTAAATAGTAACCGCGATGACAACTAGTGTCTATTGTGCTTGTTTTGGTTGCATGAATTCGTCAATAACGCACCCAGAGATAACGTTTTTTAGATTACCTGGAAACTCCGAAAGGTAAGACTATAAATTGATTTTACTTAAGTACTAATTGGTACTATACCACTAGTTGACTAAAGTTAAACAAAGTGATTGACACGAGTGAACTGGGTTGTTACATGAAGTAGGTATGTTTGTGTTTAAAACTAGACTTGTGCTTGCTCAGTCAGTGAACGGTGCGATCCAATATAGTACAATATCCAAAAAAAAAACTAGTTCAGAACTCTAGTACGTGTAGGTAGTACATTTAGTTCCGTTGTCAGTTCGTAGTTATTTAATTGAGAGCAATGATTTAGGTATGTTTCAAGAGTATTCATTTCTTTGTGGATGACCGATGTTACAGTACACTTAGCACCGTATGACTGGCTCTGTGGCGCGGTCGGTATTGATACCGCCTGCGGCGCTGGAGGTCGTGGGTTCGATTCCCACCCGAGACAAATATTTGTGTGACCCATAAATGTTTGTCTCAAGAGTCTGGTTGTTTCTATGTATAATATGTATGTATTTAAAAAGTATATTAGTATTAATATCCGTGGTCTGATACCCATAACACAAGCAGGTTATTCCTAGCTTACTTTCGGATCAGATAGCGTTGTGGGAAAATGCCCGTGATTATTTATTTATTTATAAAAAAAAATTACAGTATTTTTGTTACCTTTGATTTTTATTACACGCATACAGACAAATATGAACTTCCAAAGTTTAACACAACTTGACAATGTACGAAAAGTACTAGTGTACTAGAGACTGACTAGTACTTTCAAATCGAAATATAGTTTTAATTTTGTAAATCAAAAATTTAACGCAATGATTATAAAGACTAGAATTCCGTGATTCTATCACTGAAGAAACATGTGGTGAGCCGATTATTATAGTCTACGCCGTTTTCAAATTTCTACACCCGTCTCACTCAATCGTTAGTAGATAACGGGCGCTGCGCCGCCACGCTGCCACCCCGCGCCGCCAGCCGTTGCGGGGATATTATATTATTACTCACAAAGTATTTTTTGTTTAAATAAAAAAGGTACATATTTACTCGAAATGAAAGCCGCTTGTCAGTAAAACAACAATCCTTAATACAAATTGAAGGCCTTGTGGGCGGATTGAAAAAATCAACTGCATTAGGCTCACTATCTATTACGCGTACGTAAGACTATAAGGTAAAATGTGGGCGTATACTATGCCTCTGCCTACACCTTCAGGGATAAAGACGTGACTATATGAATGTATGTATGTACATATTTACAATCGCAATACTAAATAGAAAGTCAAAGTAGGCACATATTATTAAAATGCTGTAGGTGGGCAGCCCTACCGCATGCTTACGTACCGCGCGGCTGTAGGCATTTATTTCTAAAATCCGGCCGAGTCAAACTACAGTATACAGTGGCCTTATTGATTATCCTGTTTTACTTTTTGACTAACCCTATAATTGTTTTTTCTTTAAATTTTTATTGTATACTAGTATTTTCTTTGATTTATTGACTTCTGATTTAATGAAATGTTTTCCAATATTACTGAAACTATTAATTGTATCATCTATGTTATTGATTTACTTTCTTGTTTCGTATCTGTGGCTATACTTATATTGTTATTGTCATATATGTATTGTTATGTCCATTATGATTAATGTAACTGACCTTAGAAGGCTGCAACTGAAAATCAGCGCTGCAATCACTTGCAGCATTTGCTGAGTTGTGGCCTTTTAGCCACACGTACAACACTGTGCCGAGACTAGTGATGCCTGCTTGTGCTATTTTGTAGTTCTTTTTTAAAATTCTGTTTAAGTGTTGTGGGTGTGCTAATAAATGTGATTTTCTTTCTTTCTTTCCTTATTTTTTTTGGGAGGACGAAATAGCGTTAGGTAGGTAGTTATAAAAATGGCAGGATAAAAGACTGGAACCACCGAATCCGACTTGGACTCCGCTCCGCTCCCGTCCAAGTCGGATTGCGCGGTGTTAATTTCTTCCCCTCTTGAATTAAGAATGGGACGATCGGAAACTGATTATTAGTTTTGTGATGTCCCGTTCGTCCCCCTCGAGGGGACGAAGTCGAGGGGTCGAACGGGAATACACTCCCCCGCGCGCAGTGCGCCTCCCGCTTTGCTGTCATCACCTCGTTGAGGCGATACGGCCCAGCAGTGCTGCTGCCGGCCGTGTTCTACTCACAACCCGCAGCAACACACACCACCGAGGAACCTACAGGTGGGCCACTCCCCTCTTTTTCCGTAGTACGGTCGTTTTTGTCCGGCAGCCGGACAATGAAAGAATTGTTTTTTCGATTGTCCGGTGAAGATACTGATTGGGCGGTTGTACACTTTCAGAACTGTACTTTGGTCCTGTTGAAAATAATAAAAATACAATTAATTAATAAAAAAATTAATTAATTATTAATTTACAAAAATTGGTCGGTTGTACACTTTCAGAACTGTACTTTGGTCCGGTTGACGAAAAGAAAGTCCAGAAAATCTATTTTTCTTAATACTTACAATTTAGATTGTCAGTAGTACCATCAATGGTACTTCAGCGAGTAAAATTGACTGCCTCTGTGGCTCAGTCGGTAGTGATACCGCCTGCGGCGCTGGAGGTCGTGGGTTCGATTGGAGACCCATAAATGTTTGTCTCAAGAGTCTGGGTGTTTCTATGTATAATATGTAGATATATATTTAAAAAAGAAAGTACATAAGTATTAATATCCGTGGTCTGATACCCATAACACAAGCAGGTTATTCCTAGCTTACTTTGGGATCAGATAGCGTTGTGTGAAATGTCAAAAAAAAAAACACGAGATGAAATATATATATTATTGTATTTTTAAGTGGTAATAGTAACGTATAAGTGTGTCAGTAGTACCATCAATGGTACTGATCAATGGTACTACTGGGGAGGAAATTTATTTATTGTAACAAATTTTATTTAATGTTTGCAAACTTTTCTAAGGCATGCCCTACCACAATATCATTATTTAGGAATTGCAATTCAAATAATTTCAGATGAGGAAATTTAATAGACAATAATATTTTATCAAAAAGGTTGTCTACCATAAGCACTAGATCTTCCGTGGTCCGGTCACCCGGACTACGGAACAAAATACTTTTTCCGTTGTGCGGTCAACCGGACCACGGAAAAAACAATTCTTCCATTGTCCGGCACAAAAACGACCGTACCACGGAAAAAGAGGGGGCCACTCCCGCCTTGGCCGGAATTAGCCAGAGTAGCACCACTCCCCAACAGAGCAAGGGTAGTGGTTACTACTCCCCCAAGTAACACAGATGTGCTGAATAAAGATCGAGTAAGAGCAATGTCAAGAGCATAAAGCTGAATACTAAGTTGAATATAACGTCTGAGTAACCGTCTATTCAGCTGTTATTCAAGCAAAAAGGGCCCCAATTTTGAATGTTTAACGCTGAATAACATCTGAACAACACCTGAGTAGGAGCTTAATAACGGTACAATTAACTTAACTTTTGAATAACAGGTCACATTGCTATTATTAAGCTCTTATAACAGAGTTATTCAGCTTAGTCGAATTGGTTATGCTATTCAGAAGTTATTAAATAGTTAAATTATTGTTCACATTTATGCAAACAATATTCATACAAATTGTTAAATTAAAGAATTTGATTGGAATACATATTATAATGTCGATGTCAAACTGTAAGTGTTATGATTTGACATGGTGCATAAAATAAATTTATTATAAAATTTTGTTTGTAAAGTTTGAGGTCTGCTTATAGTTAATTTGTTTTATTTCATTACTGATTACGCGCCGCGTGAATAACCAAGATAACTGAAAGTAAATAGTATTTAAATACATACTAAAATAGGTCTGACAAAAGTACTTAATTGTGACGAAATAGCTAATGATAGCAACTTTAATCCTACAAAATAACATGAATCGAGTTGAAAATGTAGCAGTTGTAAGATTCAGCGTTTTGGTGATCCCGGAAATTCCTTGTAGGCATAAATTACAAAGGTTTTTAATGGCGTTCGATGTTTTGATTTATATTGCTGAATAAAAGTGCACACGTGTCTTTTTACTAAGCTATAACTTGAAAAAGAGTAGTCTCATTGCACTAACTTCTGAATAACAATTATATAGTTACCTATAGGTACATTTCTACATTAGGTACTCAGATTTTTAGGTTTCTCTAATCGAACAAATAAAAATCTTTTATAATGTGGAATTTCTTGTTGATTACATTTAAAATTATAGCGTCTTCGTTTTGATGATGAAATCAATACCTAGTACGTAATTTGTAAAAATGCTGTCTTATTAAGCTATGGGCGCTATAACAATACCAATGTGGTCTCCAATTTGAATAAGTTAGTTTCAAATTCTCTATTATACAGAAAAAAGCTTAATAAAAGCATAAATAATATTATTTATTCAGCAGCTGAATAATTAGTAAAACATAGAATCTTATTCAGTTTAAAGATAAAATAAAAACAATTATTTAAGAAGTGATACTTTATTCACAAAATAGCTGTTTCAAACGCTACTAGCTTAGTATTGCTTTAATAATAGCAATATAGGTTATGGTTATTCAGATAAATGCTGCCGACGGGGCTGTTTTTCAGCTTTAAGCCACCTGGAATGCGTAAAGCTAAATAACGTCTGTATAATAATCTTACGGTGACTGGTTATTAAGCCTTAAGAAAGGAAGGACAGAAATACAGAATTTATTAAGCATTAAGAATTTTAGGGTCCGAACTCAATCTAATTCAGCATTTAGCTATTCATACATACATACATACATACATATGGTCACGCCTTTATCCCCGAAGGGGTAGGCAGAGGCATATTATATGCCCACATTTCACCTTTGTATAATTTGTACCACGTAATAGGTGGTGAGCCGTATTGCCGTGTTTAAATGGACAGGCGCAGGTTGCCTGCTGTTGAAATAAAGCCTTCAACTTAGCTTAACGACTGCCATTTTACTGGCAACCGGGACCACCGGCTTAACGTGCCTTCCGAAGCACGGAAACGCTCAAATAAATGTCACAAAGTGATCACATGGATGGTCACCCATCCATGGACCGGCCGTAGTGAAAGTTGCTTACTGCAGTGATCGTTTACAGAACACTGAGTCCGCGGGGCCACGAGCGCTTCGCTATTCACAATGCTCTTATACAAACTATGTTCATCTTTGAACTGTAAAATGTTCTAAATGTGTACTGTTATCTTGCTTACGTGTTACTTGGGCCGTTGCCCAAGTTGCACCACGAGGAGGATCGGAACCATTGGGGTCCTTAAGATGTTAGTAGGACCCCGCATCCCAGTTCATCTTTGGTATTCCAGGTGGACCCCTAGAATACTTTGTACGAACTACGCAGTTCCTCTCTAGGCATTCTAGGCCACTTTGTCCACTAAAATCCATTACGTCCACGATGGATCTTTGTAATGGATTTTGAAGGGTTCTAGGCAGACCCTTGCCTGTGCTGCTAACAGTACCACGGGTAGACTGCGGGAATTTGCTGTTTTCTCAGTTTGAGACAATGGAATTAGATTACTGGGATATGTGACGTTGTGGACCACAAGAGATACCTGTGTCTCATGGTCCCATTACTCCGTCTACTTTCTACGCTAGGAAGTCTTCAATGAATTAAACAAATGAAGATTGACAAAACATGGCTTCGACAAAACGAACGATTGACAAAATAAATGAAGATTGACAGAACAAATGAAAATCGACAATACGAAGATCGACAAAACAAAGATCGACAAAACAAATGAAGATCGACAAAACAAAATGAAGTTCGACAAAACTAATAAAGATCGCTAACTAATGAAAACAATGTTGATCGAATAACAAATGAATAATCGGTAATTCAAAAGGTAACAAATGAATAATCGGTAAATCAATGAAGATCGATTTGTTTTACTTTATTCAGCTGTATATCGTAAATCGTAACGGATCCACAAGAAGTTATCTCACTAGTAGAACAAATAGGGATATCATTAGCCGTGTTCTTGCATCTGTCTCCGTTACCTTGCCTGTGCCTTAGCCAAGCTTAGAGCCAAACAGTGACCTTTAGTGCCGAAGGTTGTTCCGGTGTTCCCCCTTCGGTACTTTAGGTCTTATTACCGGAATGTCCAGTCGCTTCATTAATAAGTCTTTTTCCCTGAATGTCCGATCCCTGATAGTCCACTTCTCCCCGTAATTCCGTATTTTTTTAAAAGTCCACCACCCCAATAGTCCACTTCCCTGGAATGTGACTGGAGCTTCATATAAAATAGTAAGGTGGCTCCTCAATTCATACGGACACGGCAGTTCTCTCCCAGTGAATGGGTATTGCTAGGTATTGCTGCCATTATTTTGGGCACAATGCCACTGGGGTCTTGCATATTTAGATTTAGTTACGTTTTGACAGTTTTGAGGCACGGAAATAGATATGTGATAGGATTTGTTTCATTGTAATTTTCAACAATGATTTGAATGTTATTTTTAAAGTACTATCAGGGCCGAACACCCAATATTTTTGATCATGGAACCCCCAGCTGCCTAGGACCATGAGTAATCACGTTGACTATTTAGCTATTACCTACCGCACTAATTTAAAGACAGAATAATGCGTATTTCAAATAAAAACCCACAATTAGAAAACGCCTGAATGATAAATAATATCAAAAATACATTATGTGTAAGTGCTATGAAGGAATTGTAATATGGGTAAAATTATGTGCTCTGGCAGACTGCCCAGCGGAAGTTGTGGCCTTGTGGTCGCCATTACTGAGGAAAATCTTATACTGCAGAGTCTGCAGACCATGGTGGTCAGCCCGTAGTTGTGTGTTGAATTCTACTCAGCATTGTTTTACGACGAGGTGATGTGAATGCACGAGAGAAGTATTAGGGATGTTCCTCCTGCTTGCGTCTGAAATCGATGAATTTTCGGAGTGTAATAATTTACCTCATTGACAGGGTGCCAGGCGTATTGGTATTGGGTCAGTTTCAAGTTCATCTTTTCGCTATTACGTCGTGTGTTTGAAGATCACGGTTTTTTTGTTCGTTTAGTCAACTTTAGTCCATTTATACAGCCTACAGGTAGAAGGCGCCAGCATCGGCATCGAGCCCTCGATGAGGTATCTGGGGCTCGTACTCGATGGCCGGTGGAACTTCGGACATCATTTCCGAAGTTTGGTCCCAAAACTAAGGGGAGCATCAGGGGACCCAACGATACCGCATACAAAGTCTTGCGTCTCGAAAATCGAGGCCCAGCGGTCCCTGCTCCACCAGGAAACCGTGGAGACATGGAAGGCGACTTGGGCAACCAAAGGGGAATTCGCCACAATCGAGGCCGTCAGACAGGTCATGGACGAGCTGGAGAGGAGACACGAGTATAAGGGGGTTAGTGTTTAATTTAGCATTTTTTACATATTAATAAAATATATAAACCATTCTGCCTACCCCGCGAAGAGTATAGCATATAGATAAATAGAGTTAAATGTTAAGTTAAATGTTAAATTAAATGTTGTATACAAACAATTTTTTTTCCCATTTATAGGGTAAATTTTATTTCCTAGCAACATTTTCTGTAAGCTTGTGTGAGTGTCAACGAGTATAAAGACGAGTAGTTTACACCTACATTAATATTGGTTTGGATTCGCGGGCGCGTATCTACGTATCACTGAGCGACCCTCAGTCTATGTGTAATAAGTCTATGTTTTAAACTATCACGCGTTGAACTCATATTGTATTGAAAACGGGATTTCGCGCGGCACTATTTTACTATTAAATAAAGGTTCTCGGTAGCTTCTTGTTCCCCGATATTTCGATAGGGGTTGCACCTATCGTGGTCCCGAGGCAACTCTCCTTCTCGAGTCGAGAGTCGGGGAACAAGAAGGTACCGAAAACCTTTATTTAATAGTAAAATAGTGCCGCGCGAAATCCCGTTTACAATACTATATGAGGTAGAGTCCCGATCTCGATGACAGTCAATGGTCACTGCTTCTCACAGTCCTATTTCTTTATTTTTTTGTAAGTAAGTATATGTAATGTATAGGTACACAAAACACACCAGGGCTTATTTATCTATCCCTACTTCCCTACTAATATTATAAATACGAAAATAACTCTGTCTGTCTGTCTGTTACGCTTTCACGCCTAAACCACTGAAGCGATTGCGATGACATTTGGTATGGAGATAGTTTAAGGCCCTGGGAAGGACATAGGCTACTTTTTAACCGTCTTTGCAAAAGGAGGAAAATGATTTTACGCAATGACTTCTATGCGATAACGACTTCTACGCAGACGTAGCCGCGGGGAACAACAGCTAGTTTTATATAAATGTCTTCCAACAGTCCCGAAAGTGGAGATAAGTGTACCTACGCTATAATTTATATAGGTACTTACAATTTTACGCAGTATAGATAGCTACGACAAAGAGTACATAGTTAATATTCTTTCACTTTTGAAGTAAAACTTCTTTAGGCGCGACTAGGCAGTAGCTCAGATTTTTTTTCTTATGGAAGTAACTGTGTTTCCACATCATCATCTATCCCAAATTAAGGATTTATAAGCGTGATCTAGACTGATAGACTTACTTATATATTTCTAAATACATACATATTATATATAGAAATCATCCAAACTCCGAAGCAAACATTTGTGGATAACATAAATATTTGGACCGACACAGGAATCGAACCCAGAACATCCAGCTCCGCAGGCGGTATTACTACCGACTACGCCACAGAGGCAGTTAACTTAATGAAAATGGAAAAGTGTAAAGGAGAAAGTACGCCACCCTGAGGCGCGCCACTAACGCGTTGTACAGTTGCCGGTGCCTGCATCAAAACAGTGATACAGCAGAGATTGACAGAGCTTCATCGCGTTACATAAACTCACCGAACCAGATCAGTATCTATTTAAAATAGTAGAAGGTATAATAACTATACGGATTCTAAAATACTTCTTCAATGACATTTAGTCATCGAAAAAGTATTTTAGAATCCGTATAGTTGTTATACTTAGTTTGGATTTCTGATTGGCAAGTCCTTTTCCACTCGCATTTAGCGTCAGAACTTGCATCAGTGTTCCATTCCGTAACCTAATTATAAATTGTCTCACCAACTTCAAAAGTATCTTTACTGAAGGACCCATGAAGTTCTTCAGGTGTTATTGGACTTTACGTTTACGATGATTAATTGCACAGAAAGAATTCTTGAGGTAAAAGTCGTCTGAACTGGTGACGCTTTAGTTTTAGTGCGCCTTCACACTAGCGTTTTACCAGCGTAGGCGTACGATGGACGTATGCGCGGCGGATACGCGACGGCAACGCGACGTATACGCGACGCATATACCGCGTTGCTGGGGGATCGTGTACAATCCTGTTCACAAGCGACTTATACTCGGCATGGAAATGATTGCTACTAGAAAATAATTATTTTAAGAGTATATTTGACTTAATAAAAATTGAGCAAGATGTTATTTGACGAAGCAATTAAAATGCGAAATATAAATTTGCTAAAGATTCTTTTAGGAAATGAAACTATGCGATAAATTTTTGACGAAGTAAATTCTGCCAAACGGCAGGACCTGGTTATTTTATATGCTGAGTAAGAATTACATGATAATTTTGCAATCCAATATGGCCGCCGCGCCGGAATTACGAAATTACATGATGGGTTTCGCTTAAGGGGTTTTTGAGTATGCTGTGTACGAATTACATGATTTTTTTAAAATATCTAGCTCGCCAAATTGACCTCTGGTGCATCTAGCGATTGGGGGCCACTTCTGTCAGTGGTCCTCAAGTTGGCGGCCCTGTGATGTGCCTCTTCACGCTCCTCTTGAAGAACCCGGGATTGTAAGATGAGGGAAACACGTGAAAATACCCATCGTGAAATTTCGTAATTACAGCGTGGCGGCCATATTGGATTTCAAAATCGTTATGCAATTCGTACTCAGCATACTAAAAAACCCCTAAAACGATACCCATCATGAAATTTTGTAAATACGGCGCGGCGGCGGCCATGTTGGATTGCAAACTAACATGTATTTTCGTATGCATCGTTTTAATTATTGTGTAATTAATGAAAGAAATCGATATAAAAAAATAATAGCATACGGTCCCGAGGCGCCAGCCCGGGTAGTTTTTCCCGAACCTCGAACAAAATTTTATTCGCAGTTCGCAGAAATCTTCTTTTTTAAAAGTAAAGCCATCAATGGTGTTTCTTGGTCAGAATCTATTTTGTTAACGATGACAACGAAATTGTGTGACGCTAGCGCGGCGTATACGCCGCGTGTACGTCGCGTATACGTCGCGTATACGCCGCGCATACGTCGCGTATACGCCGCGCATACGTCCATCGAACGCCTACGCTAGTGTGAAGGCGCACTTAATTACTTTTTTACTGGACACTTCAAACTCATAATCATTGAATAACAATCAATTGAATTTAACAATCAACCAATTTGTCCGATCCTGAATGCCCGAATGCACTTGCACTACCTTGTAAGGTGCTGGCAATCTTCGTTTTAGGCATTTTCATGCTTAGGCATTAAAAATTGTTGTCAAAGTACATTGTAGGCAAATTAAGTTTTTAGGCATCTTGCAATTTAGGTAATTCGAGTTTCAGGTACTTCGCGTTTTAGGTAGTTATGCAGCGGTGGCATCGTGCCATTCAGGTACTTCGCTCAAAAGGGAAAAAAATAAGCACAAGAAAAGTCCTTTTCATTTACACATGGCTTGTCGGTGTTGACTAGGTAGACCGATTAGCCCATTCTCCTTTTATGTTCATCCATTCGTTTTAGTTTCAATTAATATGATTGATGGATTTTTGTAATGGATATTAGTGGATAAAAGGTGATCTAGGAACTAAGTTATTTGTCTTGAACAAAGTTCGAATCACAACATTGTCCCGATCCATCATCGATCATTAATGACAATACCTTTGACAAATGACTGCAGTTCAGACGACTTTTACCTCAAGAATTCTTTCTGTGCAATTAATCATCGTAAACGTAAAGTCCAATAACACCTGGAGAACTTCATGGGTCCTTCAGTAAAGATACTTTTGAAGTTGGTGAGACAATTTACAATTAGGTTACGGAATGGAACACTGATGCAAGTTCTGACGCTAAATGCGAGTGGAAAAGGACTTGCCAATCAGAAATCCAAACTAAGTATAACAACTATACGGATTCTAAAATACTTTTTCGATGACTAAATGTCATTGAAGAAGTATTTTAGAATCCGTATAGTTATTATACCTTCTACTATTTTAAATAGATACTGATCTGGTTCGGTGAGTTTATGTAACGCGATGAAGCTCTGTCAATCTCTGCAGTATCACTGTTTTGATGCAGGCACCGACAACTGTACAACGCGTTAGTGGCGCGCCTCAGGGTGGCGTACTTTCTCCTTTACACTTTTCCATTTTCATTAAGTTAACTGCCTCTGTGGCGTAGTCGGTAGTAATACCGCCTGCGGCGCTGGATGTTCTGGGTTCGATTCCTGGGTCGGTCCAAATATTTATGTTATCCACAAATGTTTGCTTCGGAGTTTGGATGATTTCTATATATAATATGTATGTATTTAGAAATATATAAGTAAGTCTATCAGTCTAGATCACGCTTATAAATCCTTAATTTGGGATAGATGATGATGTGGAAACACAGTTACTTCCATAAGAAAAAAAATCTGAGCTACTGCCTAGTCGCGCCTAAAGAAGTTTTACTTCAAAAGTGAAAGAATATTATCTATGTACTCTTTGTCGTAGCTATCTATACTGCGTAAAATTGTAAGTACCTATATAAATTATAGCGTAGGTACACTTATCTCCACTTTCGGGACTGTTGGAAGACATTTATATAAAACTAGCTGTTGTTCCCCGCGGCGACGTCCGCGTAGAAGTCGTTATCGCATAGAAGTCATTGCGTAAAATCATTTTCCTCCTTTTGCAAAGACGGTTAAAAAGTAGCCTATGTCCTTCCCAGGGCCTTAAACTATCTCCATACCAAATGTCATCTCAATCGCTTCAGTGGTTTAGGCGTGAAAGCGTAACAGACAGACAGACAGAGTTATTTTCGTATTTATAATATTAGTAGGGAAGTAGGGATAGATAAATAAGCCCTGGTGTGTTTTGTGTACCTATACATTACATATACTTACTTACAAAAAAATAAAGAAATAGGACTGTGAGAAGCAGTGACCATTGACTGTCATCGAGAGCGGGACTCTACCTCATATAGTATTGTAAACGGGATTTCGCGCGGCACTATTTTACTATTAAATAAAGGTTTTCGGTACCTTCTTGTTCCCCGACTCTCGACTCGAGAAGGAGAGTTGCCTCGGGACCACGATAGGTGTAACCCCTATCGAAATATCGGGGAACAAGAAGCTACCGAGAACCTTTATTTAATAGTAAAATAGTGCCGCGCGAAATCCCTGTTTTCAATACAATATGAGTTCAACGCGTGATAGTTTAAAACAAATGTGACTCTACCTGTTTTCTTCAAGACCTTTGCGCTGTCATTAACTGGATACATTTCTAATAAATTATATTTCGTAGATAGGTAGAGTAGAGCTTTAGATCCTCTGAATTTGCGGTCAATAAATAACCCACCCAAGTTGCAATGGGGACCTTGCAGTTAAGTGCAGTAATTATACTTTGATGGAATAAGCGCGTCGTATCCACGGTTGTGGCATGGCTGTGTAAAAGTGAAAGTTCTCATTTCAAATTTCAATGAATGTTTTGTATTAGGTACTATTGTTGATATACCTCCTGTTGGTCAAGTGTGATGGATAAATTTCAAGGGCAACGTCAGATGGGTAGAGTCAAACATAATCTTACTACTTGGTTATGGAATGTATGTAGACATAACATCACTCCAGTATATTTTGTGATCGTCCTTTTGCTATCATATGGACTACTAACATCTATCATTCATACTTCAATATTACAGTTTAAGAGTAGCACGTTGAGGTAAATTGAGTTGAGTAGTTACCTATTGTATTGGACTTGAACAGCAATCTTTTGTAGATTGTTCCTACCTAATTAATGAATTTATTAAAAATGTATCTAGTTAATGATAGTTGTGCATATCTAATTCGTGTTCAGGTGGCTAAGCTATTTTGCATGGATGACTTGGTGCTTAGATGCGATGGATGTCGACGTGTAGCGGTTTTATAGGTTCGTATCTCGGTTGGTGGCGCTGGCGGCGTGCTGTGGGTTCGTGCGGCATTCATGTGGTTGCGCAGTGGCGCAGGGCGCATGCCGACGCGACGCAACTGGCCGCTCGTCGTCACCGCTATTGATCGGCAGTGGCCGGGCGCCGGTGGCGCCGCGGCGCGGCTTGCGGCGGCCGGCGGCCCTAGTGCTCAGCTGTCAAACCGCGTGACGTAAGAGCTAGGGCGGCGCGCACACGGCCGTCGCCAGCCGCCCGCATACTACGTCCGTGTCGAGTAGTAGCGCTCTCGCCGGGTTGCACTCGCCGCCGCATGTCGCACGTCTCCGCTCCAGTGCACCGTATTATCTACGCCGCAGATTTCGTGAGACAGGTGAGGTTGGGGCCGGCGTGGCCCCGGCCGCTCTGAGTGTTCGCGTCCCGGCGTCGATCGAGTCTCGTTAGATTATTTCAATGTTTATAAACAGTTGGCCGCATCCACTCGGTCCCCCTTGTTTTCGGTGCGTCCGCCTGTCGGCGAGGTGTTCGGACTGCTGATCCTGAATGCACCGGCCGCACCGGCGTCAGCGACGCGCCGATCGGATCCAGTGCACGTATGTAAGCTTGCACTACCTTGTTTATCTCGAATTCTTGTATTAAACTTGTGACGACAACTCGTTTACGTAGACATAGCGTGGCAAACTATAAATAATACTTTCAGTATGTGAATGTGTACTCCAACGACGTACTCGGCTCATGTAAACATAAACAGTCTCACTGTAAGTATGGAGATATTCTTTATTTCTCGTATCTCTGTATTATTTAGATAGAGATATTAAAGCGCCGGTAGAGCGGTCAGCGGAGGTTAAGGATGCAGGTGACTGCAGTTGCGCTGCTCCACTGAACACGTCTCGGAACTGGCGGTCACTTACACAGTTTCCCTACGTAACTTTATAGGTCTGTACAGGTTGCTTTACATTATTTTACTATGTGGTTTTTCTACCGCAACTAAAAATCGATTTTGCACTATTTAGGTACAATATTAGTTTAAACGATGTTGGCGCGTACTTTTCTGATTGAACCAAAAAAAAAAGTTTCAGGCAAATCAAAGTTTATTTACAATAGAAGCTGAAGAAATAATCGGCGTTCCTAGGCGCGTTAACCTACATGGGTTTTCTTTTTCATAGACGTGACCTCAAAACAACACCGATAGTTGGTTTGATTACAATTTTATCGCTTACACTACACGCTTAAAATTTAATGAGTTTCATAGATTTAGTGGAGGATTAATATTGCATTGTTTTACATTAGTTAAATGTTACTGATATTTCAACGATACCTAAATTAAATTAGGTAACTAATACCCATTGAAAACACCACGTTAGTGTATGCTTGAAACTGGATTTTTCGACAACTTCTACTATTTAGGTACCTACCAGCCAATTCCTTCAAATTAGCAGACGCGTAGAGTTGTAGAGTTCCGAGTTTCGATGTCAATTCAACATAAAATTAAAAAATAATGAGCTTCAACTCAATGCGGCCCGGTTTAACTTAAAAAATAATTTTCAGTATCGTTTAGTTATTATTCTTATATTTTAAGAACCTACGACTTCAGCTTATTTAGATAAGTGGCTAAGACATAATAATACTATATTGATATAACCTAAAACGTACTTTTAAATACATTATAGTAGGGTAACCAAGGTACTAGAATATTCGGTAACCACATTTACTTTAATGAGGTAATTTTACGGACCAACAAATAGTCGTTCTAAATCGTTCAGTCAAAAGTAAATGTAATTTCCTGTGAAATACATATTTTCTTGTTACATAATAAACGAGTACGACCTACTTTTGGTACATAGATGATTATCTAGATGAGCTCACTCAAATTCTGGTCTGAATGATAGCAGGAAATGTGAAATTTCTAGTGTGCTTGACCAAGATAGTCTAAACGTAGGACGTCCTGTATTTGTATAAATATCTACAACTAGGCGGAAGCGATGAAAGGGGATCGATCCCGACTTTCTTTACAACTTGTGGCAGTTCTACTGATTTTAAACAAACTCTCTTTCTATCACTTTGTTTTATAAGAACAATTTTTGCTATTTCTTTTTGTGATTATATTCTGTTGGGATGTTAATAAATATGTAAGCACTTATACTATAACAATGATCATTATGTATAGTTTATTTATTTTTGTACCTTACAAGACATGCCACTGCAATTCGGTAAAGGGATGTCCAGGGCTGTCCTTGGCTGTCAATATTTACGTATGTAAGTTCTGGTGAAGAGTACCTAATAGCTATGAGAGTGCGGGTGGGGATATTCTCATAGAACTTAGTAATAAAATATGATAATTGTACACATTTCCGCTTAGATTTAATCGTGACAAATTCTAATGACTTTCGACGACTTTTTTATACTATTAAGCCGGCAGACAAATAAACGGTCCACCTGACTTGCACTGGTTATACCTACACTGTAGTTTCCCATTTATGAAATTCAATTTCTTTAGAAGGTTTGCAGTTTATAACTGTAAACACTAACAATAAACTTTTCTTATAAAATTAATTAATTCAATAAACTTGAGTTTCTATAAATCGTAATAAAAATCACAAATTATGACAATAAAATGCTTCAATAACATAAATAATTTTGCTATCTAGATCACGACCTTCATTTCAATAATTCTTCTTGAAATGATCTTGTACCGTTCCGTTGACCTGTATGAATTCAATGCAGGTACCTACATTATAATTTTTTATCCGTAATTAAATTATCAACGTTTGTACAATTCTTCAATTACCACGGTTCGTTGTTGTGGAAAATTTAAGTATCAAATCCGTGATTATATGAATTCTAATCAAATAAATAAATATATTCACGGACATTTCACACAACGCTAAAATTCAAATGGTACATTTATTAAGAATCTAAATTATAGGTACGACTTTATAAACTAACCATACCTACACATGTAGAGGTACCTACCCAACCAATGTAACACATACCTAGGTACTTATCTAACAATTTTTGATAGTAGGAGCTTAGGAATACAGTAATTTTATAGTTAGGTACTAATTTGTGAACTCCTTAATGAAGTCAGAAATTCAAAAACCACAGACAGCATGCCGCCCTTTCTTGACTATAAATTGAAACCGTAAACATAACTTTACATATGAACAGTCTCTTCGAAACATGAAACGAATGACATTTTACTAATATATTGTCGCCCACGCTTTCATGTCGCACGGTTGAGCATTGCCGCCCAAATCTTAATTCAGAGTTGTTTAATCTATAACTTTATTTTTATTTTTTATCCGTCATATATTTTTACAATAAAACACTTGCTGCACTCCGATAATGTGGAACCTTGACAAAAGGAGTTACGTAAATATATTGAGTGAACTATAATAATAATATTATAATAATAAATATTCAAGGACATTCCACACAACGCTATCTGATCCCAAAGTAAGCTAGGAATAACCTGCTTGTGTTATGGGTATCAGACCACGGATATTAATACTTATATTGACTGCCTCTGTGGCGCGGTCGGTAGTGATACCGCCTGCGGCGCTGGAGGTCGTGGGTTCAATTCCCACCGGAGACAAATATTTGTGTGACCCATAAATGTTTGTCTCAAGAGTCTGGGTGTTTCTATGTATAATATGAATGTATTTAAAAGTATATAAGTATTAATATCCGCGTTTTGATATCCATAACACAAGCAGGTTATTCCTAGCGTACTTTGGGATCAGATAGCGTTGTGTCAAATGTCCGTGAATATTTATTTATTATTTATTTATATACTTTTAAATACATACATATTATACAATAGATATAACTCTAGATGGGCCGAAGACAGAAAAGGTCGCAGGCAGGGGCTGGATGCGGAAGGCGCAGGACTGTGGATTGTGGCGGGAACTGGGAGATCCCTACGTCCAGCAGTGGACTGCTATAGGCTAATTCGATGATACTCGTAGAGGAAAGTTCTAATTCAGTTCGTATTTCGCAGCAGAATAATCTTCCTACCTTTTGCGAAGAAGGTATTTGCAACATAGCCTGTATGGCTTTTAATTCTTTTAAAGACTTGGAGCAATGTATTTCTGTAGTTTGAAATACAATGTAACAGACTCAGGATTTTTTCTTTTCTACTGCGGTTTTTTTTTCAACGTGAGGTAAAATCGTCAAAGGATGTTATGCCGGACTCTTACCGACTAAAAACCTCACGTAACGTCCAACAGCCTGTGGTTGGGAGCCCCGGGTAAGCCCTCGGAAGGATGTCCCGGGACAAATAGCTAAGGTCTCTGGTTCGATACCCGGGTCGTAACAAAAATTTTATATGATCCGCCAATATCTATTATTCCGACCTATGTTTATTTTCTGTCTGTGTCTGCTCGTATCAGATATCTAGATCCCATAGCTCAAGTTTCTATTAACTGTATTTAGAGTAAATGGCGCTATGTAAATAATTTCAAGTAGGTACCTACTAAAACACTTATTTTTCTATGAACGTAGATAATAAGAGTTGAAAATAAATTATAAATACAGGTAGGTAGGTAATTAGTATGTAAACAGTTTCTGTATGGCAGTAAACAGAATATGAAATATGTTTAAATATATTTAACTTTACAATAGCTAGTTATTTTACGTATAAGGACTTGAGCCGGTGGTGCAGAACAATAGCTTCTTAGACGTGCGTTTTACGGAATCCACCAGGGCGAGTGATACGAAAAGCTCCTCTGCTTTAAATCATAATGGGTCTTAAGATTTTTTGTTATACCACTAAGGTGGCGGACGGACCGGTGGTCACCGCAGCCTATGAATGTTTGGAACACCAGAGGCGCCACACTCGCGCTGCCGACTCTTTAAGTTTATAATACCGCGCGAAGTGACGGGCAGAGGTACCAGAACTAAGCGCTTAAAAAAAGACAAGATCGTTTTTCTGTTGAACCATAGAAACTTGGAACTATCTAAGCAGCGGCACATTCTCTTTTAGTATCCCAGGTTAGTCTTGTGACCTGTCAGTGGAAGAAGGGTGACCTTCATTTCGATAGAAGTTGCCATGGCATTCCATCAAATTAGCTTGCCCAGGTAAAGACTTAAGAAAAGTACGCGGAATTTCCTATATGCATACTAAAAAGGTACTGACGCTATTAAGAAAACATTTAAAATGGTTCAGTATGATGGTAATGAGAGTGACAAACCGCAAGTCTTAATAAAGACATCAAAGGGGGAATGCTGCTAGTCTTTTGGGGACAATGTCACGGGGGCCTTATTTAGGTTTAGTTTAGATAGTAACAATGTAAATATATTTATATACTAATAATATTATAAAGAGGAAAGATTTGTTTATTTTGTTTTTTTGTTTGTTTGTTTGTAACGAATAGGCTCCGGAACTACTGGACCGATTTAAAAATTATTTCACTGTTGGAAAGTTGTTGTTCTTTTACTCTTTGCGGTGAACATAGGCTATTTTGTTCCCATATTCCCACGGGAACAGGAACTACGCGGGTAAAACCGCGTGACGTCCTAGCGTATGTAATAATTGTTTGGGTAAAAATGGGTAAAACTGTCTATCGCGATAAGTACCTACAAAATAAATAAGTTCGTCTGTCATATTTGAACGGACTTTATCTCTGCCCCGTTTTTTCGTGTGGAAATTCCCGCGGATGTTTTGCCTGACTCGAATCGAATAATACTTAGTCCATCTGTGGACTAGGCCCCGGGTAACTCTTTGGAAGGTTGTCCCGGAATCCTTATCTATTACTCATAGATTTAAGATCCTTACTAATTCACTGTCGGCATCACGACCATAGTGTCACGGAAAAGTAAAATGTACCGTGACACTACTGGTAGTGTCAGGCGGTAGTGCCAAACAAACGCGATTTTCACCGCGCGAATAATTTTCCGCTATCGAATCACAATACTGCGATAAAATTGTATCAAATCACAGAATCTAATAACAATGAATTATTTTCTGGGTCATTCGCGACCACACGACGTGAATGCGTGGACGGAAATTTTCGAGTGAAACGTCATCTGTCTCATGTTCCGCCATTCTCGAATATGAGAGAGATGATGTTTTTCTGTCCACGCTTTCATGGCGTTTGAACCGAGAATCGGGGCCCAGGCAGTGATGTCCTTTACAAAAAAACCGCGCTATAATAACGCTCACAGCTAGCATCACAAAAAATTGTGTCAATCAATTGAATTTAAATCAACCTATCGCAGTTTATCGTATCGTAGGCCGTTCCTTATCATTTTTGGGAAAGGCATACCTAGGTAGGATTCAAGGAAATGGCATCTCGTCTATACCTAATAATATGGCTTTGTTTCGACATTTCCTTCAAAAAGCAACTAAAATCAATTAAAATAATCTAAAAGTGCGGAGCGTACCTTTTATAAATGGGCGTTTGGGAGCACGGTATCCTCTTTGGTTGACTGCACTTTGCTGCATTTCTGTTCTGTCTGCGTATTGAACCGAATATAGCTTTATTATTCCTTGTTTTCTCGTGGTCCCACTATTTTGAATCAATTACTTAGTATCAATCAAGTATAAACTAATATAAATTGAATAACTTATCAATATTACAATAATTCGATTCCCAGCATTACTATTGTGCCCAAGAAACTAAGTGTTTTAAAATGTTCAAAGTATTATATAAAATCTATGATTTTTATTTCTACTCTCTCGTTAGTCGTAGCGGCAAGAACACTATCGGCCCAAGCCTTGCGCTACTCGTACTGAAAAAAAAAGAGATTGAAAACCTTTTTTTCGTTTTTTTTCTTATTAACACGAAGTTTGGTAATGCACAAGTCTAAGGAAACGGAATGCCTTTCTAAATCAGCAATTAATTATGTTCTGTTTTGACATTTTATTTACGTTTAATGAAGTTGTCGATCAATTAAAGTGTAATAAATCCCTACTTCCTTATTAATATATAAATGCGAAAGTTAGTCTGTTACGCTTTCACTCCTGTACCACTGAACCGATTCTGATATTTCATATACAGACCTATCTCTGTACCAAACATAGAGCGTGGGAAAGGACAAAGGCTACTTTTTCATCCCGGGAAGTGTCTGTGGGAAATAGGTCCGGAAGAGGACCTCACCAATAACATTTACATTGTAAAATTTAAAAGAAAATTAGATACGAGTAGCTAATAATTATTAGCTAATAATTAGTACCTAGCTAATAATTTCTGAAGCACTAGCCTTAGGCCTATCACTTCAGAATAAAATTAGCCAATTAGTTATAGTTTACTGATAGCCCCTCCCCAAAATCACCTTTCATACGCTTACCAACGTGGGCTGTTGGGAATCCTGGGGACATCCTTCCGAGAACTTACCCGGGGCTCCCAACCGTAGGCAGTAGTGGGGAACATGTGGTTTTAATCGGTTAGGGTCCGGCATAGCATCCATGAATGATTTTCCACACTTTAAAATAAAAGTAGGTTCATATAGTGTTTGATTCCAGTTTTCCTTGTGTCAGCCATTAGCATCTGCTTTACAGCAGGTGAAGGGCCTTGAAGGTCTCGATAGGGCCCCTGCGAATATCTTTGACGTCATAAATTCCTAATGTCAACCTACTAGCTAGGTATTAGTAATTTGGTGGTCCATTATCTAACAACTATTACTTTTTGGTTTGGTCAGCAAATGTGATTCTTTTCTTATGTTTCGAAATCACCACGAATGTCTTGCAGTACTCCTCGGAAAGATGTACCAGGGTGTGGCTAAGTAATTTATTTTTATATGTAGGAAATTACCCTATATGCGTAAGCTTGATGATTGATGAAGACTAGCAAGACTTATGATCCTAAATAGGCTAAAAGCCCATTACCAAAATTACACTGTGTAATGAACAAACTTGGATTACGTCTAGACGGCTACGGCTTTTATCTAAACTAATATTATTAAGAGGAAAGATTTTATTGTTTTCATAGAATAGGTTAAAAAATTAATACATCACCTGTGAAAATTTCAGATTTGTACATATCACGGTTTCTGAGATACAGACAGACAGACAGGCAAACGGACACAGAAGTCGATAATAGGGTCCCGTTTTATCCTTCGGGTGTGGAGCCCTAAAAACAGTAAAAACCAAACCGGATATAATGCTCAGCTCATTACCAACTGGTACGATTTTCCGATAGTTTTTGAAGTGATTTTCCTATACATGCTTATGTACCTTCCTGATTATTTATAAGTAGGTACCTACAGATGAGAAAATTGAATAAATTTATATCAATCATACCTACATTCCTTTGTAGGATAATAATATTATGTTGAATTTACATTATCGTATCGGAGAAACGTAAATTCTGTAAGTAAATTCACTCTGAGTCATTTTACAGGGTAGGCTAGGGCAAATAGCTTTGTTCCTAACCCTTAATATTTCGTTAAAAGTATTTTTTAGTAAGGTAAATATCATAATTCGTAACTGGAGTATAGGTCACTATCATCAATAAACTAAGTAATTAATCTAATTCTATGCAATACAGTTCAATGGGTATAAAGGTACATTAGAATGTTGAATGCATCGTTGGTCGTCCCTCGGGTGACGTCACTCGGAGCATTGATGATCGGACAATGGATCTAGACCGCGTCACCTGGGTGCGCCTGAAGGTAGTCCACTGTGTCACCCATTAATGTTGTGATACTTGCTTGATGCTTTATTACGGGCCTTACCCATTGCCTGAGTGCTCGGGTAGTTTCAAAACGTCGACTTTCTTGTCTCAAAACATTTTGGTTTTAAAATGAGTTGGTTGTCTAACTAATAAACAATTATATGCCCTGACTAGCGAATAGCTAGTAGAAATATTTGCCGTGCTCCGCTTGCGTAGTCAACCTACTTGGCATTCGGATCTCTATTTTCAAACCGGAGATTCGTTCAGCAAGCTCATAGCCTGTTCCTGTCCGTTTTAACATGACACAAAGCGCAAGTGTAACACATCCAATGTTGGAAATGTCAATAGCATTTTATAGAAGCCTTTTGACGTTACCATATTAGTACACTGCCGGAGATAGCTTGGTTATGGTTATTACTTTTCCATACTTCGGGTTTTCCCACCCCTGTGCCACAGAACTGCAAAGAACGCAAATCTATTCTTGTTAGTTGAAAATGTCTACATACTACGACAGTCATTAAAGTTGTAATTAGGGATCAAGTCAAGCTTGACGGTAGAATCATCTTCATTATCTTTGTCACAGTCGAACGCGGAGATCAATATATGCATGTTGCTTTTTAAGCAACGCCTTCCGCGGTACCCATTTGGTGATGCCATTTTTTGAGCCAAATTACATACATTATTCGTAGGAATTATGTCATACTATGTTTCATCTAAGTTTTTATTTTTGTATGATGTTTAGAATCTTATTATTTTTGTATTTTGATTTTTCTAACCTCTTTTATAGGTACAACCGAAAATCAGCGCTACTTGTTAATTTTGCCATAACTTGTACCTGAATTATTTAGTTTATAAGATGACCTTAATAGTTGTTCTGTACGTGGTTTTGTGGCAATAAACTATTTTTTATTATTATTTTATTTATGTTATTCTTATTCAGACGTTTCTACGCAAAGCCAATACCTACACTGTCTATTGCAGCATAGACGCTTCAGAATTTACGCCTTTCAGATTTCAAAACATTGCGTACTGAACTTCTCATCACGAGTCTTAGTGCAATTCCACTTTTTGCCTATAAGAAAGAAGTGCGTCCGTTCTAGACCGCGCTCTATATACCCGGGAGAATGACATGCTGTGCATCAAAGTTTGAAAGCAATTACGGATACGAGATGCTCCTACCTCATGATACTGTTTCACAGTTTTGTTCAAGCCTTATTTGTAAACCAAGTTCAAAATGATGAATACGGACCTAGCTTAAAGCAACTTGACAGTATGGTGAATTAATTTTGAAAAGCAATTAGTATACTATTATGTACTTAAATGTATTTTTAAAAAAGTTACGCTCGAACCGGTTTTGTCTGGAAGAACCTTAGTCTGGAATACATAGGCCACTTTTTATCCTGGTAAAAAGTTCCCGTGATAAGGGGGAAAGGGAACAAAATTCCACTCGGGCTCTATCCATCTAGTATGTCAATATTTCTAACGATACCAAGTAGGTACGAACAATAAGATTTGTTTACTTACGTACATTAATAGGCATTGTTTGATTGTTTTGATAAATAGCTATTGTAAAATACTTAAATTTTATTGCTCAGAACTAGTTTATACTATTTGCTAAAGAATATATAAGTAAATATTATCATGTATGAAATTCAGGTGAGCGCGTCATATTATATTCGTATTGGCAACGTGTTTGCCAAACATTTTTTTAGTAGAATCTATGATATTGAATTAATTGAGGTAAGTGTTCATGAACATGACAAATCACCCTATGTTATAGTAATATGTACAGTATTGTATTAACATTATGACTGCTTCATTTTTATTTTCCTTTATGAGAACTTTCCATAATGTCGATTGCTGTATTGAATTAGAACGGACAATTTGCTCATTAGAGATTAGGTTGAGGCGCAAATCACGAATCTAATTTAAACGTCACTTTGAATCTAATATAAATATGTTAACTAATCACAATCTATGATTAAGCCCCCGAAGCGGCACGGTAGGTAGTAGGAATTATAAAACATGACAATCGGTTTGATATCTTCTTTTTATTTTGGCTAGTGTTAGATAGAATTGGACTTTCTGCCACAGCAATGGCTAAAGGCCTAGCTTATGTAAGCATTCTAATCTATTTATAAGAACTACGAGTGAAAGTAGCTTATTGTAACTTATAGGTTTTTAACTGACTTAAAAAAAGTGGAGGAATTAATAAATATATTCTGTGTTTTAGTAGGTACTGTTGGTTATATTATAGTCTCGGGTGTAGACGAGACAGTACCTTTGGAGTAACTTCAAATTTAAAAAAAGTCGACTACAGTATTTTCTGTTTCAACTATAAAGATTAGTCTGATGGTGTACAAGAAGTTGTTTGGAGTTGTGAACGACCGTACGCTATGGTGACCTGGATGTGTCCGTGAAATTGTTCACAACCTTAGTGGTATAAAAAGGCAACTTCAGCTGACATCACACTACATACTCACGATTTTAATAAGGAAAAGAAATGTTAATCCGAAGCTTTAGAACCTCAGACTAAAAGAAAAGAATTTAGGACTTAGACGCTTTGAATGCTAAGCTTGATGCCATAAAAACAAGTTGGCCATAAAAATTTAAAAGATTTCATTAAAAAAGGCCCGTGTGGCGACGGAGTCCCGTCCCGAGGGTGTCGTAAGAGGCGACTAAGGAAACTCAAAATGAAACCCGGTTGTCAGTGAAATGACAATCGTTAAGCAAGTTGAAGGCCTTATATGGAAAATTTCAATTGCGGGTCGTCGTGACCTGCAACTATCCATTTCAACACGGTAATAGGCTCACCACCTATTACGTGGGACATAAAACTATAAGGTGAAATGTGGGCTGATAGGTACTATGCCTCTGCCTACCCCTTCGGGGATAAAATCGTAATTATTTATGTACTCGAGTGTATTAAAAATAAATAGCTTTATGCACTTCATCTTTATCAACTAACTGGCGGACGTCACGCGGTTTCACCCGCGTAGTTCCCGTTCCGGTGGGAATATGGGAATAAAATAGCCTATGTTCACCGCAAAGAGTGTAGCTTTCCAACAGTGAAAGAATTTTTCAAATCGGTCCAGTATTCGTTACAAACAAACACAGACGTACAATAAGTAGCAGACGAAACATTAATTATGTTTGTGTGCGTTGGTCTTTCCATTCCGCTCGCTCTAAGGGGTTAGTGAATGCTGCTATCTCGTTTCTACACGTATAGCAACACTATACATGACATGTTAAAAAAAATGACGTCTGCCTGGTTTTTGAAAGGTTTAAGCTGCCGATGCTGCAGTTTGACGTATTAGATACCTCTCATTAATGTAGGGGCCAAACTCAGGCACTTCTTTTCAAGATTAAATTTAATGCTAACATAAAAATAAGTGTGGCAAACTGTGATCAGCATTTAATTAGTTCAGAATTGCATTTTTATATAATGCCTGTAATCTTCGATGATATTGAGTATACAATATATAAAAATGAAGCCCGATTTCCGTGGTCACGGCATCACGCGTGAAATGCTGGACCGATTTCGCTAATTCTTTTTTGTTGTGTTTGTTTCTGTCAGGAGAAGGTTTTAAAAAAATTGGTGCAAAACTATTAGCAGAAATGGTTTTTATAGCAATTTTGAATCAGATCATAGAACTGGAAACTCCGAAATGGAAACCGGGAACAGAAAGACTAAGAGATAATTTTGCAATCCAATATGGCCGCCGCGTCGAAATCACAAAATTTCATGATGGGTATCGTTTAAGGGGGATTTTGGTACGCTGAGTACGAATCACATGATAATTTTGCAATCAAATATGGCCGCCGCGCTGAAATCACAAAATTTCATGATGGGTATTGTTTAAGGGGGATTTTGGTACGCTGAGTACGAATCTCACGATAATTTTGCAATCCAATATGGCCGCCACGCCGAATACGAATCTCATGATAATTTTGCAATCCAATATGGCCGCCACACCGAAATCACAAAATTTCATGATGGGTATTGCTTAAGGGGTTTCTTGGTATGCTGAGTACGAATCACGTGATAATTTTGCAATCCAATATGGGCGCCGCGCCGAAATCACGAAATTTTCGTGATGGGTATCGTTTAAGGGGTTTTTTGGTATGGTGAGTACGAATCTCATGATAATTTTGCAATCCAATATGGCGGCCGCGCCGAAATCACAAAATTTCATGATGGGTATGGTCTAAGGGGTTTCTTTGTATGCTGAGATCGAATCACATGATAATTTTGCAATCCAATATGGCCGCCACGCTGAAATCACAAAATTTCATGATGGGTATCGTTTAAGGGGTTTTTTGGTATGCTGAGTACGATACACATTATAATTTTGCAATCCGATTTGGCCGCCGCGCCGAAATCACAAAATTTCACAATGGGTATCGTCTAAGGGGTTTTTTGGTATGCTGAGTACGAATCACATGATAATTTTGTAATCAATTATGGCCGCTGCGCCGAAATCACAAAATTTCATGATGGGTATTGTTTAAGGGGGATTTTGGTACGCTGAGTACGAATCTCATGATAATTTTGCAATCCAATATGGTCACCGCGCCACTGTTGCGAGATTTCTGTCAGTATGCTGAGATACCAAAAACCCCTTTCACGCTATCCAAAACGAAATTTTACAACGGTGGTTCGGCGGCCATCTTGGATTGCAAAATTGACCTAAAATTCGTATTCAGCATACCAAAAAACCCCTTCTACGATATGCAACATGAAATTTTGCAACGCAGGCGCGACAGCCATCTTGGATTGCTAAATTAACCCAAAGTTCGTACTCGGCATACCAAAAAACCCCTTATACGATATCCATCATGAAATTTTGTGATTTCGGCGTGGCGGCCATATTGGATTTCAAAACTATCATGTGATTCGTACTCAGCATACAAAAAAACCTCTTAGACGATACTCATCATGAAATTTTGTGATTTCGGCGCGGCCGCCATATTGGATTGCCAAATTATCATGAGATTAGTACTCAGCATACCAAAGAACCCCTTAGACGATACCCATCATGAAATTTTGTGATTTCGGCGCGGCGGCCATATTGGATTGCAAAATTATCATGTGATTCGTACTCAGCATACCAAAAAACCTCTTAGACGATACCCATCATGAAATTTTGTGATTTCGGCGCGGCGGCCATATTGGATTGCAAAATTATCGTGAGATTCGTACACAGCGTACCAAAATCCTCCTTAAATGATACCCATCATGAAATTTTGTGAATTCGGCGCGGCGGCCATATTGGATTGCAAAATTAACCCAAAATTCGTACTCAGCATACCAAAAAACCCCCTAAATGATGTGCAACATGAAATTTTACAACGGTGGCGCGGTGGCCATATTGGATTGCAAAATTAACCTGAAATTCGTACTCAGCATACCAAAAAACCCCATAAACGATATCCAACATGAAATTTTACAATGGTGGCGCGGCGGCCATATTGGATTGCAAAATTAACCTGAATTTCGTACTCGTACTACTAATTTTTTTCCCAAAAGCGTTTGACATCTTAGATCGTATGTCCACCTATTTATAATCCGGACCAGTGTGCGGCCGGCCAGCCGCAACAAAAAAAGCGCATTGATGTTACGAGTTGGATCAAAACGTTACACATTGTATCATTACAAGGCGCGCATTGCAATGCTCGAATCACCTGCCTCACTGCTGTAACCTCGTCTTGTATCATTACAAGGTGCGCATTGCAATGCTCGGTTCACCTCCCACACTGGCTGTAATTCTCGACTCGTAACATTACATTACGCGCGAATGCTCCCGGTGAGGGAGCACCTTTAGAAAAAAATGATGTTTTGTAACATTATTTTTTCTAAAGGTGCTTTAGCCTCAGTAGCATTTTTGAAGACCTATCTATGGACCCCACACGTATGGGTTTGATGAAAAAAAATCTTTTCGTTTCAGTTCTGAGTATGGGGACCCCCAAAATTTACTGCTTTTTTCTAGTTATATTTAAAAATCTTAATGCGGTTCACAGAATACATCTACTTACCAAGTTTCAAGTGCATAGGTCTTATAGTTTCGGAGAAAAGTGGTTGTGACATTCGGACGGACAGACAGACAGACATGACGAATCTATAAGGGTTCCGTTTTTTGCCATTTGGCTACGGAACCTTAAAAGAGGTATTTTAGGATACTCTTATTTCATTAAAATAAATCTTATTGAACTAGGCTGCTAACTCCTTCCCTGTAGTTGCGTTAGTGTGTGTGGTTTTTATATGTGTTAGTTTTGGCGTACTTTTCAATCTCTAATGCTTTGTCTGCTACTTATTGTAAGTCTGTGCAAACAAACAAAAAAACAAATCTTTCCTCTTTATAATATTAGTATAGATGTCAAATTTCACGTTCATCTAATCAAATCTATCAATCTAATCAGTCTATGGCAGGCTGAACGTAGGCGTCTCCTAATCTATGACTCAACACGCGGTCCCGCGCCTTCCGCTTCCAGTCCCCGTCTGCGACCTTTACTAGGTCGTCGGTCCATCTGGCCGTGGACGTTCATCCGTTCACGTAATTTTCATTAAAAAGTAGTTACGTTTTCGCTTTAGTATATTCCTACAGATTATAGAAGTTAGATGGTAGATGTGGCTTACCGAACCAGAAAGTGAGACCAAAAAGTCTATAGCTACTAATATTATAAATGCGAAAGTAACTCTGTCTGTCTGTCTGTTACGCTTTCACGACTAAATCGCTGAAGCGATTTAGATGAAATTTCGTATAGAGATAGTTTGAGTCCTTGGGAAGGACATAGGCTACTGTTAACCGACTACGCAAAAAGAGGGTAATGATTTTACGTGATAACTTCTACGTAGACGAAGCCGCGGGGAACAGCTAGTCTATACATATAATAAAAGGGTAGAGGGTCGAGAGTCTGTACATGGAAGATCATTTGATATTTTAAGTGTAGGGCGTTCTCTAATCGATACTGAAGGCGAAAATGTACTTTAATTTTTTCATGTCTGTCTGTCTGTCTGTATCCCGAATAAGTATCACGCCGAAGATACTGATTCAATTTGAATGATACTTGACACAATCTGAACTTATGCTCCGAGAAATGTTCTAAGATACTTTTGTCCCCCATATTTAGCGCGGTTCCTTCGGGAGAGTGCCGCGGGGTCCGATTTTAACATTTTTTTTGATGTCAGAAAGGGAGTACTTTAAGCTGGAGGTCGTGGGTTCGATTCCCACCGGAGACAAATATTTGTGTGACCCATAAATGTTTGTCTCAAGAGTCTGGGTGTTTCTATGTATAATATGTATGTATTTAAAAGTATATAGGTATTAATATCCGTGGTCTGATACCCATAACACAAGCAGGTTATTCCTAGCTTACTTTGGGATCAGATAGCGTTGTGTGAAATGTCCGTGAATATTTATTTATTTATTTATCTTTATTGTTCCACTCTCTTGTATGATAAACAAACAAGGCAGATTTAGACGCACCTATGAGTCTGATGTAGAAGTACCTGTTCTTTCATATATCTTATGTTACGTAGACGAAGTTGCGAGTGTCAGCTAGGACTATATAAAAAAGTAAGTGCTGTAACGCGGCAACGCTAAACACTGTGTCACTTGTAACTAGTGACCGACCGAAGTTTCGGTTTCGGTTTCGGTTTCGGCCAGTTTCGGCCAAAAAATCGAGTTTCGGCCGCAGTTTCGGTTTCGGCCAAAATGGGCCGAAACTTTCGGCCGGGCCGAAACTCACGTGTTCATGAATTTTGAGTGCTTGGCTCTACTTGTGACGTGGTTGGGGTCAGCGCAAGCAGTTAATATGTTACTAACCAAAGATTTACAAAGGAATTGCAATCAAAAGCTAAAATAATACAATTTTCACGGAATCCTAAAAAGGTGATCCAGGACATTACATAACCCTATTACCCCTTCGTTGTCGGTTTCATTGACTTCGTTGGTCGTCTGCCTGTCTGTTAGCAGGCTGTAACTCATGCACCGTGGTAGTAAGATAGTTACATTTTTTTGATGATGTATTTCTGTTGCCGCTATAGCAAAAAATAATAGAAATAGACAAATTGATAATATTAAAGGAGGCCTCTCATACAATATACGTGATTTTTTGCCGCTTTTCTAATACTACAACTGTTTCGTGCGCTAGTCCGACGCACTGTTGTCCAGTTTTAGTTATATACTTCTAGAATGTAAACAAAACCAGCCAAGAGCTAGTAGCAGGGCACCGTGTGGTTATGGTCGGTAGGAGTTCGCAATAGCATCTATGAGTAATTCCACACATAAAGAAAAAATACTCTTCTTTAGGTGGAGATACTTCTAAAATGAACACTTGAAAAGATTTATACCGTTAAATCTTTGATGGCACTTGGTGGAACTTGCTTTGTTGGTGGAACTTGGTTATTTTTCCAATAGGTGCACTATTGGAAAAATAACCGGCTAAGTGCGAGTCGAACTCTCGCACAGAGGGGTTAAAGCGGGACCCTATAAACGAGACATGAGGCCTAGCCGTGCGTCTGTCTGTTAGTCACGAGGTTGTATCGCTGGAGCTGTGTCAGAAAGAGGCCTAAAATTTTCACTGTACAGTAGTTTTACCGACTAAAAACCACGCGTATTCTACCTACCAGCCTACGGTTGGGAGCTCCGAGTATGCCCTCGAAATGATGCATAATGCGGCCGCATCTTTGGGGGGGTTGTTCAGTTGTTATCCCGGTTCTTGAGGGGGGCATGCATGAATCTCAAACGACATGCAATCGTCTAAACTCTAAGGCCTCTCGTCTCGGCCTATCGTCTACACTCTGTAAGGACGGTGACCAGCCCCGTCACCGTCCTCAGGCCCCGGTCATGGAGGCTGAGTATGGGGCGCCGCCGCAGACTGTGGAACTCGGGTCGGAGAGTTCTCTCTCGCTTCCTCCCCACCGCATCTTTCACGAGCATGACCTGCTCACAGGAAGAAGAAGTCGCGCTCCAGCGCCTCTTTGCGCCATTTAAACAATGACGCAAGGGCCCTCGCTTTCTCGGTCCCATTGAGGTATCCCGGCTAGAAAACATGCCGCCTCAACTGAGATCGTGCGGTATCCCCATAGCACCCTGTCAGCCGTCGCCTTCTGCGGGCTAAGTAATCTAGCCGCATTGCTGGCTATCAGGATCTCCGTCCATACGGGGCCCCGTATAGGGTCATGCTCCGCACGATCCCAATGTACAGTCTCCTGCAGGGAGCGTTGGGCCTCCTGATATTGGGCAGCTACCGTGAGAGTGCGGTTGATGCCCCCCTCCCTCAGCTATGGGACCAAACTTCGGAAGTGGTATCTGAAGTTCCACCGGCTATCGAGTACGAGCCCCAAATACGTCATCGAGAGCTCGATGCCGATGCTGACGCTCCCTATATGTAAGCTGGATCCCGCAGGTGGCTTTTAGGGCTGCGTCTCGGGTTGCTCTTCCTGGCGCTGTAATGAGGGTGTCGTCGTAACACGTTACGCCGACACATCTGAGCAACGTACCACGCAGCACCCAATCGTAACCGATGTTCCACAGAAGCGGTCCCCAATCCAACAACCAATCCCCATGGAACACCGAACGACACATCTCACCGACCCTGCCCTAGCCAGCTCGGGTATGTTATGGCCCTCTCGGAAAGATAGGCCCTGACAATTCGACGGAGGTATGGAGGCATTCCACGGTAAATGAGCGCCTCCCAACCGCAGTTCCAGGGCAAGGTGTTGAAAGCGTTGGCGATGGCCACCACCACCTCACCCTGTTCTGTTGCCGCTATAACAAAAAATACCTTCTAAAATCAGAAAAAAGCATCCACACAACAAACGTAAATTTTGTACCCAATTTCTGTGCGGGAATCCGACTCGTACTTGGCTGGTTTTTTTTTTTTCAATATGAACACGTGAGTTTCGGTTTCGGTTTCGGTTTCGGCCGAAACTGACCCTGCGGCCGAAAGTTCGGTTTCGGTTTCGGTTTCGGCTGCAAAACCAGTTTCGGTCGGACACTACTTGTAACTTCATTTTTAAAGACACATAGCTGACTTTTTGATTTATTACCTTTTTCCTTTCTTGGCCTCACTTTTTGTTCAGTAAACGTCATCTACCGTTAGTTCTATATCTGGGTGGGTAAGTACCATTACTTCTTTATGTAAATAATCCATTCCTTTATTACATTTTTTTTTTTTTTTTTTTTTTTTTATACCACTAAGGTGGCAGACAAGCATACGGCCCACCAGAAGGACTGGTGGTCACCGCAGCCTATGAACGTTTGCAACACCAGAGGCGCCACACTCGCGCTGCCGACCCTGCAAAAACCTTCTAAGACCCCTTTTGAAGAACCCCATACTGTAGGCGTTTGGGAAAACCGAGGCAGGGAGATCATTCCACAACCTAAGCGTGCGCGGAAGAAAACCCCTATCGGATCTAACCGTGCTGGAACGCTCCGGACGCAGAGTGTGAGGATGAACTCCCTGTCTGTGGCGAGCGGTGCGGTGATAGAACGTAGCCGTGGGCATCATATCAAACAATTCCTCAGAGCACACACCATTGTACAGTCGGTAGAACACGCATAAGGAGGCAAAGTCTCTCCTGTCGCGAAGAGGTTCCACACCACTTGTAAGTATAGGATCGTTGACAACTCTTATAGCACGTCTTTGCACCGAGTCAAATGGACGAAGCTGATATTCAGGTGCCCCCGCCCAAAGGTGACAGCAGTACTCCATGTGCGGCCGCACTTGCGCGACTTATACAGAAGCAGTGTTTGCGCAGCAGTGAAGTACCGCCGCGCCCTGTTGAGCACACCTAGCTTCTTGGACGCCAGCTTAGCCTTGTCCTCCAAATGACTACGGAACTGAACGTCACTGGAGATGTCAACGCCAAGGATCCCTATACTTCTGGAGATGGAAAGAGATGTGCCCTGAAATTGCGGCGCTACAGTAATTGGGGTTTGCTTAGCGGTGAAAAAACACGCTTGTGTCTTGGAAGGGTTGAACTGGACAAGATTTTGTCCACCCCAATCGGACACTCTAGTAAGAGTAGCCTCGATTTCAGACACAAGCTGTTCACGATTTTCCTTCACCGTGTCCCGAGAGATACCGGGGCGGCCCGTGTAACAAGTGTCCCCCGTACTGTCGTCCGCATAACAATGAATGCCGTCAATAGACAACATGTCATTGATATGCAGCAGAAACAGAGTAGGGGACAACACTGAGCCTTGCGGTACTCCAGCGTTTATGGCCATGCTGTCTGAACAGCTGCCGTCAACGACGGCCTTGATGCTTCTACCGGCCAGGAAGCTAGACACCCATCCGCATAATCTCTCGGGCAGTCCATATGAGGGCAATTTCGTAAGAAGACCACGGTGCCAGACCCGGTCAAAGGCCTTAGAGATGTCAAGGCTTACTGCTAGAGCCTCGCCCTTACTCTCGATAGCCGTCGCCCATCGGTGTGTGAGGCACACCAGAAGATCGCCCGTCGAGCGACCGTGACGGAAACCGTACTGCCGGTCACTGAGCAGGTCGTGTTCCTCTAGGTACCTCAGGAGCTGTGTATTAATTACACGCTCCATCACCTTAGATAAAAGGGAGGTGACGGCTATAGGCCTATAGTTGGCCGGGTCGGTCCTGTCACCCTTCTTGGGCACAGGATGCACATACGCGATCTTCCACGACGCCGGGACTTGTTGCTTGGAATATGAACGCGTGAAAAGACGTGTAAGTACCGGACACAACTCTGGACCACACTGCTTCAGTACCACCGCGGGTATACCATCCGGCCCACTCGACTTATGAACGTCCAGGGATCGAAGCTCACGTCGGACATTCCGCTGTGTAAATTTTACTTCCGGCATGGAAGTTCCACACCACGGAATATCCGGCGGCAAAGCACCCCCGTCGCTCATGGTCGAGTTAGAGGCAAAGAGAAAACCCAAAAGGTCGGCTTTCTCCTTAGCGCTCTGGGCCAAATTACCGTCGGGTTTAAGTAAAGGTGGTAAACCTGACCGACAGAAATTTCCCTCGGCAGCTTTGGCAAGCGACCAGAATTCGCGACTCCCTGAAGGGTAGCCTGCTAGCCGTTCACCAATTCTGCCGACGAAATCGAACTTAGCCCTGACAATTGCTCTTTTGCTGGCTCTCGAGGCGGCATTTAATTTGCGTTTCACCTCAGAGATGTTTGGATCTGAATTTGCACGAGCCGTGGTCCAAGCCCTGTAAGCAGATTCTTTCAACATCAAAGTTTCTCTGCAGAGCCGATTGAACCACGGTCGCTTTTTTGCTCCTACAGGGATCCAACGGTTAGGAATGTAACATTCCATGCCCTCCAAGATCCCCGCAGCGACTGCTGCAGCGCAAGAATCCAGATCCTCTGAGGCAAAACAAAGCCGCCTCCATGGGTACGACGCGAAAAACTCTCGCAGTCCATCCCAGTCTGCTGCCTTATAGTGCCATACATGTCGCCACTCCTTGGGCCGAGGTGGTTCAGGCCTTGCGAGAGGCACATGCGCCCGAACGACACAGTGGTCCGACGATCCGAGTGGAGCATCCACTGAAACACTGTATCCGTCCGGACGCGTTGTCAGCAGGAGATCCAGCAATGCACTATGCTCGTTCTTCTTGTCTGGTATCCTTGTGTGGGATTTAACCAGTTGAGAGAACCCATAGGTCAGGGCAAATTCGTGAGCAGCTTTCCCCGCAAAGTCGGTGGTCCGGGAGCCCAACCAGTCAACATGATGTCCGTTGAAATCCCCCAGAATCACTATCTCTGCGGAGGGATACTGCTCAATCACCTTGTCAGTCGCTTGTTGCAGGTGGTCAAAAAGGCGAACTGTGTCCGTGTTACCACCGCTGTGAGACCTATACACGCACGCGTAGATCCGAGTGTGGCCCCCGTGATCCAAGCGTGCCCATAACGTAGACAGGTCCCTGTCTTCGAGGCTTGAAAGACGACGACAGCAGACATCATCCCGGACGTACATACATACCCCGGCTTTCTGCCTAAAGTGGTACTCAAGCTTGTAGCCAGGGTACATTAAGCAAGATGTATCGCCCGGACGTAAGATCTGCGTCTCCGTTAAGAAAAAAAGGGTCGGCTTCGCAGTTTCAAGATGGTGGTGGACTACGTTGATGTTCGTGCGCATACCTCTGATGTTGCAAAAGTCCACTTGAATTGTGGACGACGATGCCGCTGTGGAAACCTTTTTCTTTCTCTTTGATTTAGCCATAGTTCTTAAAAATATGGGGAATTAAGAAGGTGAAGGGGGTGCTTTTGTGCCGGTGGCGCAGGAGACTAGGCGAGGCTCGAACTCACCGAAGGCAGACAGAAGTAGTGCGGTAGATTGGCACGGCGTACGGAAGGGCCCCCGGTCCCCCCCCGATGCAGTAGCCGCGTCCACTCCGGTATCCTCCTCCGGCACGATCACAGCACCAGGGACTTTACACAGGCTGCTGGTTCAGCCTCCTGGGGCGGAGATTAAGTAATCCCCAGGTTCGGGTCCCGTACAGCCTGCGGGCGGTCAGCGGTCAACCGTTTCACCGGGTCTCCCTGATCGCCGTACCAATATTCCGCGCCTCGATCTGCCAATGGAGACAGATAAGCCTCTGGTCTCACCGTCACCGGCACAATGTCACCCCAATGAGCTCTGGATCCCTGCTAACCGACGGAGAACATAACCCGACCGGAGTCAGGTTACTATTACCGCGGTCTTCTGCAGGGCGGAGGTACTGCCCCAGGCGGGCTGCTCAACGAACGGAGTACCGTTAGGCCCTTCCTCCTAATGAAAACATATGTGGGGCTAGTCCTAACAATGGTTACCTTTGTACTTACAGATGTCAGTAACAGATTAATGTTAAGGATTAGCTGTGCCGCGTTTGACAAACAGTTGGCGAAAACGGCGAGTCACGTTGTTCATTGCGTGTTCCGCGTTCATTTGTACATGAAATGGCTTATTTTAGTCTCGTTGACATTCATCGAGGATTTTCCCCTTACAACGTGAATTGCCTTTGGTACCTAGATAGAATTTTGAAAAAATAAGTGCCCTTCAACTTAAACAACTTTACATAACGTTTTCTATTCTATTACGATCTAATATTACATAGGTAGGATTTTACTCTTTAAGTACGTACCTATGTAATTCTAAGCAACGACGTATTATAATTAGACACGTCATGCACGAACATCACGGCTTTCAAAAACAGCAGATCTTTTATACATTTAAAAAAAGAAGTTCTTTGAAATAATCTGTGGTAGCATGTATGAAAAGTAAAGCAATTGCCTGACTTTTTTGTTGCCATTTTTCAATGTTGGTAACGTATTTATAGTTTTTATATATCATTGATAATAAGTAGGTAATATGCCTAATAATTAAATAAAAATTATATAACTTAGCTTAATAGTTATTCTTATTTTATAACTGTGTACAAAGAAGATTTACAAAATTAACTTAAATCAAAAGGATACAAGGCCATTCTTTGTTTTCCTCGTGTCTAGAATTCTAGATGATTGTTTTGTTCGAGGTTGACGTAAATTATAGCTAGATACTAAATTACCTAGGTATTCAAATTTTTTTTATGAACTTTTCAAACAAGGCGGTGGTTCAGGTGCTATCCCGCGTCTTTAGAGGGTTTCGGGTATGATCCCGCTTCTAAGGGTTACGGGCCTTCAATAAACTTGCTTGAGCGGAAACGTAGATAGAGTTCTGTACCCTGATTCTACATGAAGTACGTTCAAGAGGTCAGAAAGTAAAGTGATTAGGTTATACATACCTACCAACTTTATAGTAGAAACAAGGTTTCTGTGGGATTGCAAAATATTTCCCGAGCGAATTGTATGTCAGATTATTCACGTAGATGGAGTTCGGTACCCTGATTCTACATGAAGTACGTTCAAGAGGTCACAAAGTAAAGTGATTAGGTTATACATACCTACCAACTGTTATAGAAGAAACAAGGTTTCTGTGGGATTGCAAAATATTTCCCGAGCGAATTGTATGTCACATTATTCACGTAGATAGAGTTCTGTACCCCGATTTTACATGAAGTACGTTCAAGAGGTCAGAAAGTAAAGTGATTAGGTTATACATACCTACCAACTTTATAGTAGAAACAAGGTTTCTGTGGGATTGCAAAATATTTCCCGAGCGAATTGTATGTCAGATTATTCACGTAGATAGAGTTCTGTACCCTGATTCTACATGAGGTACGTTCAAGAGGTCAGAAAGTAAAGTGATTAGGTTATACATACCTACCAACTGTTATAGTAGAAACAAGGTTTCTGTGGGATTGCAAAATATTTCCCGAGCGAATTGTATGTCAGATTATTCACGTAGATAGAGTTCTGTACCCTGATTCTACATGAGGTACGTTCAAGAGGTCAGAAAGTAAAGTGATTAGGTTATACATACCTACCAACTGTTATAGTAGAAACAAGGTTTCTGTGGGATTGCAAAATATTTCCCGAGCGAATTGTATGTCAGATTATTCATGTAGATAGAGTTCTGTACCCTGATTTTACATGAAGTACGTTGAGGTCAGAAAGTAAAGTGATTAGGTTATACGTTGATTATGCTAAGTAATCCTACCAACTGTTATAGTAGAAACAAGGTTTCCGTGGGATTGCAAAATATTTCGCAAGCGAATAATATGTCAGATTATTCACTTGATTATGCTAAGTAAATCCTACTACCGTAAACGCTTTTCATTCTTGATCGTACATAATCTCTTTAATTTATTTTTCTTTCGTCAAAAAGATTAAAAACAAACAGTTTTTTAATCGCATCACGATGAAATGGGTGTCAAAGAAATACTTTATTTTAAAAAAGGAATCCTTCTTTTTTTATTGTCGTGGCCGCAAGGAGATTAAACATGTCTGCGTGGCTGCAATCTTCATTCCTGGGATTTTGAATCGATTATCTTTAAACTGTTTGTTGTGTATTTTTTTCAATGATTGGCAATATGGGTACAGTACCTACATATCCTTACGTGAAATCAACGTTTGTAATGATCGTAGCTGGTAAAACTCCATATTTTAGCCCCCGACGACAAACGAAAGATGTTTTAAGTTTTTTTATGTATATCTTTGCATGCGTGTATGTGTGTAGGTGTGTATATGTCTATGTATGTGTCTCTCTGTGGCATCGTAGCGGCCTAACGGATGGACAAATTTTGATGCTGTTTTTTTTTGTCGAAAGCTGATGTGACAGGGATGGTTCTTAGCCTCCTACTTATAAATTTTGAAGATCATCCGCTCACTTCCTGAGTGATGAAGGGATTTTACCAAAATGCACAGGTCCGATTCCTCGTAAATGCGTGGTATAACTGGTATAAGTACTATTACTTTGATAGTATTTCCACCAGTAGGCGGCTTCGCGGTTCGTTTTCAATGTTCAATACAATGGTGAGACGTTCACACGTTATATGATATTCTTGGATATCAAAAATGTATAAGTCCGTACGTGGTTTAAATATTCGTCATTGCAAAATATTATGTTGCAAATAAAAACGACATTTTGCTAATGCCATCAAAAAATTCGTTCGTGCATGTATTAAAATACATAATATTGCGTTTTTACTTTAGGTAGGCAGGTATATTGAATTCTTTACCGTGTGATACGTACAAATTGATATTATGAAATACCTATGCCTCATAATATGTTTGAAACGCTCCATATACTATATTATAAATCTTGAATATAATATTTTATTATATAAAATGTGCTAATTAAGTACCTACCTATGTAACTAGAAAAAAATATCCATAGATCCTGAACATATATATGCTTCTTCCAATTTACGCCACAACATACGGTCTTGTGCTTTCCGTCGCGGCGCCGTTTCTTTATTCGTGCCATTATTTTGGAATGGTTTTGATTTTGACCTTTTTGTACCACGCTGGCCAGACGGGGTGGTACAGGTTCTGTTTCGAAGGTTCCTTCTCATCTTCATGACCTCCTCCTTTTATCGGCCGGTGCACCACTCGCAGGTGAGCCTGGTATTCACCCTGGGGTTGTTGATAGGCCCTCCTCGCACCCTATATTTCAGTAGGTGCCCACAAACTTATAAAGCTTAATTTGGTCACAGTATTAATAATATTTAAAATTAATTAATCTATAATATTTAAATTTAATGACCCGAAGAATTTAGTGTCTTCATTCTGTCAGATGGGGTGTTTAATATGTAGTTAAGATCAATCTTATATCGTAAAAGGTAACAACCGGCCAAGTGCGAATCGGATTCGCGCACAGAAGGTTCCGTACCAAAAAAATGGTAAAATAAATTAAGTTTGTTACATGGGAGTTTTTAGTATTTTGCTGTTGTCACGCTAAAAGAAATACCTTTAAAATCTGTGATGACATTAAAGTTCAGCTTTCTAGTTATCACGGTATTCACGGTTCTCGAGATACGCTGGCGAGAAATTCAACTAGTAACGATAGTTCACGAAAATGTAGAAATATTTCTCACCGGTTCAATCCGCCATATTTAATTATTTTTACAAACAATCAAAGCCATTGCTTTGAAGTGCCAAGTTCCTCTAAGAAGTCTCTGAAGTGAGAAATGAAACCTTATCGAGACAAACTGACTGCAAATTAACTGTTTAATATTCAATGAAGCCCAAATTGGCTCCTTTGATATTTATTTACATTGAAATATATTAATAGTAGGATGATTTGGGGGCTTTCGGCCTGTGAAGCAAATTTAGTTATACCATCTGAAACACTGTCTTGAATCAAATTCGAGACAGTGTTTCAGATGGTATAACTAAAATGCTGTAAAAATAATTCGAATTTTAATATATTTTTCGAATATGTTATCACTTTCCAGGAAGATTTCATGTATTAATTTATAAAAGTAAAATACGGAAAAGTGGCGTTTCGCTAGTTTTCGGCTGCCTGGTTTAGTTTACGGCCGCAAATTTAACTAGCTTTCGGCCAGTATTTTTCACATTGCAAAATTTATTTATGCATTTATTCAAGAGAGTTAATTCAAGTTAGTTAAAATGAGTTTTATTGACTCTGTATTAGATTTTCTTTTTGTATAGAAAACCCTAGACCTTTTTCAACCCGGACATTTAGGTAACTCAGACGTTTTACAATCACGTCCTTCCGAACCTAACCCCCTGTTTTTACTCCCTGCGAGCCCATGCCCAAAGGGAGGATGAAACCTAATACGCAATTTATAGTTTTACTTGCATTTATGTTTCAAAATACATATAATCACGCCTTTATCCTCGAAGGGGTAGGTATAGTATACGCCTATATTTCACCTTATAGTTTTATGTCCCACGTTATAGGGGGTGAGCCTATCGCCGTGTTGAAATGGACAGGCGCAGGTCGCGCGACCCGCAGTTGAAATTCATAAATGTTTCAGAATGTATAAATACTCGCAGGTGAGCCTGTAAGTGAGCCGTAAAGGTATAAAAAACCGGCCAAGTGCGATTTGGAATCGCCCATGAAGGGTTTCGTTGCAGCAAGTAACATAATAGAAAAGTTCTTATAGTTCGTTGTAACTTTGATTGATTTTTTAACACGTTCGCAGTGGTAGTGATTTTGTAACCGAAAATTGCGGTTTATGACGTATTAAAAAAAAACTACCAGCTCTATCTCGGTCAAAACAATTTTCGTTGATAGTTATAGCAATGTACATCAAATATTTTTTTTAGATTTATCATTCTCTTAGTTTAGAAGTTAGAGGGGGGGGGGGGGACACTCATTTTTCCACTTTGGAAGTGTCTCTTGCTCAAAATATTCACTTTAGAAAAAAATGATTTTAGGAACCTCAATAGCATTTTTAAAGACCTATCTATAAATACCCCACACGTATGGGCTTGATGAAAAAAATAATTTTGAGTTTCAGTTCCGAGTATGGGGACCCCCAAAATTTACTTCTTTTTTTCTGGTTTTATATAAGAATCTTAATGCGGTTCACTGAATACATCTAGTTACCAAGTTTCAAAAGCATAGACCTTATAGTTTCGGAGAAAAGTGGCTGTGACACACGGACGGACAGACAGACGGACAGACAGACAGACAGACATGACGAATCTATAAGGGTTCCGTTTTTGCCATTTGGCTACGAAACCCTAAAAAGGGCTGTAAAATTCTAATTACATATTTACATCGTAATTTTTTACAACCAATTTGTCAATGCTGACCGAGAAACTAACTTTTTGTGTGTCATTTTTCGACCGTTATTTTTTTATTCAATTAACGCATTTACAAAGAAATGTAATTATTTGTTTGAAAATTAAAATCAGTTGAACATTTTACTTAATTTACTAAAATGGTTTTCTTTCGCCGAAAACTAATATAACATTCTTGTTTTTCGGCCATATCCAGGTTTAATGGGCCGAAATAAAGATTAACTTAACCAATTTTGTAAGCATACTGATGAGATAATTGAAGCATTATATTGCTAATAATTTAAAATTTGTAGCTTTATAATTAGGTTAGATACACCTCTCAAAATTACTAACTTTAGGAGGTGTAACTAGCCTTTAAAACGGAAGACCTCGTAGTATTTCCAAATGAGCGACCTAATGTTTTGCTTACTATTCATACATAACTTCGTAGTGGCCGAAAAATAGACGGGGCTGGAGAACCAGTGAAGTTACCATAATAACCTTTTAGATGAACACTGATTGGTTACGTTGCTCAGCGTCTTAGCCCAAATATGCTAATAAAGCTTATGCCACAGGACTGGTATACATTCAGCTCGCCTCAAGCTACTATACGGATGGGTGCTACTGCCCCTTCTTTTCCATAGTTCCATGGGACGTTCCATTGATGGGACGATGGAAAAAAATCATTTTACCGTAGTTCCATTTGCTGTGGAACCACCGAAAATAGTTTTTTACTCCACTACAGGTTTTCTGTGATACCGTTTAATTTTAGAGTTGTGCAGGATCGTCATGACACGAATTCTATTTAATTTACTTTACAAATTCAATTAAAATTACTTTACAAACTCTTTGATGAGACCACGGTATAGCGGTATCGGATAAATAGATAATGCAACCTCTTTACGTGATTGTGGTTATTGATATCATTTAAAATGTGTGTCATGTTATGTCATTTTTAGCATGCATTTTCCCCTTTCTTTCCTGTGGCACTACCGCTTGGCACTACCAGTAGTGTCACGGGAATTAACATTTCCCGTGGCACTACTAGCAAATGGTTGCTAAAACAAATGAAAATCGCCAAAACAAATGAAGATAGCTAAAACAAATAAAGATCGAAAAACATATGCAGATCAATAAAACAAGACTATAAGCAAGTTGATAAGGTCAAAAATTACTTGCAGACATATTTTGCAATCTAGAAGCGATTGCCATTCAAAAAATAAGTGCAAGCAATTCTTGACCTTAATGACACTTCTCTAAAAACGTGCTTTAAGGCGTCTATAGACGTCATTGATCCCAAATATATAAAAAACGAATAGATATTATGCATGTTCATAAGGTCGAGAATTGCTTGCACATATTTTTTGAATGGTAATCGCATCTAGAACACAAAAAATAGGTGCAAGCAAATTTAAATCTTATGAGCATGCCTAATATCTAATTGTTTTTATATATTCGTGATCAGTGATATCTAAAGACGCCGAAAACCGCATTTTTAGAGAAGTGTCATTAAGGTCGAGAATTGCTTGCACCTATTGTTTTGAATGATAATCGCGTCTAGATTACAAAATAAAAATATGGCTGCAAGTACCTAATTTTCGAACTTATCAACTTGCTTATAGTCGTTTATTTTATTGATCTGCATATGTTTTTCGATCTTCATTTGTTTTTTCGATCTTCATTTGTTTTATCGATCTTCATTTATTTTATCGACCTTCATTTGTTTTACCGATCTACATTGTTTCACTGATCATTTGTTTTACCGATCTTCATTTGTTATATAGATCTTTATTTGTTTCACTGATCTTCATTTGTTTTACCGATCTTCATTTATTTTTTCGACCTTAATTTGTTTTTCCGTACTTAATTTGTTTCACAGTTCTTCATTGGTTTTACCGATCTTTATTTTATCGATCTTCATTTGTTTTAACGATCGTCATCATGAGACTACTAGAGAATATCGTTACGTCTCCATTAAGGCCATACCCAGGGCTAACGAACTTGAGCATATGGGCGATATGACTCGCCAACATAGAGTAGCGCAACTACAGAGACATCAGCGTAAAAGAACTACGGAAGAAGAAGAAAAATAGTAGCGGAAATGCGTTCCTAGCTTCACCAAATAAACAAGAAGCTGTGAGACGGTCTCACCCAACTGCCCCTCTCTAAAACGTTTATTGTGAGAGTTCAATTCCAATTGACGTTGTCATTTTTGTTTTTTTTCAAACTTTGAACAGATGATCCACGTGACCTAGTGACGTAGTTTAATGCAACGGAGTCACAGACTACAGACAAAGTCTCGCCATAAGCCTCTCTGCACTCTATTTTATAGAGAGAGGCGAAAATAAATTAAAAAATAAAGGAACGTTTGTATTTCAATTTTCCTTTGTTTTTAAGTGTAGTAAAAATACACTGCAAAATATGTGATTGAATTTTACGTAAAAATTAAATGTGACGAATTCACAAAGACGAATGTTCATATATTCAATGTTTTACTTAAATTATTACAAATCCAGACAAGAGGGGTCTTCCACTCGCTTAAAATTTTTGTTACTTTTGGAACAAAATTTCATTTCATTTTATTATAACAAACAAAAATAGTCGTAAACGCAGTTGCGAGGGTCAGCTAATTATGTATAAATAAGAAGCGCTTGTGGCACCGTGGACTCAGTGTTCTGTAAACGATCACTGTAGTAAGCTCATTCACTATGGCCAGTCCTTGGATGGGTGACCATCCATGTGACCACTTTGTGACAGTTATTTGTTCGTGTCGTTTCCGTGTTTCGGAAGGCACGTTAAGCAACGGCCTAACGTGCCTTTATCAGACTCAGCAAGTGGTGAGTGAAACTGCCCTGTTTGTTTTATCATAAAAGAACATACACGTCGAGGGCGTGGACTGAATTGTTTTAGAATCTATTCTAAAATAATTTATTTCAGTCCACGCCTTTGGCGCGGACGAAATATTTAACTCTGGACTTAATCATTAAGCTCTTATATGAGAAAGCCAACACGCTGGTTTAGATTTACACTCACATTCAAAGGAACTCTTGAATTCTAGGTTTTGAGAAGTTGAGATGTCACTAACTCCTGAACTTTCTCGGATCAATTTTCATTCAAATCAGTAGTTTCGGCGTAATACGTATTCGGAATACAGACGGACATGAACATTTTAAATTTCATTTTGGCTTAAGTAGGTATCGATTAGAGAACGCGTTCTTTTTTTTTAAATAGCTTCCATGTTCAGACTCTCGACCCTCAACAGTTTTATTATTATGTATAGATATAGACTAGCAAGAAACTCGGCGGGCTATTGTTTTTAGTGCTCTGCTTACTGTAATATAGACTTAAAAAATCATAACAAATTGTTTGAGAATCCAACAGAGCCAGCAGATCATTTCCAGACTTACTTGTCTAGCAAATAATTGAATACAATTTTTGGTCCCGAGCAGGATTCGAACCTGCGTCTTCTGGTTTGCCGGACCAGACGGCCTCACCATTGGACCAACGAGACACTGCTCTCGACCGTCAATTCTTTCACTTTATTACCTTAACCAAGTTGCCGGTAGATGGTGCCTACGTCATCACAAGACGTAATAAGCTGAAAAAATTGACGGTTAAAATAAATAAATAAATATATTCACGGACATTTCGCACAACGCTATCTAATCCCAAAGTAAGCTAGGAATGACCTGCTTGTGTTATGGGTATAAGACCACGGATAATAATACTTATAAACTTTTTAAATACATACATATTATACATAGAAACACCCAGACTCTTGAGACAAACATTTATGGGTCACACAAATATTTGTCTCCGGTAGGAATCGAACCCACGACCTCCAGCGCCGCAGGCGGTATCACTTCCGACTGCGCCACAGTGGCAGTCAAGTTGAGAGCAGTGTCTCAAAAAAAGCAGTGTGTTAATAATCACTGTAATATAAGTTTTTTCATCAGTTGTCTATATCCCTTAGCACAAAGTTATAATAGCTTACCTAAGTTGTGTGGGAATGTCCACAAATATTCCTTCATTTATTTATTTTGAATTGATTAAGTACCGGTTACAATATCAGCATGACTACCTTTCAAAGTAATTTAATAAAACAATACATAAAATAAGTTGAAATGCATTATATTATCATGTAATGCAGTATGCATTGTGTAACTCGGGCTCTGTCTGTAACACGCATTACTCTGTACATGAATGAAAATATAACATTTTACGAGAATATTTTGCAGACCAGAGCGACACACGTCCGTCTAGCAACACGACTCCCCCCGCACTAGATTTTCGGGCGAGCGCGGGGAAGCAAGCAATGTAATGTATTCTTTGAATACATTAATAGGTATCATTAGTTAAAACTTATACTAAAATCAAAATTGAAGAAAACCATTTTAGAGGTCTATGTTTTCTTTAGTCTCTGATATAAATTTTATTATCATTCATTAATAAATAGATGTCATAAAACGCCTTCTTCTAAAAAACTATGGGCTATTTTAATGATGTTTTACTAATTATTTATAATAAATACACAATTTCTGATAAAACCATCTTTTGACACACATCTTTTAGATTTCAAATCTACTTTTGGCTATAATTTTTCGTATACTAATACCGAGAAGGATGTCTTCATTTGCACCTCTTTTTCGCAAACTTTGTCAACCAGTCCCCTTAATGGTATCACAGAAAACTTGTAGCAGAGTAAAAAACTATTTTCTGTGGTTCCACAGCCAATGGAACTACGGTTAAATGACTTTTTTCCATCGTCCCGTCAATGGAACGTCCCATGGAACTACGGAAAAGAAGGGGCTACTGCTGATACTGGATCCTTGTAATAATTTATTTTCTTTATAGCAGTAAGTGTATGACTTAAAAAAGCTACCTCAGAATCCCATGAAAACGTCGCGACTGTCCTAGATGGGAAAACATTATTTACTAGGGGGAGAGATAATTATTATTATCGTCCAAATTCGAAATCTTTCTTCTCCAAATAAACATTAACTGTGTCCATTTTGTCGTCGATCCTTTGGCGCAATTTTCTTAAAAACGGTGTACAAAGATTTCGGTTAACGCATTTATATACAGGTGTAACATTCGGACCGTTCAGTATATGCAAGACGGTAAATATAAGACATACAAAGATCTATCCTTAGGAGCCATTCTATGTAAGTCTTATATTTACAGACTTGTCCATACTGACCGCTCCGTATATTACAACCTGTAAAGATTAAATATACATAACTATACATAAATAAGATAGATCCAGGATTCGAACAGAAGACGACCACGGTGGCGATCGCAGAACTACACTGTGCCACAGCCACTGATTCTGAGGCAGCAGCCTCTGTCACTTTTTTTATATTTCTTAGGTGGCAGATAAGCTTACGGCCCACCGGAAGGTTGGTTACTGTAACCTATTAACATTTGCAACACCAGAGGCGCTACACACGCGCTGCCGACCCGAGCGCAGGTTGTAACGACCCACAGTTGAATTTTCAAGCCGCCCATATGGCCTTCAACTTGGCTTGACGACTGTCATTTTATTGACAACCGGGACCAACTGCTAAATGTGCCTTCCGAAGCACGGAAACGCTCGTAAATAAATGTCACAAAGTGGTCACCCATCCTTAACCGGCCATAGTAAATGTTGCTTACTGCAGTAATCGTTTACAGAACACTAAGTCCGCGGGGCCATCGATTCAAAATTCTTATATTGGTTCTAGTAAACAATAGCAAATTAAATTCCCGATTGCAATCAAGTACCTATGTAATTATCGCAATAATTACATACCTACCTTCACTCTTGTATCAAAGATGTGACAGATATACATATAATGTCAGCACATTATGTGATTTCTTTAAGTATTTACGTCATGTCATTGTTAATGACTCACCATATTGGTCACAGCAATTTTGATTGCATCAGTGTTATTGTCGTTTACGTAATCCTGCAATCACATATTTGTTGTTTTTTTTTTCATGTTTATTTAATCGATTGTTTCCTACTACATATTCTATATTCGACACGAATGGTTATCGGATACCTAACCCTGTTTGTGCATACAGGTACAGTATCATACAACTTGTCCTTAAAGTTTGTCACTCGTAAAAAAGTTAATTGTTCCTAGTACCTACTTTTCCGCGATGTGAAAGGTCAAATTGACACGAATATGTTATCTGTGAAAGTACAGCTGCTTTTGACAAATCAAATAGTGATTCAGTTACCGATTCTGATTTTATTAGCGTGAGTGAGTGATTTTTTAGTATGAGTTTTGAGATCGAGGTTGTAAGCTGAACTTACCTACTATTTAAATATATTCAAAAAGTCAAGGTAACTACCGAAAAGGTCAATATGAGTTAAGATCATTATGCATATAGTGTAAAAGCCATAGAGCAAACCTAGTGGTAAAAACAACGCGTACTTATTTTGCATCATAATACCCGTAGCATAACAAAAAGCGGAAAAAGACAACCCAGAAAAATATCTGGTTGTGGGTTTGTACAGATAATGGGAGATAACAAGTTAAGAAACTGTTGTGCAATAGAAATGTTAGAGATAAACGTACGACAGACGTCTGAACGAATAGGTATACGTGGTTATTTCTGGCTTGTTTGCCACTTCCGTAATTACTAGAACAAAATGCACCTACATGTTTAACAAGTGTACATCCTCCTCGTTATTTTAAGGGTTTTCGTGGAATCTCCGTATATTACTGAGCATTATTATAATTCTGCGCATTGATCCTGTTGACGGGTTCCCTGTTTTGTAATAATAACTTCTTGCGCCATTTCGTACCAGGCAAACATTTGAAATAGCAACCAGTTACGCTGGCACCTCAAATATGTGACCGTTTAAAGGGGTCCATTTCGTTGCAAAAATAAATACGATTTAGAGAATAAAATATACCATGTAATTGTTCAAGTATAAATACTCCTGTCGACACTCCCAGAGCGCCACTGGTTTTTCATAACGCTACAAGTTATTTTATAATACCAGCTAATGCAATCCTCGTGGTCGGGTTTTGTACTCATTTGCCACAGGAATATAAGTAGGATAAAAAGTAGACCTTTCCTACGCTCTATTATTTATCTATGTACCAAATTTCATTAGAATCGATTAAGTGGCTCCGGGGCGTTAAAGCGTAACAGACAGACGAGTTACTTTCGTAATTATGTAGTGTATTGGAAAATAGGGATAGGTGTTACTTATAGATTTATGATCTATATTAATTATAGTGGTCCCGGCAAAATCTGTATCGCCATAGAATATTTCCTACTCTTTTCGCTTATTCGGGATGGAGACAAATCGAAGATCAAATAAATCGGCCCACTCGTTCTCAAGTTATAAGGATGGGAACACTTTGTTCTATATAATTAAAAGAGAAGATTATAAAACTAAAGAGTTTGTTTGTTTAACAGGTTGCAATTCAAAAATATTGTGCAGTCATATTAAGGAAGGTTATAGGCTATCTACGAGTATACTCGTATAACATTGCGCTACGACGAATAACAGCGAAGCCGCAATTAAATATGTTACAAAAACGGGGATTATTTTAGGTTAAGGTTCCATCAGAAAACTTTATTACGCGATATGTACATTGAAAATAATATGTAATACTATTATAATTATTTTTGACAATACACATTAAATAGAATATTTCCAAACCTCGCAGCTAACATTTGCGGATCATACAATAAATTCGCCTCGGATTCGAACGAGTTTCCAGTAGCGGCATAGGCGGCAAGCACTAAGACAGGTACAAAATAAAATAATAAACAAATTAATATAATACGCAAAACATTGACGATTAACTACGTTTTGGTTTTGTAGTTGACTGTACTACCCGTTCGCTCTAACTTTGCCGCTGGCGTAGAGGCGTATACCCGAATTTTTAATTACACGAAGTAAATTGACAGTAGCTAATGTCACTTCGTCATAGAAAATAAGCCACATTGTATGAAGAAGTGACATTAGTAGCTGTCAATTTACTTCGTCTAATTAAAAATTCGACTTTAGTATAGAGCCAAACGGTAAAGTTAGAGCGAACGAGCAGTACGCGCCTCCATTCAAATAAACCTAAGTATGCACAAAGTCATACATAGGTATTTTAATTTTTCTCCAGTATCATTTGTATAAAACACAATCAAAGCATTACGTATACTTGTAAAACACAAGCTGTTGCCTTGACGAAATTGTTTGGTTTTCATTATTCAACTTCCACCGGCATGCGTATCAATTTTGTTTAAACAAGTTACAATCGTACGACGATGTGAGTCATCGTGTTTATGAGCAGTTATCGCCAAATGTCCGCCATATCTACGGATCTTAATCGCTTATTAAATATCACGGAAGTTAATTTTAATATTTATGTTCTATAGTCTAAGATGCGACTGAATTATTTCTTCTCATCGGTTTCGCTCGTGATATAAGTGGATAAAATTTAACCCCCTTTAGGGCTACATTGGAAAAATCCTGTTTTTATTTTTGTATACCTTTTTTTTCGATCCACCCGATAGATGTGGTAACCGTAACCCATTTAGTAGCGTAAACACGTTTGCAACACCAGGGGCGCCGCACACGCGGTGCCGACCCTGTAAGAACCTTCTAAGACCTCTTTTGAAGAACCCTATACCGTAGGCGCTTGGGAAAACCTAGGCAGGGAGATCATTCCACAATCCAAGTGTACGCGGAAGAAAGCCCCTATCGCACCTTTCCGTGCTCGAACTTGCCAGGTATACAAATAGAAATACATACATAAATGTTTATTTACACCGACAATGACTGTTGCACAAGACTCCTTTTAAGCAAGTACTGGGTCTGCATCCATACCAGTATTTGCCGCGGTTTGCTACGAGAACAATCAATTGCGTTTTATGATTGATATACGATTTGAAAAAAGATTTAGTTTTTCTGGATTCTCTGGAAATAGAATTAAGGGAAGTCCCGATTATTCCCAGTTGTTCCGTTCAAGTAGTTCCGTTGCGGAACTAGTGAGACTTTTTTTCCCAGTTGTCCTGCGGAACAAAGATTCAATAATTCAGTTCCCATTAGTTTCGCGGAACAAAGCATAAATTAAAAACTAATAAATTAAGTCCCAGTAGTTCCGCAGAACAAAGCATAAATTAAAAACTAATAAATCAAGTCCCAGTAGTCCCGCGGGAGAAAGCATCTCTTACATACGAATATTTTATGTTCCCATTAGTTCCCTACGGTGTCTTACGGCTATTTTCTCATACAATTTAAAAAAATGAAGATCGACAAAACAAATGAAGATCGGTACAACAAATGAAGACTGACAAAACAAATGATGATCGACAAAACAAATGAAGATTGACGAAACAAACGAAGATCGACGAAACCAATGAAGATCAATGAAACAAATGAAGATCAGCAAAACAAATGACGGTTGGAAAAACAAATGACGGTTGAAAAAACAAATGACGATCGAAAAAACATATGCAGATCAATAAAACAAAAGACTATAAGCAAGTTGATAAGGTCAAAAGTTTCTTGCAGCCATATTTTGTAAGCTAAATGCGATTACCATTAAAAAAATAGGTGCAAGCAATTCTCGACCTTATGAATGTGCATAATATTAATTTATTTTTTATATATTCGTGATCTGTGATGTCTATAAACACCTAAAAACATATTTTAAATAAGTGCCATTTAGGTCGAGAATTGCTTGCACCTATTTTTTTAATGCTAATCGCATTTTGATTACAAAACATGGCTGCAAGTAACTTTTGACCTTATCAACTTGCTTATAGTCTTTTGTTTTATTGATCGGCATATTTTTTTTTCGAAAGATATTTGTTTTTCCAACTGTCATTTGTTTTGCTGATCTTTATTTGTTTCGGCAATCTTCATTTGCTTTTGTCGATCTTCATTTGTTTTTGTAGATCTTTATTTGTTTTGCAAATTATTTCACTACTTTATACCTACTTTTATACTAGATATTCTTTGTATAATAAATCTTTTTCCACTCGCATGTTCTAAAAGATCCACATTCATAAAAAATAAAAATACTTTAAGGCTTTAAGGTATTAAATGGGGCATAATATAATGTCCATAAAGATCCATGACAGTCCCGCTACGGAACTATTGGGAATAGAAAAGTCTCACTAGTTCCGCGACGGAACTACTGAGAATAGAAAAGTCTCACTAGTTCCGCCAAGGAACTACTGAGAATAGAAAAGTCTCACTAGTTCCGCCACGGAACTACTGAGAATAAAAATGTCCCAGTAGTTCCGTGGTGCGGAACTACTGGGAAAAAAAAGTCTCACTAGTTCCGCCACGGAACTATTGGGACAAAAAGTCTCACTAGTTCCGTCGCGGAACAACTGCCGCGGAACTACTGGGAATGAAGGCTACGTCCAGCAGTGAACTGCCATAGGCCGATTTGACTGATTGACTACTTACAGTAAATTGACACTAATTACACCCATTTGTCTAATAAAATCGTGGCCATTGCGGTATTGTTAGAATTTAGTCGAACTATCGATGAAAATATATTTATTCATATATGGGTCATTAAGTAATATTACGTCAAGATTTTTTTTTTTACTGCCATTTGCCAAGCTATACATATAGGTAGAGCGTGTGAGAAAAGAACCTGACCATAATACCTTTTGGTCACTCCTTTCTAATAGAGACAGTAATTGATTACAATTATACTACTTTAAAAAAAAAGTAAGTGAGCTCACATTTTTTTGAATGGACGGTAAAGAGACAGTAGAGTACCTCCATAAGAGACTGCCTTGTTGAGGGCCAGTTTTGTGTTTCTTCTGTCAATCATACGTTCTTCGGTCACGGGTATAGGTTTAGCGTAGTGGGCTCCTCTACTATGGTACTTTGTAGTCTCTTCACCTCTCAGCTGTATGTAATATGAATAGAGGGGCCTTAAATAGATCTTCGGGGATGAAATCAAGCTTTTTCATAGTCAGTGCGTTGACCGATGGTGAGACTGACCGAGACTGGTGCATGATTTTTTGTCGAGTACTTGAGAGGATCAGATGGTAGTAATTTCCTTAAAAAACAAACTTACACCGGCACTAATTAATTAAATAAATGTAGCCTATTAATTTGGCGACTGTACAATTTTTTTTAATTCTTATTACCGTACAAAATCATTTATCTATCTATCTATATATATAAAAATCAATGCCACTTTTCGTTGTAATTTTATAACTCAAGAACGGGCTCACCTATCCTAACCAAATGTTTAGGCTTTGTTCGGACTATTTAGTAGATGGTTTATGTGAAGTTTGCACATAATCGGTCGAGTGGTTCTTCATTTATCACGCAAACGAAGTTGCGCGGGTCAGCTAGTCTTACATAATTATTTATACTATTTTTTGTGAAGTATTTAGTGCTTTGCTTAGTTTAATCACATTGAGTACCTAGGTACAAACTTTTTTTTTTCTTACTACGCACAATAACATCTGTAGTACCTTTCATAACAAATCGACTTTCATTTTTAGCCCCTCTCTATAAAATACAGTGCAGAGGGGCTTAGCGCGAGACTTTGTCTGTAGTCTGTAACTCTGTTGCATTATATTACGTCACTAGATCACGTGGATCATCTGTTCAAAGTTTGAAATAAAACAAAAATGATAACGTCAATCGGATTGAACTTTCACTTTCACGATAAACTTGTTAGAGAGGAGCAGCTTATGGAGCTTGTTAGAGAGGAGGAGCTTGCTTATGCGGCGTTACCTCGCTCTGAGGCGTTCCATTTAAGACTGAGTTGTCACGTTCAACTATTTTATTTTGCTTTTACTTCTTAGATCAAGAATAACAACGTTATTCTTAGTAATAACAACAATTATTTTATTTGTGAGAACGATCTCACGGCTTTCTTTCTTCAGACAGGCCTAATTTCCAGTCTAGCATAATTTGGACAGAAGGACAATCTAGGCAACTCTAAGAACGGTCGGAAAATTCGATCTATAAAGACATTAGGCTTTCTTCATTTGGTGTGAGAGGTGCGGCGTGGTCTCCCTCACTTTGCTTCGACGAAATGGTCGTTAATAGATTACCTATTAGCCAATGAAAGTCACACAGACGCGCTAATTGTTTCCATCAGTCATGTGTCATGGATGTTGTCTTAGGTCAAACGTTTTAGCCAAATAGCTGGTACTACCTACATACTTACATAGACATACATTACTTAGTAAATTGAAAAAGCGCCTTGTGGAGTCAACTGGTGACCCAAGGGCTGGCAGTTTTCTCGCTCAACGAATAGGTATTGCTATTAAAAGGGGGAATGTTGCTAGTCTTTTGGGCACAATGCCACGGGGAACTTATTTAGGTTTAGTTTAGGTAGTAATAATGTTAATATATAAGATACTAGCTGACCCGCGCAACTTCGTTTGCGCCACATAAGAGAGAGAGTATTACCTGTTCTCTATATTTATGTAACTCCCGTAGTCCCTCGGGAAGAAAAGCTACGCGAGCGAAACCGCGAAACGTCCTCTAGATATAATATTTGTGGAACTCAGTGTGTCTAGTTCACGCAGACCTAACTTTGTATAGCAACAGATACTTCAACCGGGCTAGCTTGTATGGTATGACAAACACAGCGGTGCAGTCGCGGGCTCGGGGCTCCACTCTAGAGCACACGCCTCATGTTTAATTACTACTTGGGTCTGCTACAGTAATCTATATCACAAAGGCAAGCAAACTCTTCAGAGCGTTCTGTTAGCTCTCTACCACAAACACCACTTGCCTCGCCAGTGTGTATTGTAATTCAAGTGTCTTTATTATGCTTGTTGCCTGTCCTGGCTTCACTCGGATGCAATAATATGAAAGCGCACAAAATTGTTTTTATGGAACAATAGCTTTTTCAATTTAACACCCCAGGGGGTGGTGTGGTGAGTACAGGGAGAAATTAGGTCGTTATCAGCGGCGATGAATCCTACTAATCCTACTAATATTATAAATGTGAAAGTTTGTGAAGATGTTTGGATGTTTAGATGTTTGTTACTTAATCACGTTCTAACAGCTGAATAGATTGGGCTGAAATGCGGTACAGAGATAGCTTATAGTCTGGAATAACACATAGGCTATTTTTTATCTTAGAAAAATGTTCCCTCGGGAAGCGGGACCGGGTACCAAATTTTACGCGGGTGAAGCCGCGAGCATCAAGTAGTAAGTTGATAAAGCAATAAGTTGTCTTACTTGACTTGGATTTTTTACTTACTTTGCTTTCTAGGTTCCCCGAGGCCAGTCCAATACAGGGTGTATTGGACTACTACTGTAATTACACTCACAACGAACGAACGTGTACAGATGAGGGTTTTAAGATCGTCCTGAAACGTTTACATACCTAGGTACTTACTATATTTTGAAGAGAGGACGTTTCGGCAATTTTTAGGGTTTCGTAGCCAAATGGCAAAAACGGAACCCTTATAGATTCGTCATGTCTGTCTGTCTGTCCGTCTGTCTGTCCGTCCGTGTGTCACAGCCACTTTTCTCCGAAACTATAAGGTCTATGCTATTGAAACTTGGTAGCTAGATGTATTCTGTGAACCGCATTAAGGTTCTTATATAAAACTAGAAAAAAAGCAGTAAATTTTGGGGGTCCCCATACTCATAACTGAAACTCAAATTTTTTTTTTTCATCAAACCTATACGTGTGGGGTATCTATAGATAGGTCTTTAAAAATGCTATCGAGGTTTCTATTATAATTTTTTTCTAAAGTGAATAGTTTGCGCAAGAGACACTTCCAAAGTGGAAAAATGTGTGTCCCCCCCCTCTAACTTCTAAACTAAGAGAATGATAAATCTAAAAAAAATATATGATGTACATTGCTATAAAAACTACCAACGAAAATTAGTTTGAATGAGATAGGGCTGGTAGTTTTTTTTAATACGTCATAAACCGCAATTTCCGGTTAGTGAAATCACTACCAGTGCGAACGTGTTAAAACATCAGTCAAAGTTACAACGAACTATAAGAACTTTAATATTATGTTACTTGCTGCTACGAAACCCTTCATGGGCGAGTCCAACTCGCACTTGACCAGTTTATTTACATTTTTACTGTTGCAAATCTACACTATCCCCGTTTTGTATATCAGTCGTCTAGATCCCATAGCACAAGCTTATGTTAGTTTAATTTGGGCTAGATAATGGTGTGTGTGAATATCCACAAATATTTATTTATTACTAGCTGATGCCCGCGGCTCCGCCCGCATGGAATGTTATTCCCGGTCACTTAGGGGTATGAAAAATAGATGTTGGCCGATTCTCAGACCTACTCAATATGCTCACAAAATTTCATGAGAATCGGTCAAGCCGTTTCGGAGGAGTACGGAAACGAAAACTGTGACACGAGAATTTTATATATAAGATTTTATTTATTTTAAATCGTCATACCTCTCCTTTCCACTGTAATATTTTTACTTACTTACATGCCTTTTCTATAATAGTCAAACCTTCCATCACAAGATACATACACGAGTATGTAGGATCAAGCACTCAGTCTAGCCACACCCAGACTCACCTTCTTAGACACGTTCTAGCTATTCAAAACATTATGCGAGCCAAGTCTCCACTTCTTGCTAAGTGCAATTGCAGTGCAGTTCCTGTAAAAAACCGGCCAAGTGCGAGTCGGAATCAAAACAAAAGCGGCAAAAACCTCGCTTGTTGTACGGGAGCCTCCTTTAAATGACTATTTTAATGAACAAACGCTGTTCGATATTTCAAGCATCTAAGTGCTTGTTGCCCTTAATAATTTATAAAATAAAATAGCAAAAAAATACGTTTGTTGTAATAAAACCCCCTTAAGAGCCTACCAGACGCCAAATTGTTAAAAGAAGATAGAAGATATACATTTTAGCGTGCAAGAAAGAGAGAGATGCGATCGGGTTTTGTGCGCTTTTAACGAAATAAATTAATTATAAAAAAAATAAAACCAATATGAAAAAAATGCTCTAGTGCAAATGAAGATTTTACTATTGTCTCTCTTATAAATATTATTATTAGTTGTTTTTATATTATAAAAACAACTTATAACATACGAGATCTAGCTTAAAATGTCATGAAATCGAGGTATTTTCAACACAAAAATCTATCCAGGATTTTATCTGCAATCGTGTTTTTAGCCTAGTGCGTTTTTAGTTTATGAACTGAAGTTGTCTGTGTTAAAATTTTAATTCATTAGACCTCACGAGTCCTGAGATCTAGATCAAGGTAATAGTCCATTTGGCGTCATACAGACTCTTAAATATCTACTATTATTTTTCTGTTTTTAGTATTTGTTGTTATAGCGGCAATAGAAACAAAGTCTGTGAAAATTTCAGCTCTCTAGCTATCACCGTTCATAATATACAGCCTCGTGACGGACAGACAGACAGACAGACGGACGGCAAAGTCTCATTAATAGGGTCCCGTTTTGTACCCTTTGTATACGGAACCTAAAAACTACGCTAAAGAGTCCATATGACGCCAAATGGACTATTACCTTGATCTAGATCTCAGGACTCGTGAGGTCTAATGAATTAAAATTTTAACACAGACAACTTCAGTTCATAAACTAAAAACGCACTAGGCTAAAAACACGATTGCTGATAAAATCCTGGATAGATTTTTGTGTTGAAAATACCTCGATTTCATGACATTTTAAGCTAGATCTCGTATGTTATAAGTTGTTTTTATAATATAAAAACAACTAATAATAATATTTATAAGAGAGACAATAGTAAAATCTTCATTTGCACTAGAGCATTTTTTTCATATTGGTTTTATTGTTTTTATAATTAATTTATTTCGTTAAAAGCGCAGAAAATCCGATCGCATCTCTCTCTTTCTTGCACGCTAAAATGTATATCTTCTATCTTCTTTTAACAATTTGGCGTCTGGTAGGCTCTTAATATTGCAATCATTCTTTACATCTCTCGTAAACTTTATAAACTGAAGCGATATGATTGCACAGGTATCAGAATCGATTCCCGGTAAGCAAATGTTTGTCAAGTCAGATCTGAAGATATTTATTTAAGGGTGGGTCTGTGTAATGCCCTCAGTCGCTTTGAGTTGTAAATTCAATATTTGCATGGACCGAATGGACCACGATTCTGCCCGTGTCGTTACTGAAAGACACTGGTAAGACGCCCTCGTAAGTCCTGCTTATTATATTCGTGGCCATGTTGAATTTTGCTATGAGTTGTTGTAATTTTGAATGGTAAAAAAACCCCCGACTCACAAGAAAAGAACAATAAAAAACCTGTAAAAAGTAAAAAAATAACTATTATAATATGACCTATCTACCTACCCTAAGTATTGAACCTGTATTATTATTATTATTATATGTAGCTATATTATTTACGTATTCATATTTTTAACTAACAGTTGGTCTCGTCGGGGGGACCGCTCTATACCTAAACAGAGACAGACGTACGGTTAGGTAATGATTAGGTGAGCGGTCCCCGACGAGACAAACTGCCGTCAAACCGTGCCAAACAACCCGTGTTGATACCCAAAAGGGGTTTATTTGAACACATTAAATTTTTGATCACCACTTTCACCCCTCATAGCTTTGAAATGGCTTAACCGATTTTTATAAAACATAGCTAAGAACACTCTCCCTAATCAAAATCGGTTCATCCGTTTGGGAGCTACGATGCCACAGACAGACTCACACACACACACACACACACACACACACACACACACGTCAAACTTATAACCACAGACGTACAATAAGTAGCAGACGAAACATTAATTATGTTTGTGTGCGTTGGTCTTTCCATTCCGCTCGCTCTAAGGGGGTAGTATGCCCTTCATTCCCAGTAGTTCCGCGGCAGTTGTTCCGCGACGGAACTAGTGAGACTTTTTGTCCCAATAGTTCCGTGGCGGAACTAGTGAGACTTTTTTTTCCCAGTAGTTCCGCACCACGGAACTACTGGGACATTTTTATTCCCAGTAGTTCCGTGGTGAAACTAGTGAGACTTTTCTATTCCCAGTAGTTCCGTGGCGGAACTAGTGAGACTTTTCTATTCTCAGTAGTTCTGTAGCGGAACTAGTGAGACTTTTCTATTCCCAATAGTTCCGTAGCGGAACTATAATGGATCTTTATGGACATTATATTATGTCCACTTTAATATCTTAAAGCCTTAAAGTGCCTATTTTATTTTTTATGAATATGGATCTTTTAGGATATGCGAGTGGAAAAAGATCCATTATACGAAGAACATCTAGTTTAAAAGTATAAAGTAGTTAAGTAATTTTCAAAACAAATAATGATCTACAAAAACAAATGAAGACCGACAAAAGCAAATGAAGATCGCCGAAACAAATGAAGATCAGCAAAACAAATGACAGTTGGTAAAACAAAAACGATCGAAAAAACATTATGCAGATCAATAAAACAAAAGACTATAAGCAAGTTGATAAGGTAAAAGTTACTTGCAGCCATGTTTTGTAATCAAAATGCGATTAGCATTAAAAAAAAATAGGTGCAAGCAATTCTCGACCTTAATGGCACTTATTTAAAAATGTGGTTTTAGGCGTTTATAGACATCACAGATCACGAATATATAAAAAATAAATAGATATTATGCATGCTCAAAGGTCGAAATTGGCATGGACCCTTTTTTGTAATCTAGATGAGATAACCATTCAAAAAAATAGCTGCAAGCAATTCTCGACCTTAATGACATATCCCTAAAAATGTGCTTTTAGGCGTTTATAGACATCACGGATCACGAATATATACAAAAATAAATAAATATTATGCATATTCATAAGGTCGAGAATTGCTTGCACCTATTTTTTGAATGGTAATCGCATTTAGCTTACAAAATATGGCTGCAAGAAACTTTTGACCTTATCAACTTGCTTATAATCTTTTGTTTTATTGATCTGCATAATGTTTTTTCAATCGTCATTTGTTTTTCCAACCGTGATTTGTGTTGCTGATCTTCATTTGTTTCATTAATCTTCATTTGTTTCGTCCATCTTCGTTTGTTTCGTCAATCTTCATTTGTTTTGTCGATCTTCATTTGTTTTGTCAGTCTTCATTTGTTGTACCGATCTTCATTTGTTTTGTCGATCTTCATTTTTTTAATTGTATGAGAAAATAGCCGTAAGACACCGTAGGAAACTAATAGGAACATAAAATATTCGTATGTAAGAGATGCTTTCTCCCGCGGGACTACTGGGACTTGATTTATTAGTTTTTAATTTATGCTTTGTTCCGCGGAACTACTGGGAATGAATTTATTAGTATTTCACTTCTACTTTGTTCCGCGGAACTAATGGGAACTGAATTATTGATGCTTTGTTCCGCGGGACAACTGGGAAAAAAAGTCTCACTAGTTCCGCCACGGAACTACTTCAACGGAACAACTGGGAATAATCGGTGAATGCTGCTATCTCGTTTCTACACGTATAGCAACACTATACATGACATGTTAAAAAAAATGACGTCCGCCTGGTTTTTGAAAGGTTTAAGCTGCCGATGCTGCAGTTTGACGTATTAGATACCTCTCATTAATGTAGGGGCCAAACTCAGGCACTTCTTTTCAAGATTAAATTTAATGCTAACATAAAAATAAGTGTGGCAAACTGTGATTCAGCATTTAATTAGTTCAGAATTGCATTTTAATATAATGCCTGTAATCTTCGATGATATTAAGTATACAATATATAAAAATGAAGCCCGATTTCCGTGGTCACGGCATCACGCGTGAAATGCTGGACCGATTTCGCTAATTCTTTTTGTTGTGTTTGTTTCTATCAGGAGAAGGTTTTAAAAAAATTGGTGCAGAACTATTAGCAGAAATGGTTTTTATTGCGATTTTGAATCGGATCATAGAACTGGAAACTCCGAAATGGAAACCGGGAACAGAAAGACTAAGAGATAATTTTGCAATCCAATATGGCCGCCGCGTCGAAATCACAAAATTTCATGATGGGTATCGTTTAAGGGGGATTTTGGTACGCTGAGTACGAATCACATGATAATTTTGCAATCCAATTTGGCCGCCGCGCTGAAATCACATAATTTCATGATGGGTATTGTTTAAGGGGGATTTTGGTACGCTGAGTACGAATCTCATGATAATTTTGCAATCCAAAATGGCCGCCGCGCCGAAATCACAAAATTTCATGATGGGTATTGCTTAAGGGGTTTCTTGGTATGCTGAGTACGAATCACGTGATAATTTTGCAATCCAATATGGGCGCCGCGCCGAAATCACAAAATTTTCGTGATGGGTATCGTTTAAGGGGTTTTTTGGTATGGTGAGTACGAATCACATGATAATTTTGCAATCCAATATGGCGGCCGCGCCGAAATCACAAAATTTCATGATGGGTATCGTCTAAGGGGTTTTTTGTATGCTGAGATCGAATCACATGATAATTTTGCAATCCAATATGGCCGCCACGCCGAAATCACAAAATTTCATGATGGGTATCGTTTAAGGGGTTTTTTGATATGCTGAGTACGATACACATGATAATTTTGCAATCCGATTTGGCCGCCGCGCCGAAATCACAAAATTTCATGATGGGTATCGTCTAGTCTAAGGGGTTTTTTGGTATGCTGAGTACGAATCACATGATAATTTTGTAATAAATTATGGCCGCTGCGCCGAAATCACAAAATTTCATGATGGGTATTGTTTAAGGGGGATTTTGGTACGCTGAGTACGAATCTCATGATAATTTTGCAATCCAATATGGCCACCGCGCCACTGTTGCGAGATTTCTGTCAGTATGCTGAGATACCAAAAAACCTCTTTCACGATATCCAAAATGAAATTTTACAACGGTGGTTCGGCGGCCATCTTGGATTGCAAAATTGACCTGAAATTCGTACTCAGCATACCAAAAAACCCCATAAACGATATCCAACATGAAATTTTACAATGGTGGCGCGGCGACCATATTGGATTGCAAAATTAACCTGAAATTCGTACTCGTACTACTATTTTTTTCCCAAAAGCGTTTGACATCTTAGATCGTATGTCCACCTATTTATAATCCGGACCAGTGTGCGGCCGGCCAGCCGCAACAAAAAAAAGCATTGATGTTACGAGTTGGATCAAAACGTTACACATTGTATCATTACAACGCGCGCATTGCAATGCTCGGATCACCTGCCTCACTGCTGTAACCTCGTCTTGTATCATTACAAGGTACGCATTGCAATGCTCGGTTCACCTCCCACACTGGCTGTAATTCTCGACTCGTAACATTACATTACGCGCGAATGCTCCCGGTGAGGGAGCACCTTTAGAAAAAAATGATGTTTAGTAACATCATTTTTTTCTAAAGGTGCTTTAGCCTCAATAGCATTTTTGAAGACCAATCTATAGATACCCCACACGTATGGGTTTGAGATGAAAAAAAATCTTTTCGTTTCAGTTCTGAGTATGGGGACCCCCAAAATTTACTGCTTTTTTCTAGTTATATTTAAAAATCAATGCGGTTAACAGAATACATCTACTTACCAAGTTTCAAGTGCATAGGTCTTATAGTTTCGGAGAAAAGTGGTTGTGACATTCGGACGGACAGACAGACAGACATGACGAATCTATAAGGGTTCCGTTTTTTGCCATTTGGCTACGGAACCTTAAAAGAGGTATTTTAAGATACTCTTATTTCATTAAAATAAATCTTATTGAACTAGGCGGCTAACTCCTTCCCTGTAGTTGCGTTAGTGTGTGTGGTTTTTAAATGTGTTAGTTTTGGCGTACTTTTCAATCTCTAATGCTTTGTCTGCTACTTATTGTAAGTCTGTGCTTATAACACCCCTTCCGGGTTTCCGTCGGGGGTTAAAAAAATAAGAACGAGTAGGTACCGACTAAGTAATATGTGTATTTGTCTTGTTGTCTATACGTCATTTCGCCTCGACTCAGAACCGTGATTGTAGTGATATATAACACTCACTTAATGTTCCATCCTGTATCGTAACATCAATTTGCTAAACTTATATTGACCAAGTTTAGTCAACTAATCTTAAGTTATATTCATGTCATAGCACAAGTTAAAGTTTGAGGCTACATGGCTTTATGTACTTCTAAAGTTAAGATTTCAATATAGTCACGCCTTTATCCCTAAAGGGGTAGGCAGGGGCAAAGTATACGCCCATATTTCACCTTATGGTTTTATGTCCCACGTAATAGGGGTGGTGAGACCATTGCCGTGTTGAAATGGACAGGTCTAGTTTACGAAGTGCGATGACAGTTGAAACTTTTCAAGCCGCCCGTGAGGCCTTCTACTAGGCTAAACGATTGTCATTTTACTGACAAACTGGTTTCATTTCGTTTTCTTCTACGCAATGGATTGGTTTAAAAAATTGTTCCCCTAGTCGCCTCTAACGACACCCTCGGGATGAATTGGGGTGGCGTCATTTTCTAGTCTTTCCCGTCGCCACACGAGGTTCTATCTCTGCTTATACCTACTCTAAAGACATGATCAGCCTCAGTTTCACTCGAGGGCAATTTTTACATAGGTGCCTAATTGCAAATAAAAAAATTCGGGATTACAGGGCTTTCACAGGGCCAGGGTACTTGGCCAGTGGCTACCTTCAATCAGGTTGGTCATATAATAAAAATATAAATATTTGGGGACGTTCCTCACACAACATCATCTAGCCCAAATTAAGCTAATCCCTACTAATATTATAAATGCGAAAGTAACTCTGTCTGTCTGTCTGTCTGTTACGCTTTCACGCCTGAACGGCTGGAGCGATTGAGATGAAATTTGGTATAAGGATAGTTCAAGACCCTGGGAAGGACATAGACTTTTTAGCCGACTGCGCAGAAGGAGGGTTATGATTTGACTTTTACGCGATAACTACTTCTACGCGGTCGAAGCCGCGAGGTACAGCTAGTACATATATAAACTTGTGCTATGGGATCTAGACGACTGATAGACATATTTATATATTAAATTTCTAAATACATACATATTGTACATAGAAAACACCCAAACTTCGAAACAAACATTTGTGGATCATACAAACATTTGATCCTATATGAAATCAGGAAGTATTGAACTTGAATACTAAACAAACTATTTTATGAAGACAATTTCTAATCAGCTACGGTGGACGACTTCTTGAAATATTCTCTGAAGTCTAAACACGTCCAGCACGTGTGCCCAGTACTAAGTAGGTATTGCGAACGTGTCTAATTAGTTCATATCGATATTGCGACCATGTGGAGTGGGAACTGGCGAAACAGCACATAACAATCGTGTGCCGTCCGCCGACTTCAGCCACAGGGCGGAGACTCCATACATATGATTCGTTTTCAATTCTATCACCTGCACTAAAACCAAAGATAATATAATAGTATTACATACAGATCGGCAACTCCCTGCCTCCTACCTGAGTAAGCTTCCCCATCCCCCCACCAAAATTAATGTGTCGATTCCCGTGTCAGTACTTGAGAGATTGTCACTGCGTTGCATTACGTGGGCTATTGCTTTGGTTTAATTTGTGCTTAGCCGAGGGTAGATTTGAAAAAAAAGTACCTACATACATGAGATTGCGTTCAGTTCCTTATTACTTTGTTTCCATAGCTAGTGACCCTAGAATACTCACACACATTGAAGCTTGATTTAAGCATTCACATTACGTCTATATCAGTATGGGTGAAAACGAACATTTTTGTATGGAGTTTCCACCCTGTGCTAAAACCACAGTATAAAGAGAACTACCGAGCTATACATTATAGGAAGCTGATGTCGTGAACGCGGCAGCCCTGAAAATGTGTCCCAAACGGCTAACAAAATTTTGTTCGCCGTTCGGGACATTACCTCCTGCGTCTCGTCCCTTGTCCCCCTCACGATTGACCTGTCTAGACGGCTTCGTCGGCCGACTGTATGATCTGTCGGCTGTGCTAAAACCATGTTATGTTTGTTTAGAGCTTGAATGTGTGTGTGTGACCAATAAGGTTAAGTAAACGTTCCCTCAAAACACCCTCCAACTTTTTGACAGCTATGGCGGGGGTGGGGATGCTTACTTAGTGGGAGGCAGGGAGTTGCCTACCTGTATGTAATATCAAAGGTAATATAATAGTCTTACTAATATTATAAATGCGAAGGTTTGTCAGTGTGGATGTTTGTTACTCTTTCACGCTCAAACGGCTGAACGGATCTGACTGAAATTTGGTACAGGGATACATTATAGTCTGGAATAACACATAGCCTACTTTTTATCACGGGAATAAGTTCCCACGAGAAGCGGGAACGGGAACAAATTTTACACGGGTTCAGCTGCGGGCATCAGCTAGTATTACATAAAGATAGGCAACTCCCTGTCCCTCACTGACCAAGGTTCCCCACCCCCGCCAGTCGCGCCACAGCTGTCATTATAGTCAGCAGGTGTTTTGAGGGAACATTTGCTTAGCTTTATTGGTCACACACACATTCAAGCTCTGTACGAACATAGCTTATCTTAATGTAGGTGATAGAATTGAAAATGAATTATTTGTATGGAGTTTCCACTCTGTTGTAATACTATAATAAACTATAGTTTAGCAGAGGCGAGTGACCTCACCTCGGCATGGAATATTACTTAACTCGACTCACATTCCCACACATTCTGATCTTGATACCATCAAAAACCGTGAACAACTAAGAATTACATGAAACGTTTAAAAAATACATCTTGTTTCACATTCAAACTGTTCCGCGAATCACGGAAATTTATGACATTGCCTTATCGGTGGGTATCGCTCCTCTTACTTAGCTATCGCTATCGCAATACGATCATGAGATATAGTCCAGGAGTTGATAGATCTTTTTAAACGACTTCTAATATTATGTTACTAGCGGACGTCATGCAGTTTCAACCGCGTAGCTCCCGTTCCCGTGGGAATTCGGGAAAATATAGCCTATGTTCACCGAGTATAGTGTAGCTTTCTGGAAATAATTTTTCAAATCGGTCCAATAGTTTCGGAGCCTATTCGATGCAAACAAATAAACAAACAAACAAGCAATCAAATCTTTCCCCTTTATAATATTCGTATAATTGTAAATCAAATAATTGAGCTTGTTTTAGGAGTAAGTAATTTAAAAAACTCACGTAATACATCTTACTAATATTATAAATGTGAAAGTTTGTGATTGTGGATGTTCGTTACTCTTTCACACTCGAACGGCTGAACAAATCTAGCTGAAATTTGGTACAGGGATACATCATAGTCTGGAACAAGACATAGGCTACTTTTTATTCCGGGAATAAGTTCCCACGGTAAGCGGGAACGGGAACAAATTTTACGTGGGTGAAGCTGCGGGCATCAGCTAGTTTGCTATAAATGTAGGATATTTTCTATGTTTAAATTTATGTCACTACAAAAGAAATCGCGGATTGTAACCCCACGGGACCTTTAACCTTACCGACTCCATACTAATGTTATGAATAAAATTATTTTTTATTTTTATAAGAAGAACAGCTTCTGTAATGTGGAGTGATTTTTAAGACATTTTATAAAAAAAAAATATTATGAGGAGTAAATTTTGTACACCTTTTAAGAAATTTGATAAGCATGAATATTAAAAAGTTTATAAGGAAGAAATGCATCAAGAGCTATTTTTAACCGACTTCTATTACCATTATTGCTGTCAATTTTAAAATGTGGTTCTTTCATAAGCTTACGATATTATTTATTGTACTTTTATTAGAATACATTTTTATAACACTTTCTCAAATAATGTAACCAGCTCTCCTACTAATACGTATCGTGCACGTCGACAAGTGTGATTCGTGTCGAGTCGCACGATAAATTAATCCCTAAATGCCAGCTGGTATTTATTTTCGTTGCGTAGTGCGTAAAGACCAAATAGTTCCCTGAACAATACCATCAACCTCCTTCTGTCACTCGGATAGAAAAAAAAGTATTTTTAATGGGAACTTCTTGGGTATTGTGAAACAAAAAGTATGAAGCGAAAAAGTTCGTATTTCTAGTGAAACCCATGTAGCGAAAAATTTTAAATCTATGAGTGAAACTTCTTTTTGGACCGCGTGAAACGAATAGCTCCGTATTCGTTTTTTGACGTGACCACGTCTTTTAATTCGATGGAGAGAGGAACGAAAAAAGATGACGCAATTCGTCGTTACCTCCCTCGCGTTACCTCGCTCTGCCTCGCTCTGAGGCGTTCCATTTATTTTAGTAATGTTTTCAACAGATGGCACTATAATCAATTGATGTGTTTTTATATTTTTTTTTGTTTTGTAATGTTATTTTTATTTTCTTATGACGCTGTTACATTCAACCATCTTCAGTAAACCAGCGAAAAATTCTAAATCTATGCAGTAAACCGACTTTACAGACTACCGATTTTTCGTTTTGAAGGCGATGTAAATAAACAGAAACACACTCTTATAAACAGGACACCTCTCAGTGACATGACAGTAGACAGAAACCTGCAAAGATGGTTTTACTAAATCAGTCCGCGGTTATAGAACACTAAGTAAGAGTGCACCTGCGAGCGCTTCTTTGTTAGTCATTGAAATGTTCTGGTTTCAGTTTTTTATACCACAAAAGCGGCAGACAACCTTACGGTTCAAGTGTTGGAAAGCAATCACCGTAGCCTAAGGACGGTTGCAACACCAGAGGCGCTACAGTCAGTGCGAGATTCTTTCCTAGTAATATGGATGATAATTATGCCTTACCACAGATTACTGAATAGTTACTGGTCTCACTTCATATAATTGGTGAAAAAATAGTTATATACAAAACGCCTGTAATATCTATATTTACGCCGCTCTTTATTGGACATGGTAAGCAAGTATATCGTGCATATAGTGTTTGTGCTCCACTTAAATTACTGTCCCGATAGCAGCAGCATGCCTGACACCTGCAAAGTCTGAACGTAAAAGCAATTAACGGACGTAGCCATAGAGCAACGCAACCAGTGCAAGGAGAGTAATCATAGCATATTTGATACATATCTGAGGGGCTAAAAAGACTACGTAGCGCGTTTCATTCATAATCTGATTCATTTCCAGATTCTCGAGACTCATCGAAATAAAATATTAACAAATACAGTGAAATGAAACATTTCATGATCAGATTATGAAACATACAATGTAGCGTTTTTAGACCCTCTGTCTGTCAAATATTGCGGAGGGAAATCATATTTATATACAAAAGCTAAGGAACTTACACATGGCAATTAAAATAATACACTCCTAATTATACAAATTATACATGTGTGTGTATACAAATTATCGGACGCGTCCGTAAGCCGCGGCTGACGGACGCGGCTTAATAATGTGTACGATTGTTCATAAAGGGCCCCACTCACTAACAGTCCGCCTGCAGTCTCTGATCCTATCGGACGGCCTGCCGTCCTAGACCAATAGCGCCAACACACTAAAGCGATTTTTGCCTGCCGGCAAGGGCCTGCTGTCAGTCTTGCGACCACACACTAACAGTCGGGAGTCGGCAGTTTTCCACCGTACGATCGCCCATCGGCCATGGTCTGATATCGGTTTGAGGGCCCATACACTACATACAGCAAATGGTCACCTATTTGCTATTCTACACAAATTATTTTGTAATGAATAAATGAATTATTATCACAAGTCAACATGTTATTACGTAGATTCATCGATCTGAAAGTAGGTAGATGGATATTTAATGAATAATATACCGTACCATAAATATTTTTATTCAAAAATTTGACAAAACTATTATAATCTGGATAACAATAATAAATATATATTTAAATTTTATAATACATAATTTAAAAGTACGTAGGTATTTTTAATCTGTGTAAATTATAGATAGGTATAAGATATATAGGGTTATCCCTCTAGATAGCTACCTACCAAAAAGCGTATTTAGCATTTTCATATAAGAGTAAAATCAAAATTACCTTTTATAGATCTTTTCTGAATGTGCTTTTAAGATTTTTTTTTTCACATTGTCAATTCTTGCTGAAGGTATTGTGGTTTGATAATATGCTAATAATTTGTTTTAAGCATCGTTCGTTCTTCCTTCAACCGTTTATTGTGATGACAATCATCTTTCACCTTCCATAAACATGGGAAACTTCTAAATAACTCAATAAACGTAGATACAAATTGAGGTTTGCTGTCCATTTTGACGGTAAAATTAAACAAGTCGAAAAACTTAAAACTGTCGGCCTGCAACTGATACAAGACGTCGGTCGACAGGCCGCCGGCCGGCTACCTGCTAATGTGTGGTCAATCGCGCGCCAGGCTTTAAACTGTCCGGCCGATATCTGTCGGCGCTGAACGGAATCGTCGAGCGGACACACACTATCAGTTCGTATTAGTCGTCCGTCCAAAACCTTCAACAGAACTGTTAGTGTGTGGGCTATTGCGATTAACTGACAGATTGATATCGTCCGGTAAACTGTTAGTGAGTGGGGCCCTTAAGGCGTCCGCGGCAGCAAAAATATCCAGCCGGCCAGATTTTATTGGGACGTCCGTGCGCTCGAGGACAGCACAAGGTCACGTCCGCTACTTATGACCGATAGTTTGCACAGTTTCGTTTATTTGTACTATTCAGATACAAGCAGGCTTGCTTGTATCAGCACCTTTAAGGTGGGAACAAATTATCAGACGCGTCCGTAATGTCGGCGTAAGGCCGGCTGGATATTTTTGCTGCTGCGGACGCCTTATGAACAATCGTACACATTATTAAGCCGCGTCCGTCAGCCGCGGCTTACGGACGCGTCCGATAATTTGTTCCCACCTTAAGTCTGCCCCTTTCGGAGCCCGCTTTGACGGAGGGGAAAGTCTTGGTATGGCGCCTCCAATCTCTATAAAAGGCATAGATCGCGTTGCTCTATGGACGTAGCCAAACAATGGTAGCCTAGTACTGACCTGGCACTGGCACCATTTTGATATTAATTGCCATCGCCTCGTCAGGGCGCATCGCAAGGCAAGTGCAGTTGATTAAGCAATCTTGTTCAATTGAATTGAAGTTTAAAATGTCGTTTGAATTTGTATTAAGGAAATATTGTCAGGAGTTTAAAGGTGTGGTAATTCGATATATATTAATAGAATCCTAATTTCTATGTAACTACACTACACAATTGGCATTTCTGGGTGCTAGCTATTAGATTACTGTGTAGTTACATAGAAATTAGGATTCTATTAATTAATAATTTTATTGACATCTAATAATTCATAATCTTAGTGACATGTATAAATTTATAAATAATTTGATTGACATTTTTAAAATTATAAGACTGATGATAAAAGAAGTGTATTGCTGGTTTTAGCGGTAGATTAAAATTGTATAATTTGACATTGACTTATGTACCGCCTAGATTAATGATTGTTTTCTTATGTTACCCTCCTTGGATTTTTGTTATGAAATAATTTGTTTAGGTTAAGATCAAATTTCTACACAATGTATATTGTTTTGAAATAAACTAAATTGATACTAAGAATCCTTTATCGATTGGTATAAATTTAGATTGCTTAGCCCAAATTTATATTTATACCTACGTACATTTTTTTTTTTTTATACTACTTAGGTGGCAGACAAGCTTACGGCCCACCGGAAGGTTGGTAACCGTAGCCTATAGACGTTTGCAACACCAGAGGCGCTACACACGCGCTGCCGACCCGGGCGCAGGTTGTGACGACCCACCGTTGAAATTTTTCAAGCCGCTTGTAAGGCCTTCAACTTGGCTTAACGACTGTCATTTTACTGACAACCGGGACCAACGGCTTATCGTGCCTTCCGAAGCACGGAAACGCTCGTAAATAAATGTCACAAAGTGGTCCACGTGGTGGTCACCCATCCATGTCCGGCCATAGTAAATGTTGCTTACTGCAGTGATCGTTTACAGAACACTGAGTCCGCGGGGCCATATTCTGAAAAAACATTGGCGGATTATAAGTAACGACTGATTATAATACTGAGGCTCTTAAAAATATATGTTAGATAATAAAAAATTAAATTTAAAATTTAAAAAACCCCCGACTCATAAAAAAACCTGTAAAAAGTAATAAAATAACTATTATATTATGACCTATCTACCCTAAGTATTGAACCTTTATTATTATTATAGGTAGCTATATTATTTACGTATTCATATTTTTAACTAACAGTTGGTCTCGTCGGGGGGACCGCTCTATATCTAAACAGAGACAGATTAGGTTAGGATTAGGTGAGCGGTCCCCGACGAGACAAACTGTTAGTTAAAAATATGAATACGTAAATAATATAGCTACCTATAATAATAATAAAGTTTCAATACTTAGGGTAGATAGGTCATAATATAATAGTTATTTTATTACTTTTTACAGGTTTTTTTATGAGTCGGGGGTTTTTTAAATTTTAAATTTAATTTTTTATTTCATGCTTTTTATAGGGATTTTATAGGGGTTTTAATATCAACATACGTATAGTCTATCAACAATTATTCAGAGCTAATGCGAATTGCGCGGAGTGTGGTACAGAATTAGAAATACATTCCACTCCTCATATCTTCCGAATGGCTAAACCGATTTTCATAAAATTTGCAGTATCGTGATGTATAAGTTATGACCTTTCATTTGATACCCAACACGGGTATATTTGAACACATTTAATTTTTCATCACCACTTTCACCCCTCATATCTTTGAAATGGCTGAACCGATTTTTATAAAACATAGCTAAGAACACTCTCCCCTAACCCATCTTTCAAACAAAAGAAACAGAATCAAAATCGGTTCATCCGTTTGGGCGCTACGATGCCACAGACAGACTTACACACACACACACACACACCCACACACACACGTCAAACTTATAACACCCCGTCCGGGTTTCCGTCGGGGGTTAAAAAGGCAAGTTACCATCATAATCATAGCAATAAGTCAATTGAAGAATCGATTTGAAAATTACTTTTATTTTTGTTACAAGCAGGTTAAACTTTTAAACATTATTAATTCATTTCGAATCAGTTGAAAATTATCTAAAATGGCCAAATAATAAAATTTTTCGGTCATTAGCATAATATTTAAGAGTAAAAGATTCTTTTACATTGGCACACACACAATACGCAACTTAGTACGGTAGAGTTTCATGTTTCCGCACTCAACGTGTTCCGAAGTTACGTTTGTGTTCTCAAATCAAACACCCGAGAGGAACACGTGTACCCGTGTACAGTTAACCCCTCACCCGTGTGCCCGTGGTACAACACGTGCCTGAAATGATTAAGGTTGCGCTAGTCGCTGCATTGTCCTTTGTCCAAACTTCGGGAGTAAATTACTCATCTGCTTGATATGCTAAGCAAAAATTTTATCGGTTTGCCTCATCATTAAATTTTACTGTACTCTTCAAAAAATGAAAATTATTAATCGTGAGATAGAAGACATTAAATATTCGCTCATGCCTCATCATTAAATTTTTCTGTACGTTTCAAAAAATATAAATTAACAAACGAGAGATGGAAGCCATTAAATATTCGCTTTTTTGCCTAATTTTTAAACAACTTTTTGTGTAAATAAGCAATAAAAGGAGTGTAGGGAAAAATGCGTACGCAGTTCATATCTCAAGGAGTTCACAAAATATTATTCTAAATTTATATAGGTATTGGGCCGTAATTTTATCATAAGAACCTTTGAATTAATGAATTATCGTTGCTTCCCGCTCTCACTATACTCGTACGATGTGCGGTGAAACAGCATGCTTGCGGGCTGCTGACTAGCGCAGCCTTAAGTACCTGCCTAAACCTTACCCCTCTGATGTTTGGTGCAAAATCGCTGTCCTTTCGGAAATGAATAACCGGGATATTTTGCTACTGATGCCTAAAACGGGTGATGTAATGTAGACATACAATATGCTTTTGCCTTGATACTTCGTCTTGCTTTTTGGGATAAAGCCGTGACTACATGTAGGTACTTACTTACGTATGTACATAGGTAAATATTTATATTATTACTATCTAAAATAAACCTAAATAAGGCCCCCGTGGCATTGTGTCCAAAAGACTAGCAGCATTCCCCCTTTGAATAGTTCTGTGAGAGAGAAAACTGGCAGCCTTAGGTCACCAGTCGATTTAACTTGGCGCTTTTTGAATTTCTTAAAAAATCTATGTGCATTAGAACCCCATGGACCAAGGGTCTCCACATCGACTGGAAGAAAAACTATGTATTTATGTATATTCAATGTTTGCAACACCTGTCAACCTCATGGTTGTATTGAAACGGATAGCAATAAGCTGCCATGTGGGTTGAAAGGATTATGAGTCAATATGTAGTCGGTATAATAATTAATTTTATAAATATACTTATAACATACGAGCTGATGCACGAAGCTTCGCCCGCGCAATATCTGTTCCCGTTGTCACTTACCGTGAGAACTTATTCCCGGGATAAAAAGTAGCCTATGTGTTATTCCAGACTATAATGTATTCCTGTTTAACTGTGTGACTAAGAAACTTGTTTGCAGTAGGCAGGTTTATTGATATGTAAGTATTAGCCTTTTAACTGTACTGTATGTTTTTGTAAAGCTACCCTCCGATATAAATACTGATTATCATAGTATTACAAATATTATAATTTTATGAGATGAGACTACTTATGGGGTGGAGGGCTGATAACCTGAGATACAGGAATCTTCCTAGTTCAGGTATCAGCCCGCCATGAATCTTTTTATACTGTATTTTATTAGTTTAAGAATGTGTATCTTCTTCATGTACCAAATTTCAGCCAGATCCCTTCAGTCGATCAAGTGTGAAAGAGTAACAAACATCCACACTCACAAACTTTCGCATCTTTCTAATAATATAAATTGAAAGTTTGTGAGTGTGGATGTTTATTACTCTTTCACGCTCGAACGGATGAACAGATCTTTCTGAAATTTGGGACAGGGATAGATTATAGTCTGGAATAACACATAGGCTACTTTTTATCCCGGGAATAAGTTCCCACGGGAACAATTTTTTCGCGGGCGAAGCTGCGGGCATCAGCTAGTTTATAATATTAGTAAGAAGTATTGTACTAACTCCGGGTTCTTCACGGTGCAACGCGTGAAGAGGCACATCATAGGGCCGCCATCTTAAGAACCTCTGTCAGAAGTCTTGTGCACGGTAAGAGTGGCCCCCAATCGCTTGATGACACCATGGGTTTCCTTAAGAAGGGAGGAGTCAAAACAACTAGATGACCCGAACTCAGTAGGACCAAGTAATGGTAGTTTTAGCTGAATAAACTTTAGACCATAATTATGAAAATATCAAGAAAATATATTAAGAAAGTTCCTAAAGAGTCACGTGAGTATAAAGTAAGAAAGTATTTTACAATAGGAACTATGTAGCTATACCTAATATAATGTACCTACCTATTATCATCTTTGTAATACTTAACTATAAATTTAAAATAGTCCAGAAGTATAGTTAACATTATTTATACGTTACGTAATGATAACATCGATCGATATATCATTATTACGTAACATTATCATAATTATAGCGTTCAGTTACGAAATAGTAAATAGTTGAACGCACGTAGTGTTCTGGTCATTATTATCAATTAATAATATACCAGTAGGTATAATATAGCATACAATTTTCATAATTATTTTCTTTGAATATCGAGGAAGAACTTCCTTGAAATCACGTTTTAAACACTCTCTATAGAATAGAGTGCAGAGGGGCTTATGGCGAAACTTTGTCTGTAGTCTGTGACTCTGTCGCATTAAACTACGTCACTAGATCACGTGGATCATCTGTTCAAAGTTTAAAATAAAACAAAAATGTCAACGTCAATCGGATTGAACTTTCACAATAAACGTGTTAGAGAGGGGCAGTCTGGTGAGAACGATCTCACGGCTTCTTGTTATACCATCCAGTTGCTCAATGGTCGAACTGTTATGACTTATTTTTCCTAATTGTTCGACTGACCCCGATGATCAAGCTTTTTGAACTATTTTTTCTACTTTTTGCACAGACTCGATAATTGAAGAACTGTTTGGAGAAAATATATTTTGAATTATACTAACAAGCTAGCGATCTGTTCTCGAGATATGATCTAAATACTCGTACAATTCCACAGAAAATGTAAAAATAATAACTTCTTTTCTTGTTGGTTCAGTTTTCTTCCTTCTTACTAATAATAAAAGGCGAGAGTTTGTGAGTGTGGATGTGTCCTCCACACATCCATACTCACAAACTCTCGCCTCCACCTCTTTCACGCTCTAACGGCTGAACGGATCTGGCTGAAATTTGGTACAGAGATAGATTATGGTCTGGAATAACTCATAGGTAATAAGGTCCCACGGGAAGCGGGAACGGGAACAAACTTTACGCGGGCGAAGCTGCGAAGTAGCGGGCATCAGTTAGTTCCACTATAAATAGAATAAGATCGTCCGTAGTCAACTTACCGTTGGCCGCCATTGTGGCCATTGCAAGGTAAATCTTAATAGTGCTATTATAAAACTGTTATTGAACCATGTCTGCACAATAAAGTTATCACGGATACTGATCTATTTAGAGTTCAATAAACTCGAGTACACGACTCGTAAAATTCGCGTTTATTCTTGCATTCTATTGAAGACTACTGAATGTGTTTCGATAAGCATCGGTCTTTCAGAGAATTGGTGCTTACTCATGAATTTTGTCTGCCTCTTTAGCATGACAACGTATACGTACTTACTTAGTCTTTTGTCAACTAAAGATGAATGTAGATCGATGTACTTTGGAGTAAATACCTTACCTAGTTACTTCGGGTACACTTTATAAGATTGAACCACATAAAAATATCGCTACCTACTCAAAAAATGGTGCGTACTGTATAGTACCTATAACTAATATGGTTTTCTTTCTTCAACGAGAGAAAAATCATATATGGATGCTATGCCGGACTCCTACCGACTAAAAACCACACGTATCCTACCTAACAGCCAGCGGTTGGGAGCCCCGGGTAAGCCCTCGGAAGGATACCCCAGGGCTATGGTAATATGGTTGTGCTGGGATCCCACCAAGATGTAAGATCTTAGTCGCAAGTTAATTTCACTTGCAAGTATTACACCTGTGAATAATGCTGATTATAAATGATTACCTGGCGAGGTTCTTGTTGCCGTTGCAGCGTTGGAGGTCAAATCGTAATGGCTCCCAACAATGTTGTAAATAAGAAGTCAAATTATTACTGCTCCTAATAGCCAGTAAAATGGGATCCATGTCATTGAGATTCTAAGTCCATTTTATTCATTAGCCCGCTTACTTGACAGTAGCCCATTGCGGAGTTGGCGTTTTGAATATTAGAGTTCCGTACCCAAAGTGATAAAACGGGACCCTATTCATGAGACTTCGTCGCCGTCCGCCTGTCTGTCTGTCCGTCACGAGGCTGTATCTAAGTAACCGTGATAGTTAGAGAGCTGAAATTTTTATAGATGATCTGTTGCCGTAACAAATACTAAACACAGTAAAAAAAAGGGGGATTAAGGGGGCTCCCATAAAACAAACCTGTTTTTATGCCATTTTTAGGTATGGAACCCTCCGTGCGCAAGTAAGACTCGCACTTGGCACTTGGCCGGTCTGTTACATTTCTGCCGTGGCTTTTGCAGAGTGGTTGGTGGTTAGATGGCAGTTGTTTCCGACAATACTTTAAAAAGTGGGTGATTTATTGTCAGCCGTTTACAGTTGGAAGAATACAGTTGTGTGATCCAATCAGTTAATAGTTTACAATTTTCTTGGCTTAAACGTAATATCGGCGGTTAGACTGTGAATGTTCCCACGAATTGGACTGTGGTCAGTATTTTTTGTATCTACAGTACTTGCTTGCAGAAATAAGAAACCATTCGTATGTGTAAGGTAAGGTGTGTGTCGTCTCGCAGTCATCAGATCGTATTTTTATACGGGTTTACCCCAAAGGGTAATTTCAAGAATTGTGATATACCAATGTAATGTAAGTATGTAGTGCTATATTATTTGGAGTAAGTATTTACTGGACACAACTTCATAGAATTTTGTTTGGTTTAGTCAAGTTTAAGCAACGCTAATGGTCTGTCCACAATGTTTTCAAGCATTACGATTCTATAAGCTGTACCTCGACTTTTTTTTAGTTTTGTCATTATTGGGAGAACTACTTTCTGACTAGATTAGGTATCGTCCATATTGGTGCATCCGCTTGCAGAGGAAGTACGCTCAAACCCGAAAGGCTTTATTGGAGCCCTAGTAGACACCCAAGTAGTTTTTTCATAAGTTTAATAACTTTTCTTTCATCAAAACATCACAGCAGGACAAACGTGTCACCCGTTTAATCAAATACTATGTACAGTCTTTATGCAAAACTCAAGTCGCAACTTAAGGTCTACAATCGCGTGAACATAAATCATCTATCATGGGATGTAACTGTGTCAATGGACGTGACCGCTGCATGCGATATTTTTCGCTCACTGTAGGTTTCCCCACTATTAAATCGGCCTGTACATTGTCAACTGCTTTCAACAAAGAGCAAATTATTAATATGTAGAAGAGAGAGGGGTTTAAGGGGACCGTCCGCAAAATGCACAAAAAGACACTTAGGATTTTGGAAATATTCAAGAACTCACTTCATTAAATGACACTAAAATGGAACCTTAATTTTAAAGGAAATTTCTTAATAGATGAGAACACTGTGTGCTATTTTTTTTACGTGAGGGAAAGTCCTCATGGATGTTATGCCGGACTCCTACCGACTAAAAAACCTCACGTAGCGCCCAACAACCTATGGATGTAAGCCCTCGGAAGGATGTCCCAGGACTACCAACAGACCTGCGGCCTCGCCCAGGGGGTGGTACGGGTGCTATATCCCGCGTCTTTGGGGAGGTTTCCGGTGTGATCCCGCTTCTAAGGGGGGGCGTGCGTGAGTTCCTCACGTCACGCTGCCGTCATGGGCCTGCTTCTGTAAGGACGGTGAGCGACCCTCTCACCATCTTCAGACCCCCGGTCATGGAGGCCGATAGTCCTCGGCGAAGACACGTCGGCGGCACCCAGGCCGCCGACTGCGGAACTCGGGTGGGAGAGTTCTCTCCCGTACCCGCCCCGCCGCCTCCTTCACACACTGTTTACCGTCCCATGCTACGTCCGTTTATGTCACAATGTTAACCGTGAAAACATGACAACATTCGAAATTTACCTTTGTCAATTTGATTATTCCTGCCATTTCGCTGATTTTTAATAATTTTGAGAGGTGTTTTTTCTAATGTAAACAATTATTTTGCAAATAGCACACGGTGTTAATGTAGTCTCTTCTAATAAGAATTTACGGTTTTATTTTAGTTTCATTTACTGAAGTGGCATCTTGAATATTTCCAAAATCCTAAGTGCATATTTATGGGGCCCCTTAATATTCATAGATTCTAGAAGTACACCCGCATAAAACACACTCGATCACTGATCTGTATTATTACCACACTGGATAGGTGGCTGTCAAACTAAAGTTATGCCTTCTTAATTCTCGCCATTGTGGCGCTGAAATCAGCAGCGCTGGTTCAGAGAACTAAAATTAGTGATGTGCCAAACTTTCTTGAACTGACGCGTATCGATAGATTTAATTTGAAATGAAAACATTTTTAGTATATATATTTTAAATTTAATTTTGTTTAATATCAGAATATTACCAACTGAAATTACGAATATTCCCTTTAACTTCTTCAACTAAGCTAAATTGCTTGTGCTAGGAGTGGTCAGGATTCGAACCCGGGTCTTCTCGATCGCAAGACAGTCAGTCTTCTTAACCACTAAGCTATCGACGCTTTAGTGAATATTGCTCTTAATAAGGGTGGTTTAAGTTGGTGTCTATTATACCTACCTAAATGAAATAATATTTACCTGCAATTTGGCATACTCGTGACGCAAAATTGCAGGAAAATATTACTTTTGTTGAAGAGATTGAGAGAGGTATTAAGGCGCATCTCCACTTGAGCAGCCGCGGGGCGAGCTACCTCAATCTGAGCGTGCCGCGTGCTGGGGAAATTACATGCATCTCCACTTGGGCCAAATTAATCAGCAACTCGGCAGGGTGCCTCAAGCTGAGCAACGAATTTCTATAGTTTCTCACTAGCTACCATGGGTGACGTATGCCAATTCGCTGCAGCTTTAGTAATAATGAATCCCTACAAAAAGAATAAAAGGCAGACAGACAAAGATCATTGTGCGGTGAACGTGGATCCCATAAGTGTCTGTGGCTTTCATATACTTCAGTTAATTTGATGCATTTATCATTTTCCATTTCACCACGAAGTGAGCGTATATATATATCATGCGCCATAGAAATAGAAAGGGAAGTTATGTGCAGAAAAAAAATAAACGTGATTTTATTAATCATTCATTTATTTTGCACTTTATTGTAAAACTATGGTACACTAGCAGACGGTATACTATTTATTAACAGGGAAGTTCTTGTGTAATGCTTATAATAACATTTAACATCAAAATGATTAGAACACAGACGATTGCTTGAATTTGGAGTCCAGTTATGGGCTCCCATGTTGCCAAGCCATGCACTTCTGATTTTTGGATCAGTTGGAAATCTGCAATAAAATAAACATACATCAATAGAGTAAAAAACATTATGTAGTAAGTATTACCCACACAAGTTAATGTCAGAAAATAAGTTAAATAAATATTACTAATAAGATTTTGTTTGGTTGATACCATTATTATATATTGAAGCGCTCGTGGCCCCGCGGACTCAGTGTTCTGTAAATAATCACTGCAGTAAGCAATTTTCACTATGGCCAGTCCTTGGATGGGTGACCATTCTGGTGACCACTTTGTCACATTTATTTGAGCGTTTCCGTTCTTCGGAAGGCACGTTAATCAGTTGGTCCCGGTTGTCAGTAAAATGGCAGTCATTAAGCCATGTTGAAAGCCTTTTTGGGCAGCTTGAAAAATTTCAACAGCGGGCAGTCACAACCTGCGCCTGTCCATCACAACACGGCAATACAGCTCACCAATTGTTACGTGGGACAAATTCTAAAATGGTGAAATGTGGGCATATAGTATGCCTCTGCCTACCCCTTCGGGGATGAAGGCGTGACCATATGTAATGTAAAATGATACTATTATTAGACATATTTCTTATAAAGAAAAGTTTTCGATCACATCAGACCATGATCAAGTTTATCGATACGACAACATAGACATCACTAAAAGAAAATTAAAATCCTATTTGTGTGCTTAAAAATAATTTAATCTCACCTGTATATTATTCTTTAAACATATTTTGTAAATAATCAAGCATTTTACATGTAGGTCAGGCTGATTTAATGATAAAAATCTGTCATTTGTATGAGACAGCCAATCCAGTGGTAATAATACAGATCAGTGCACTCGATTCACTAAATGACAAATTTGTCATTCAACTTTATGCGCACGCATTTGACACTGGACTTACATTACCCAAAAACCTTCCTAAGGCAAAAGATTGTTGTTAAAGTGGCTAATACTACAAAGTTTTGAATTGGACTATACTCGTAATATCACAGTCTAAAGACTTTATACTGTGATAATATATAATCTGTAATTCGGCTTCCTCGCTCTCAACATTTCGCAATGTAAATAAGTTCAGCTATAACAACGTAACGGTTCCCATAGGTAATATTCCGGTGACATAATATAATGCGTCGAACGGTCTTCATCAATATACCTATACACCAAATAACAGCCTCCAGCGGTCACTGTATCAAACACTAAGGACCAGTGAACTTCGTTCTAGCCTCACAAAAAGAAACACGCTGTATATACGCTAGTGTCAATAACCTTAAACGAGCAAAATCTCATTCAAATTCTTTACCTGTATAGTAATTGTAGTGATACTGAGAAAATTGGTAAAGAATTCAAAAATACACGTGTCATGGACCTCGGGGTAACATTGTCCTCGTGTTTAGAATTACCCATTCTAATTGCTACAGAAATGAGATCATGAAAATGATTGCAGAGCGCACGCGAATTGATGTACGTATGAACGTACACCAAATCATAGTTTGGGCGCCAAAAAGATGATGTACGTTGTATATTTAGATGATTATACAGAATTATGCGTACGTAATTATTCATTGTGGCCTTGGCATTGGCAAAATGTGGAACAAAGTGTTGTGAGTTCGCTAGTGCATGTCCGTTGCATATCGTAATAAATAAATTGGAACACTGATATTATTCCCGAGTTAGCTCGTTACGAAAATTAATAAGTGGTTCAAAGTACTATTGTTTGTTTTGCATTCATTAATTTATCATTCATACCTATTAGGCTATTCGCTGAACGTGTTTCCTTTTCTGGAATGATCATCGCTAATGATAACTAATATTTGTTAATAGATAGGTACATATTATATTCTCAACTAAGAAAATCAATGAAACACCGTAAGGTACCTAAGTTATTATTTACACTAACAGCCTTAGAAGTTTGTCATTTATTACTTTAATTACGTAGGTATTTTATCTAGAATAGTCATTTTATTTATATTTCATTTATTACTCCATGTAACGCTATAAATAGTCACAACTATTAAGGCCGTGTATAGGGCTAACGACCTTGACCATACGACACGCGTCCTCCAAATAAAGAAATTTCCATAGCTTATTTTAGTTGTAACTAGCTAACCTTCGCAAATTCGCGTTTACGTCACATAATGTGTAAGAAAGGAGACTTTTGCATTAGACTCATAGGAGCTTATGAAACTGCCCTGTTGCTTAATCGTAAAAGAGTCTTAAAGATTTAGTCCATTCTAAAACATTTCAGTCCTGAATTGATTAAATTATTTGACTGAATTATTTTCCAATAGCCTTAACTGTCAGTTTAGATTTACCTCTACATTCATAGGAACCATTGAATTCTAGGTTTTCCGGGAAACAGGCAGACAAATTAACATTACATTTTTGACTTGGCTAGGTATCGAATAAAATGCCCTAATTTTTTTTTTAAATATTTTCCTCTACTGTTTTATTATATGCATTAAAAGTAAATACCCATACTTCTTCTGAATCAAAACAAGCAAAAAATAGGTGTAGGTATGTTTTCTTTAAATATCGGCATATTTTTTTTGCCCGTCGGCAAAATTGAAGTCATAAAAAATGCATTCATCTAAAAATTTGGGGCTGAATATGTGATCGTTTTGCACATTATGTATAATTAATTTACAATTTATAACAAAACCATATTTTGATACACATCTTGAAGACAAAAATCAATTTTTTGCTATAATTTTTCGTCTACTTATGCCAACAAAAAATGATTCTATTAACACCTCTTTTTCGTCATTCCTTAAGACAGGCCCCTTAAGGCAACATTCATAAATATTTGTGCACCTTTAAAAATAGAATCACGCAGACATCATGCGCACATAGTTTACCTAAGTAGGCACGGCACCTCAGAATAACGAAAGTAAAATGTTCCTTCATTCAAGATCAAGGTAGGTAATAATAATAAGTCAGTAAAAAAAACTGACAGAATTGACGGCCGCTGTGTAATAGCATCTCATGATAGTGAGATGTTTTGGATGCAAAGCAACTGAAGCTTCTAGAAACTAGTAGAAACATCCGGTAGCATTGTACAAAACAATGATGACTAATAACGTAAGAAATCATAAGAATTTTAAATATAAAATACGAATCTTTGAACATTTCTACAATTAAAATAAATCAACAAAGGAACAACACAACAAAAATAATTACCTAACTAAATAGATAAAGCCGCCTACACACTTTCGTCAATATAATGCATTTTTTTAAATGTAACTGTGTCTTTTTTCGTGACTCAGAAAGAATATCGAACGCGTATCAATGAACACGTGAAAAACAGTATAGCGGTCGGCCAATAATTTGAGGTGAAGGTGTATGCAAGGTCAAGGCGCGAATACTTTACGACTCTGAATTAGACGAAATAAACAGCAGTGATTACATACGGCCCACTGGTGTTCTACGTACTTTACAGTGGAATCTTGCTCAGAAGTCACCTTCTAATACCTATGTGACTAGGCGTTTGTTTGTGGTACCTACCATACGAATGAATCTATACTAATATTATAAAGAGAAAAGATTTGATTGTTTGTTTGTTTTGTTTGTATCGAATAGGCTCCGAAACTACTGGACCGATTTGAAAAATTCTTTCAATGTTGGGAAGTATTTCCACTTTGAAAGACAAGTGTCTCTTGCGCAAACTATTTACTTAAGAAAAAAATGATGTTAGGAACCTCAATAGCATTTTTAAAGACCTATATAATTTTTTTTTATATCTATTTTTTTTCCACACGTATGGGATTGATGAATTTTTTTTTTTGAATTTCAGTTTTGAGTACGGGTCCCCCCAAAATTAACTGCTTTTTTCTAGTTTTATATGAAAATCTTAATGCGGCTTTCAGAATATATCTACTTACCAATTTTCAATAGAATAGGCCTTATAGTTTCGGAGAAAAGTGGCTGTGACATACGGACGGACAGACAGACAGACATGACGAATCTACAAGGGTTCCATTTTTGCCATTAGGCTACGGAACCCTAAAAAAAGAGGCTTCTATCGCAACGAAAGCAGTAGGTACTAATAAATATTATTTTTTTTGCGGCCGCAAACCTCAGAGCTCCTCGGTCCTGGTCCTAAAGTTTGAGGGAGAAGTCACTAAATTTCCTAGAATAACAATATCTTAATAGGCAATAGGCTCACCACCTATTACGTGGGACATAAAATTATAAGGTTAAAATGTGAGCGTGTCCTATTCCTCTGGCTACCCCTTCGGGGATAAAGGCGTGACTAAGTATATGTACCTAAGTATGTAATATATCTTCTTGTTTACAATACATGCACCTAAAGTTTTGTGGCTCATGACGTCAAGTAAAAGTTTTTCAAATTATCGAAAGAGACTAATACATTTACAAAAACAGGTCGAGTTGAAAGATATCAGTACAAACTTGTCGTCAAGGTCGCAATGTTTATGAATATTCATTACTGCGTCAGGAAACAAATTTCTGTTAAATAGTAGGTCTTTTCATTATGTTCTATGTTATTACTTGTTTGCTTCTCCAGGGATTCTGCAATTATTTTCCCTGTTTTACCATAATGATATAGAACTTTTTACAAACACGTGTGTTTCTTCCGAATAAAAAGGAAAAAAATGACAATTGAGAAACGAAAAAAGAAAACGGACGGGAAAAGTAAAAATCGTAAACAATAAAACAACTCGGGTACTTTATTAATATAGGTTTCAGCAGTTGTAACAATATTGTACTTAGACATACATAGGCATTACACATCCAAACATGTACATATAATATATGTATTTATTTTAAAAAAAGTATATAAGTATCAATATCCGTGGTCTGATACCCATAACACAAGCAGGTTATTCCTAGCTTACTTTGGGATCAGATAGCATTGTGTGAAATGTCCGTAAATATTTTTATCTATTGAACAAAGATTATGAAAAAGAAAATGGCGTATTATATTTTTGACTACAAAAATATAGCTACTGCTGTAGGTTTATACGTAGGTACTTTTAGAACTAGATAGATCCTGTGAGCATGCACAGGCCACTGGTTTTAATTGATGACTTCAGATAGTTTGACCTTGCGCTAAATGAAATAAATGTGTGGCAAACGTCTGCGTTCAATTCAAGATAATATCTTTATCTCATGACCAAATAAGCAATAGAAACATATATTGTTAAGGCAATTAGTATACTACCTTAAATTAACGTGGAAAAAAAATCATCTAATTGGAATATTTCACTAGATACAGAGTGTAACGTTCGGAGCGGTCAGTATGGACAAGCGTGTATAAATATGACAGTAGCGGACGTCACGCGGTTTCACCCGCGTAATTCCCGTTCCCGTGGGAATACGGGAATAAAGTATAGCCTATGTTCACCGCAAAGAGTGTAGCTTCCCAACAATTAAAGAATTTTTAAAATCGGTCCAGTAGTTTCGAAACCTATTCGATGCAAACAAACAGACAAACAAACAAACAATGAAATCTTTCCTCTTTATAATATTAGTATAGATATAAAGATCTGTTCTTAGGCATCGTGTAATCGATTTTGGAGAAAAGAAGAACTGCATACGTGTTGTGAGTCCCGGGACATCGTTCCGAGGGCTTACCCGGGGCTCCCAACCACAGGCTGTTGGGCGTTGCGTGAGGTTTTTTAGTCGGTAAGAGTCCGGCATAACATCCTCTGAGGATTTCATCTCACGTAAAAAAAATGCAATCCATATTCATTTTACTGCTTATGACCTACACAATCAACACAGGAATCCCTAGTTTAGGCGCCAAGTGTGTAATTTAGAGGTCCAATATGTGAATACCATTATCTAAATTAAACTAGTGTCGTCTTATGTGTAATTGAGATTAAATAATTGTAAGTACTTATTTACTTGTATGTAACTGACAAAGAAATTTTTGTAAAACTTTTATACATTTGTTGGAAATAAATTTATTCTATTCTTACTCAATATTAAATCTATACTTTAATATTATAAAGAGGGTTTTTTTTGTTTGTTTGTTTGTAACAAATAGGCTCCGGAACTACTGGACTGATTTGAAAAATTCTTTCACTGTTGGGAAGCTACACTCTTTGTGGTGAACATAGGCAATTTTATTCCCGTATTCCCACGGGAACGGGAACTATGCGGGTGAAACCGCGTGACGTCCGCTAGTTATAAATAATGTAAGTTTAATTTTCAAAACTGCCGGGTTCAATTCCCGAACTGTGCAAGAGTTATTTTTTAAATCTATGTATGACTAGCTGACCCGCGCAACTTCGTTTGCGTGATAAATGAAGAACCGCTCGACCGATTTTGTGCAAACTTCACATAAACCATCTACTAAATAATCCGAACAAAGTCTGAACATTTGGTTTGGATAGGTGAGCTCTTTCTTCAGTTATAAAATTACAACGAAAAGTGGCATTGATTTTTATATATATAGATGTTCTTATTTTCTCCAAAATGGTTCTTAACAACAGATCTTTGCAAGTCTTAAATTTACAGACTTGTCCATACTGGCCGCTCCGAATGTTACAGCCTGTATAGTAGTTCCATGCACGAAGTTCTGTCGCGGAACGGCGCAACTAGTAAGACTTCTTACTCTTCTTACTCCTAGTAGTTTTCCACATTTAAATAAACCGTGCTTAAAGTGACACATAAATAACTGTTAGTTGAATCCGCGATTGACTTATTTTAACCCAAAAAACAATGCGATTGGACGGTCGTCGATTAAAACTCATCGATTAGCCGCCATGTCGAAGTTTCTCGAAGACATAATTATCACTCTATATCACCATGGAGAACAGGGTATAAACACAGACATTGTATTTGGATGGAAGTTATCGTCACACCTGCGCTTGTCCAGTTCCCTGTTTTTTTTTTTATTTTAATTTCACTTCAATCGGCTATTGGTTCAACCACTACCTATCACGTGGTACTGAAATGTACCTATAGAGGTGAAATGTGATCATAGGTATACCATAATGTATTCGTCTGCCTATCCATCAGGGACATAGGCGTGACTAATACGTAGGTTTGTATTTTGGATATAGAAATCAATATCTTTATTATTCTCTCTCAGTGAATAGCTATTGCTATTCAAAGGGGGAATGCTGCTAGTATTTTGGGCACAATGCCCCGGCGGGGGCTCAATTTAGGTTTAGTTTAGATAGTAATCATGTAAATAAATATGTAATAATTATGTTTCACTGTAATTTTTAATAATTAATATCATTATTACTTCTGGCCACCTGAATTATTCAAGAGACTTGACCATTATGCTCCTCAAAGGTCATACGCGGGTGCCAGGCGTCTTTTTTGCGATGTGAATGACTTGACTTTTGTGTATCTATATTCAGTAGGTGCCTACATACTGAAGGGCACTGGAGTACATTACACGAATATGTACCAACCTATACCTACCAAACTAAAAATAAAAAAAATTGCGTGTACTTAGTGTACACACGTAAGAAGTGAAACTTCTTCATAAACTTAATTTTCACCTCACCTTAAATTAAGTCAAAAAGTACAAAAGTACGAAAGTCCAAAAGTCCAAAAGTCCAAAAGTCCAAAAGTCCAAAAGTCCAAAAGTCCAAAAGTCCAAAAGTCCAAAAGTCCAAAAGTCCAAAAGTCCAAAGTCCAAAGTCCAAAAGTCCAAAAGGCCAAAAGTCCAAAAGTCCCAAAGTCCCAAGGTCTCAAGGTCCCAAAATCCCAAAGTCCCAAAGTCCCAAAGTCCCAAAGTCCCAAAGTCCCAAAGTCCCAAAGTCCCAAAGTCCCAAAGTCCCAAAGTCCCAAAGTCCCAAAGTCCCAAAGGCCAAAAGTCCAAAAGTCCCAAAGTCCCAAAGTTCCAAAGTCCCAAAGACCCAAAGTACCAAGGTCCCATCTAAAAGTCCAAAAGTCCCAAAGGCCAAAAGTCCAAAAGTCCCAAAGTCCCAAAGTCCCAAAGTCCCAAAGTCCCAAAGTCCCAAAGTCCCAAAGTCCCAAAGTCCCAAAGTCCCAAAGTCCCAAAGTCCCAAAGTCCCAAAGTTCCAAAGTCCCAAAGACCCAAAGTACCAAGATCCCATCCAAAAGTCCAAAAGTCCCAAAGTCCCAAAGGCCAAAAGTCCAAAAGTCCAAAAGTCCAAAAGTCCAAAAGTCCAAAAGTCCAAAAGTCCAAAAGTCCAAAAGTCCAAAAGTCCAAAAGTCCAAAAGTCCAAAAGTCCAAAAGTCCAAAAGTCCAAAAGTCCAAAAGTCCAAAAGTCCAAAAGTCCCAAAGTCCCAAAGCCCCAAAGACCCAAAGTACCAAGGTCCCATCCAAAAGTCCAAAAGTCCCAAAGTCCCAAAGTCCCAAAGTCCCAAAGTCCCAAAGTCCCAAAGTCCCAAAGTCCCAAAGTCCCAAAGTCCCAAAGTCCCAAAGTCCCAAAGTCCCAAAGTCCCAAAGTCCCAAAGTCCCAAAGTCCCAAAGTCCCAAAGTCCCAAAGTCCCAAAGTCCCAAAGTCCCAAAGTCCCAAAGTCCCGAAGTCACAAAGTTCAAAAGTCCAAAAGTCCCAAAGACCCAAAGTACCAAGGTCCCATCCAAAAGTCCCAAAGACCCAAAGTACCAAGGTCCCATCCAAAAGTCCAAAAGTCCCAAAGTCCCAAAGTCCCAAAGTCCCAAAGTCCCAAAGTCCCAAAGTCCCAAAGTCCCAAAGTCCCAAAGTCCCAAAGTCCCAAAGTCCCAAAGTCCCAAAGTCCCAAAGTCCCAAAGTCCCAAAGTCCCGAAGTCACAAAGTTCAAAAGTCCAAAAGTCCCAAAGACCCAAAGTACCAAGGTCCCATCCAAAAGTCCCAAAGACCCAAAGTACCAAGGTCCCATCCAAAAGTCCAAAAGTCCCAAAGTCCCAAAGTCCCAAAGTCCCAAAGTCCCAAAGTCCCAAAGTCCCAAAGTCCCAAAGTCCCAAAGTCCCAAAGTCCCAAAGTCCCAAAGTCCCAAAGTCCCAAAGTCCCAAAGTCCCAAAGTCCCAAAGTCCCAAAGTCCCAAAGTCCCAAAGTCCCAAAGTCCCAAAGTCCCAAAGTCCCAAAGTCCCAAAGTCCCAAAGTCCCAAAGTCCCAAAGTCCCAAAGTCCCAAAGTCCCAAAGTCCCAAAGTCCCAAAGTCCCAAAGTCCCAAAGTCCCAAAGTCCCAAAGTCCCAAAGTCCCAAAGTCCCAAAGTCCCAAAGTCCCAAAGTCCCAAAGTCCCAAAGTCCCAAAGTCCCAAAGTCCCAAAGTCCCAAAGTCCCAAAGTCCCAAAGTCCCAAAGTCCCAAAGTCCCAAATTCCCAAAGTCCCAAAGTCCCAAAGTCCCAAAGTCCCAAAGTCCCAAAGTCCCGAAGTCACAAAGTTCAAAAGTCCAAAAGTCCCAAAGACCCAAAGTACCAAGATCCCATCCAAAAGTCCAAAAGTCCCAAAGTCCCAAAGGCCAAAAGTCCAAAAGTCCAAAAGTCCAAAAGTCCATAAGTCCAAAAGTCCAAAAGTCCAAAAGTCCAAAAGTCCAAAAGTCCAAAAGTCCAAAAGTCCAAAAGTCCAAAAGTCCAAAAGTCCAAAAGTCCAAAAGTCCAAAAGTCCCAAAGTCCCAAAGTCCCAAAGCCCCAAAGACCCAAAGTACCAAGGTCCCATCCAAAAGTCCAAAAGTCCAAAAGTCCCAAAGTCCCAAAGTCCCAAAGTCCCAAAGTCCCAAAGTCCCAAAGTCCAAAAGTCAAAAAGTCCCAAAGTCCCAAAGTCCCAAAGTCCCAAAGTCCCAAAGTCCCAAAGTCCCAAAGTCCCAAAGTCCCAAAGTCCCAAAGTTCCAAAGTCCCAAAGACCCAAAGTACCAAGGTCCCATCCAAAAGTCCAAAAGTCCAAAAGTCGAAAAGTTCAAAAGTTCAAAAGTTCAAAAGTTCAAAAGTCCCAAAGTCTCAAAGTTCCAAAGTCCCGAAGACCCAAAGTACCAATGTCCCATCCAAAAGTCCAAAACTCCAAAAGCCCAAAAGTCAAAAAGTCCAAAAACCCTTAAATGACATGCTATCCCTGGATAAAGTACTCTTAATTCGAATCCACCGTGGTGAGGAACAGAACAAAGATGGCGCGTAACCAAAAATCGTGACGTGACGTGACGTGACGTGACGTGACGCAAATTTTTTTCCAACGCCGATAAAGAAGTTTCACTTCAAAAATGTGAATTTGCCTTAAACTGAGAGATTGGCGCCCTTAAATTCGCAACACTATGATATCTGACCGGTACCGACTGTTACAAACCCTATCCTATTTAGTCCTGGCAGCGTCTTTATTGGAACGAAGTGGTAGTGATAGTGGTAGTGGTAGTGATAGTGGTAGTGATAGTGGTAGTGATAGTGGTAGTGATAGTGGTAGTAATAGTAGTAATGATAGTGGTAGTGGTAGTGATAGTGGTAGTGGTAGTGGTAGTGCTAGTGCTAGCCAGGGGATGAACATGAACTCTACGAGCAACACCAAAGCAAATAGGAGTTTCGCTCTGTTCAGTTTCAGTCGCGCGTAAAGGTTACACGCACTCACTTTTTTTTATATTTGTTTTCTTTTTGTTTTTGTTTCTGTTTTTGTTTTTGCTTACAATAAAATTTTAAAATTAAAATAAAATTTTATTCCAATTCCTTCACTTTAATCGAAAGGAACTTCGTTCCATCCGGGTGTCCCTCTCTCAAGTTTTTTACCAGAAGAACAGTCGGCAATAGATATCTAAGAACATGATTTAAAGGTCAGTTCTATGTACGATATTTGCAGTAAGAACTCGCCTACAAGCTATTCTGTATTTATAATATACTAGCTGATGCCCGCAGCTTCGCCCGCGTAAAATTTGTTCCCGCGGGAAGTTATTCCCGGGATAAAAGGTAGCCTATGTGTTATTCCAGACTATAATGTATCTCTGTACCAAATTTCAGCCCGATCCGTTCAGCGGTTTGAGCGTGAAAGAGTAACAAACATCCACACTCACAAACTTTCGCATTTATAATATTAGTAAGAAGTAAGATTTCACGGCGTGGAACAATCCCAACAAATTTAAATTTCGGGCGGCGTTGTAGAATAAATGTTGAATTTTCGCATAATAAGCCTCTGGTTCCCTTTTAGGCTGAAAGTGTACAGTTGTGAACGTAGGTATGTATCTAATGTATGTATGGCATTGGTTGGCACTGCGTGAGTAACAGCCATTAACAAAATAATCTTCTGACTTATCTAATAGTCTAGGCGCGAGGCAGCCGATTAAAGCGACTAACAGACAGCCAGCACAGACAATATATTTGCTAGCTGTAATGCAGTACAATTCATTTCTGTTCACATGCTACAAAATGCAAATATTTTTGGTCATTTTGTAACAATTGGAAGTTCCAGTAATCTCTCAAAGCACAACTCAAACCGCTGCTGGTCCCGATCAGCAGCGGTTTGTGTTGTGCTTTGAGATTGAGAGAGAGAGAGATTGGCTGAAAATAAAACATCAAGAATAGATCTTTAAAAACTTCCTATATTTTCAACCGCATCACCCGGCTTGCAGAACAAACGAGTATCTGTATTGCAAATAGATTCAGATGCAGTAGGTACTTTTGAATTGCATTGCTTTTAGTATTAAAGTCGGTTGCTTCTGACTTCCAGGCGTCCTATTTGAAGAACGAGAAGGTTTGTAGGAAATATGAAATAGGCACCCAAGTATTATCATACAAATAGAATCGAATATTTATGTATGAGTAACTAATATTATAAATGTGAAAGTTTGTGAGTGTGGATGTTTGTTACTCTTTTACGCTCAAACCGCTGAACGGATCGGGCTGAAATTTGGTACAGAGATACATTATAGTCTCGAATAACACATAAGCTACTTTTCTTCTTCTTCTTTTTTCCGAGAATAAGTACCCTCGGGAACAAATTTTACGCGGGCGAAGCTGCGGGCATCATCTAGTGAGTAATATTCCAAAGTAAACTATATCAAATGTTGTAAAACAATCTATACCTTATCTATCTATACATAATATGATTCAACCGCACATGGTCGAAAATCTATACATCGATGGATAGAATTTTTTTGTTGGGGAGTGCCCTATCACGCTGAATCTACTGAATCAATTTAAATGATACTTGGCATAATCTGAGCTTATAATCTGAAGAAGGCTTTAGAATTATTTTCCTTAGCGAGAGAGGATGAAAGACCACTTATTTTTTCAGTTGATTATTTTTAACGTGTTATATTAGTTTTCGTAAACTTTAAGAATTGTCTCATGCAAGTTTCGAAATGAGGGACTTAGGGATCTCCTCTTTCATAAGTGACGTAAACGAAGTTGCGCGTCACAGCTAGCATTGTATATTCTAACGGTGCGATACTGTGTGTGAACTCGAACAAATATTTACACAACAAAAAAATAATGAATAACAAATATCCCACTACATATCTACTAATAAATGTTTTTCTTTTTCAGATCTCAACGGTGCGAGGCCTGATGAAGAAGTGTGCCTGAAATATTGGATTGTGCAATACATCAACTAGAATTGGCTATATTCCATGTGGTTGAAGACTTATAATTAGACAGCGATGCTGTCGTACATGGTTCCTGTGGAAGAGAAGCCTCCCCCAGTGCCGGGGAAGGGCCGGCTGGCTCTTGAACTAGTCGGCAGTCCGGGAAGCCCCGAGTCAACAGTGCGACGTACGCGCATAAACATTTCGAAAGACTCATCGACAAGCTCGTTCGCCAGTGACCTGACGATTTCTTCGTCTACGCCTACTGGAGTGATCGACAAACCGAGACACAAACTCCTTGGAAATGGGACCAAGCACACCACACTTAAAAGGTAGGTTCTTTTTTATTCCACATTCGTACAGTCGAGTATTACGTTCCTGTGGAAATCAGAGCACATTACTTAAACAACATATTTGTTAAACAACATATTTATACTGTGACATTACATAAGGCCAGCTGTGTGTTAATTACGCCTCGGTGGTGCAGGGGAGGTGTCTACGACTGTCGTTGCTTGTTTTCAAATATTTGTGTGATGCACAAAATGTCAGTTTCGGATTTTAGACCTTTTAGAAATATATGTTGTTTTATAACTTTTAGATACCATATTAAGCTTATAGCAGATAAGTTTGGTCAAGATGGCGTTGTGAAAAAGGGCCCCACAGTATTTGTCTTATGGAATATCTGATCTTCCGATTCTCAGTATGGCTAGATCCTAGTTTACCAATCAGTGACTTTGTTTTTACTGTTTTTCATACCAGATGAATATAGTGATAGAGGGTTATAAAGAAAACCAAATCAGTAAGCTATCATAAAATTTAACGGGAACAGTTGGAATTACACTCGTAAACTTAATAAAGCGTCGATATCTTATGATACATCTTTATATTTAAGATTTTAAACAATATTAAACTAAGAGGTATAAAATGCCATTGTTTAAAGAGGATTAAAAAAATTAAAACAGGCTGATCTATGCAGCTCTACTACTCTAAGAGTTTTATTAAATATCTATTACCATTTTTGCGCGATTTGTAAACATTGTTGGCTGAAGTCATGATTAGTTTTAAAACATATTTCATCTAAAATATTGTACAATGGTTTTGAATATAGTATATTGAAAAATAGAAGAGAATATGAATAATCTCTTCTTCTTTGTAACATGCACGAGAACATCGAGAGCGGTACCTACTATGCAAGATTTTTCAAAAGTGTATGTACCGGGAAAGTGTATCTTAGGGGAATAATTCCCCGAAACGTGCGAGCCAATGTTAATAAATTTCGGATATACTTCAGCCCGGCTATAAGGCGAGGAGGAACACCGCGGGGCTTAGTGGGTAGGACCCGGACCCGGACACGGGACTCCAGCCCCACACACCCCGTCCTAGCTGCCCCCGCGGCTGGGTTGACGGTGCACAGCCGCATTCTCCGCGTCAACAAAAAAACCCTAACGTGCATGCATCAGAGTCAGAGGGACGTATCCGTGCGCTGTTTTTAAAAACTCGATCGGACAGTTGGGGGTTTCCGTTCTATGAAACTACATAGCCAAACTAGCCTTATCTGCCAGTGGTGTGTGTGGTAGGTATCTTCGGAGTAATGGACGAATGGCGAAGATAAACACCTATTAAAACAAAATTGGGAAAGGTTCCTTCCAGCTGTAGAATTCAATACATTAAAGAGAAATCAAATTCAAATTATGCAATAAATTGAAAAGTAATCAAATTCAAGAAGAAAATTTGTTTCATTAACCTGTTTTTATACCTATTCGACACGCGAGTTCTGCCTTCCGTTCCTGCATCCCATGAAACCTTATTTTGGTGATAAAAAGCCTATTATGTGTTATTCTAGATTCCAATACTGTTAGAGCGTGAAAGAGTAACAAACATCCATACTTTCAAATTTTACAACAAATAACATACATAATGGTCAAGCGTTTATCTCCGAAGGGGTAGCAGGAGGTATACGATATGCCCACATTTCACCTTTTCAGAATTTATCCCACGTAATAAGTGATGAGCCATATTGTCGTGTTGAAAATAACAGACAGGCGCAAGTTGGACTACACGATGTTGAAATTTTTCAAACCACCCATCGGCCTTCAACTTGGCTTAATGACTGCTTGGCTTGTTGACTGATGGCTTAACGTGTCTCTCGAAACTCGGAAATGCTCGCATATAAACGTCACAAAGCAATCAGGTGGTGGTCACCCATCCAAGGACCGGCCATAGTGAAAATTGCTTACTGCAGTGATCGTTCACAGAACACTGAGTCCGCAGGGCCACGAGCGCTTCGACGACAAACCAATTTTAAATTTTATAATGTTAGTAAGGATTGTGGACTTACACCATTTATATATAAATTCTATCTTGCGGATAAAACTGACATTGAATAATTCATCGTGGTAATATTAAACTAATAAACCGACGGTAACGGTAACGCGGTTGCGTAAAATGAGAGCGTCGCCGCTTTAATGTAATCCGATCTGTGGGAACGTCATGGGAAGTTGATTTTTAACGTCAAATAAATCGTCTCGATTCCACCGGGCTGTCGCTATTATGTGGAAAGGTATTTTGAATAGAATAGAAGAATGTAATAGAATGCACTTTTTTTTACAATAAAACAAATCTTTTACAATAAAATCTACCTATACCTATGACTAGGCTTCCTAAACTGTGTGTCGCACCCGCCCTGGGGCGAACTATACCGTCGTAGAGGCGGCGGCAGGCAGATTTTCGCTACCTCAGATTAGGGAGCAGCCTAGCCAGCCTTCCGGAGCGGTGTATGACAGTAACTTCAGCACGAGTTGCCGCCCCAGACTGTCGAATACCACCTGATCACTGTGGTACCTCTGTGCCTCTGCGATGATGGCAATGGTCTGCCAGGGGATGGTGTTGAAAGCGTTTGTAATGTCCAGCGATACCGCCTGCAACACTCTCCCCGACCGACTGCATTAGACAGCCAGTTACATAATGCACAAGGCGATGCCCGTCAGGGTGATAAGGATAGCTTCATTGAGGCGGCATGGCTTCTAGCTGGGACGCCTCCAAGGGACCTGGAATGGATTTTTCAAGCTCAGCGGTCCAGTGGCCAGTTACTCATGGAGACATGATAACTGCGACTTGATCAACCAATATGGAGAAACGCCACAATCGGGGTGATCAGACCTGTCATGGACGCGTGGCTGGAGGGGAGCCATAACAACCTCTCCTACAGTTTGTCATAATTACTGGAAACAGATGCTTCGGTCAATATCTTTGGCGAATGCACCTCAGCAATGAAAATTCAGCACTGCGAAGAACGCAACCAGGAGACAGCTCTCCACACATTGACGGTACCTTTTCTTACGAAAGTATAGAGAGTGGTACTAAATAAATATTCCTATAACGACGCATCATACCTACAGATACGATTTACGAAGATTACCCTCAGTGCAATGTACCTCGTTCAAATGGAGAATTTATTTTCGGCTTCAACTTTGTACTCAATATTCATGCCATTACATAGGTGCACTTACATAACACCTATACATTTATATGACTCATTCACCGAATACAAATATCTTTTATTCAACCGAAGCCCTCACACCTAGAAACTTCATTTCTTTTAGGGTAAGCTTAACCGTATCCTGGGGACATCCTTCCGAGGGCATCCCTGGGCCCTCAACCGTAGGCTGTTAGGTAAGACACGAGTGGTTTTAGTCGGTAGGAGTCCGGCATAGCATCCCCGGAGGATTTTCTTCACGTTAAAACCTACCCCTAAGTAGCTGGGGGTTCTGAAGGGCCAATTATATAGTAAAAATCTCAGCCAAGTGCGAGTTGGACTCGCGCAGGAAGGGTTCCGTACTGAAACGACAAAAAAATCACAATTGTTGTTGATAGCCCCCATAAATATTTTTGAAAGGCCCCACATTCTCGGCATTTGTGATTTCCGTGCGCGATCGTATTTTGGCTACAAGCGTAGTTCCTATTTCTCAAACGGTTTGATCGATCGGAAATTTGGTAACGCATAATTGTTCAGGTCAATTAGGAGACGTGCAATGGCACTTCTGAAGTGGATCAAAGTCTCTGTCAGGTCGATAAATATGATTTTTATTAGGGATTAGAAATGAATTTGTGGACTCCACAAAAAGAAGAGACCAGAGGTCGCCGATATCTGGTGAGTGGTGACCAGTGCAGGTCAGGATCTCTGGGATTTCTTTCCGAGGGTATACCAGGTTTTCCGACTACGTACAGTCAGGAAGGAAGAAAAAAATGGATTTTAAATAAAAAAATTAGTCTGATTATGTACTTCCGGTTCCGATTGATGAACCGAAACGGGGTTAGTCTGCCGGTTGTTACACGCGCATCTTCCAAACAGTTTGACCAATTCCAGAATTGGTCAAACTGTTTGGAAGATGCGCGTGTAACAGCCAGCTCCAGAGCTTAATACGGCATATTTGTTCCTCGTAGGAAGGGAGGCATTCATATAATATTGTATTTACACTTTGCTAGTTATTATTGCGGTAGTAGATATTTTATTGCTTAACATAACTTTCTCTAGCAGTAGTAACACACTGAAGTAATCAAGTTACTGCTGTTTCTTCTGGTAGCAAGTATGGCAGTCCCACCACGGGTCAGCAAGTCTTCTAGAGGTAGACTTGCTTGCTTTCTCTTCAGAATACATTAATATCGTTGCAGCACTATTTCATGTTATTAAGTTACTACTACATCAACATCCTCAATGTAAACATTCGTCATGTGTATACGCACTAAACGCCCGTAAGTATCAAAATGCCACAAATTAATGCTCACCCATTTCTGAAGACTTAACGGTTGCCTAAGAGGACATACATCCCGGGACATCCTTCCGAGGGTTTACACTACATCGGTCGGTTTTAAGGTCATAGCACACTATAACCACCCTGCTCCAACACCGCTCCCACCCAACACTGCCCTAAAAGAAGGCTACTGCTCGCAGTCTACGCGGCGACAGCTAGCACGCACCCAGCAGTCCACGCGGCGACAGCTAGCGTCCAGCTGTCCACCCGCCGCCCCTTGCGAAAGGCGAGAGCGGCTCTCGCCTTTCGCAATGGTCTACATCAACATCCTCAATGTAAACATTCGTCATGTGTATACGCACTAAACGCCCGTAAGTATCAAAATGCCACAAATTAATGCTCACCCATTTCTGAAGACTTAACGGTTGCCTAAGAGGACATACATCCCGGGACATCCTTCCGAGGGTTTACACTACATCAACATCCTCAATGTAAACATTCGTCATGTGTATACGCACTAAACGCCCGTAAGTATCAAAATGCCACAAATTAATGCTCACCCATTTCTGAAGACTTAACGGTTGCCTAAGAGGACATACATCCCGGGACATCCTTCCGAGGGTTTACACGGGGCTCCTGACCATAGGTAGTGGTAGTACTTGTGTGGTTTTAAGGTCATAGCACACTATAACCACCCTGCTCCAACACCGCTCCCACCCAACACTGCCCTAAAAGAAGGCTACTGCTCGCAGTCTACGCGGCGACAGCTAGCACGCACCCAGCAGTCCACGCGGCGACAGCTAGCAGACGGCCAGCTGTCCACCCGCCGCCCCTTGCGAAAGGCGAGAGCGGCTCTCGCCTTTCGCAATAGACACAGTTCGCGATCGGTGACGCCGGTGATGCGACTCCTAGCAGTAAGCGCGCGGGCACCGCGCCGACCGCTCGTCTACAACGCACACCCAGCGAGGCGTCCACTCCCGAGCAGTCTGACGGCGGTAAGCTCGCTGACAGCGAGCTGTCAGCTAATTGATGATGGCAATGTTAAATAAATCTAAAGAGCAATGTTTAAGGCCTATATTTGAATTATATTATTTTTGCCGGGTGGAAGCGGAGTCGTTAAAGTGGGCTTTGACCTTTAGTCGGTAAGAGACCGGCTTAGCATCCATGACGGATTGCCGCCCTTAGGAGCAGTTCACCATATTCTCGATTCACCAGATTCGCAACTTACCAGATTCTCAACTCACCAGATTCGCAGTTAAACAGATATTGTACCATCAAACAGAATCCCCTCACACGTAAAAAGAAAAAAAAAACAAAAGAATGTCAAAAGAAATAAATTATAAAAATACAGTTCCCTAAAAATACATCGTAAGTGCAATTTACGTTGATTGGCACTAATAGAGATAAAAACAACAATAACTGTGAAACCTCATGGGTATAGTTACGATGTTATCTAATAAACCAGTAGCGCTAAATTGCTCTACCAATTAATCCAGAGTCGATTGCTACGTGTGAACAGCTATTACACATTTGATAAATTTATATGTGACATGAACGCAAGTTGGTTTTGTAGTTTAAGTTTGGATCAAAAGTGGGTTACGTACACCAACCAACTAGAACCTCCTTGCAATTGGATTCATTGCAATATCTCCATTCATGGACCAGTGTTCACCTACCCGAGTCACCCTGGCAAGCATTTCAAAATTGTTGAACAGTCAAAAGTCCACTTGACCCGTCACTCTGTTAGTCCACCATACTGACGTCCTAATCATAAACAACGCAATCGACATTGAGTTATTAATGTAGGTACCTGACGATGCTCGCGGCTTCGCCCTCGTGAACTCCGGTACTCGTTTCCGCTTACCATGAGAATGTTTTCCCGGGATGAAAAGTAGCCAATGCGTTATTCCAGACTATAAGCTATCTCTGTTCCAAATTTCAACCCAATCCGTTCACCCGTTAGAGCGTGATTGAGTAACAATAACAAACATCCTAACATCTAAACACCCAAACATCTTCACAAACTTTCACAATTTATAATATTAGTAGGATTCGGAATCACCGAAACAAGATCTACAAAAATCAATCACTCAATCTATGATAGACCAACATAGACACTTACAGCACAGTATAAAGAGAACTATAAAGAGAACTATGATATGTCGGCTGTGCTTAAAGTGAGGTTAAAAAGTATTATTATTAAAGTCCTTAAATTTGCAGCGTGCAATGGAACGAGCCATGCGTAGGGTGTCCCTGAGGGATAAAATCCGGAACGATGTTATCCGTCCGAGAACCAGAGTGGTCGACATAGCTCGCAGAGTATGCGAATTTGCAGTGAGCTGGCCACGTCTGTTGAAGAACCGATGGCAAACGAGTTCTAGAGTGGAGACCGCGAATTGGTACAAATGGGGGGGGGGGGGATTAAAACGAATTACTACTTGTCAACTTTATTATAGTAAACAAACAATTAGAAAATTAGATCCAAGTAGGTATTAATTCGTCGGTACATTATAATAGATTAGTAGATCTAATGATTTTACTAAATCAATAACATAAATGCGTCTGCGCATAGCGTTGCCAAAAAACCGTGAAGTTATAGTATTTGTGTAAATATTGCGTCAACTACATAATAAATATAGTTCAAGAGCCCCTGACTGCCAGACCTTCAACAACTAATACAGAATTTATAAATTAAACTTTTGTCATTTTATAAAACCTGAAAGTTTATTTGCTCAAGTCTATCATAAAACAACTATCTGCGACTATGAAGAAACCATGCTTACTTTGGCAGAAATCAGGCACCAAGGGTGTATAAAATAGAATCACTTAATAATTTCTCAAAGCATAAAACAAGTCTTTTATATTATCGTCTGCATAAAATGAGTGATGAGCTTATACATTGCCAGATAGTGTGGTTGCAACCGCTCACCAGTCGCCTTCATTTTCCTTTCATACTTTTAAACATAGGTGGCGCTTGTCGATTTAATATAAACTATGGTGTGGTTCTAATAATTATTATAATAAAACCGTGATGTAATTTAATCGTTGAGTGCCATTTATAAAGATGGTAAACTAAGAAAAAGTATTTGAAGATGCCTTCCTAGGGCTGCAACAAGTATCTGGCAAGATAAGATGATTTAAGCTTCATTCTATGATTAACTAAGATACTAATTTATACACTTAGATGCCTAATAAGTGCCAAGGTAAAGTATGACAAACTTCATAGTCGCTGTTTGTTGGAGAGATCAGACAAACTTTCAGCTTTTATGACATGAAGAAAGCAGCAGCGGGCTCCTACGCTATATTATTGAGCGTATGTAGAAAATAAGAAACTTAACAAAAATATTAAATATTTTCTAAAAATTACCTTTATTCTAACTGGCTCTTGACATCTATTTGGCAAGTTTGTTAAATAAAGTACTTATAGCAGCGGCCTTGCAAAAATTAGCCTCCTTCACGAAGAAATTGTTGAGTACCTTCTAATCATATATGACCCTTGTAGTCCGGATAGTCCCACGCATCAGGCAATCGTTTCGGCGGCTTTTGTAACCAAGAAGTGTATATCTCCAACTGGCAATCAGGCCTGAAATAACCGCACATTCACTTGAGTAAATGCCACTCATCTAAGCTTTTGAAAAGATATGAAACATACATACATAGATAAGGCTGTATACGTGTATGAGTCTTGTTAATGTGGTGTCCCACATATCCTTTTATACGAACATTACCTACTCTGAAACTGCACACAGTTTTTAATGGAGATTCCAGGCGAGCCGTTTACAAAGTTTAAAAACCCTTTTTGAAATGTGAAACTGGGAAAAAATCCTGTAACAACCGTCCCTAAAGCTGATAAATATTGAATTTTTGAACTTTGGACGAAATATTTTTACCAATATGACATGCATAATAAAGATTTATCCGAGAGGCAATTTATTCCGCTACGCTTTGCCAATTTCAAAGGCAATATCAGGAGATTACCGTTTACCGAGCTATATAAAATGTAAGATTTTCGATAATATTTCAATATTATTGGTTACTCTATCAGCCAGTTTCCTAGGTCTTAAATAGTTGAAAAAAGACACACATTTGAAGCGAATTAGCTCTTAGTATTCTCTGGGCGAGGCCGCAGTGGTGGCTTGGTAGGTCTGTTGGGCGTCCTGGGACATCCTTCCGAGGGCTTACCTGGGGCTCCCAACCATAGGCTGTTGTTACGTGAGGTTTTTTAGTCGGTAGGAGTCCGGCATGGCATCCATGATGGTTTTCCCTCACGTTAAAAAAATAAAAACTACATAGTATTCAAGATGTAAAATGTTGTTGTTAAAAAAATAAAAGTAGGTCATGGCCATTACGCCCCCATAAGTAGGTATATTTCTTCGGTTAAGAACGTAGGTACATAACTTCTTGCAACATCATGACGTCATTGACAAAAAAAAATGACTACACCTAGCCACTTAAAATGTCATACATATAATAATGAATCGCTACAAGCCACATTGGGTGTTATTGGTTGCCTTACCAATATGTAAAGTAGAACTTCAAATTGCCTAGACTTGCCTGTCGTATTTAGTACACGTATATTAAAAGAGAACCTTTTGTTGTGATGAGACAAGTAGGTACCGGTACCAGTAAGAAAACTGGCATAGTATTATGAGTTATTAGTGTATTTTTGTCCGGATACTTTTCCCATTCGCACTATAGAGAACGTCCAAGCGTTTCGTGGATCGGACAAAAAATGTTGGTCCGACCAGAGATTCAACCCGGGACCTCAGCTTGGCACTTACCTGCGCAGAGACCGTGTATTAGCTATGTGGCTTTCGGAGTCATCGGCGGTGGTTTTATACGAGTCTTAAATCACAGAGATGGTGCCACATGACCTACAGCATCTACTTTGATGTCAGCAAGGTAAGGACTTGCGCTTTCGAAGTGAATCATCACAAAGCAATATTGGTGAATGGTGTACCTGCTAGCGAGCCAGCCTATAACGCCGGTGGAAGTGATAGGCACTGGTTTCAGAGACTTGACCAGTTCATCTTTGGTGTGGACTTTGCGGAGCGAATCTGCCGCCTCCTGCCGTATAGCGTCGGCCTCAGCAAGCGTTTCTCTGAAAGACCAAGCGATTTATGAAGTCGAAGTAAAAAGCCTATAAGGTGCTGTAGATAAATCTACAGCACCTTATAGGCTTTTTACTAGCACAGGAGTATTTCATAAAACCCTGATTTCTTCAAGAATATTTTGGTGTCAATAATTGACATACATTAATGTACATTATATCTATTTTAACATTTCTCCCTGAAAGAGTAGATTTACTCTACGCCTCATTTTACCACTTCTTCATTGTACCATGTAAAAAGTGGGGAGCCTGTTGCAGAGTTAAAACTTAAAGCAGATAGCCAGAGATTCTCACTATCTGTTTTCGGCGCGGACTGAATTGTTTGAAAATAGTCTTAAGATTTTTTCAAGTCCACATGGCCTTCAACTTAGCTACGCCTGATAAGTTACTGCCAGCTGGGCCAACGGCTTAACATACCTCCCAAAGCAGGACTACGCCTCGGTTACTTAACCTTCCAGCTATAATAGTAATCCTCAATTTCAAGACGTGACTTTCCATCAGGCAAGCTGCGCCATATGGAAGATTTTTAAAATTTCAAAGTTCATGAACGTTCTGCCATCTGCTCATTCCAAGGTTAGATAATAACGAGGAGCGGTCGATAACTAGCTGCCTGGTTCACAAAGGGGTAGTTGAGAGTTATTGTCCACAACCCGCTGAGCTATAAATATGTACCTATCGATTTGTGTTACAATATACGTTATATTTATAGGTGGTTACGTGGGATTTTGTACCTGACATTGACGATTGGACGTTATTGAGCAACTACTTCAACATTTTCCTGAAAATATCATAGAGCCCATTTAAAAAAAAAGGTTTTCAGTTAGTCTACCGTAGTCCACTAATAGACATAGGCCTCTCCCACTACAGAAGCAGGCCAAAACGATGGCATGTCTCTTTCGCCCAACATAGTAGTGGGATAGCACCCAACTATCCCCTCCCCCTTCCCCAAGTAGCGGGATAACACCCGAACAAACCCCCCAGTCGCGGGATAGCACCCGAACCATCTTTGCGAGGCTGCGGTGGTAGTCAAAGTCTGCCGGGAACCGTGGGACATCTTTCCGAGGACTTACCAGGGACTCCCGGCCGTAGACTGTTGTAAGGCATTGTGTAGTTTTAGTAGGTAGGAGTCCGGCATAGCATCCATGTAGGATTTCCACACGATAAAAAAAGAGACCTCTCCCACTTTGCGCCCTCTTCCGGGCGGCCATAATATAATATGAGTAGGTAATCAGTATTTCCTTGCAGAACTTATATGAACAATCTCTACCACTCAAATTGTGCGAGTAGTTATTTAATTTAATTAAGTTCCTGTGCCAGCAGAAGGCGTGCATGGCGGATTAAATAAATAAAATTATTATGTGCATGAACGTGCAAGGAGCTCTCCAAATTGCAAGTGGTACTCATGAGTCTTGAGTGCTTTTGATGCCAGAATGAGATAAATATATATACCTATCGCTTGTCGGAAGTAAAACGGGCTGTGTTGCCTATCAGAAAATACAATTCTCAATGTGAAAATGTTTTCCTTAAGAAGATTGATTTATTGCCATCTGATAAATAAACTACTAAATCTAGCCTAATAGAGGCAGTTATTATCAATAGATATTACGGGTGATTCCTCTATATATGCTCTGTTATAAGTTCATTATGTCAGCCCATTGAAACTCCTCTAATAAATTAGTTCGGACGGAACTTGCGGTCGACAATGTCAATAACAAAACTTTTATATAATGGACCAAGTGATTAATCCGGAATTATGTATAATGTCCGGGCATTTTGCAATCTATACTAATATTATAAAGAGGAAAGATTTGTTATTTTGTTCGTTTGTTTGTAACGAATAGGCTCCGGAACTACTGGACCGATTTGAAAATTCTTTCACTGTTGGGAAGCTACACTCTTTGCGGTGAACATAGGCTATATTTTATTCCCGTATTCCCACGGGAACGGGAACTACGCGGGTGCAACCGCGTGACGTCCGCTTGTATCCAATACGATCCGGGCAATGTGTTACTCCGGGCAATGATAATCATTCTGCTCGCACAATTTTATTTAATTTTGGTGATGAATGAATGTGGGATGTGTTACATTTTAAATTATTAAATTAGAAGCCAAAATAATAATAAATAATATCTACCTTGGTGTCATTTTCTAATATTTTGTTCGTTTGCATCGAAAAGGCTCCAAAACTACTAAACAGATTTGAAAAATTCTTTCACTGTTGTGAAGCTACGCTATCCCAGGTTAATTATCTTATTCCCACGACCACTGGAGCTACGCGAGTGAAACCGTGTAATGTCCGCTAGTTATTAAATACAAGGAATCCCATCTTTTGATTCGCAAAACATTCCATTAAACAATAGTAGGGAGGTACCTATTCGAATGGTTCGCAGCTGTAGATACGGATGATCTTGTATAAACATTGTCGTGCAGTTATAGTTTTGTTAGTGCAGTGTTCCGTTTGACGTCAGAGCCACATCAAAGAGAGATCATTCGCTACGGGGATCTAATCAATCGTGAGCACCGAAGTTTCATGCGAAAATAATGTGCGTGTTGCACATTATTACCACTCCTAGTTCTCTTAATAGGTACTGTTCGGACAAAATCACCATGTATAATTGTATGGACTCTTTGCAAAATGTTGACCTTTTGACTTGTACAAAAAAATGGCGAGCTACCTGATACAATCACAGTAACTTTATTCTGAGAAATGAAAGAACTACATTAATGTAGAACATCACTTTTTCGTCATCACTTTTATTAATTCGGCATTTTTATCAGATTTCTCTCATACTCTGGGTTGGTAATTCTCAATTTTATACAACGTGTATGCGTGAACGGGAATTGATGGGTGTCTCTTGTCTCATGTTTTGCCGTTTCCAAATATGAGAATCGCCGCCCTGGCATTTCTTTTTCCAAATTTCAATCCAATCAGTCCACTATTGATGATTGTATAAAGCAAAACTTTTTAATTTATAATGAGATTACTCGTCTTGATTTAGTTCAGACGCACAACGTCCGATACAGCCAATAATGTCGTCCGTAGTTGTCTCAAATTGTCCGTTTATGATTCACGGATGTGTCTCAAATTATGAGAACAGGACATTAGGCGAAAAGAAAAGGGAATGGAAGAATAGTTCCTATTCCGACCCGTCTTTTCCAAATGAGACCTTTTTTCAAAACAGAACCTTAGAGAGTGATGAGAAAAATTAAAAGAAAGCCTCACTCACTTTCTCTCATCTAACAACCAGCTCCATCGGTCGAACCACATTTTCCTACAATTGTCCGTCTTCTTCCACTGCGCTCGCATCTGGAAAGCTTCTGTGTTCGGATCATACTTGATAGCTCTTTCTGGGTCCTTCGCCATGGCTCACCTAGAACAAGACAAGGCAATGACATAAACATGGATCTTGAAGCCACTAGTTAAGTCAGTAATGGTGGAAGCAAATCAAAGCAACACAGTGTCAGCTGGTTATTTAAAATTGTTTGAAAATCTTAAGATAATTTTAGCCACAGCTTGCACAAAGCATTACATTTTATCATAGGATTCTGTCGCCACCGTCAGAATGGCTGGTTGCCTGTGACAAACGAGTCTCAAAGTACCTATATCCAGGAATTTCTCCATAATTGCTTCTATATTCTTTCTTTTGGAGACCGGATTTTGTACTCCGAAGCTAGACCAGCGGATGCAGTCAGGACATAATAAAGCCTGTAGGCTGAGCTTGTTTTTTTATTATTTTGATTAACTTTCCTTAAAAAATGGGGTAGTTTGTGAGGGTGGGTGACTGACTAGATGTCAGAATGTTTGCATGTTTGCTACACTTTCACGCTCTAAAGGCTAAGCGAATCAGGCTGAGATTTGGTACCGACTTAGTCTACCGATCCACTATAATCTGGAATAACACACAGGCTACTTTACATCCCGGTAATTGTTCCCATGGTTAAAACCGGGAACGGAACTAAATTCCAAGCTGGTGAAGCCACAGGCTCCATCCAATATATAATAAAGTATATAAACTTTTTATTACTAACTTCTATTGCTATCAATAGAATTATCATGTTCAAAACAAACAAACTCGTTCACTTTTATTAGTTGAAAGATTATACAAAACTACGCGCAATAGCACTATATTGCATTGTGTAGATAAAACGATTAACGCGTTTCAATTGGATTTTGTGTGTAATAGGATTATCTTGCATCTGTGAGTACTGAGACATAACAGCTGCAACTAACAATTGAGAGTTCACTAATAAATTTATAAAAAAAACCGGCCAAGTGCGAGTCGGACTCGCGCACGGAGGGTGTCGTACTAAAAAACGACAAAAATCACGTTTGTTGTATGAGAGCCCCCCTTAAATATTATTATTTTTCTGTTTTTATGTCAAAATGCGGCAACAGTAACATATAATCTATGAAAGTTTCAGCTCTCTAGCTATCACAGTTCATGAGATACAGCCTTGTGACGGACAGGCAGACAGACAGACGGACAGCGAAGTCTCATGAATACCCTCTGGTAGTCTGGTACTGATGTACCACTATGTAGTTCAACTAGTTCAAACGATACACTACTGTAGCGTTTGTACAACCTCAAAATATACATGCATATACACTCGGTGTCACTTACGTTTGTCTGCCTCTGTGGCGCAGTCGGTAGTGATACCGGTTGCGGTGCTGGCAGTGGCGGATACAGAAAAATGTCAAGGGGGGGGCGCAATAGTAGATTGTACTACAAGTGCATAAAAGAAGCCATTTTATACGAGACGTTTATCCGCCCGAGCCAAAGGCGAGGGTGGATATTAAGTCGAGGATAAAATGGGTTTTATGATCGAGTTATACACTCTGCTTTTCACTTCGATTGCAAGGAAATGAAACAGTGATATTTAACTTAATAACAGTGATGATGAAATACTGCTAACTTTCTAAGTTTCTTTCCCGCCAATGTCTTTTTTCAAGTTTTTTTTAATCATTCTACATGAAGCATTAGGCATGGGTAACGAGACCTATACTACCTAATCATAAATTCATTTTATAATATTTTTTCACTCATAATACTATCTGATTTTTAATGTTTCTTAATTTATATAGAACACAGAAAGTACAAATTAAATGTAACAAAAAAAAACAAGTTATATATATATAGCTTTTTTTTATGTTTGGTTCATAGAGTAACACGATCTTCATGGTACCGTCTCTACGGTCTAGTATGGCCATATTGTTTTAGAAGAAGAAAAAGAACTTTATGCACTAGAGCATAAAATGTTGTTTTAGTCCGCATACACCCAGCATAAACAAGAACTTTATGAGCATAAGAAGTGAAAAAGATATTTTGAGTTTTAAGCTACCTTTATAGGCCCCCGAGACGATCATGCCTTGCAATTGTCAATCACGTAAAATATGAATGGAAGTTGCTTCAGTGTGCGTGATTGCTTTGCATGTGTGTGTGCATCGACGTATACGTGCACATGAAATTCTACGTTATTGACAATTGCCAATTGATCATGTCGGGACCCCTTTACTATTAGCGCAATAAAAAAGTAATCAAGTCACATGTGAAGTTTAAGAAAATTTTATTTGAAATGGTATAATGGTAATACAGTAAAAATACAATGTTCAAGTTTAAGGGACCTAACGAAAAACAAGTCTTATGGGGGCATTCTATGGATTCACCGTGCGAGCACCGCGCCGGGTCCATAGCGTGGTACAGAGGGAAATACTGTGAGGGGTCTGGGACTTGCGACCCATTTGAGTAGGTTTAGGGTGGCCACCTTTCTGTACGCATAAACGTTCACAATGTTCTCTGCCTAACCAGATTTGATAAGATCCTAACAATGTCGCTTTGGATATTCGTTTTAATGTAAAGTTTACTGAAGCTCTTGACAATCCTTGCTCCTACTTCTACGTTTCATTATAATGTAAGAGTTGACTGCTCTAGATGCTAGATGACGCTGTAACTTTTAACGCCAATAACTCTTTCACGGCCACACAGCCAGAGTTTCCTGCATTGGCTGCTTTGTGGCGCTGGTGTCCTCAATACATAAACTGAACATTTATTTTTTAACTCAAAACGGGACATAAGTTTTATAAATACCCCAGTTATAAGGTTAATGAAAATCAACAGAAATTCTTTATTTAGAAAAAGTGTTATTTAATGCAAATTTTAAGGGTGGAAATCCGTCAAAGATGCTGTGCCGGACTCTTACAGGCAAACCACACGGTATCCTACCACGGCTACCACTGCCTACGACTGGGAGCCCCGAGAAAGTCCTCGGAAGGATGTCCCAAGATTTCCGACAGACTTTGGCTACCACCGCGTCCACTTCTAGGAGTTCGGGTACTAACCCGCGTCTTTAGGGGTTGGTTTGGGTTTTGTTCCGCTTATTGAGGGGTGAGGCGTGCGTCAAACACTCTCATCACGCTGCCGTCTTTGGCCTGGTTGTGTAAGGACGGCAAGCAGCCCTCCCGCCGTGCTGTACCTACTCAGGCCCCCAGTCTTAGAGGCCGATAGTCTTGGGCGAAGATAAGTCTGCTGCGCCTCCGGAACTCGGGTTTGAGAGTACCCTCGTCACTGCCTCTTTCACGAGCATTACCAGCTCGCAGAAAAAGGTAGCGGCGAGGCCCACTTACTCCCGCTGGAGATCATGGCTCGCACCACGAAAATTTCTATATCCAGACCGGTTGTGCTGTGAAGGACAAGGCGCTGTTGCGCCCACGCTAAGCACTCCACAATATTGTGTGGAGCGCTGTGCCCTTGCTGCGTTCCTTGCAGTGGTAGCAGTCAAGTGTGGTCTCCCGGTATATTCGCCTCAGATATTTACCGAATCACCCATGCCCGGTACTTATCTCTGACAACCGGTAGGAGAAAACGCGGTGGTTCCGCTCCAGCCACACGTCCATGACGGTCTGGTCGCCCCGGTTGTGCTGTTTTCCCATCTTAGTTGCTCAAGTCGCACCTTCCAAATCTCCATGATATCCTGTTTACCTCGACTGGTACATTTTTAAAACCTCTCCAAGGCACGCATAATACAAGTCACCTTGTTTTACTATAGCCGAGCATTTATTAATGTTCTATTTCAGCGTCAGCGCTAAACTCCTTTAGATCTTCAACTCGAACCGTGCAAATATAAAATGAAGAATTTATTTTTACCACATTAAATTCGTAATCTAAAGGTAGACCATTTTATTACATTGTGGCAGTGGCAGGCAGTGAGCTGGTCACGTCTGCAGGAGACTGTCGGCCGATGGAGAAAACCGGTTCGAGAATGAAGACCGCGACTCAGCAAACGTAGTGTAGAACGCCGACCCGCCATGCCAGATGGACCGACGACTTGGAAAAGGTCGCAGGCTGGGACTGGATGCGGAAGGCGCAGGACCGTGTGTTGTGGCGTTAATTGGGAGACGCACGCGGCGTTCGTGCTGCTGCAATGCTGAAATCATACGTCCAGCATTGCAGCAGCACGAACGACGCGTGCGTGCGGCATCCAAGGGGGGGGCGCGCGCCCCCCGCGCCCCTACCCTGTATCCGCCACTGGGTGCTGGAGGTCGTGGGTTCGATTCCCACCGGAGACAAATATTTGTGTGACCCATAAATGTTTGTCTCAAGAGACTGGGTGTTTCTATGTATAATATGTTTGTATTTAAAAGTATATAAGTATTAATATCCGCGGTCTGATACCCATAACACAAGCAGGTTATTCCTAGCTTACTTTGGGATCAGATGGCGTTGTGTGAAATGTCCGTGAATATTTATTTATTTATTTATTTATTTACTTATTATAGTCGCCTCGCTGTTGGGGTTCCGTTTCTTACCCTTCGAGTGCGGAACCCTAAAAACGATGCCTCTTTTTTAGTGGTTAGAGTAGCTGACTTGACTGAAACCATAGGTCGAGGGTTCAATTACCACCTGTCTGTGTGGTGAGCACGCCGATGTACTATTTGTCAGTAGTCTGCCTACATGATAAGTATGACCACGATTAACAGGTATTATACGTTCGTAACACTAGTGTGGTAAAATGGTGTGTCCACGAGTCTGAACTGAAGTGATGTAAAATTCACCGCGGGTGAAACCGTCCGCTAGTACATTTCCTGCGTAAGTTTGAAAGTAAGGATATACGTTTGTTACCTACTCTTTCACACTCTAATGGCTTATCGGATTTGGCTAAAATTTGGGACAGGAATAGACTATTATAGTCTGGCAGAAAACATAGGCTTTTATTTTCGGAATGAGTTCCCACGGGATGCGGGAACGGGAACGACGGAGTTGCACCAATCATAATAAGCCGAGAATGGGTAGATCTATTTTTATGACTCTTGATTTGTTGTTTTTGTTCGTAAGTAAAGATTATACGAAAATAATGTGGAAAATAAATGTCTCCTCATACCTACTAACTCTATGGAGCTGGATTGTCAGTCTAAGCACAGTATAAAGAGAACTACTTATGATCTGTCGTCTGTGGTCTAAGTCAAAGTGATTCTACACCGTCGTAGGTACAAAATTTGCCGTTACCACTAGTATACGTATATTTATTTATGTACACACAAGAAATAATAACAACAACATAAAGAAATATAGGTATGTACAATGGTCCTGGTACTGCGTATTACTATAATCTACCAGCTGACCGGCGAAGGCATCTACTTTTACAATTTTATACATTGCTACCAAAAGAAATTCGCACGAGAGTTCAAAGGCTAGAGCTATTTAAGACTCGAAGTAGGACACTCTTCAAAAGGCATGCTAAGTAGTTACTTCTAGCTAGCCACGAATTCGGAACTATAATGGATGGTAGAGTCGCAAAATACGTGATCATGGTACAGCGTCCTTATAAGCAGACGAAATGCCATTAGAAAGTACTCAGTGGTAGATACTAACCTAACATAGAAGGACATAGTATACAATATACTGTTACAATATCTATACAATACCTACTATATAGTTACGCCTTTATCCCCAAAAATATAGTCAGGAGCATCCTACTCGTCCACGTTTCACTATTAGTTTTTTGTTCCACTTAATAGGTGGTGAGCTTATCGTCGTTTTGAAATGGACAGGCACAGGTTGGATATATTTTTCATTGTTTATTATTAAAAATTACAGAGAAACATAATTTTTACATACTAACTATATATTTACATTATTACTACCTAAACTAAACCTAAATAAGGCCCCCGTGGCATTGTGCCCAAAAGACTTACAGCATTGCCTCTTTGAATAGCAATACCTATTCTTTGAGCGAGAAAACTGCCAGCCCTTGGGTCACCAGTCGACTCCACATGGCGCTTTTTTCCCCCTATTCCCAGTAGTACTACTGTATAGTCTTACCAGTAGTACTATTGGGAATATTTATCCCATTAGACTTACTTTAGAAACCCAGTAGTACTACTGGGAATATTCATCCCATTAGACTTACTTTAAAAACCCAGTAGTACTACTGGGAATATTCATCCCATTAGACTTACCGGTAAGACTCAAACTGTAGACCTAATAATAAACTAGACTAACCTTTTTGCACTTGAATCTATGACCTAAAATAAAGCATTAGAGTGATTATACAAATTAGGACTGACAGAACATATGAAGATCGAAAAAACAAATGAAGATTGGCAAAACAAATGTAGATCAGTAAAACAAATGAAGATCGGTAAAACAAATGAAGATCGACAAAACAAATGAAGATCGAAAAACCAAATGAAGATCGAAAAAAACATATGCAGGTCTATAAAACAAAGAACTATAAGCAAGTTGATAAGGTCAAAAATTACTTGCAGCCATATTTTGTAATCTAGATGCAATTATCATTCAAAAAAATAGGTTCAAGCAATTCTCGACCTTAATGACACCTATCTAAAAATGTGCTTTTAGGCATTTATAGACATCACAGATCACGAATATATAAAAAAATTAATTGATATTATGCATGCTCATAAGGTTGAAATTTGCTTGGACCTATTTTTGTAATCTAGATGCGATACCCATTCAAAAAAAAAGGTGCAAACAATTCTCGACCTTATGAACGTGCATAATATTTATTTATTTTTAACAAATTCGTATTCAGTGATGTTTATAAACGCCTAAAAGCACATTTTTAGAGAAGTGTCATTAAGGCCGAGAATTGCTTAAACCAATTTTTTTGAACGGCAATCGCATCTAGATCACAAAATATAACTGCAAGTAATTTTTGATCTTATCGAATTGCTTATAGTCTATTGTTTCATTGATCTTCATATTTGTTTCGTCGGTGTTCATTTGTTTTTTCGATCTTCATTTGTTTTCCCGATTTTCATTTGTTTTGTCGATATTCATTTGTTTCGCCGATCTTAATTTATTTTGTCGATCTTCTTTGTTTCACCGATGTTCATTTGTTCAATTGATCTTCATTTGTTTCGTCGGTCTTCCTTTGTTTCGTCGATCTTCATTTGTTTCGTAGATCTTCATTTGTTTTAAAATTATTTAATTACTTTATACTTTTTAAGTTTTAGATGTTCCTCGTATACCACAACCTATAATGGGCCTTTTCCACTCGCATGTCCTAAAAGATCCATTTTTTCATAAAATCCCTTTGTCCACTAAAATCCCTTAAAAAGATCCATCATGGATCTTTGTGGGCATAATTGTACATTTTGCGTTTCGTACATTCTGCTCAGGAGGGTTTGTTTCCCTTTACCTATTCGATTGACGGATGCTCTTGAATTTATTTTATTTTGTCCCAATTATAATTATTATTTATATCAAAAATTTCGTTTGATTTATCTGCGACATTACTAGGTCTACATTTTATAACGGTAGGACTATTGGGAAAAAAATATGACAGGCAAGTCTTACTATCAGTAAGACTAATGGGATAAATATTCCCAATAGTACTACTGGTAAGACTATACAGTAGTACTACTGGGAATAGGTCCTTTTTTCAAATTCTTAAAATATTTTGCGCCTTGGTTGTGTTATATAATATATTTATTATATTATAAAATAAGTAGGTAATACTTACCTATATATTTACATTATTACTACCTAAATAAGGCCCCCGTGACATTGTACCCAAAAGACTAGCAGCATTCCCCCCTTTGAATAGCAATACCTATTCGCTGAGCGAGAAAACTGCCAGCCCTTGGGTCACCTCACGTGTCTACTCCACAAGGCGCTTTTTCAAATTCTTAAAAAAATTTGCCCATTGGTTGTGTGTGATATATGATATATTTATTATATTATTACATAAGTAATAAATAAATATATAATATTATAAATGCGAAAGTTTGTGAGTGTGGATGTTTGTTACTCTTTCACGCTCAAACCGCTGAACGGATCGGGCTGAAATTTGGTACAGAGATACATTATGGTCTGGAATAACACATAGGATACTTTTTATCCCGGGAATAAGTTCCCACGGAAACAAATTTTTCGCGGGCGAAGATGCGGGCATCAGCTAGTAAGTAATAAATTAATATAAAATTTTATATTATAAACAGGTCGTAGTCATGATCAGAAAAGACTTTTTCATTCCTTCTATTCGAAAAGTATCACTTTGCACCACGATAACGGGGCGCAAAATAGCTCTTTTCTGTTAAGAGCTTTTTAGCGGGTGGCAAAGAGATTTGAATTTGGAACTTGAAAATTTCATAGAAATGGAACGAAAATTGTATGAATTACTGGCTGGTAAGTGTTGGCTGCACAGCGCGGTGTCCTGAGCTAACTTAAAAAAAAAATAAGAGCGCCATTTATATATTCGTGTTCGTCATTATTAATGTTCTTGTAATCAGTAAACATAATTATTTTATTGTATTCTGCAAATATAATAAGTTCTACGTCAAGTTATGAACGTGACAATCCATGAACTCCTGGGAACAATAACTATAGAAAGTAACTACGTCGTACAAAACTTATTTTTTCTCATAGAAACGGAATGAAAAGTAGAGTATATTACTCGAGGGCAAAATATTTTTCCCTCGGGCGGTTTACTTTGAATCCCTCACTGCGCTCAGGATTCTACGTTAGAATCCCTCGCAATGCTCGGGATTCTATTCTAGAATCCTTCGCTTCGCTCGTGATTCAAAATAGCGCCCTCGCCGTAAAAATACTATTTTGCCCCCTTGTTATACAATCTACTATTCTCTGATTTCTGTGGTCGCTCTGTTACAGTGTCACGGCCCAGCTCAATATGTGCTACGACCACGAATAAAACCCTTAATAAAATTATGTATTAAGCAGGTAGTTACTGGCTTATCGTGACAGTACATACACAGAAGTCAGAACTGTAAACAATGCATTTGATTCTGACACAACCAACTGACCAAATTTTCTTTACTTACTTGGTAGACTGATTTTTTCGTAGATTTTGTCTTTTATATTAAAATATTAAAATAAAGTGCTAATGAAGGTTTCTTAGAGCGCCTTTTGCCCGTATCGGCCGAGAAAACTCACTCCCTGATAAATTGTTAAAAAATGACATTTATATGACGCACAGGTACGCAGCCTTACGTAAAAGAGTTCCTAAATCAAATAAAAAAAAGACGCAGGCAGGATATGTACGAAACATGGAGGTCGTATATCTTGTAACACTAAAAAGATTTTATTGCGTCAAACTCGTTTCACATACTGCCTGACCATTTACATATTGCGTATCACAGTAGTTAACAACTACTTGCTCACATTACCCTGCAGATGTTGGTACACAAATTTTAGATAAAACTAGTTTACAGTTATACATTATATTATACTAGTCGCCATTACAAATTTTGCACAACGTCGTATGAGAGCAATGATCTCTATTTGATTTTTCTCCTACACTACCTACATAGATTTTCAGCTAACAGTCTCTCCTACCAAGATAAATAAACAAAACTACAAATCAATGTGCGTGAAATCGTGAAATGTCAGAACTTAAGGGAGGACAAAAATCGTGCCCAGCCAGTGATGAAAAAATACAGTTGTAAAAAGAATCCTGGCTCCAAAGAGCCGGGGCTAACGTTCTGAGGGCGATGAATCCAATGATGATAACAGCTCACAGCTGGTGTTCGTTTTTTGCGTAATGCCGTATGAGAGCAATGACCTCCTGACCTCCATACGAATTTTTTTCTCCCGCCAAAAAACAGTGTCATTGTCAAGGAAATGTCTATTAGTGACAGTGAGCCATAGAGCCGTAGAGCGGGATTCGACTGAAGAAACAAAAGATTAGATGATACTTTATGATAGTTGTAATCAGATATATCTTGATCCATGTAGGTAACTGTCGATATTGAAGGCCATGAACAAAGCGAGATTATTTCGAGCTAGTTCGATGTATTTTCCTTATACTAATCGAGGCTTGCTTTCACTTTATTTGCCTATTGTTAGCAGATACCTGATTAATCGTCTCGAATTACATTCACTAAATATAGCCCCTTTATTAACCGAGATAGTCGGCTATCGGTGATATAATGACACACATTCAATGCAAATTTAGAAAAGAATTCTACTAGTTGTATTTATTTGGTCCCATAAGGTCTACTGGTGGTGGAAAGCTTATCGGGTTGAAACAGTCAGAGGCAGTTTGTGAATACCAACTTGCCCTTGAAAATTTTCAAGCTGGCTGCCTTGTATTACTGAAAGCCGAAATGAACAACCATTTAGGTGCAGAGATTTTTCACAGACTGTGCTTCACGGATAGTCTGCCGTCTGCACCGCAGTTTAACGTCCTTTACGAAACACGGCAACACTCGTAAAAAGAAATGTAAAAAACGATCGTATCATACAGTGCAGGACTAGCTGTAGCGTTGGTTGCTAAAACCAGTGATAGTTTGTCCTACAGAATGCTTATTAGTTTCTCGTTCTTTTTCATGAAAAGTTTAAAGTTTAGAATTCAATCAATAAGTTACGAATTAAACAACATTGACTCTATAATACAGATCAGTGCTCTTTATCGATTTAAAAATGATGAAATTAAGAGATACAACCTCCAAGATCAATAACCTCCTCCTTTGTAGGCAAACAGAAAATAAAATATGTTAATTTGAAACTTTGTTATCGTCTCCGTGACGTAGCTTAGCTACTGAGGTGCTACAGGGGACAGTGCACTGAGACCCTCAGTAACCCAATAAACTGACGGAAAAATTCCCAATTCGGAATGTGAGTAAATAGGTTGAGGGTCGCCCGCAGCGAGAGGGCACGGAGAGGGTCTATCTTTATTGGAGTAGTACAGTAGCGCTCACACACACATCCACCGCGTAGCAATTCGTACCAACGTTATTGAATGGTCCCCCGTTCTCTGTCTCTTAGTCAATACTTGGTAAATTCCATGCGTGTTTGTTTGTAGCGTTCTGTACGCAAAGGGTAAAAAACGGGACCCTATTCATGAGTCTTCGCTGTCCGTCATGAGGCTGTATCTCAGGAACCGTGATAGCTAGAGAGCTAAAATTTTCACAGATGTTGTATTTCTGTTATCGCTATAACAACAAATACTAAAACAAAAAAAGGGGGGATTAAGGGCGGCTCCCATATAACAAACATTATTTTTTGTCGTTTTGGCCTCCGTGCGTGAGTTCGACTCTCACTTGGCCGGTATTCTTTATGACACGCGTATCTTTCAAACGGGACGTATCTCTCAGAATGAAAAGTACCTAAGTTCTAATATGTCCTTATGATTCCAAATGATCAACTGGGAATGGGTTAGTTTGGTTCAAGATCCCGGATCAGTTTCGTATCCAGGAACTTGATACGGCATATTATTAAGTTAAATTAGAAGAGGTGCAACGGGCAACGGCACATTTTTCGTGGCACATACGGATACGGCATATTATTTAGTTAAATTAGAAGAGGTGCAACGGGCAACCGCACATTTTTCGTGGCACTTACTGATACGGCATATTATTTACTTAAATTAGAAGAGGTGCAACGGGCAACCGCACATTTTTAGTGGTACATACTGATACGGCATATTATTTAGTTAAATTAGAAGAGGTACAACGGGCAACCGCACCTTTTTAGTGGCACATACTGATACGGCATATTATTTAGTTAAATTAGAAGAGGTGCAACGGGCAACCGCACATTTTTCGTGGCACATACTGATACGGCATATTATTTAGTTAAATTAGAAGAGGTGCAACGGGCAACGGCACATTTTTCGTGGCACATACTGATACGGCATATTATTTAGTTAAATTAGAAGAGGTGCAACTGGCAACCGCACATTTTTCGTGGCACTTACTGATACGGCATATTATTTACTTAAATTAGAAGAGGTGCAACGGGCAACCGCACAATTTTAGTGGCACTTACTGATACGGCATATTATTTACTTAAATTAGAAGAGGTGCAACGGGCAACCGCACAATTTTAGTGGTACATACTGATACGGCATATTATTTAGTTAAATTAGAAGAGGTGCAACGGGCAACCGCACATTTTTCGTGGCACTTACTACGGAGTCACATGATATTGTAAACACAATCAATGCTTAACTAGTTTGTTATGGGTTATGGAACCCTAACAAACTAGTGGGTTTTTTTTATATACATATATTTAGCTCGCCAAATTGACGTCGCCACCAGCCTGATGGTAAGCGATTGGGGGCCAGTCTCATATTTGCGATTGGGGCATGGACCCAAAGGGTAAAAGCGCGACCGTATTTATAAAACTTCGCCGTCCTTCTGTCTTAGTTTCTGCCCATCACGTGGCTGTATCTCAGGAATCGTACAACTGAAATTTTCACAGATGATGAATTTCTTTTTCCGCTATAACAACAAAAATACTAAAATCAGAAAAACTAAACTCGCAAGTCCGGCTTGCATTTCGTCGTTTTTTTTCATGCTCCGCCACTTTGTGACAGGACTTAGATTTGGGGCCATTTCTGGGCAACATCGGCCAAGACTAAATGCATGTGATGTATTTTTGGATGATTTCGTTGAATGTACCGGCAACTAATTAGGGTGCCACTTTGTCATACAACTCGGAAGCGGCCACCTGTAGGATTCGGTCTTAGTGGCATTACCCATCAATATCAAACTCTCATTGAACTATCTGGAGCTCTTAGGTCCTCCAAATCTAGCCTGAGTTTTTTATAATATTTTGGACATTCATACAACATCCTCCAGCCTAGCCCAAATTAAGCTTATATGAGCTTGTGGTATGTGGTCTAGAGTTCTAGACAACCAATGTGTGTCGTGTGTCTTCTCTGCGTTATTCGCAGTGCTGGCACTCGGCAGTGATCTACCGGTGTATTAGCCACAGATACTTACCGAAGCACTCATGTCCGGTAATTATCTGCGACAACCGGTAGGAGACGTTGCTCCAACCACTCGTCCAATACCGGCCTAGCCGCCCCCACTGTGGCGTTTCCTCAACTTGGTTGCTTAAGTCGAAGCTCCGCCAGGAACTCATTACAACTTTTCATTTCTCGGGGAACAGACCTATGGCCCAGCTCTAGCGCCTCCTTGCGCCATTTAAACAATGACGCTAGGACCCTCGCTTCCAGGCCATGCCGCCTCAACAGAGATCGTGGGGTACCCTCATAACACCCTGACGGCCATCGGCTTCAGCGGGCTATGTAATATCTCCACCCATATGGAAGTCCGGTATGGGGCCATGCCCCGCACGATCCCGAGGTACAGTCTCCTGCAGGGAGCTTGTTCTTTCATCATGATAATTAAATGGTCTAGCGTTACACAAACAACGCTCAAAAAAGCTACGAACTCGCCAAATTTAGAACACGTTTGTAGCTTCTTTGAATAGTTCCCCTTCCCTATCATTAGTAGAATAGTTCCGACCCCAATTTTTGCTATAGCTAGGGTCCTTGATTACCTAGCGACACCCCGATTAGTTGCCGAATCCAATACTAAAATATAACTATAATAAGTATTGTGTAGTTCCTCTGTATATAGTACAGGTAGATTTAAAACAGGCCAAGAGCGAGTCGGATTCGTGTACAGAAGCTGCCGTACAAAAAAATTTGTTTTATGGAAACTTTTTTTATGTGAGGGAAAATCTCCTCCTCCTACCGACAGCCTACGGGTGGGGGTCCCGGGTAAGCTCTCGGAAGGATGTCCCAGGACTCCCAACAGACCTACGGCTCCCATTACGGCCTCGCCTAGAAGGGGGGGGGGGGGGGTTGCTAACCCACGTCTTTGGGGGGTTTTCGGGTGTCATCCCGTTTCTTAGGGGGGCGTGCGTCGCTGCCGTCTAGGGCCTTTCTTAAATATTATCGTTATATTATATTTTCCATACCTACCTATACGTCTACGCTATTTACTTCTTAAGGCTTGTATATTCGAATGAGACTCATCTTGAGGTGAACTTTATACTAGGAAATATTCTTGGATTTGATCTGATAAAACTATATTATTGTAATTTATTAGATACCCTTGCTTGCCGACCTTGTAAAACCCTCTTAAAACCCCTATAGAAGATCCCCATACTGTTGGAGTTCGGGAAAACTAATCGTCATATTTATTTAAGAACATCGTGATAAAGCATAGCTAACGTACCAGGTACCTACTCGTAGCTTATAATTATTTTCATCGTTTTGGATCTGAAATAGAAGGGCTTGATTGCGTTAAACTGCACACCGCTCCAGATTTATAGTTTTTGTATTTTAATTTCCTGTTACAGGTACCGTCTTGATAATTTTACTTCCGGTAAATTTATAATCCAATTAGTCTTTAAGGGCCCGTCTGAGACGCTATACGGTTGAAAGAAGATGGCTTCTCTCGACCATTTTTTTCATCAGTAATCGTGTTTTTGGCTTCGTTCGTTATTATTTCATGAAGTGAAGTTGCTTGTGATAAAACGTTAATTTATTAGACCTCACAAGTCCCGAGATCTATATCAAGGTAACACAATAACTCTTAATGCTGAAAATGCATGATTTCATAAATAAGGACGCCTTCTAACCACTGAGAAAACTATAAAGATTATACTAGTCCGGTACGAGAAAGTTATAAAGTTTCTATAATTCTAAAGTTGGTTTTTTTTACAGTGTGTGAGGTAGGTATATTTAATGCTACTGTAGCGTTTTCTAACAGATCTGAGGTCGGGGCTAGGTATAGTTTAGGTATTTGTACGTCAATTCTATAACTGAAAGGATATTGAATTAGAGATAAAAATCTTTGCGCTATGGTGTTAAGCTAATAATTGCCGATATATATTTACATTTTCTAACAATTTCACCCACGGGTTTACCAGTAAATTACAAGAAATGATTTTTAGGGCCTAGCTCAGTGACAAAAATATTACAGTCTATAAAACAAACGTATTGTAACGTGGAATTCATAAATAAATGCACGAAACGAAATTCTAACAAATTACTCCACATACTTTTTTGTTTTCATTAATCTTATCTTTTATAATCGATTACTGCTTAAATAAAATATTAGAGATATTAGAGTTTGTTGCTACTGTTCCTTAAATATCTAACAAGAATAATACAAAAAATTCTAACACATTAGTCAGTGACTTAAAAAATAAAAAGAGTTTTCTATAAAATATTATCCCCGCAGTCTGCGCGGGTAGGGAGGGGTTTCGCAGTGCCAGTCGCTAGGATCAAGTATAAGTATAACCCAGTCGTATCGTCTAAGTAGGTATCGTATTGTTGCGCGCCGCCCGTTTCTTTTCACGCCGCACACTGTTACAATTTTGTACACTTTGTTAGTAGAATTTAAAAAATATGCGATGAAACTATTATAAGAACCAGTAAAATTTTATGCAAACTATTTACATAATAAATTGTTTGTTATTTGTTTGTTTTTATAATGACGTTGCAGTGGTGTAACTAATTAACTGCTAGGCGCAGCTTGTGGCGCAGCGGTCAGGTGACCACAAATATTTTAACTTTCTAGTAATAAAACAGTCAAGTGCGACTGGGACTCACGCACTAAGCGCTTAAAAACTCGCTCACGCTTAAAAACTATTACTATATATCCCACTGGAAAACTGACATCAACGGTATCTTCCCATTCGCCTAACTACACATAGATTGCTACCAGGTGGCAATTGGGAATAAAATTCCCATTTGCCATCAAGTGCGTATTGGGAATTTATTGCCCCCATTTTAACTCTGCGTTGTTGTTTGATTTTCCGATTTCCCTTTCCACTTGAGACGGTCATTATGCGTGAAAAATAGGTTTTATGATAACAGAAGATACTTACCTGGTTAAACTTTTTTGCGGCGTGGTGTTTTATATTTAACAGTCCAGTCTTGATTCTTTCGAATTATTATTATAATAAACAATTTTTTAAAACTAGTTGTCATCTGACTATGCTATGCTTGGGAAAATTTCAGGGATAACTTGTCTACTAATGCCCAAATTAGACTACTCCTAGTATCAAGTATCTCTTAAGTATAGTGTCTCTTAGCCCGACTTTATTTTACTGTTGAGACGCTGGAAAGGCAAACTGCATTAACAGCCAATTTGGTCGAATATGAGTTATATATATCGTTAGAATCGCCTGATTTTTCTCTTTTGAATGGTCTAGGTAACGATTTAATCTGAGCACTTTGGTGGTCGTTCAGACACCGGTGATTTTCGATATTTTAGTATATTTTTGTGTTTTAAATCCACTCAATTTTTGATTTTGGTTCATAAACCGCCCATGACAGCAGCTAAATACTGATAAGTCATTTAGCCTGCACATGATTTAAAAAATCATTATTTTAAAACATTTAGCCATTCCATTTTTAGAAATTTTCACGGCATAAAACATTTTAGTGGTTGGTAATTATTAGAGATGGGCCGAGTGACACTTTTGCCGAGTAACGAGTACCGAGTTTTACTCGGTTCAATTTTTTTCCAACCGAGTACTCGGCCGAGTAACTCGGTTCAATCAAATTCCCGTTTCGGGACTGAAAACAAGTACAAACAGGTTCACGCGGCACGAGCGGCCAACTCGCGTTGGTACACCCCTCACCCCGCCCGCGCCTTTCATCTATAAGTCACTTGCTAGTTTACAAACAAATATGTAATTAGTAATAAATAGGTACTTTTTGATTAACCCTGTTGTATTAATTATCAACCAATCAAATAACTCAGCTTCTAGCAGCCCACTGCTGGAAGTAGGCCTCTTCCAGTTCACGCCACAGTACATAGTCCTGTGCCGTTCGCATCCAGTCCCGGCCTGCGACCTTCACCAGGTCGTCGGTCCATCTGGCGGGTGGACGTCCTACCCTACGTTTATAGATGTGGCCAGCCCATTAGAGCTTATTCTGCGAGCTATGTCGACCACTCCGGTTCTCCGCCGAATAACTTCATTTCGAAGTTTATCCCTTAGAGATACTCTAAGCATGGCTAATTCCATGGCTCACTATGCAATTTTGAGGGCATGGACTAGCCCTACCGTAAGTCTCCACGTCTCGGCTCCATAATTATGACATAACTGATAGTACGCACTGATTATAGACTTTCGTCTTCAGACACTGCGGTATAGGCGAATTGAAAACGCGACGTAACTTGCTGAAGGCTGCCCAGCCCAAACGGATCCTTCTAGCGATTTCCTTTTCCAGGTGCAATGTTTTAATTATATCCACCTAAATATATTGCTTTACTTAAACCGAGTATACTCGGCATTAAAACCGAGTTATTCGGCCGAGTACGAGTATCAAAAAACCCGCCGAGTGCGCCGAGTACCGAGTATAAACCGAGTACTCGGCCCATCTCTAGTAATTATTATAGAATTTCAAAATAAGTCAATTTACTGGTCAATAAATTTTAGTTTATTGTCGTATAAAGCCTTTTACCTTCCTTCTAATTGTAAAAATTAGGACGTTAAACCAATTTTGTCGATGGCCCTTACTAATAAATTGGTCGATAACACAATTTTACCTGAATTTATTTTGATGTGTTTAGAGCACATAAGCTACTCTGCTTAATGCAAAATTCATTTTATTAGTGTGATAAAACCACCAAAAAAGAAAGACAAATATAAAACACTGGCGGTTAGACTATACGTCAAGGTCGTCGTTTGCAGTTAGACCGCGGCTGTTAGCTAAGAGCCAAACGTTCTGTGGGTACTTCAGCCACATATACGGTATAAAACTGGGAGACTACACCCATTGTCACTAGTCATAATTGACTAGTGACAACGGGTGTCATCTTCCACGATTATAACGAATGCTAATTTCTGGACATTTGCGAAGGCGAATATCTGCAGCCGATATTTGCACAAATGCGAAAACCTACTTATTGAATTCCAAATTTGCGTCATTTCACTTCACACGTTACAAAAATTGATTAAATTATAAAAGTATATTTATTAGTATTGCAGCTAACGGGATATTTTCCATGTTAATATTTGATATTTCGGCATATGGTCAGTATGTGCATCTTTATCACAAACGGTCCACTGAATCTGTTCATAAATACCATAGATGTGTTCAAAGAAAAATAACAAACAATATAAAGATAAGAAGAAATAAACACATTCAAAGACGAATACAGAAATGAAAGTAGATTGCGGACGTTCTTCGTGGGGCTAAAAAGCAGCCACACGCAGCAAGACCTATGAGACGTTTTTAAGGTTAACATCTGCAAACATAGCGTAGCGTCTTACGATCTGGTTAATATAAAAAACCGCAATCATTAAAGTAGAACACCTACGATGCAATATCCAGTCTTTCTAGCCCTGCAAAACAGCAGGACCAAATGGCGCAAGGAGGCGCTGTAGCGGGGCCACAGGCCTGCGTCTCGAGAAATCGAGGCTCAGCGGTCCCAGCTCCACCAGGAAACCATGGAGACCTGGAAGGTGCGACTTGAGCAACCAAAGGGGGATTCGCCGCAATCGCGGTGGTCAGACCGGTCATGAACAAGTTGCTGGAGAAGAGCCATGGTGCTCTCTCCTGCCGGTTGTCACAGATACTTACCGGCCACGGGAGCTTCGGTAAGTATCTTCGGTAATGCACGGTGTGGGCGCAATAGCGCCAGGTCCTCGTGGCAGGTCTGGACGTGGACACTCTCTTGCTGGAGACGATGGTACGAGCCATGATCTCCAGCGGGAGTAAGTGGGACTGCGCTGCCTCTTTGCTTGCTCACCGTCCTTACAGAAGCAGGCCCTAGACGACAGCGTGATGTGAGGGATTCATGCACGCCGCCAAAGATGCGGGATAGCACTCAAACCCCCCGCCCCCTAAATGAGGCCGCAGTGGTAGCCGTAGATTTGTTGGGAGTCCTGGGGTATCCTTTCGAGGGCTTACCCGGGGCTCCCAACCGTAGGCTGTTAGGCATAATACCAAAGCAGTTCGCGTTAGGGTACTTCTTTGACGTCAAGGAATCTTCAATTCTCCGGTATTAATAGAAACTACCCTAAACTGCGAAAAAAGTGACAAAGACATAAAAATGGGTGAAACAGAAAATGCTGAGACACCGGCTGATGGAGTCAGAGATGGCAGCCGTAACTTGCACGATACACGTGAGTAAGGGAGGATACCTATCGCTACTTATGTGATGTCTGGTAATAAGATGAATAATAATGAAATTAAGAGGATGCTCATAATAATATACACATAGGTATATTCCGACTTTGGGGAACTCTTTGTTCTCTCTGAAGAAGGCTCTGGCACAATGTGAAGAGACGAACCTAAATTAAGATAATGCAAAGCAGTGCTGAACCAGTGAGACTGAACAACAACGCTCTGGAAGTGGTCCAAATAATAAAAGAAATGGTGTCAATGTGTGAAATCACCGTAATATACACATAGGTATATTCCGACTTTGGGGAACTCTTTGTTCTCTCTGAAGAAGGCTCTGGCACAATGTGAAGAGACGAACCTAAATTAAGATAATGCAAAGCAGTGCTGAACCAGTGAGACTGAACAACAACGCTCTGGAAGTGGTCCAAATAATAAAAGAAATGGTGTCAATGTGTGAAATCACCGCAATCACTGAGAGCGCGCAAATAATTTACTACCAAACAAACTCGGGAAAGGCAACCATATACAGCGACAGTGAAGTGGCATTGAAATTTAAGTAAGAAAATAATAACATCAGCAATCGTGAAGGAATATAGAAAGTCACTTGACATGTTGGAGGAAAATACCGAAGTATACGTACATAGATGGAACCTAGGGAATTTCGGGTGACGAAACAGTAGATAATCTAGCCCCAGAGGGACCAGATGAATGCTTGGTTGAACCTAAGACTGAACTTCCCATCGCTCATAAAATCACCAAGGGCGTTATCAGCAGGAGCATAATGACAACGAGAAGTTTAATCTCAGATTGAGATTTTCAACGGGAATGAGATAGTCAAAGCTAACAAGAGGAAATATGAGGCTAGTTAACGAGATAATTACAGGACATTGTAGCCTGAATAGTACTTGACAGTACTGGTTAAGAGTGATGGATTACCCCTCACGACCGATATGCTGAAGACCAGTCTCAACTTATGGCTGAGTATAAAATAATTTCAATTAGCAGATCTAACATTATGGGTACGACAAGAAAAAACCAAGAAAATTTCCAGTATCTGGATGGGTCAGATAGTACGATCCTGTTAATAAACGAGAATTTGACCAGACGCCGTGAAAACTACTGGAATACTCATACTCATCTTTAGGGGAAGTCTGGGGAAACCGATTGTGTGGTGTTACACGCACAAAATAAAGCTTTTCCATTTTAATAACAGGGATTCATTTCAGAATCGTGTAGTTTTATTTTTATGATAATCCATAAAGTTACGCTCTTGATTTTTAAGAAAAATCAGTATACAAATATAATGTAATTTGAAGATTATTTTACCGATCACTTCCATAAGTCATTCATATTGGGAGATAATACTAAAAGTCTAGGAGTGACTTAACGTTTAATGCCGGATAAGATAATCTGGCTGTCATCGTTTGACTTGATTCAGCCCGATAAAACATTTTACTTTGATGTGAAACTATGCTGAACAGAATATAAAACATTTATCTAGTTCGTTTTATACAGCAATTTGATCATTCAAACGTCTTTAGCGAACCGCAATGAGGATGTTACAGTAACTTAAGTCATTTTTACCTTACCAAAATTATGTTGTGCATTGTATTATCTCCAATATATTAGGAAGGTGGATACATACATTTTTTTATTTATATACATTTCATAGTAAACGTTATTTTATAATAACCATTCTGATTTACAATGGGATTACTCAAGTGGTTAATTAGTTATAATTTTTTTTGCAAAATATGAAACTTTAAATGCCTCTCCTGAACAATTCATATAATGGTCGTTAATGCAATTAGCCTTTCCAGCGTCGATATCGCTACTATACGTGCCAATTTGAAGAACTGAGATCGTAAAGGAATTAGTAAACAATAGACTAACATTATCATTTCATTGTGCAGTCTCAAGTGGAATCGGAATCGATCGATCGAATAATAATAACCGACGAGAGACCGTCGACTGCGCATGCGTACCACGGCTGCGCGCCGTCGCGTCGATGTCTCTCGCGCCGTTTTGAATTATGTTCGCGCCAATTTAAAGTTTTTGTTATTATATTACATATTTCTTGACTAATGTGTTAGAATTTTTTGTATTATTCTTGTTAGATATTTAAGGAACAGTAGCGACAAACTCTAATATCACTAATATTTTATTTAAGCAGTAATCGATTATAAAAGATAAGATTAATGGTAACAAAAAAGTATGTGGAGTAATTTGTTAGAATTTAGTTTCGTGCATTTATTTATGAATTCCACGTTACAATACGTTTGTTTTATAGACTGTAATATTTTTGTCACTGAGCTAGGCCCTAAAAATCATTTCTTGTAATTTACGGGTAAACCCGTGGGTGAAATTGTTAGAAAATGTAAATATATATTATATCGGCAATTATTAGCTTAACACCATAGCGCAAAGATTTTTATCTCTAATTCAATATCTTATCAGTTATAGAATTGACGTACAAATACCTAAACTATACCTAGCCCCGACCTCAGATCTGTTAGAAAACGCTACAGTAGCATTATATATACCTACCTCACACACTGTAAAAAAAAAACAACTTTAGAATTATAGGAACTTTTGAACCTTAAAACACTGGTTACGTCCGCACAGGCAGGCGGCTTGCTTGGCGCCTAGCGCCTAGTGGCTTGCATCCTGGCTACTTGCTAGGATACACGGTGGCCGCACTGAAGGTGGTTTGCGTGGTGGGTCGCTAGGTGCTTTGGTCATTTGCTTATCGGCACGTTGAAGAGATTTCACTTTCAAAAAAAGATATATACTGCTCTATATTGGGTTCATACATATGATCACGCCTTTTATCCAAGAAGGGGTAGACAGAGGCATTTTAGATGCCCACATTTCACCTTTGAGATTTTGTCCCACGTAATAGGTGGTGAGCCGTATTGCCATGTTGATATGGACAGGCGCAGGCAAGGACTGCCAGCAGTGCCAGCTGTTAAAAATTTTCAAGCCGCCTAAAAAGGCCCTCAACTTGGCTTAGGTACTGCCTCGACTGCTATTTTACTGGCAACCGGGACCAAGGACTTTTCGAAGCACGGAAAATAAATGTCACACAGTGGTCACGAGACGGTCACCCATCCATGAACGGCCACAGTAAATGTTGCTTACTACAGTGATCGTTTACACAACACTGAGTCCGCGGGGCCACGAGCGCTTCATATTGGGTTCATGACATAAATAAGACACGGTCAAGTCATGGGGATTTTTTTGTTCTATATAAGCAATTGCATAATTTTCACTAAAAAATTACGAAGATTTGCGTATGGCCAGAGACACATTTGATCTACTTCTCAGTAAAGTTAAAGGAAAATTAACTCATTCGGATTCTCATCTATTTATGACTACCTAGCTGTGTCCGCGACTTCGTCCGCGTAGAATGTAATGAAAAAAATTAGTTTATTTAGTTTTTTTTCTAAAATAAAAGAATTTTTCTAAAATAAAAGTAGCCTAAGTTACTACTACAGTGAAAGTCCCGTCCAAATCGGTCCAGCCGTTCCAGAGATTAGCCGGAGGCCAGAACAAACAGACAGACAAAAAATTTAAAAGTATATATTTTGGTATGTGTACCGTAATACATTCATATGCATGCAGTAGAAAGCGGTTATTTTAATATTACAAACAGACACTCCAATTGAATTTATTTGTATGTATGGATGCGATCAATATTTCGTATATTTTTTTCTTCAAAATGCCTCGCGCCTGGCGACAAAAAACCAACATGTTTGTTTACTTGGATACACGCTAAGCTACTCGCTAGGCGCCAAGCGCGCAGTGCGGCCGGTCGCGAACATTCAAGTATGTCCGTTTTACTAAGCGACTCGCTAGGCGCTAGGCACCAAGCAAGCCGCCTGCCTGTGCGGACGTAACCTTATTAGTTTTACTGGACTATACATTCCGCATGGAAAATATAGACACAAACAACACATAATGAATGGAAAGAAAATGATACAGCTCACACTTAAGAGTATATATTATTGTAAAAGGTATAATACGAGTACATACCTACTGTAAGCAGACACAGCTTGATGATGAATAATAAATAAATAAACCGGCCAAGTGCGAGTTGGACTCGCCCATGAAGGGTTTCGTAGCAGCGAGTAACATAATATAAAAGTTCTTGTGGTTCGCTGTAACTTTGATTGATGTTTTAACACGTTCGCAGTGGTAGTGATTTTTCTAACCAAAAATTATGACGTATTAAAAAAAACTACCAGCTCTATCTCATTCAAACCAATTTTCGTTGGTAGTTGTACATCATATATTTTTTTTAGATTTATCATACTCTTAGTTTAGAAGTTAGAGGCGGGGGGGGACACACACATCTTTCCACTTTGGAAGTGTCTCTTGCGCAAACTATTCACTTAAGGAAAAAATGATTTTAGGAACCTCAATTGCATTTTTTGAAGACCTATCTATAGATACCCCACAGGTATGGGTTTGATGAAAAAAAAATTTTGAGTTTCAGTTCTGAGTATGGGGAGCCCCAAAATTTACTGCTTTTTTCTAGTTTTATATAAGAATCTTAATGCGGTTCACAGAATACATCTAGTTACCAAGTTTCAATAGCATAGGCCTTATAGTTTCGGAGAAAAGTGGCTGTGACACACGGACGGACAGACAGACAGACATAATGAATCTATAAGGTTTCCGTTTTTGCCATTTGGCTACGAAACCCTAAAAATGGCGTATAGGGTGCATATCGGGTCACGCACAATATCGGGATACCGTAGGCTAGAGGCTAATTTGTACGAAATATAATGATCCACGAAAACTCATGTGATCAAATGACACGGTTGACACACAATTTGAGTAGGTAACGTGTGAGCGCTCTAATCTTTCATAAGCAATGCTTCGTGACTGCGAATATTGGAATCTTATTATCCCTCCCTAATAAATTGCTTTTCCTTTCGCTAATCTGTAAGCTTAAATGGAATTCCATCTATACCTATATGAATAAGTGAAAGGAATGTACCCCTTTTTAAAAAAACCGGCCAAGTGAGAGCTGGACTCGCCCATGAAGGGTTCCTTAGCAGCAAGTAACATAATATAAAAGTTTTTGTAGTTCGTTGTAACTTCCACTTTGGAAGTGTCTCTTACGCAAACAATTAAGTTTAGAAAAAAATCATGTTAGAAACCTCAATAGCATTTTTGAAGACCTATCTATAGATACCCCACACGTATGGGTTTGAAGAAAAAAACATTTTTCAGTTTCAGTTCTGAGTATGGGGACCCCCAAAATTTACTGCTTTTTTTAGTTTTATATAAAAATCTTAATGCGGTTCACAGAATACATCTACTTACCAAGTTTCAATGGCATAGGTCTTAAAGTTTCGGAGAAAAATGGCTGTGACACACAGACAGACAGACATGACGAATCTATAAGGGTTCCGTTTTTTGCCATTTGGCTACGGAACCCTAAATACTTAAAGTGAACGGATGAAATTGTGTGGCGCAGTTAAAATACTTCTGAAAGATGGAGAAGTGGCAGTTTTTTAAAGGACTACTAGGAACGACTCGGCGACCAAGAGTCTATCGGTAGTAGAGTAGCACAACTCCCCCAGAGAGAAAGGGGAGTGGTCGCTACTCCGTTGCCCAGGATGCACCCACCACGAGGGGTATTCGAATCATTGGGGTACCGAAAATGTTAGTGAGACCCGTCTGTAGCATTGTGAACATATCCTTAAATATTTATTTCTAAGTTTAGGTGCTATGCACCGCCAGGATTATTTCCAAGGGGTGCATCTGCATCCAAGATTACTGCGTCTAAGTATAATATAGGTACTTAAATAGTCAGGGTCTGTCGTAATGAATGGATAACCCGTAACCTGGAGTTGGTACGGATGTTAGGCTGTAAGAAAATCGAATCTTCTTGCCAGAATTGTCAACCATATGAAAATGGCGTAGACTTTTATACTTTTTTATAAATTTCCCAGATTTTTTTATTCATTCCGTGGCCATTTCATCAAATTTAGGTATTCCTATGTGAATTTTTCAGTATTACACTCACTACACGGTGAAATGTGGGCCGGTATAGGCCTCTGCCTACCCCTTCGGGGATAAAGGCGTGAGTATATGTATGTATGTATGTACAAACTCATTTTAAAGCTACAGACAAGCAGAAACCAGTGCGCAGCCATGGCCAAAGGTTGTCCACAAGGGGGCGTGGTCCCACCACTGCTAAAGAACCTTGTTGTAGACGACCTAATAACCAATCAATCAATCAATTTAACCTAGAACAGTCCCTATATACATGGATGTGGAACAAGCCATAGCAGATGGTAAAATTAAATTATGGAGAAAAACGGATCTGTTTACAAAGCACGACTGGTATTTTAAAATCCAAGGCCAACTTCAAATCAAGTGAGAAGCTGCGTTTATTTTATCTTCTAGTGATCTTGTGTATACACGGTGTTTGTCAAGCCGCCACTAGCTGGTAGCAGGGTTCCATACCTATCGATTTAACCCCCATGTATGACATGTATGACCCCCATGTATGTGGACACGTAATTATAAAAAATAACGAAAAAAATTATATCTCGAAAACTACAAAAAATCGTAGAACATACATGGGGGTTAAATCGATAGGTATGGAACCCTGCTACCAGCTAGTGGCGGCTTGACACCCTAAAAGAAACTCCCAGTATAATATATATTTTTAATGAATTGTATTAAAATCACTTTCAGTCAAGCCAACATTTTATCGATTTGCGGTGTAGACTGAACACTAATTTGCCCATAAGCACAGTAAATATTTCGAAAGACGACGAGTTCTGGACTACGAGGATGGAACCTAAATTGTTAAATTTTTACTACTAATGTCTGTTGCCCAAAATGATTGCGCCCAGAAAGAGCCGATAAAATAAAATAAAATAAAATTAATTCCCTTTGAACTTAAAAAAAAATAGGTTTGTCAACATTTTTGGGACTCTACTGGGGGTTCGGAAATGCTACAAACTGAGAAGAACACCCCAAGAAACTCAGTTCGGTCCAAAGATTTCTATATAAATATAGAAGTCTTTGGTTCGGTCCCTCCCAAAATTCATCTTAGTAGGTATCTAATAATCGATCAATGCCGATACGGAATGGCTTTTTCTTGGCGGTGTGCATTGTTATGCACATACCTCTTAATAAATATTTGGTTGTTGTAAATGAAAAACACCTACTATCAATTAAGATTAGATTTAGATCCCATAGCTCAAGCTTATAGCTTAGTTTGGGCTGATGATGTTGTGTGAGAATATCCAACAATATGTATTGATTATTTATTAAAAATATTTTAATGTTCCTGCCAGCACTGAATCTGCAGTACCTAGGCAGCAAAACATCGGACCATGCCAAGCGTCTGCGCATTGCTACGTTAATATTATTGTTTTTAACTATGTATGTGTATTGTCAAATTTAAATATTTATAGTGTAAAATGTCCATTAATTTCTACAATTTTCGTATATTTAGATACTTTAAAAATATACTTATGGACCGTTTTCATGTATGTGTGTATTATATACTATACTATCTTCAGGCCAAATCCCTTGCGGGGTAGGCAGAAAGAACCGAGCGCCACACGGCACGCTCCATACACACCTCACTTGCTTCTTCAACTTTCATTTTTCTTTTCATGCATGCACGGTCGGTTCCTTTGGTTCGGTATTTCTAATTGCAATATAGATTATAGTTAGGTAAATAAATGTCAACTTTGTTAATTTTATGATGTCTGTGTCTATCACCACTTAATATCAATCAATTTGCAATAAAATAATCAAAAATTAGTAACTAATATTACAAACATAAAAACTAAATTAAAAGATTGAACGCTTAGACTAAGAATATGACACCGGTAATACATCAAGGAAAACAAAAGTATCAAACTTGTTGGTAACAACAATTGGCACTATACGGCTATGTGCGCCGCGACGCGCTGATTTCTTACGATCGTAAAGAAATTTGAAAACCGAATTTACGCTCTTAAGACGTGTATTATTTAATTTTAGTACAATTTAAGATGTTTTCAAAGTTGAACATTTTCAAAATCGTCATTTTTAAACTTTTTTAATTTTATTTTTTTCTTAGTGTCAACTTTTGATCATTTACTGTGAAAATAAAAAGTACGGTGCTGTAGCTGCTCATGATCTTTATAAATTGTCCAGTATGTGTAGATTTTAAAAAGGTATCATAATGTGTACTCTACAATCAATATTATGTTACAGGAGTAAAATCAAATATCAAGGACAGAATTTAAAAAATCAAATAATGTTAATTAATGGTTATCAAACTTCGTCATAATGATTTATTCACCGAGATACTTTACACAAACACTATCGGGCCATTATGTAATAAAGATATTCAGAAGAAAACCAGGTTGCTTTTAGAAAAAAAAATCATAGCTCGATGATTATTATGTAATATGTGTTAATATCTAAAATTGTAGTGCTCTCATTGTTGAAATATCGACAAGTTTATTCGAAATTTAAAACAAGCAAGAAATATGTATCGACAAGTTTATTCGAAATTTAAAAAATAACTTAGTCGTTGTTACCAGGCATTATGCACATTGTCCCTTTCCCAATCACGGTGTGTGAAAAGGTTAGCATATTTTTGCTGTTTGCGCGCTTCTAATTGATTTTTTTAATAATTACAATATGTCATTGTGATTTTCACCATCGCATGTGCTCTTGTTTTCATTACTTTCGACTAATTTGTTACTGCTTTCTAATATCGGACTTTGATTTACCTTGTGATTTGGACTTGTTAACCTGGTGATACTGACTTAGCTCTCATTTATGGACATTGTTTTGTGCTATCGATTGGACTTGTTGTTTTGGAAAAGTTTGTGTATCATGCCTTATCAATACACACCGGCCGAATACGCAAACATGCATTACATTTATGGCTTATGTAATGGCAATGCTAATAGAGCAGCTAGTGTTTATCGTGAAAGATATCCAAATGTTAGACATCCTGATTACTGTGTCTTCATTAGAACGCACAATGCATTTATGGAAGGACGATTTCCTGGGACCGGCATAGGTGGAGCCAGTGCAGGACGACCTCAACGACACAATTCAGCTGAGGTACTTGAAATAGTCGCCGAAGATCCTAGTACGTCCATAAGTATTATTTCACGGCGTACCGGGATACCTCAAAAATCCGTACACAGAATATTAAAAAGGCATGAATTATATCCCTATCATTATCAAAGGGTCCAAACGTAAATGCCAAGGGACGCTGCTGCGAGAATAACGTTTTGTCGCACAATGCTGCGAAAGATGAGGGAAGACCAAAATTATTTTGACAAAATTTTATGGAGTGATGAGTCAACGTGTCGAAAAGATGAATTTTTGAACTTCCACAACTTACACAGCTGGCAACTTGATGACAAGCAATCCAAGACTGATACGTGAAGACCGATCACAGTATCAATTTAAAATAAATTTATGGACTGGCATTATTAACGGACAAATCATTGGTCCATTTGAGTTGCCGGCAATATTAAATGCGGATATGTATTTGCATTTTTTAGTAAATACTTTACCTGGATTACTGCAAGACGTTCCACAGGAGATACAAAACGAGATGTGGCTACAAAATGATGGGTGTGCAGCACATTGCGCTGTTCGTGTAAGGGAACATTTAAATAATACGTATCCGGATAGATGGATAGGGCGATTGGGTCCAATTTTATGGCCTCCACGTTCGCCAGACCTTAACCCTTTGGATTTTTTTTACTGGGGCTGTATGAAAGAAAATGTGTACAGCAAAGCAATAAATACTGTGGAAGAATTGCGTGCGCGCATCCAATTAGCAGCAAGAAAAATTGAAGAAGCCGGTTATGCGCGCCAGATTAAAAGATCTTTTATTAGGCGATGTAGAGCCTGTATTGCAGCCGGCGGAGGACACTTCGAGCATTTAATTTAAGTTATGAAATACATTTTTTTCACTAAAAGCAACCTGGTTTGCTTCTGAATATCCTTAATAGTGGCCCGGTAGTGGGTGTGTAAAGTATCTTGGCAGAATAAAATTTTAAAATCGTTTCATAACATTACTTGAAAAATTAAAATTCTGTCCTTGATATTTGATCTTACTCCTGTAACATAATATTGATTGTAGAGTACACATTATGATACCTTTTTAAAATCTACACATACTGGACAATTTATTAAGATCATGGGCAGCTACAGCACCGTACTTTTTTTTTCACAGTAAATGATCAAAAGTTGACACTAAGAAAAAAATAAAATTAAAAAAGTTTAAAAATGACGATTTTGAAAATGTTCAACTTTGAAAACATCTCAAATTGTACTAAAATTAAATAATACACGTCTTAAGGAGTGTAATACTGAAAAATTCACATAGGAATACCTAAATTTGATGAAATGGCCACGGAATGAATAAAAAATCTGGGAAATTTATAAAAAAGTATAAAAGTCTACGCCATTTTCATATGGTTGACAATCCTGGCAAGAAGATTCAATTTTCTTACAGCCTTAACATCCGTACCAACTCCAGGTTACGGGTTATCCATTCATTACGACAGACCCTGTACATATAGTATTCTATGCCTGCCAGAACATTTTTCTCTTTTAGGGGGTGCGAGTGCTACATGACCCTCTTCCATCCCACTACTAATTAAAAATTAACTATGTCTGTGTAACGCTTTCACGCCTGTTCCAATGAACGGGCTCCTATAAAAATTGGTACAGAGATATGACAGCGTTTGTGAAGTATTTAAACAGGTTCTATTACATAATATTTTTATATAAAACAGTACAATCTCAGCTTGGTTTAAGGCTAGATGGCGCTGTATATATCCGAAATAAGGTTTCAATTGCAAATAATTTATTCTCTACATAAATACTTTTGCCTGTAAGGTGATACGTCACTTGCACCTATACGAGACTGCGATAGTGATAATAAATAATAATATATATTTATTGATAAAACTAATGGTGATTAAATTACCTACAGCAATATGGCTGATCGAATTACAATAACCATGGAAGTTCAATGTCCTTACAAGACATTTATTTGAAACAGTTATTTACTTTGAAATTTAAATTCGGCACTGATACTTTAATATTGACTCGAGCAATTTTATATGTAGCTCGGGAAAATTATAGCCGATGTCAAGCCATGGGGATATCAGCCATCATTATTCTCTCGAAAATAGTTAAATATTTTTGGGTTTTACATGACATCTCATACAATTTTTGAAGTAATACTTCTTTAGGCGCGACTAGGGCAGTAACTCAATTTTTTTTTCTGACGGAAGTAACGCTATTTGAATTTTGAATGGCGGAAACGTAGTTAGCTATTCAAAATTCGAATGAATGATATTAATATAACATTTGATGCCGTCAATGGCAAAGAAGTTTCACTTCATCGCGCGTAAAGGTTACACGCACACACTTTGTTTTTGTGTATCGTAATAGAACATTTAAATCAGTGCTATTATATTTTCAGGGTGTCCTTCGGCAGTTCCAAGGGATCAATGGTCGAGACCCTGATCTACGAGAGCCCCCTACAGGAGGAGCCTGAGAGCAGCCCGCCGCCGAGGGTGCAGGAGACAGCGTTCCCTTACACGCCCGTTGAAGACGAGTACGTTATATTCGTTTGAGTATGTTTATTATTCATTTTCGTTTCGTATTAGGGCGAACGTCGGTTTTTTATGCGAATTTCTTTTATTATTTTTTTAAGATCATTTATTATTTTTGGTTTGGTTGTCATTGGAGGATAAAGGGAACCTACACAATTTCCTTGAGGAGTTCTATTCGTTATTCCTCAGTTACAATAAATTTAAAGAGCCCAGGCCCACCAGACATAGATAAACTACTTTCTAAAGGTTGTTTTTTACTTGAAAATTCGTCGTTTGCATATTAGAATACAGTTTTAGGTTACTATTCTAGATTTTTAATCGAACGAATGGAATACTCCATGGCACAAGCATACAGCCGTAGCATAGCACTGCAAGATGTAGGTACAGCTTGGCAAAAAAGTCTAGAAATAGAACTAATATTTTGCTGACTGGCTACATTGTCAAAAAGGTTGCAAGCTCTAGGTATGAATTTTGTGTCTGGGGGATATTTGGCACACGGGATTGGTCAGGCTGAATAAAAATACATTACGAGTAGAAATAACCCACTAAAAAGATTCTCGTAAATAACAGCCTTTAGAAAATAGCATGAGAATGATTTTTGCAGAGCTTTAAAGCGTCTTGTTGAAATAGGTATCTACCTTATGGTCCATCGAAAGTCTTCAGCGGTGAAGGAAATTATTTTATACATATAACTATATCACGACATAAACCACCGTAACTTTTTTCTGCGTAAGCTTAGAATATAATTTTTTTTACCGCTTCAAGGGACTGTACTGTTTCAGTTTTTTTTAGTTTCAGACTGTTTCAGTCCGATACTTCCACGCGCTCACGAGATAAAGGGTCTTGACAGACAGACAGGCAGACAGACGGGCGAACAAAAAAAAGGTTTTATTAGGTTTCCGTTTTTATTTTTGAGGTTCGATGCCCTGAAAACTACCTTTAAAAAATAACATTATGTTTGGCGGGCCTGGGCTCTCACTCTGCGATTGTGCGTTAGGATTGATTTGATCAAGTATCTGTTGTGGGTTCCTCTCCCTTCCCTCCTTTTAACATTTTATTTCATTTTTGAAGAAGCAGAGTGATAATTTCATTTTTCATTCCTACTCACATTTTTCATGAACCAATAAATTATTGACCTACCAATGGATGTCAGGTATAATGGTTGACATTATTTGACCCAGTGACTTCACAAATTCAAATAGGCATTCGCTTATTAAGGACATTTGAACGACATGCGCAAGAGTTCTTTTACGTGACGTAATACCAATATTTTTCATTATTTTCGAGCCAAAATCCTGATAAAAATTTCTTACATAAATAAAAACAACAGGTTGCACTTCGGGAGTGCCGGCAGAAGTGAAAACTTGAATATTTTAACGTTATGCATTTTGGAATTTTTATAGAATATTTTGGCACGAATTGCTTTTATTTGTCACTAGCTGAACCCGCAACTTCGTTTACGTCACATAAGATGTGTGTAAGGAGAGGCATTTCTTCAGCAGACTCATCAACCATTGTGTGAAACTGCCCTGTTTGCTTAATCATAAAAGAGCTTAAAGATTAAGTCTATTCTAAAACAATTACTATCTATTTTAACATTTATTTTAATATTTCTATTTTAACTATAGGCTATTTTAACATTTCAGTCCACGCCTTCTAATTATTAAGCTCTTTTATGATTAAGCCAACACGCCAGTTTAATTTACCCATTTTTAGATTCATATGTCTATGTACGATTCTTTAAAGTGATATAATTTTATTTATAAACCGATTGACATGAAATAAACACTAAATGTTAAGTGGAGCAAACCTCAACGCAATAAAGAAAACCGCATTGCAATCGGTTAAGCGGTTACTGAGATTAGCGTGCACAAACGTACAGACAAACAGATATACAGACATGGATACAGACAAACAGACAAAAATTCTAAAAATCATTGTTTTGGGTTCTATTGCGTTCATAAAGCCCCCCTATAATATTTTTTCTTATTTATCTTCCATGTACAGACCGCGACTTGTTACGATTTTATTATTGTAGATATTGATTGATTGATTATAAGTACTATCGTTTATGTGGAACCTAATAGCACAGAACACATATAGGTACCTACTCCCAGAGACAATATTCATAAACCTACTTATTGCGCGTTTGTATAAATTAAAATATGACAATTTATATTTACATATTACAGTACCTAATTACTTATTGTTATTACATTCAAAATTTAACACCAGAACTTACAATATCTATTGTCAATGTATGTAATACCTCCGTTTTAGGAATTTTCGATCAGGATCACGTGTCATAACGCGAGTTACCTACCTAAATATTTTTTTTACCATTCCAAGTAGTGCACAACGCTCTGTTTAAGAAGTTTTTACTCCAGATTTTTTTTAATGAAGATGGTAGGTTCCTAAAGACAATAAAACTTTCTTTAAGCGTGTAAAGAAAAGCTGTTAATTTGGGATCACAAACAAACACTTCAATGTTATTTAAGTCGACGACCGAGCAATATAAACCGATTGTGTCTGCCGAGTTGTTAACTAGTCACCTTCACAGAGCAAGGTGTGCACTGCATTGAACAGCATAGACTCCCCCTGGCTTCCGCAATCAATAAAAAACATCAAGACCATCTCCCCTCTTTATTTTTCTTTACGTAACAGTGCTCTATCTATCTATATAAATCATCTACTTACAATATTTTGTTATTTAACATGCCTGTCTCAGAAAATGACGAGAAAGAAGCTCAAATGAAATCAGTTTTTGTCGGTCATAGGTCATAATTAGTGAGAATGTGTTATACATAATGCATATTATTACTCTGTTGGTATTAATTTGATCAATAGCATCAGAAACGGAGGGTAGCGTGTCAATAAAACGGCAAAGATCACGTTTGTTACAGGGGTGTATGGGAGCCCCCTAAACTTTTTTTTCTGTTTATAATATTGGTTGCAATAGCGGCAACAGAAAGAGGCCCCACGGATGGACCAATTTCGATGCAAATTTTTGTTTGTAAGCGGGTAGTTTCGATGTGAACGGTATTAGGTATGGTTCTTAGACATAAATCAATACATATAATAAAATCGTAACAAGTCGCTGTCTGTACATGGAAGATAAATTAGAAAAAATATTATAGGAGGGCTTTATGAACGCAATAGAACCCAAAACAATGATTTTTAGAATTTTTGTCTGTATGTCTGTATATGTTTGTCTGTAAGATTGTGCAAATCTTACAGACAAACAGATAGTTTCGATGTGAACGGTATTAGGTATGGTTCTTAGACATAAATCAATACATATAATAAAATCGTAACAAGTCGCTGTCTGTACATGGAAGATAAATTAGAAAAAATATTATAGGGGGCTTTATGAACGCAATAGAACCCAAAACAATGATTTTTAGAATTTTTGTCTGTATGTCTGTATATCTGTTTGTCTGTACGATTGTGCACGCTAATCTCAGTAACCGCTCTTTTATGATTAAGCAAACAGGGCAGTTTCACACGCTGCTTGATGAGTCTGCTGAAGAAATATCTCTCCTTTCATACACCTTATGTGACGTAAACGAAGTTGCGGACTCAGCTAGTTTTGCATATTTTTGAAGATTTCAAGTGGCCAGCTACCTATTACGGTTTATAAGATGCAGCCAGGTGACAGACAGGAGAAAATAACAATCTCAGCAATAGGGTCCCAGAAATAAGAGTCACTATAATAGGGTCCCATATTCATCCGTTCAGCTACGGAACCTTAGTTAGGTTCAGTCATGGTTGATGTCCATTTAGGAATTTAGGATTCGGTAAGTTCTTTGGACCGCAACGCCTATAAGATCATGACTCAACGTATTGACTATACGTTGTAAAGTAATTGTATGAGGGGAAAAGTTTAAAGTGTTAAGTTAAACTTTTCCCCTCATACAATTTTAACCCCCGACGAAAACGAGGGGTGTTATAAGTTAAACGTGTATAATCTGTGTCTCTAATGTGTATCTGTCTGTCTGTAGAACCATAGCACGCTACGCACGGATCATTTTTTGAGATGGTTCTATAAGTAGGTACCTCTACCTACTAATATTCCGTAAATTTTATTAGGAGTTGGATATTCTGCAGACTACTGGATACATCAGCTAGTTCCAGGTTACTGTGTCCATCATTATGGCTGTTGATATTCAAAATTCATATACCTACCTATCTATCTAAGAACCTTATTACAGGTGGCCTACCATAAGCTCTTAAAACAGGCCAATATTAGCCGATAATTGAACGGACGTCTTATTTCGTACCATAAACGCGATGAACAGCAGGCGAGTTAGCGATTGCCGGTCAGACGTCACGTGATTGAGCATTTCAGCGGCTTGGCGTTACCATGAAGTGATTCTTGACCAATTTACTACCGACAACTGAGCTGCCGCGCTGTCGCATTTAGCAGGCGTACAAAAGTAACTTTAATTGAACTGTTTTCTTTAATTTTACTTGAAAAACTAATGTTTTGATTAATTTGTGTTTACAATACTACACTGATATCATTAATGATTAATCTAAACACTAAATTTCACTGTATTTGCCACTATTCTAGATGTGTGATGAAGATGAAATACCTATTAGATTTTCAGAGGATGATTTTAAAATCTCGAGAAAGAAAACGAGTAATAAATCAAAGGTTGTCTAAAAACTGTGGACTTACTTGAGTTGTGCAAAAAGAAAAACATTTTATTCCATAATGTAAGTACACACAATGTCACAATGAATTACGTACGGATGCGACCGGCACTAACTATGATGATTGTACACAAACAATAAAGCTTTAGGGGCTAGAGAATTTCAATAACAAGGTACACCAAAACTTCACAAAAATAATCCACGGTTTTAAACAAACTCCGTCGTACATTCCAATCGTCAATATAAGTCAAAATGTCGTTCAAGAATAGTTGATAAAACACTTGATTAGGTAAGTACTTTTCTAGTTAAACAAACACATTGCAATATGCGTGCGCGATAAGTTGAGACACGCTTGGGAAGAGTTTCTTACCTAGTGTGAATCAACGTATCACGCGCGGGTAGTACAGTTTATAATAATCCGCGTCGTGCCGCGGCTCGCCTGCTGGAGTCTAATTACGCGTGTCAGAATTCGATACTTTACAGCTCAACCGAAAAGACGTCATGGTACGAATGTAAAACCTGCCAGTTTACGTGTCGAGTTCAGCTGCTCTGCGCTTGGCAGTTTTAGGAAAAGTTTATGGTAGGCCCCCAGGTCAACAAAAAACCGCATCTATTTTTTTTTACGTGAGGGAAAATCCTCATGGATTGTATGCCGGACTCTGGCCGGACTCCCACCGACTAAAAAATCCCACGTAACACGGGTAAGCCCTCGAAAGGATGTCTAATGCCTACAATGCCGTAAGATAGACACAGATACATACATTAAACTTATATTATACCTAACCCTCGTTTTCCTCAAGGATATAAAAAAGTGAGTGGTGAGAAATTTAACATCTGAATTTCCAATGTGTAATCCTAAATTCTTAAATTCTTCTAGACAGTAGGTCTTACCGGTCTTACCATTCTTCAGATCCTACTACAAAAATACAAATTAGTCGTTGAGTTCGATAAAAAACTAAATCGTCAGTTAATTGTGGTATACCCGAACAATCGTCAAATTATTATCTCGAGGATATAATATCTGTACACATGCAAAAAGGCCGTAGGTACGATTAAAAAAAAACATTTTATTCCGTTCGTGTCTTGATTGATAAGATGATGAGCGCCATCTAGTCACCAGTTATATTAACAAAAAGTACAATAAATATCCGCTTGCGGCAGCAACACTGATTAACCTGAATACAACAATTTTAATTAAATGAATTATGTATCTTTGTGCCCTGAAATTTCAAAATATTATGGGAAAGCGACAGTTTTTCAATTAAAATTTTATAGTCGCATAATTTTTATTGTTATCGTGAACGCTAACATCACGTTACGTCACTCGCCGCTGCCGCTGCGTGCTCCGCTCGCTTCGTTCCGTTCCATTCCATTCGCCACGGAGCCGCGCGCGACTTCCGAGCGAGATCGATGTGGTGGGAAACATTTCTGTGTAGTGTAGCGTCGAATGGACCAAACCCACAGCGCTACTGCGCCGATGTTTTTGTAAATTTCTACTTGTTTTATTCAGTGATTAACAGTTATTAAAACGTGATTACCGGTGAACGTTGTGAGTGGAATAAAGGTATGTTATTTACATTATTCACATCATAGGTACTTTATTTGTTGTCATAAATTGGGTGTGCATTTGCCGCTGATCACCAAGTTACGTTTCATTTTGAGTTTATCCGTACATTTTGTGATGATATAAATACAATCGTTGTGCCGATCAATGATATGTCAAGATAATATAGATGCTTTAATTTTTCCTTACCAGTTTGTGCGGATAATTTGGTCACAATGACGTCACGAGTACTGATTTATAAACATAAAACGACTTTCGGTTCCATCCAGCAGTCGGGAATCCAAGGTCATTACTCAGCATGTACCTATATGTAGTAAACATGCATTGGCAATCGTTTAAAATGCTCTATTTATAATGTCAATATCAACGAGCGGTCCATTCTCGAGGGCCCGCCCTGTGCTTGCCTGCCCGCCCGTCTGGTCTAATGAACATTCCAATATTGAATTCAGAATTCCGTATCCTCTATTAATCATTTAACAGAGAAGATAAAACTTCATTAACCCAGTTTTTCAAATTTCACTTGTTCTACTAAATAGTGACTACCAGCCCTATTGACATTCCAGAAAAGTATTGACTGGTTAATTGTCAGACTGCATTGATTGTGCCTTGTGATGTGACCTACTTAGTATACTTACCATAGACTGATGTTCAATTAAGTTACTGTGGCCAGCTTAAGCTGACCCATTAGTTCCTATTGTGGTTATGAACATCTACAACGGTAATTGTACCATTGTAATTTTAGTTATGTATTTAGATTAGAAAAGAAAAACATTGGTTGTGTCTTAAAATGTTTGCGGAAGACGGCAGGTTTCCCAGTTTTCCTATAAATCGGCCGGTACATCACCTAGCAGTCGGTGGACCTCCTTGAAACCACTGTTATTTACTATTATACATACTGAACACTTCGAACAATGTCAATCAACAAACTTAGAAAAAGCTATTTCTAATAAACCTTCATCTGATAGCAATATAAATACATGATACAATACATAATTATGTGGATCGTTTAACAAACTATTTGTATTGAGTCGAGTTTACATTGTACAAGGCCTTGAGAGCATGTCAATTAAGCTGTGCGATGATATTTCTCTATTTTTACCATGTGTTGAATCATATGTTGTTAAGGAATTTGAATGAAGTCAGTACCTAGTACCTCACGTCCGATGATTACAGACTGTATGTGGGAGTTACATTAGCATCACTTGCCATCATTGTAGAAAGAATTAAATTCCATAATCACTCTTATTTTTTTATGTTTGTGTTTTTTAAATTAAGAATGTTAATTCTATTTTGTTGTAATAATGTTTGTTTTATTTCTTTTTTTTTTTTCATTGCTAACCAGTTATTTTATCTAATTCATATTACAACATTAAAAAAAGAAATCAAGAGTGAATGATGTCACTCAGAATGTTAAGTTTATTTGGGTGTGACTATCATTTTCGTTATGATGTAAGCAACCTTGTACTTCTGTTATTATAAACAAAAATACTAAAGTGGTATGTCACACTCCGTTATGCAAATAATATAACACAAATTTGCATATTTAAAATGCCAAATGTTAAGTCTATGTTCTAAATTGGAGCTAAATGCTGTGTGGGAGGGCTATATAGTCATCAACTAATAAAAGAAGTACTAACCATCATTTGAGTCACCTTCAGGGTTAACACTAGTTGCTGGCGTGCCTGCAGTGCGAACGAATTCACATCATGTTGCAACGCAGCTATTGCATAACATATTCTAACTATTGTTAAGCACTCCTCATTAACATGAACGCTTTTTGGACTGATTCATCTGTCAGAATTCCAAAATTGAAGTCATAGTACTTTTTTAAACTTTGCAGTGAAATAAGGCTTGACTTTCTCAGTGGCTTGGACTGTTCTCACCTGCATGTTTGTACACCTGCTGAACTAGAGCAACGGCAAAGGGTATTAGAGGGTTGTCTGATTCATTAAAAACCTTGACCTTTCAATAAGATTTACAAAAAGGTTTTATTTTATTAATTTTCCCTCCCATGTTTGTACACAAAGTGGATTTTATAGCAATTACAACCACAGTTTAGTCACAAATTAGAGATATATAGTACAGATGGAAACCTACATACTAAATTTGCTGAGGCTATGCAGACATAGACACCGCTAGGGAATGCAATCCCGCAACACAGTTGTAATCCCGGTATTTGCGGGACTGAGAGATCTCAGTCCCGCGGGATCCCGGTATTTGCGGGATCCCGCATATTTCTGAAAGTCATTGAGAAAAGAATAGAATTCTATATCATACATGCATCTAGAACTGAATAATAGTCACGCCTTAATCCCCGAAGGGGTAGGCAGAGGCATATTAAAATATATAACGATAATTGGCGCAAACGCCATTTTGAATAAGAAAAACGGAGAAGAACCTCTTTTCGTTCGGTGTGCATGATCGCGCGTTCCTAACCGATTTAGACTTTTTTTAGCTTTCCCAACAAAGGGATATTTCGGCAAAATCGTATAATTATAAAATAAAAAACGACAAAACAAAAAAATAGCTCCGCTCCAACTAAAAAAAATGTGTAAATCGGTTAGGAATTCGCACGCCGAACGAAAAGAGGTTCTTCTCCGTTTCTCTTATTCAAAATGGCGTTTGCGCCAATTTTCGCTATGATATTCGTGATTAGGAGGTCAAAATACGTCATTACACAAAATTTCAAATTGATCGACAGTATGCGCTTTTCGGAAGCTTACCCATAAAATGGGTAGTTTTGGCATTACTTTAAAAGTGCGCAAAAACCTAGCATGTCAAAATTCTTGTCTGCCAAACGACTCCTAACTTTACATGTCAGATAGCCAACAAGCAATGTACGAGATAATTGAATACTTTTTTAACTGTTTATAGTAAAAGAAAAGTCAAATCTCCCTGATTAAATCACTAAAAACAAATAAGTACGTTATTAGGTTATATATTACGTCACAATTACAAAAAACTTACTCAAACTGAATCAGTTTGCGCGCTTCCGCTTAAAAAACAACACATGACGTTTACCTTTGCACAATCCCGCTAATCCCGCGGGATCCCGCACGATTTACGTGCGGGACTGGTCCCGCAAAAATACTGCGGGATCCCGGTATTTCGGGATCCCGGTATCCCGGTATTGCATTCCCTAGACACCGCTCACTGAGTTCACAGACAGATTTTCATAGTAGTTTTCGATACTGATTTGTGCTCGACTATGCGTAGCAGAGGGTAGGTGTGACAAAAAAGTACATACATGAGATTTCCATCTGTGCTATCTCTAATTTGTGGTTTAGTCCTGAAAGATTATCTTTGTTGGGCCACAAAATACAATAGCAAAGCACTTTCATTTTTTTTTGGTTTCTTGCTTTTTAATTTTATTCTAGTAGGCTGAATTAGGGCCACCAGATATGTATGCTGTAGTTTTTAAAATCGTGAGTCATTGAGAGAAATGGATAGGACAAAAGTGCTTATTAGCAGTGTCATAATTGGGCAATTTGCTTATTAATAAAATGTTATGCTGGTTATAAAGTGGCAATAAGGCAGAATTGTATAAATGTTCTAGTGTCAGTTGCCAGCCTGGGCTATTAGAATAGTATTGGGCTCTTTTTATTTCGACTAGATTATCCTTTTTTAAATTGCCTGCAGTCTGTCATTCCAGTAACATAGGACTGCTTGAACATTCAACTACAATGAAATGTACTAAGTACCTACCTAGTTTAATCTCACAAAATAATGTATACTGCGGGTGGTGTGCCATAATGAACTAACCAAACATGGTATACACCGAACTTGACAGTAACATGTATGCGTGTAAAGAGCAATAATGATGTATCCCAAAACATTTACTTTTTATTTTAAAGTTGACTGAGGAAGTCAACTTTAAAATAAATAAATAAATAGCATGCATCACAATCAATACATGTTACTGTCAAGTGGTGGATACCATGTTTTGACTGCCTCTGTGGCGCAGTCGGTAGTGATACCGCCTGCGGCGCTGGAGGGTCGTGGGTTCGATTCCCACCGGAGACAAATATTTGTGTGACCCATAAATGTTTGTTTCAAGAGTCTGGGTGTTTCTATGTATAATATGTATGTATTTAAAAGTATACAAGTATTAATATCCGTGGTCTGATACCCATAACACAAGCAGGTTACTCCTAGCTTATATTGGGATCAGATAGCGTTAAGTAAAATGTCCGTGAATATTTATTTATTATTTATTATGTTTCTCACAATCTTTGGTTAGTTCATTATGCTACTTACAGGGATACATCATTTTGTAAGATTAAATTAAACTAGTACATTTCATTGTAGTTGACTCTACCAACCCACTTATAAGTTGTATTGCGCATATAGTTGAACTGTTGTATGGAGGCTAATAAACTTTCGAATAGGATGGATATATTCACTGTTTGTATGTAGGGACACAAACTCGAAAATAAAAGCCACTGTATATGGATATGACCTGCCAAATGTTAAGTGCTTACCATAGCCATATACGGATTCTGAACACAAAGAGCATACTAATAACAAAGAAGGCATTCGGTGTAGGATTTGCTTGCGTAGTTTTTTTTTAAATATTTCATGTAGTGTTTTGTTTAACAAGAGATAGATGATTCAGTGATGAAGATAATGAAGTTTCAATAATCTATTTATAGGTATAGTATCTTCCACCAGGAAACTGTGGAGACCTGGAAGATACATCTTGAGCAACCAAGGGGGGGATACGCCACAATCGGAGGGGTCAATCGGTCATGGACGAGTGGCTGGAGAGAAACCACCGCGCTCTCTCCTACCGGTTGTCACAGATGCTTACCGCCCGGGAGCTTCGGTAAATATCTGTGGCGAATACACCGGAAAAAGCACGGTGCCAGCACGGCGAGAAACGCAGCGAGGACACGGCGCTCCATACATTGGTGGAGTGCACAGTGTGGGCGCAACAGCGCTAGGTCCTCGTGGCAGGTCTGGACGTGGACATTCTCTCGCTGGAGACCATGGTGCGAGTCGTGATCTCCAGTGGGAGTAAGTGGGACACCGCTGCGTCTCTTACTGCGAGCAGGTCATGCTCGTGAAAGATGCGGCGGGGAGAGAGCGGGAGAGAACTCTCCCACCCGAAGTCCGCAGTCAGCAGCGGGGGTGCCGCAGACTTGTCTTCGCCCAAGACTATCGGCCTCCATGACCGGGGGCCTGAGGACGGTGGGGGAGCTGCTCACCGTCTTTACAAAGCGTGACGTAATAATTTCACGCACGTCACACGCCCCAAGATATAAGGGACTCAACAAATCTTTTATTACAATTTTTTCATTCAGATTTTGCTGACAAATATTTCAGTTTTATTTTTTTTTGAAAAAGTAACATTCACAGAGGGCGCGTGGTTCAACTAACTGAGACAGGGTAGTTGCTGATGTGATTGCCCAGGCAAATGTAGGTTATTGTTAGTCAGTCCCAGTTGGATTTAAACCATTTTTTGGACCCTGTTGACTTCCCTGTTAGATTATTGATACAGCGTAGTTGATACAGCGTATAATCGAACCCAGTTTCGAAATCCTCTTCGAAACTGGGTTTTGATGAATACACCGTGGTCGTCTTCGAATCCCGGTGGATGGTGGGATCATTGAAGATTGAAGTTGCTATCGAATTGCCTATTTTAGGGTGCTACAACAAACGTTTAAAGCAATACCAGTTATTCTGCCTGTATGAATCAGACAATTGGTCCGGCGACTTGGCGTCCGTCAGGATATTTAAACGCGACACAATGTATCCTGTCGGAAGACACGGTGGTCCTATTCACTCAGTGAAAGTTAAAGTGAGATGAATATAATATTTTACTTTAAGAGAGGGTAGTAGCTTTTCTCGAGCGATGATTGCCTACAAGCATTCACAAGACGTCGCATCTTTTCAGTCACTTGAAAGAGACGCTTCTAACTCAAGGGTACGGAGACATAAATACAATTTGCCTAAACTAACTGAGTAAAGCATCTTATGAAATGTGCTCTGAGCGGAACTGACATTAAAAGCTTCTTTAATGACGACGGTCGGTGTCGTTAAAGTGGGATATAAATTGTTTCAATCAATAAATCCCATTACCTTGAATGTAGGTCAGTTCTACGCATTGCCAGCGGTAATGAAGGGGCCACAAGGTGGAGCAAGATCTTCCCCCATATCTCATACACTGTTTAGTTTGTACAGACGTGAATTACTTCTCGAAGGTGTTAGTGCATATTTTGCTGAAAAGGCTTTATGCATATGGTAGCCTATTTGTTCTAATTTAGTGTAGTAATTTCAATCATTGAAGGTCATGGTCGACTCTCGTACACACACTCCATGCCTTCCCTATTGTAGCATTGTTGATCGAAGCTTTTTGGATACTGGGGCCATTTTTATTGGTGGCTTTTATTTTGCTTTTGATTTTCGGCTCCTATGGTAGTGACTACCGTCTGCGACTGACTTCCTAATCGGTTCGCCGGCGGCAGATCCCTGCGTCGTCTTTAAAATATTACCCCAAATATTTGGTAAATATTGCTCTAATTTTACGACTTTTGGCAGTCATTGGACGTAATTAATACGATTCCAAACATCTGTTATATACGTTTCTCAAGGTGATTCTCTTGTAGACACTTTAGCTAGCAGATACCGTTGCTAATAAACAACATTTCTCACGGCCGGCCATTGGACGAATTTTAAGAAACCAAAATCATTTCAGACGATGTCAATATTGCTTACGTGAGGTCCAAGGGTATCCAAATTTCGTAATTCTTGTGAAATGTGAAGGGACCCACACCCATAGTTCACATCTGCAATCTGATGCACCTTACCTACTAATCTACTACGACGGAAGATGCTCTGACATTGGTATCAACCGTTTGACCTCCAGACTCGTAAATATGAGAAGTGGTCTCAACGTTCCAAAAAACTTACCAAACTATACCGCTGTTACTTATCATGAATCCTTTTTTTTCGTGTGGCAATACCCAAGGATGTTATGCCGGACTTGAACCGACTATAACCACTCTATACTACTATGGCCGCCGGCCGGAGACACGGAAGGATGATGTCCCAGGGTCTCCAGTGAAATCGTCAAAAGGTCATTGGTCAATCGTCAAAAGCGGACCCCGGTCTCCTATATGCTGAGTCCATATCATTCACTTTCACCTGTTTTTGCCTGTTTTTTCGTGATAAGTGGTTGGTTTTCTACAGTATTCTTGGTATTTGTTCGGTAGGTATACCACAGATTGCATTAATAAAGACAAGCAGATGAAAGAATAATACTAGGTAGATATCTAGCATTAGTTCCGTATACCTAGCAATGAGGAATCAAATCACGTAATCAAAACTACAAATACTATTATAATCACGTTGCCGTTCACCATTTTGAATGCTGCTGGAACACTGTAAACCTTCGTTTTGTAAATTTGATTGTGATTGCCGACCGTACCTGCTTGGGTATAGTGAAAGCGCTGTTTCATTTTTATGTCCGAGTTTAATTAGGTCATTGACTATCGCTTCATAATGCTTCGCGATCAGATTACTGAGTCGTTTTATTTTTTTATCAGTTATATAACAATAGGTATAAATATTGGTTCGCATTCGCATGTTGGTGCTGACACGAATATCACATGATACTTGGCAACTCTTTTTCCTTAATGCACGTGTGTTCTCACGTTCCTATCTAATTTCTTTCTAAGTTATAATGTGAAGCACGGTGAGAATTGACATTCTATTGAGAAATTTTAATTTCCTGTGGAGGATAGAATAAAATTCATGTTTTATAGATTCGATAGATTGTGATGTTGATATAAACAATTTTCCTTATTTACCCGCAAGTGGAATGTCGCTATACTAGTTGTCACTGAAGTTGGAGATGCGCAGTTGTGCAACTGCGCAGAGGAGTGCAGCTTCTACTGCTAACTTCAGTAACTCCGACTTGAAATTTTTTTAAGCTTGATCAAAATATCGAAATATTCTAAATCTATATGAGCGTGATTTATACTTGTATACCTATATATTTTCTGTATGGGAAACTAATCGCAATATTTATCACACGGTTGCGATCGTGTTGCACAGCACCCTTAGTTGCTACACAAATTAGAGACCTTCCGGTCGACTTTGTCCATTTCCTAACTTGACCACTTCCAAACTTGTCCACTTCCTGAATAGTACAGATGGAAAACTCATGTAGGTATGTACTTTCTTTCCACACCTACCTTTCTACTCTGCTACACACACTCGCAAATCAGTATCGAAAATTCGGTTGAAACCGCCTGACTTCGTGTCTGTAAATGAGTTGTCTATGTGTGCGTAGCCTCAGCGAATTTCGTATGTAGGTGTCCTTCTGTACTATCTCTAATTTGTGGTTGCTACTAGGGTGTTGTGAGCGCCTAGAGTTTTCACGGAACGAAACCTTCCGTTGTCTGAGGGGCAAGTGCGAGTTTCGGTGAGCGCCTGTCGACATTCACGAACGAGCGCGTTATCACCGATTTGTATGGGATCGAGACAAGTTCCCGCGTTTACAACTAGGTGGCGGGGTCTCGATTCCAAACGAATTGGTGAGCCGTGAATGTCGACAAGCTCTCGCAAAAACTCGCACTTGCCCCTCAGATCTGGGTTGTTTTGATTTCACCTAAACTTTAAACGTTACGCTTGTTAGGTATAATCTGGAATCTTGTCAATGAAAATGGAAAATGACAGATTTCAAGTACAGCGTTCCATACACTTCGGCCTCCGGGTACCAGGCAACCGGTAGTGTGACAAGGGACTTAGGATAAAGGTTCGAAAATCTGTAATTTTCAATTTTCTTTGACAAAGTCCCGGATTCTACTACTTAGTTGCTCGCGGATTATACCAGTACCTAGGTCCGTCCGAAGCTTTGTTAAGTCTGAAGTTCCGATAGCTTCCACACACGCTAAGATCTTGAAATACTTCCTGCTTCAGAGCTTCTACAATATGGGGTACTTCAGAAGAGGTCTAAGATGATTGTGCTGGTTCGGTGGCACTTCTGGTGTTTCAAACGTTCATAGATGACCACTTTCGATACGCTAACCCGCGTAGGCAAATTTGAAAAAAAAAAACAGAAAATATTATTATATAGGCAGCCTGCGTTGGTTAATGCGTTAGAACGTGTATATTTATGCATTATTTATATTCCGTGTTTCAGATCGGAGCGTTCTAAAGTACGCGTATCGTTCTACCAAGGGGCGCGGCCGCAGTGCCTGTCCCCCCCTCCGCCGGCGTCGCAGGCAGACTCCCACGTGTTCTACGCGGCCCTGCTCTCGGCCGCCGCTAACGCCGACATGACTGACCACACGATGTACAACCGACAGATCAGGTAAATGTTACATTTGGTCTAGCTCTAGCATGATGTAACTAGGTTGAGGTCTAGCTCAGAAAGTAATAGAATATTATGGTATAGCATATTAAAGGTTGATGGAAAACCACTGGCGTTTCCAGTAAAAGTTATTGTTTAGTGGTGGCAAACACATTACGGGTGTCGTAATTCTTAGCCTTGAAAGGATTCACCGTGTACCGGTCTTAGCATTCAATGGATTCACCGTGCGGGTGCCGGGTCCATAGCGTGGTACAGAGAGAGATGCTGTATAGGTGATTGGAACTTGTGACCCAGATTTAGTATTAGAGTGGCCACATTGTGATGGCATCAGCGCTCACCTGCACAGCACGTAATGGTTTCCCTCCACTTAACAATTTTGAATCAGATATACCTACCTATTTGTATGTAAAACAAAAGGAAAATGTGTAAATGTACAAATAGAATCAGTACCAACTCGTAGTGTCAGTAATTTTGGAAAATATTGCGCGTTCTAAAAACAACATAGGCACCGTAGCACTACCAGTACTGGTAATTTTAATTTAATTTTCTTCTGGTAATTTCACACACTACTGGTAGTGCCAAGCGGTAGTGCCACGGGCAACAAAGGGTTTCCTTATGTACAGTTAATTGTTAAGTGATTATTACTAATGCAAAGACTTACTGGCGACTCATATGAAAACACTCATAATAATATATGAGTATATGAGTAGCGAGTCTGATAACAATTTAAGATTGATAAAACTAATCTAAAGAAAACGCATCGCTCGATATACATACATGTTAGATATCAGAATCTGTTTATACCTACAAATGTGATCACTGCATAACTGATAAGAAAAAGGACCATTCCTCCCTTTCTACGCATATGACCAGAAACGCAAATGACCCGACACGCAAATGACCATTATTTTCATCAGCAAACGACCAGATACGCATATGACCAGAATTTATTTACACAAAAGACCAGTATTTTCTGTGACTTGCCGTAAGTCTGATGTACCTATAGTGTGTATCATAGACTTATTACACATTATATGGTGTGTATAAAAAGGGAACAGAAAATGGGATAGCATTCGAACAACCCCCAAAGATATAATCTGAACCTCCTAGGTTAGGCCGCAGTGGTAGCCAAGGTCTGTCTGGAATCCTGGAAATCCTTCATGGATGCTGTGATGGAGCATAGCATCAGGATTTCCACACGTAATTAAAAAGAAATGAAAAAAGGGAAAACATAAACTGTAACTAGGACTTCAATCAATCAAATCAGCCTATAGCAGTCCACCGCTGAAAGTAGGCCTCTAGCCTCTCCTAGCCACAAGGCACGGTCCCGCGCCTTTCGCATCTAGTCCCTGCCTGCGATCGTTTACAGACCTGTACATGTGGCGCGGTCTCCACACCAGAACTTCTTTGCTCTATCGGCCATCGGTTCTAATGCGAGCTATGTTGACCACTCGCTTTGGGGTTTATCCCTTAAAAACACTGCAAGCATAGCTCGTTCCACAGCTCGCTGAGAAAATGAGCAACTTTGAGGGACCTGCCTCCCTTCAAATAAGTGTGCTGTTGTTATTCCGTTCAACTACTTGACTATGTCGTAAGTATGGGTCGGTAGTGGGAACGAATGTAGCAAGTCTTGTGCTGAAAACGACCATAGATTATAGTGACCACTTTCGATAATTTGGACTGTATGCTTGCCCGCCACATCAACATAACTCAGACATCCATTTGATCCATTTTCATTTATGGGTGACTTTGTTGGGAGAGACTGCTGACTCATGATCTCCTAACACTTATGACCTACGCCTGAATCTTTAAAGCATCTTCACTTTCCAAATGTAGTACGAGTATTTACCTATGTAAAATTCTGATAGTATCGATAGATGAAAGACTAGTTATGCTCCACGACTTCGCCTCTGACATTTTACGAAGCCATATCACCCATTTAACCCATACATGACCTTTATTGCCCATTTATCTGGAATGGAAGATGGCGTATAATTTGACCTCTATTATTACTGCTTCGTACCGTTGGATAGTAGTAGCATGGTGAATGGTGATACATTAGCCTATGTAACTTCAGAATAATTTAACTTTCTAATGGCTAAAGTTTTTTATAAGTACATATATTCAGAAGCTTAAAAGTTTATCGATTACAAACAAATCTTTATAATATTGGTATCGATATGTGTTAATACATCTCTACCTACGCTGCAGTGTACAAATATACATACAACAACGAATCAATTTATTTGTTGGTAAATAACCAAGTTCCTCTCGATACGCCAACGAATCGTAAGCCACAATATACCGTGAGGAGAATAACAGATTGGAAATTACATTAGATCGGTTGTTGTTGTATTTGTAAAGGCACAAACGATGGTCTGAACATATGTGTGCTGGGTGACATCATCCGTCTGTGTTGTGCCTATTATGTACATACATTATAATAATACAGCTAGAATATATTAGGTACCTACCTACTCTATGGAAGGACATCGATTGCCTATCTATTGATATTTTACCATCGCAATATCATGATAGGAATATCACTCAATATCCACAGCTTGAGCAATCTTTCTAATATGTATTATAATGCGGAAGTTTGTGAGTATGGATGTGTGACTCTTTCACCCTTTAACGGCTGAAATGGTGTGACTGGAAGGAATAAATAGTCTTGAATATAACACGGATACTTTTTACTCCCGAAGGGAACAGAATTCCACGCGGGCTATGCCTCGTGTGTCATTTACTTGTATTGTATGTGAGTACCGTCCTAGTAAATTAGAGCTCGGTTGGTGGTCGATGTTCAATCATAATTCAATAAATACGCTCCCTCTATGTGTGAAATATTATTATATCGTGATACCTACTTACCTACTGTCTCTGTGATAAAGATGGGGTTTTGATCCCACTTTAATCATCCGAAACGCTTGTTGCGCTTGACCTGCTGACTCAGTATTCTGAAAACGATCACTGTAAGAATCTTTCGCTATGACTGGTCATCGGATCGGTGACCAGTGTGACGGCTTTGTGTCATTTCTTTTGCAAGCGCTTTCGGTGCTCCGGTGTCGGTCTTGGTTGCCAGTAATATGGTAGTCGTAATACGCCAAGTTCAAAACCCTTATAGGCGCCTTGAAAATTTGTTACAAAGGATAGTCACAACCTGGAACAACGGATTAAAACAAATGGTGAAATGTGAGCGTATGCCACTGCCAAACCCTTTGGGGATGAAGTCGTGACTATATCTATGAATGTTAGATCATCATGGACTCTGACAACAATGTCATCACACTGAGTGCATGTGTTGAGGGATGGGTGATGATGATCTGCCCCGAGTACCCACAATTAAGAATAACCTTAGTGCCCGCCAGTAGGCCTTGGTCTTTTAAAGACGTACCTATCGTAAATAATTATTAAAAGACGTCAAAACTTTTACTTCATATAAATGACTGCAAAATGTAGATAACTATCAGTTTCTGGGAAGTAAATACGGAGTTAATAACAACAAAATTCTTGTCCGAGTTTTTGTAGAGACTTAAATATTTAAATTACCTTTTTAACAATATTTAATTCGTAAATGGAATGTTATCTAAATATAATTTACAAATTATATTTAGATAACATTCCTACAACAACATACGTGTGTACGTACTTATGTTATTTAAATACAAACAATTTTTGTTATCTTAAAAAAATAAAATAGAAATAACGTATTTTCGTTTACATTATTTTAATACAACTAAACTAGGAATATACAATTCATTCTAAGTTTTATTATTATAAAATGATTTTTGTAAGTATTTAATTTTATGAACGTATTTAATAATTAATGTAATATTTAATTCGTAAATGGAATGTTATCTAAATATAATTTGTAAATTATATTTAAATTAAGTAAAATTTTTAAATATAATTTGTAAATTATATTTAGATAACATTCCATTTACGAATTAAATATTACATATAATTAATTATTAAATACGTTCATAAAATTAAATACTTACAAAAATCATTTTATAATAATAAAACTTAGAATGAATTGTATATTCCTAGTTTAGTTGTATTAAAATAATGTAAACGAAAATACGTTATTTCTATTTTATTTTTTTAAGATAATTAAAATTGTTTGTATTTAAATAACATAAGTACGTACACACTTAAGAAGTAATTTAATTAAATATGTAGTAAAAGTTACAAAATATATTTAGAGCTTTGAGCATTTCCTAAACAAACCATTAAAGACCTTGGACTTTTTCGTCGAATTGCAATCAAATCTAATCCCCTCCATGGACCCTGGAAGTGAGAGCCTTTGCGTCATTGTTTAAAAGGCGCAACAGGTACTGGATCTGTGGTATAGATGGTGCGGTCCCAGCTCCGCCAGAAACTCATGGAGACATGGAAGGTGCGATTTGAGCAACCGAGGTTGGAAAACGCCACAATTGGAGCGATTAGACCGGTCATGGACGAATGGCTGAAGAGGCACACAAGCTCTCCTACCGGTTATCACAGATAATTACCGGGCACGGATTCTTCACTGGGAGACCTCGGCCGAGTGCCAACCAGATCTCCGTCCATGGTACTATCCATGATCTCCAGAGGGAGGAAGTGGGGCGGCTGGGAGGGCCTTGTCTGCGCCTAAGACTAAGACCATCGGCCTTCATAACCGAGGGTCTGAGGGACGTGAGGGTAATGGTAGTCATAGTCTGTCGATTCATGGGACTTCCTTCCGAAGTTTTATCCGTGGCTCCTGAACGTAGGTTAGAAAGGCGAACCCTAGAGCTCCCGACACTCAAATAATCCTACTCATTCAAGTCCTTTGTTGAAATATTTGTCTCTTTACCACGCCAGCTCCGAATGACACGAGTCTGTATGTCGGCTACCAAAAACTTTTATTATAGATCTACCCGTTCGTCACAATTACTGCCAATAATACACTTGCATTGTTCAATCAATCAATTTCTCGTTTTCATGGTTGACTGGCAATAAAGAATGACTTTAAACATTTACATGTGATCTAGTTGATTTCGTATTGAATGCTGGTTCAATGTGAAATGTTATTTCAAAGGTAATCAGGCCTATTGTTCCTGACATGACATGAAAAGTGTAAATATATAATTGTTGTTTTGACTGTGTGATATTGGGTGAGGTCTAGGAATGCTTTTGTGGCGACAATATCATTCAAAATTATCATCGTAGCTCGATTTTACTAAGTATCGGGATATTCACACATTCCACCGACAAAGTGTAAACGTGCGTTATTGAACTGATATTTAAATTATTGTTTCCAGCACGGAGAGTGGTTGGGACAACCCGTTCCGTCCCGACGGTGACCTGAGCCGCGAGGCCGACGAGATAGTGTCTCTAATCAAGGGCGGTAAGCCCATCACGCCGACGCCGCCAGTCGCGATGCCCCAGGTGCCTGTCGACGAAGATATCGAGGAGAAAACGCATGCCAATAATGTTAATGTAAGTTCATTTTGTTTCTTTATTATTATGTAGAAGGGACTGCACCACGTTTTCCTCTAAAAGACAGACATAGAGAGACCATAAAACAACCTTGGCGAGGTCAGCCTGCAACAGTCAGCCAGGAGATAAGGGCAATTGGGAGAGGAACTGACAGACTATTCGGGCATTGTCGAGCCACCACCCCGAGCTTCCCAATGTGGACTGAGAGGTTCTTTACGATTAAACCTACAGACGGGGTTCTTCAAAAGGTTCTTATAGGGTCGGCAGCGCGAGTGTAGTATAAGCTGGTTTGCCTTCTTAGTGGTTTAAAAAAACGTGTCGGATCCGATTGCAGGATGTAGCCAATCCTTTTAAAGTTTTCGGGCATTGTCGAGCCACCACCCCGAGCTTCCCAATGTGGACTGAGAGGTTCTTTACGATTAAACCTACAGACGGGGTTCTTCAAAAGGTTCTTATAGGGTCGGCAGCGCGAGTGTAGTATTTTCATCAGGTCGGCCATAAGCTGGTTTGCCTTCTTAGTGGTTTAAAAAAACGTGTCGGATCCGATTGCAGGATGTAGCCAATCCTTTTAAAGTTGAACCACGAAGAGACGATTAATAGTAGTTTATGACACTGTTGCATAATAAGGGTTCTTATAACACGAGTGTGTTTTAAAAAAACGAGCCGTAGGCGAGTTTTTTTATAGTATCACACGAGTGTTATAAGACCAAGTTATGTACAGTGTCATACACTACTTTATCTACTCTCATACTATAATACCTGATTTCATTTTGTTGTGATATATAGTTGCTCCTTGATTTCGCCGGTAACAGGTTCATGGTTATGTTTGACGCAGTTTCCAGAATGTCTGGTGGTGTACAATTACCACCATCCTCGCTTTAAGACATGTTTTTACACAAAAACTAATTTATTTTACAAACAAAACCAAACTTTGTTAAATTTAAATGTAAAATGTTGGCGCCAAGGCCCAAACATCGATTGCGCATGCGTGTTTCTTTTTTTTTTATGCTGCGGAGACCATAGATTTAGGATTTTTCGCTACTCTGGAGACACAATTTTTTTTTAAAGTAGAGGTTCAAACTTCTTTTTCAGCTGGAGATTGTTTATGGTGTATCGTAATGATTAAAAAGTTTTATTATGATATAGGTGTCCATACAAGACCTGTATCGTAATAAAACTTTTTTTTTGGCCAGTGCGTAATGTTTGTCATAAGAGTATTGATTTCAATTTTATAATCTTTGTATTATAGTATCAGAGTAGATAAAAATACATTATATCTCCAATCTGCAGTATTGTAGCAATTTGTACTACCCATCTATCTACCTACATCTAGTTAGAAAGTGACGTCACTCTTGAGGATGTCGGCACAGTTTACGTTCAATTTGAAGTCCTAGCTTTGACGAGGTTAACAATCAATTAGTATTTGAAGTATTCCGCAAATTAGAAGAGTTTTGCCTAATGGCTGTACGCTAATAGCACAACCTACATTGGTTTACGAGGTCGTTTAGCGGCAGCAGTGAGGTCTTTAACGGATCCCTGGAGCGACGAATTCAGACGTTTACAGAAATAGTGGTTAGGTTCGGAAGAACATGATTGTTAAACGCCTTTATTCTGTTCTTATGGCCGTTCTGAAGACTTTCTGCGATTCAAACTGTCGCTTAGCGACATGGAAGTCGCTGTGCGGCAGCCATCTCTCTTTTACCCTTCGTAACTACCGGGGACATGTCCCGAACAAAATTGGCACAAAAATGCTTCTATATATGTCTGAATTCTTTGTCCAGTGTGCAATCCCAGTTCAAATCTGTATCACAGATACACATAATATAGACTGGATGAAGGGGTGTTTTATTGACTGCATCGGTGACGCAGTAGAAGTGTATGCGACTGTCGTGCTCAGGTCTTAGGGTTCGATTCCCGAAGTCCATCGCAGTGCGCCCTGTGCACTGATCTGTATTATTAGCCCCGTGTAACTCTCGAAAAGGATAGCTAAAATAGAACTATAAATTAATAACGTTCTCATTGAACCAAGATAGACAGCTTTTGATACTTAATCAAATCAGCCTATTGCATTCCACAGCTGGATATAAGCCTCTCCCAATTCAAGGCACAACACACGGTCCTGCGCCAAACATTCATTCCCAGCCGGCGATCATTCCGGGACGTCCTTCTGATACTAGCTTTATATTTTACAGGCAAACGCTCCATCGCCGCAGACAAAAATTACGAGTCCTATTCAGCAATCGACTCCAAAAGCCATGAATGGCACCAAGAATGGTACCGTGGCAGAAATAAGGTCCGGCCAAGTGGAGGTACAACGCGCGCCGCCTCAAGAACCATTGCAACCGGAGCATGTGACCATCCGTAAGAAGCCTAAATGCAAGTGCTGCGTTGTTCAGTAAATACACTACTCTTTTCAATGTTTTTGTGCAGGTCAAACCCAATAGATATATATTAAACTGTTGCAAAGTTACCGTTTACAACATTTTATGGTAAAGACAATATATTTGTGAGTATGCTGTGTTTCTACAAAATTTTGTGAGAGATCACATGACGGCCTGACTTGTTAAAAACAAATGATTCAAGATGGGTGGCTGGTCTCAATGTGCGAGTCTGAAACCCACGTCAATTCTTCTAGATTGGTTACACCAGGAATAGAAACATGACTTACTTTTCGGCTGTTGAATGTAACTTTCCATATATTTGGGTTTGACTTGCAGTTCACACACTGGTGACTAAGGACCGTATTACAAAATGATACTCCAGAAGCGCTTGAACTTAGCTTTCAATTTATAAAACGATCTTCAAGCGTTTCTTCGATTGCAAAATGTTCTGTAATACAGCTCTAAGTCACATAACAGTGTACTGACCCACCGTGGTAATTACTCGGTGCTAAAACGTTTCATTTCAAAACATTAATGTTCATTGAAATATAACTAAGATCATAGGTACTATTTATATAGCTAGGTTCATATGGTACCTAGTATTTACAAAATTCACGCGACACATACACGCGGTAAGTTAAGATGGCTGTTGAAACATATATCAAACTAATTTATAAGCCGTCTGTCTTATAAAAAAATTGATTTCATCGCATGGCTTCAGAAATTATAAAAAAATATTGTTTAAAGTCAGATTTAATCAATAATAGTCAGCCATCTTAACGTATTTTTGTTGTAGGCAGCTATTTTTGTCTCCTTACATAATGTGTTAGTATCACAAACATATGATTGAAACCTATATGTGTAGCTAGAGGTTTTAGTATCTGTTATCGTAAATGTTTTTTTGATAATTTTATGTGCTAAGTTTTTATCAAATTATGTTATGGTACAAACATGAAGGTATTTATTTTATTTAGCTAGTCTGTGAAAAAATATTTAGTTGAATAGATGGGCATCTATTCGAATATAATTCATCTTTTCTTACAACAGTGACTAAGTGACGCAGAATAAAATTTTGATTATTTTGTAGAGAATCTCACAAGAATGCTCCAGATTTTGAAGATAATTATGTCACTAAAAGAAATAATATTACACATTATCAAAAGAAAAATAGCTATTATTGGATACACTTGTTCACTTTGCTCATTTGAATCGATTAAACATATTATAGAGAAAATAAATATCATAGCATTGAAAATAATTTATTTAAAAATTGTTACGTTAAGAGTTGAATCTGTGTTGAATAATATTAAAATACATAATTTAAATGTATATTTTTATATCTTTATTTATAAAAAAAAAGTATTACATCATACAAAATTAATAATCAAGTATTGACGATATCATTGTTTTTAATAGGAACAGATATTTTCGCCATGTTTCTGTGCTATTCATGAATACTATTGTACTTTATCGTATATACTATTTAGTATTTACGTCAGTAGTATTCGTGTGTAGATTGTCCTTTAAACGCCTATAGTAATCGTTAGGTAAATGTTTATAACTGTTATAGTAGATATAATAGTAGCCTTCTACAAATTCCACGCTTGCGTCCGTAGTTTCGACACAACCTTATCATAGAAAATGGTGACGATATTCTGATCATTATGAGTGAAAATTCATTAATAGTATTAGTGCGCCCACATAGTATTTCTTCTATAGAATCAACAAGACTGTATTCATTTCTATTTGGCAGAACTATGGTTCACTGGTTAGTGAAAATGTTTCAGGCCGCCGCGGTTATACGACTACTACGCAGCTATAAGCTCTATAGTAGTCATATAATAGTGTTGGCTAGCAAGATGTGAAACGGAGTCGTTTTTGTATGACGATTGATAAAATAAAAATAAGCTAGGTAGTTTCAGCTGAGAAATAGATTTTTTTTAAATTATATTCGTGGTCTATTTTTCATTATAAACCAAAAGATAAACGAAATTATATCGATGTGTATAATATATAACGAACAGGATCGCGTTCTTACGAGGATTAATAGTTAGTAATGTGTATAAAGTCGGTAGGTTCGAAGAGGAATAGAGGTTATAAGATAGCTAGAAGTAATTAGTGAGGAAATAGGATATCCGCGTAAACAGATAAATTATTTTTGACGATTAGTTTTCGTACATTAGGTGAGCTTAAGGATGCTCTTGAAGTTAGTCGGACCGTGATTTGTGGTACCCTCTGAGGTGAATCCTTTGACTGCAAACATTTGCAATGCATATGGCGTATCAAACATCATTGACTAATAAAGAAATTCATTATTGTATTTATTTTGTTATTGCAACTTGGATGGGTACATTTTCAGATATTCAAATTTGTATGGACGATATGATCTACTTCATATTCGACAAATTATTTTGCTAAACTGTTTTATATGAATGGATTTTAAGAGTGACAAATGTTGTATTTCTTCAACCTATTAAAATCAATCAAGGCATCTCCCAATTATACTATTATACGCTTATTATATTGGCAGCTAAGTTATAATATAATACCTATCAAACAAAGATCTCGCTGAATATTTTTTAAACTGACAATTCTAGAAACTGTACTCATCCATTTGTAGCCATTTTACATTAGGTAGATTCACTTCTCAGAATATCTTCAGTGTCTTGCATAACGTAATCACCTGCGAGCTCATTAAGTAACTGAACCAATGTCATTCACATTCAGTCGTCATCTCCACCTGCCTGGGCATACCATCATTACCTTTATACAGCAACTAAACAGCTTTGTGACGTATTGGTGTTATAGTTAGAACATTAAGCTGTATAATGCACTAGTAGATTTCTATATTCTCCAAGCAACAGGTGATTTATCTGATTCTAGAAATTATCCATGAGATTGTAATGTAAACGTTCTTTGCCGCGGGAGGATTCTGCCTATAGTTAAAGTCATAATTCAATAAGTGTTTGTTGACTTGTTATTTTTTTACTACTTCATGATTTTAGGTGCGTTTTCGGGCACAAAAATATGTTTATAATGCCGTGTTTAGACAGAGCGAACTAATGTTATCACGTGCATTTATTCGATTCTACTCTCCTTTAACGCTGTGCCCACAATGAGTATGGCGATCTCGCCGTGAAGCCCACAAAGTGACTTTGGTTCGCTCTATTTGAACCCGTTTTAATATATTTTATAGTATTCCTGTATAGTAGCTAGTACGGAAGTTATAACATTGTGCATGAGACTCGTCACTGGCATTTATTTCAGGCATTTTTCTCGCAAAAATGTCATTTCTTCAAACTACAAGAAGTTTCAAAATTCAGTGCCAATAAAATATTATTAACATTTTACGACTTAGGTCGCCTGCGTCGCCTAAGGTTGAGAAACACTGGTTTTTGTGACGTATTTTAATAAGTCATAAAAACCAGTGTTTCTCAAGTAAATCGATTAAACGTGAGCTGCGCCTAAGGTTGGAAAACAGTGTTTTTTGTTACTTATAATAAGTCATAAAACCCAGTGTTTCTCAACCTTAGGCGCAGCTCACGCTTACTTGATTTAGTCTTTTATTTCTAACTGATAGCCCTACAACGGTATTGACTTCCAAAGGTATCAATGTTATGACTCCGTACGTCACGAGTAATATAATTGTATTATGTATTGTAGTGATTTACATTATTTCGTAAGTAATATCACCTTTTATGAATCCTATTGACGAAAGTATGTTCCTTAATAAAGTTTTTTATTTCTAAGTAAAATACTGTCATTAAGGTTCTATATTTCAAAACGTTTCAAGCGATACCACTGAATTAAGACCTTCGAATTAATAATATCTACATAATCTTATATCGTTCCAACGTATATATTACCTAGCCGTGTATTGTAATACAGACCTAAAATGACATTATATCTATATTTGTATAAAATCTTTACTTTCTATTATTATTATTATTGTCAATGAATATGTACAAATTGATTACATTGTAATTATTTATATTAAATCTTTAAAGGCTATTGGCGAGTTTTTATTTTCTACTATACCAAGACCTGGGTCATCTTTTGAATGCGATTGAGCCCTACCGAGATCTTCAGGGCCCAAGTCAAGCCTGCCGAAAAGAATTTCGAAACAAACCCTGCCTGTAACAACTTTTCTATGAGATCCGGATACGGCCAATGTGACTTGACAAGTCTGCTAAAACGTGAACGAAACTAGCTTCAAGTGTGCGTGCTTTCTTTGCACGTGTCATGTGTGTACATCGACGTGTATGATGAGACTTGTCAAGTCGCATTGACGTCTCTGGAGCCTATTTATTGCACAGCTGGTTTCGAATGTGGCCGAAGTAGAGATGGGCGGAGGGAAAAAACCCAGGTTTTTTCCCGTTTGGGAAAAAACCCGGTATTTATGCGGGAAAAAACCCAATAGACGGGAATTTTCATTATTTGACGATCCGAAAAATATAAACATTCTTTTATTATCTTTAGGACAAATGCAAAGAAAAATAGGTACTTTGCGACGCGCACATACTTTGCGCCGATGCATCTAGGGCACTAGCTGTTGCCTGTTGTTCGAAATGTCAAAATGTGTAGCAGTATTCAGGAACTGAAATAAAACCAAACTGTTATTATAACAACAAAAAGACGATTTCTTGTTTATATCATAAGATTCTTTCTGCGTATCGTGGCGGAATGTTACTTCATTGCAGATTAAACTTATATTGAAACTTTCAAGAATCTTTGACCAAAAAAAAACGAGCTATACTAACAATTATTTAGTACACTTTACAAAAGTGCTCGCAGAGGCCGTCAGGGTGATGAGGGGTTTCCGCACGATCTCAGATGATGCGGCAGTGGGACCCCCCCCCCCCCCCCCACGGGACTTGGAAGCGAGAGCCCTTGCGTCACTATTTAAATGGCGGAGCTGGAGCTGGACCAAAAGCCTGCGTCTCGAGAAATCTAGACTCGACGGTCCCAGGTCTACCAGGAAACCGTGAAGACATGGAAGGTGCGACTTGAGCAACCAAAAGGGGGATCCACCAGAATCGCGGCGGTCAGGTACCAGGTCCTCGATCGTGGCAGGTCTGGACTTCGACACTCTCTCGCTGGAGACCAGAGGGAGTAAGTAGGACTGCGCCGCCTCTTTCTGCCCCCCAAAGATGCGGGATAGCATTTTGGATCTTATCCCTCAGAGAGATTTCAAGCATACCTTGTTCCATCGCTCGTTGCGTATCCTTAAGGGCGTGAACTAGCCCCACTCCGAGTGTCCACGTTTTGGCAACGTAGGTCATAATTGGTAGAACGCACTGGTGGAAGACTTTCGTCTTCATTCATTGCGGTATTGGCGAGTAGAAAATCCGGCGCAGTTTGCTGAATGCTGCCCAGCCCAAGCGAATCCTTCTGGCTATTTCCTTATCCACTTTACTCGTTTATCAAATGTGACTACTTGCCCAAGGTAGGTGTATTCATGGACAACCTCAAGCCTCGATCGTTCCAACGTATATTGGTCCCGGCACGACATGCTCATTGAACATGACCTTGGTTTGGTCCAGGTTCATGCTGAGGCCAACACGTCGAGACTCTTCACTAAGACTATGCAGCATACCGCTCACCTGTTCCAGCGCTATTAAAACGATGTCGTCAGAAAACCGAAGGTGTAGAGACATTAACCGGTTATATTCACGCCCCATCCATTCCAGTCCAACGACTTGAAGACGTCCTCAAGCGCATTAGTGAAGAGCTTAGGAGATATAGCATCTCCCTGTCCCTCACCTCTGAGTAGGGCTATGGGATTGGTCTTCTTTGCGGTATCATACAAGCACCTCATCACCTCAATATATCGCCAATCAATACGACACCGCTGCAAAGCTTCTAGAATTGCCCTGGTTCCTGTTATACGATAGATATAAAAGCTATTTTGCTGCCATGTCTGTAGTGTAGTCAATCTATTTATTAGTCAAAAGAGTCACAGACTTCATAGAAAGTCTCGCCATAAGCCCCTCTGCAATCTATTTTATAGAGAGGGGCTAAAATAAACAAAGTTAGATTATCTCTAACTAGTTAGTAATACTGAAACAGTGCGTACTAAATGATATATACATGTAACTATACATTACCTAGATGTTACATATGCTAAATTTGAAAAAAAACCGAATAAATTCCGAATCGGATTTTTTCCCGGTTTTTTTCCCACATTTGGGTTTTTTCCGGGCAAATTCCCATCTCTAGGCCGAAGCCAATCTTAATATTGCAGTCAATGTTAGGACGAAGCACACACCTTTGAGAATGCAGACAGGTTGGTGGATTTTGATTTCTAAACCTCTGAATAGGAAATAATATCGAAAATGGAGAAAAATACCTAAATTGAAAGGGTACAAAAGACCACCAATCATTATGATCAGGGAGCCTGAGGACTGCGGGGGCTGCAGCCTCCGGAGCAGAACGTCATAAAAGCAAAATGTCATGAAAGCAAAATGTCATGAAAGCAAAATGTCATGTACGCAAAATGTCATGATCGCAGATGGTCATAATCGAAATTGGTCATGATCGCAGATAGTCATAATCGCAATTAGTCATGATTGCTGACTTTTACCGATTTTTACCGTTGCTCATTTTTGTAACAGTTACGTAACACAACGTACTACAAATTACTGTTTATAGAGATAGAGAGAATATACTAGAAATTACATTTACTATTTAGGTGTTAAAATGAGGAAATCGACTTCCTATCCGTAACTAAACGCCGTATCCCAGTAGTTCCATTGCGTAGTTCCCGTTACCGTAGTTAAAAAAATAGGTGCAAGCAATTCTCGACCTTAATGAGTGTTCTCTAAAAATGTGCTTTTAGGCGTTTATAGACATTACTGATCACGAACATATAAAAAATAATTTAATATTATGCATGCTCTATTTGTTTGAATGGTATTCGCATCTATATTATAAAATATGGCTGTAAGTAATTTTTGACCTTATCAACTTGCGTAGAGTCTTTTGTTTTATTGATTTTCCGACATAGCCGGAGATTTGGAATTGTAACATCTTTTTGTACCTATGATCAACAATAAAATTATTTATGATTATGATTATGATCCGATCGTCATTTGTTTATCCGACCGTCACTTGTTTTTTCGATCGTTATTTGTTTATCCGACCGTCACGTCCGCTAGTTATGTATCATAGCTTGACATTTTGCAATCCTGACATTTTGCCTTTTTGACGATTTGCGAGTATGACGATCTGCCGTTATATTATTGCATGACATTCTGCGATTATGACATTTAGCTTTTTTGACGTTTTGAAGTTTTTGACATTTTGCTTTCATGACGTTCTGCTCCGGAGGCCTCATCGCCTATCCTCGGAGGCAGGCAGCGGCGTGCCGTGAAATGTTCACGCCCCACAGTGTAACACCCGAACCCTAGGGCTGGTTTTAGAGTCGTGCTTACAGCCGAAACTTCTAGGAAGCGTTTTTGCGTAGCTATCAGCGCGTGCGTTGCTCAGCGCTGACGGGTCAGCGGTCGTACGAGTCGCGCGTCGGCGCTGACCAACGCACGCGCGCCTCTCGTCTTCAGTAGAGTTCTAGTGTCAAGCCGAGAGCGGACGCCGTCAGCGTAATGTCATGACGAATGGTGATGTGGACATAAGTCGGTACTCCACAGTGATCAGCACGATACTGAAACGTCTCGCGCTGACAAGCTACGCGCTGAGCTCTTAGCGCAGATGGTCAGCGTGACTCTAAAACCAGCCTAAGACCTCAAACTGGATGTCAGCGGCGAGAGCGCAGCGCCTTAGTGCAAGAGCGTAGGCAACTTCGAACAAACGCATCGAGCGGTTTGCCTGTGTGCGAGCGCAATGTCACCTTTAGGCGTAAAGCAAACGACGGGGCGTGCCGGGCCGGGCAATTTGACCGCGTACGATAGCACTATGGGAATCCTATAATATCAACGCACACGAAGGGCAAAAAGACCGCACCGCAGTTGTCCGCCGGTCAGTGGCGGCGCGGCTACCCGCCATGGATCACACAAACCAGTTTGTATGAAGTAACGCAGACGGCGGCGCGGGGCGGCTAGCTCAGTCTCTTCGCTAGAACGAACGTCGTGAATTAAGTGCCTCTGCCCGTCGTGTGCGTTGCGTTCGCGGGGCGGGCAGTCGCGGGCATCGGCGGACAGACGCGGTCTTTATTACGTCGCGGGCAAAAAGTCCGGCCCGCCCCGTCGTCTGCCTAGCGCCTTAGGTACTCTCGCCGTAATCGCTTGCTAGACGAATAGGTATAAGCCGAGTGGTTTTATTCGGTCCGATTCCAGAATAAATTCCTAGGGAATTTCCATACGTTTAAATGTGGGAAAGATTCGAAATTAAACCAAAATAAACACAATATTACCCATTTATTATAAATAACATATAGATATAACATCAATTACAGTAGATAATTACATATTACACATAGTTATACTATTAACATTCAACCTTCAATTGAAAACATCGGTGGGGATGGACGAACGAAATGTATACGGAACTATTTTGAACTGATATGAAGTTCGTACATTTGTATTTTCAACTACAGCAAAAGCCACCTAAGCCGTGATCTGAACAGGAAACACAGGACATCATGATTTATTTTTTAGTACTTAGGTTTTTTTTTTGGAAAAACATTCAATATAAAATAATATAAATAAATAAATACCGTGAGACATTTTTGAAAAAGCGACTTCAAGCAGAAACTAAGCTAATAAGCTCGTGCTATGAGATCTAGACAACTGATTCACATAATTTTATATCACTTCTATACTTCACTAGGTTATGAACTATCCCACTGACAACACGATAAGACCACTAGAAACCTGTGTTCTCTCACTAGACTTACACAAGAACGTATCAGTCATAAAATATAATAATTTGCGAATTTTATGATACGCGACATTCACAATTTTTGAAGTAAAACTTCTTTAGGCGCGACTAGGCAGTAACTCAGATTTTTTTTCTGACGGAAGTAACGCTATACGAAATTCGCTATTCAAAATGCTATGCGAAATTCGCTATTCAAAATTCGAATGAATGATATTAATATAACATTTTGATGCCGTCAATGGCAAAGAAATTTTACTTCAATCGCGCGTAAAGGTTACACGCAAACACTTTTTATTTTTAAATTCATCCGTACTGATTGTGGCAGTTTCTATAGCTGTGATCATTGTGAGATAAGGCTTTGTTGAATGATTTATTTATTACAGTAGGAGTCCTGTATATGGCATGAATTTTATTGTAGTGAAACTTAGCTTACTGTGACACGGATTTTATGAAACGAAAAGTTTGAGGAGAATACGATTCTATACATTTTTGTGTTATACAAAAAAAGTTATTATCTAAACTGTAATGTTCTATTTAGACATGGGTACTTATTAAAATACTAGCTGACCCTCGCAACTTCGTTTACGTCACATAAGGTATTTTTTCAACAAACTCATGGGAGCGTATGAAACTGCCCTGTTTGCTTAATCATAAAAGAGCTTAAAGATTAAGTCTATTCTAAAACAATCAGCCCACGCCTCCGGCGTGGACTGAATCATTTTAGAATACCCTTAATCATTAAGCTCTTTTATGATTTAGCCAACACACCAGTTTAGATTTACCCTCACATTCAAAGGAATCCTTGAATTCTAGGTTCTTACGAAAGTTGAGATGTCTCTGATTCCTGAACTACAAAACCCTCAATATTGAAACTTCTGTGAAACAATCCTTAAAGTACTCCCTTTCTAACCCTGACAAAATTTTTGGAATCGGACCACGCATTGAGAAGTGACAACTAAAAAATCGTTTTGCCTTTTATCCCCCCTCCCAAAGAAACCGCGCAAAATATCGGGATCAAAAGTATTCTAGAACCTTTCTCGGATTATAAGCTCAGATTGTACCAAGTTTCATTCAAATCGGTTACGTAGTTTCGGCGTGATACTTATTCGGGATACAGACAGACAGACAGACAGACATGAAAAATTTAATACATTTTCGGCTTCAGTATCGATTAGAGAATGCCCTACAATTAAAATTTTCAAAATATTTTCCATGTACAGACTCTCGACCCTCAACAGTTTTATTATATGTATAGAAGTGTAAATTATTTTTTCATTGTTTTATGAGAAGGTTTTAGTCCTCGCACCGATTATGTAAAAAAAATATCATAAACTTGATATAAAATATATCTAAAATAACAATACAAGTGTTACAAAAATTGTCATGTTGCAAAATCAGAACATTATTATATCAGAACTTTGAGCAAAACTTAATCAATTTAATAAATAAAGTAATTACGAAATAAGTGTTTAAGGCACTAAATTTAATTTTGTTAATAAATATTACCGTTATGATAAAACAATCTAAGCACAAGGCAGAGACACGTAAGTCATAAAAATTGCTTTTATTTTGTTTCATACAAACTGCCTATGATTTTGGTTTAAATACAAATGATATGATATGCAAGGACAAGTTAATCTAACTTACATTTATTTGCTTAATTATATCAATTTCAGTTGTATTAAGTAGCTTTCTACCGTGGGAATATAACGAATTTGCGGGATCAAAACTGTCATTGCCTAAATCTATAAATATCCTGAATTAAAAATACATTGTCTGTTGCGTACTTACGATGGACAGAAAGGACAAAGAAATTCGCATTTTACATTATTAAAATTTGTCAGTCGCTGTACAAGTGCAGCCTGTGGACGTGTTATGTGACCGTCAAATTGTAAATATGGCGAAATTGTAGCTGTCGATAAATTGTAAACCAACATAAAAATCGTTAGGTTTAATTGGAACAGTGACTACTATACATATTATTATACAATTAAGGCGCGTAAGCAAGCGAGCATGCCGCGGCAACGGCCGCTGAACGTCAGATGCCCCATTGTTCAAAATCTCTCGACAGTTTACAGCCTCGCGGTACCTATTTACAAATTAACGATGACATGATCATGATGAAGATGGGCGTACCGCAACACATAATTTATTAACCTTAACTTAGTATGGAAGATATCAAGTAAAAGAACACCAAGTCGTCAAGATTTTTTTCGTCAATATTATAATTATGGATACATTGACAAACAGACAAAGTTAAACATTCTATAATAATCGTTCGATTTTGACAAAAGAACATTTTATCATTATAACTAGGTAACTACGATTTATGGCTTATTGGTTTTCTGTAGCAAGCTACATCTTACGTATACGTACGTATATAAGATACTTATAGTATTAATAATTGAGTTTTAGTAATTCGGGAGTAGATTGTAGATTGGTAGCGATGATACAGAATTAGGCCTTATGACTACTATAATTAATTAGATCATTATTTATATTAGGTGTTTACATAACGATGACTTTGCCGTTTTTAAAAAAAGGTCCATTTGGATCATTCTAATTCCAAATCTTTTATCATACGGCGTCATCTAGGCTTCCTGATATTTGCTGATGGACCTTCCCTAAATTACATTAAAAGTAATTACAGCAGGTATTTTTCCTACCAAACGGCAATGTCATAGATAAAACACCTGTTTATAATCGTACACTAGTAGAAAATAGACAGTCCAAAATTACATGAATTTTGTCTTAATATATTATACAATTCGAAATGTTCATAAATGCATAGAAGAAGTAAATATATAGTAAAAACTTATTCAGTAATTATACTGTCGCCCACAGAGTCGCTAAGAAATCCATAAGGATAAAGCCACGCTCGAGATTCAAAAGTCAATTACATAGGACTTATCGCATACAGATCAATTATGTTACTCCGTGAGTGAACGTGACTGCTGCATGCGACATATAAAATGCTAACTGTATTAAGTCAACCGTACGTACATATATTTTTTTTCGAGAATAATCTAAGAGACAGTTTTTTTTATCTAGTCGTTCGAAATGGAAGAGGTTAAGGTCAGCGTACACGCTGCCTAGTCGGTAGTAAAATTTGCTTAGACAAGGGCGAAATTGCGGCCCAGTATTGTAAGTTTGGGAGCAACTACAAAAACCGAGTTTCACTGCAACATGTAATTTTCCTAGGGTTATGCACATTTTCAATTACACATTGATCACGAATTTATTATCTTTCAAATTTCAGTTAAAATTTAAATCATGCATGATATTTGAAATTTTCAACGAAACTAGACAAAAACACATTTGATACTTCGATTTCACATTTGATACATAGCTTTGTTACGAGATTGCTTAGCGAAGACTCTTACGTAATCTTGAAAGGTCTCTGTGAGCGGCAATAAGTAGGTAAACGAGAGTACAAAAATATTGACTTATCTGTTTAGAGATATCTCTAGAGCTTTGTTTAATATCAAGGACACGTCCATCGGTGGGAAGTTCTGTAGTAACTTTACGTTGGCAGCGAAGTCGCCGGTCAGCAGGTCGTTCCTGACCAATCTGATGACAAAAAATAGTCGATAAGTTATTTTTTATTTCCTCACAAAACGTCATCTAGTGCAAATTAACCTAATTGAGGCTTAATTTGGGATAGCTGGTGGGATCTGGGCAACTGATACATATTATACACAGAAACTATTTAAATTCCGAAACAAACATTTACGGGTCCAGGTAAGGATAAGTCCAGGGCTCCTGACACAGACTTTGATCACCATCACGGCCTCTCCTGTGGGTTTTAGCCCACTTCTTTGAAGAGACACAACACTGTATTGGCCTGCTTCTATAAGAACGGCGAGTTCTCAGGCTCTCGGTCATGGAGGCCGGTAAATCTAGGCGTACAGCATAGCAGCCTGCGACGGCACTGCCGTTTGCTGCAGAACTCGGGAGGGAGATTTCTCTCCCGCTCGCCGCCTTTTTCGCAAACATGACTTGCTCGCAAAAAAGATGCAGCGGCATCCAACTTTCTTCCACTGCGAAACCATGACTCTCACCGTGGTCTCCAGCTTGAAAATGTTCACGCCCAGGGCGCCGATTCTCGACCACTCGACGTGAATGCGTGGACGCAAATTTACGGGTGAAACGTCGTCCGTCTCATGTTCGCCGTTCCTAAATATGAGACAGGCGACGCGTCACCCGCCGATTTCCGTCCACGCATTCATGTCGTGTTAAGCGAGAATCGGTGCCCTGGCCCGCCACAAGATCTTGACGCTACAGTGCCCACGCTGACCACTCCGCCAGTGAGTGGAAAGCCGTATCCTCGTTGCCGTCTCCGCAGTGTTGGCACTCGGATGTTACCTCCCGGTTGTGACGTCATCATGGTCTCCCACCACGATGAGGCGCGCGCTCAACGCGCACCTCTGCACTCCTCGCCCCGCGCAGCTGCCAGAGCCAGACCCCTATATAAACGGCTGCACGCGCGGTGTTTGCCTCTTACGCCAGCGGCTGCTCTGCTCCCCAGGTGATGTACTCCATCTGCGCGACATCACTGGGTCTGGTGGTCTAGGACTTGTGGAAGAACCCTCGCCTACTTGCTCACTACCATATACCTATTGTAAATACTTGTACTCGCTGTACCTACATAAAAAACGCAGACAACTGCTGTATTACTTCAAACCTATTGTTCATATTTATCTCCTTGGTAAATATAACTATGCTTGGACCGAGACAGGTGGCTGCAGGCTGATCCACCCCTCTCTCGTGACACGGTGTATGCGCCACAGATACCTACCGAAGCCCCCGTGCCCGGTAAGCATCTGTGACACCGTGTTGGTGATTCTGGCGCCACTTGCTGTGTCCCCATTGGTTGCTCAAGTCGCACCTTCCATGTCTCCATGAACTCCTGGTGGAGAAGGGATCGCCGGGCGTCGATTTCTCGAGGCACGGCGCCTCCTTGCACTATTGGTACAACGATGCAACGGCTCTGGCTTCCAGGTGCCGCGGAGGGGCCCCGGCTAACAGACGTGCCACCTCGACAGAGAACGTGCCATACCCTCTTATTGCCCTGATGCCCTGATAGACTTTAGTGTACTATGTAGTCTAGCCACGTTGCGGTCAGGGTCTCCACCCATAAAAGGCCATACTCCGCACGATCCCGAGTAGTCTGCTGCAGGAAGCGTTGGTTTCCCTTATGTTGGGCAACGACCGCGATAGCGCAGCTGTTTCCCCCTCAGTTTTAACGCCTCTGATGTTGCAAATGTACAGGGGCTACGGTGATCACTTTCTATCAGGGCCGGAAGTTTATCTACCACTCTCACTGCTGGACTGGAGTCTTATATTGGGAGGGTGATTGGCCTTTAAGGCTGAGCGCACATCAAAGACACGACTGTCAAGAGACTTCTCTTGAGGTCTTGTCGCCAGTGTGCGCTCAGCCTAAGGTGTTCATACAAGGCACCGTCCTATAATCTACATGGTATTGTTACATCCTGACGATTTCTGAGAAGAGCTGCCCTTCGAGCCAAGCTATATTTTACCGGTTATAGGAGTGTGTGTACTTACAAAATCATGGCACAGCAGATGTATAGAAGGAAGTCGAATCGCTGGGCGTCAGCGAACATCGAGTCCCAGATCCTTTCCACATCGGGCAGAGAAAACTCTTGAGAAAGTAGTAATGTTAACCATCTGAAATTATAGTTATTTATATGTCTTCAGTATCACTTCAACTTGATGGAAACTAAGATCACTACAAATCCATAAATTTATTTCAGATAGCAAAAGTCATACATTAACATGTAGTTAAATAATCAGCAGGCATCAAAGCACAGCTGAATCTACAGAAACTAAATAATGCTGTATTTATTTGGCTATGAGACAAGACATAAACAAAGAAATCAGTACCTAGTATTATTTTTAACTATCGCGGTTTTTAACACTCATACTTATAGAATTCGGGACTTCACGCGAAATACTTAGTATGTTCTTACATTAAAAAAACGTCCTCTCCACTAATCGCCATTATTATCCGCGCATGGGTGCGTAAAGCCATTGAAATCAGAAGACATAAAAATGTCAATAGGGATGATGGATGCAAGCTCTCCGGGATGTAGAATACAGTGATTAATAAACTTGACCGTCAAACTGTGCCAATTAAAACTGACGTAGTGAGTGTGGTGTGTCGCGGGCCAGGGGCCTTATCCTTCGATATAATAATAACGGAGGGTAGTTCGACAAGAAATAACTCCGTGGTTTTTGTCGATCCTCGCCTCAGTCCAACTGCGACCACGGGATCTGCAACGTGCCCGAAACGTTGGTGAATGTAAGTACATAATAAGTATTTCGTGTGAAGTCCCGAATTCTATAAGTATGAGTGAAAACAGTAGTCGTCGAACTTTTTTTAAGCCGAGTAGGGCGAAAAATGTATTGTGAGATTAATAGATAAAAGTAGGCATCTTCTATGAGTATATTAAGTTTAGTGTAAAAATAATGATAATGTAAAAAAGAAATAAAATGTTGTTTACATTTTGTCTCAGGTCCAAGTTAATTTTTTTTATAGAAAGTGCTTACCTAAAGCTATAATATTGGGGCCTCAGTTCTTGACGTTCCAACAGACTATACACGGCGGGGTCGTTTTTCTTAACGATATCGGCCAATTTGCCCATGACATAGTTGATACCGCTGTCCGATTCGTCCAGGGTTCGAATGAAAAAGTCCCGGATTTCGGCCATGAGGTTTGTGAAACAAAAGAAACAGTCCTCTTCCGCATGTTCTGTAAAATTTATGAATATAAAATATGGTGGGATATGGATAAACATCGCCATCTAGCCCTAACTAAGTTCATAGGTAAACATAAGCTTGTGTCACAGGAGTCAGGACTCACAGCCGGGCGGAAACTCCATACTAAAAATTAGTTTTTAATTATGTAACCTACATTATAAAACACCCTATGTTTGTACAGAGCTTGAATGTGTGTGTGACCACTAAGGCTAAGCACATGTTCCCTCAAAATACCCTCCAACTATATGACAGCTGTGGCCGGGTGGGGAAGCTTGCTCAGTGGGGGGCAGGGAGTTGCCAATCTGTTTGTAATACTATTATATTATCTTTGCTTGTGCTGTGGGTGGGATCTAGGCAAGTTGTGTACATACTTATGGTCATATATTAATCTTACTTAATATTATAAATGCGAAAGTTTGTGAGTGTGGATGTTTGTTACTCTTTCACGCTCAAACCGCTGAACGGATAAGGCTAAAATTTGGTACAGGGATAAATTATTAAAGTCTGAAATAAAACATAGGCTACTTTTTATCCCGGGAATAAGTTCCCACGGAAGCGGGAACACAAACAAATTTTACGCGGGCGAAGCTGCGGGCATCAGCTAGTAATATTATAAATGCGAAAGTTTGTAAGTGTGGATGTTTGTTACTCTTTCACGCTCAAACCGCTGAACGGATAAGGCTACTTTTATCCCGGTAATAAGTTCCCACGGTAACAAATTTTACACGGGCGAAGCTGAGGGTATCAGCTAGTACTTATATACTTCTAATACATAGAAACACAATTTTTTATGTATCAAATGTATAAATACCACAGGGTGGAAACTCCATACAAATAATTCGTTTTCAATACTGTCACCTACACTAAAACACGTTATGTTTGTACAGAGCTTGAATGTGTGTGTGACCACTAAGGCTAAGCACATGTTCCCTCAAACAATACCCGCCAACTATAATGACAGCTGTGGCAGGACTGGGGGGTTGGGGAAACTTGCTCTGTGGGGGGCAGGGAGTTGCCTACATGTATCTTTGTTAATACTTACTTCGATATTCCTTATTAGGATCTATCGCAAACGTGTGGTATATAGGTCCGATGATTTCATTCATGCCCTGCACATACCCCTGGCCAGGGTTGAGCTTAGCGTAAAGGAACAACATGCGTTCGACCACCTCCCAGTGAGCCTCGCATCCTTCGTTCAACGGGGCGTAGTCACCGCTGTTCATACTATCCGACCGGCGGATCTCGTTACTGAGCTGTGGGAAAGAGAACGTATTATATCGACTGTACGATTATATGATTGTTGTTTTTAATTTAGATTATGTGATATTTATATAGTACACCCCGTGTGGCGACGGGGAATCGTGTCGCAACGGGAAAGAGTGCAAAATATCGCCACCCTATTCATCCAGAGGGTGTCGTAAGAGGCGATTAAGGGGAATGCTTTAGCAAAACGATTCATTGCGTAGAGAAGTCCAGTTTCCATCCAAAGGTTGCCTATAAGAGATTGGTTTGCGCAATAAATCCGCAAATTTTTATACCAACAAGTTTAGTACTTATTTTGAGAGATTGATCTGTGTGTATTTCCTGGTGTGCAATAAAGAGTTCTTTGGATCTTTTGACTACCTCGGTGTGGATTTTCACACGTTAAAAATAAAACCCAAACCTAATAAAGTGCACTCGAGTGTCCACGTCCAGACCTGGCGCTGTTGCGCCCACGCCGTGCACTCCACCAATGTGTGGAGGCCATAGGTCCAAAAAAAAATTCAAAGGGGGACTGCTGGTAGTCTTTTGGGCACAATGTCACGGGGGGCCTTATTTAGGTTTAGTTTAGATAGTAATAATGTAAATATATATGTAGTGATAGTTATGTCTCATTGCAAATTTACCTTAGAGACTCCGAGACCGCGCCTCTCTAACGTAGAATACTTCAACATGGACTGTTCCACCCTTTTGTGCAGTCTTTTTACTCCGTTGCTATTTACTATCTAAAAGAATATGTAAGTTATTAACAATATAATAACATGAAACCGGTACATTTAGAACTTAGTGACATTAGGTAGGACATTGACGCCACCTAAAGAAACTTTCCATATAGATCAGCCTTGCCTTAGATCATCTAACCACAGGATGCGCCTTACTTAAGCATTGTTTTCTGCCAAGCCAATAGACCATTTGGTCTTTTGGCTTTATAAAAAGCACTGTACATCAGTACATCATTTTATATGATTAAACTAGTACATTTCATTGTAGTTGACTGTACAATAAAAATTAACACACAACAGCCATTACGCGTTTGTCGATTAATACATTTTTAAATATAATGAAATTTTATATGTCTTTGTGTTTCCCCCTTCACCCGCTATGAAAACTAGCAGAATATTTTTGTATGCGGTGGTTCGCAAAGGCTAGTCCCGTGATATATGGTCTAAGAGATCAGCCCAACATTTAGGCTGAGCGCACATGAGTGACACGACTGCCTCGTCGGACTAAAGGTCGTATGTATCATATGATATGTATTTATTTAAAAGTATGTAAGTAATCCGTGGTCATCTATAACACAAGCAAGTTATACCTAGCTTAATTTGGGATTGGATAGCGTTGTGTGTAAATTTCCGTGAATATTACTTAAAAAAATTTACACGACTGTCTTAAGATTGAAACTTGCTTTACTTCGCAGTTTTATAGAATTAGTAAAGCAGTACTTTGTCTTAATAAAGTCTTGTCGCCAACGTGCGCTCAGCCTTACAGATTATACAATAATTTAAATAGTCGTATGTACTTACCTCAGCACAGGGAAACTCTGTAGCCGATTGAAAAAACGATATATCAGGACATAGCCTCCGCACGTCCTTGTCGATTTGTAGTAACACTTCATTGTCTTTGAAATAGGTACTCCAAGAGCTGTCGGGGCTGATGTTTAATGGATGATCACTGGGCCCCCCCGGTGATACTATTATTTCATCTAAAATGTAATAATTATCGGTCAGTTTCAATCGATCACAGTAACGCTGGATTTGATTGGGCACAAGACCGTCGGAGTCTAAGAGGACCTCACGTGTTGGGTCAAGGGTCTTAGGGTAAGATTAGCAGGTAAGAATATGGTAGCCGATACCAATTACATACAACAAAAGTTTTAGGTGCAGTCGAGACTTCCCAAAGTGTAAAGTCTAAGTTGAAGGAACGCTTGAAATTATTGTGCTTGTTTAATCATTGGATTGGTATTCCTAGTTGAATCCAAAGCCCTAAGTATTCAAGCACAAAAAATTTAAAAAACTAATAAAACTTAAATTGTGCCAGAAAGCTTATTCATAGCATTAAAGACTTTCTAGAAGACAAGGCTGCCTGGCAGTGACACGAATTGCTCCTTTCTACATAAAAAAAACTGTATTACATACTAAGATACTAGAAGAGAAGGGACCGGCCTGAGTTTCTTGGGGTGTTTTTCTCAGTCTGTAGTATTTCCGAACCCCCGGTAGAGTCACAAAAATTTTGACAAACATAAATAATTATTTTAAAAATTTCTAAATTTTATTTTATTTTATTTTTATTTTTGCACAACTGCAGCGCGGTGGCTGGAAAACCAGTATGTAGTTTACATTAATGATCTCGCTCAGGTCGCGGTGGAAACCGGGCGCAAGAATGTCATTGTCTACAATCATCAAAGTATTTTCATATTCGACACGTTGTTATGTTCCCAGCCTTTCTCTGGGAGTATGCTATACAAAACATTCTCGATTCAAATACAATGGATGGAGTTTTGATTACAGATTCATGTCTTATAGGTTCTACTTATTGCTTTATTATCTATTAATACGATGGCGATGTCTCGATATCATAATGAAGTGAAATAGCGACAGATCAGCATAAAATCTATTATGAGACGAATCGGACACATTATTTCATTTGCAAATATAATTTCAGTGAATCCTCTTCAGGATCTTCGACTGCCTCTGTGGCGCGGTCGGTAGTGATACCGCCTGCTGCGTTGGAGGTCGTGGGTTCGATTCCCACCGGAGACAATATGTGTAGCCTATGAGTTATTGCAGACTATAAGCTATCTCTGTACCAAATTTCAGCCCAATCCGTTGAGCCGTCAGAGCGTGATTGAGCAACAAACATCGAAACATCTTCACAAACTTTCACATTTATAATATTAGTAGGAAGTAGGATAATGTGTTACATACAAATTATTCAAACCCATACCACAAATTAGAGATAGTACAGATGGAAACCTACATACTAAATTCGCTGAGGCTACGCACACATAGACAACTCATTCACAGACACGAGGTCAGGCGGTCTCAACCGAATTTTCGATACTGATTTGTGTGAGAGTGAGTGTAGCGGAGGTAGGTGGAAAAAAAAAGTACATACTAGAGTTTTCCATATGTACTATCTCTAATTTGCGCCCATACTTACCTATATAATGTTTATAGAGTTGTCTCTTCTCACTGAGGGTAGATCCCCACGAATTCTTCTGATGTGGTAGGTACAGTAAAAGGATCTTCCATACCAAAGATCTTAATCCTTTGTCATCTGGGATGCCTGAACAAAAAGAAACTGATTAATATCTTGGACAGGTGAAATTAAAACATTAAATTAAAAGAAATGACAGAATAGTTTTTAACTACCCACAACTGAGAATAACCAGCTAGCATTTAGAATACAGAGTTAACTGGAGACGGAATTAGGCTGACTTTAGGCTATTATTTTTCATCTACATATGCCACAGAGCATCGCGCGCTTAGACAGTGCGCGTTGCTCTATGACATAAGCCGATAAAAAGTTTTAACAGAAAAAAACGATTTCAAACAAAAACTAAAAAATGAAAAATAAAATTAACCAAGCACAAAGTAATAGGTAAGTATATTTAGATTTACCAGATATTATTGAATGTAATACTGAAATCAGTGCCAAGTAAAACTATAGGTTTAGGTAGGTTTTTTTAATCTCTCATAGAAATATTGGCACCGACTTCAGTGTTACATTTAATATCTGGTAAATCTAAATATACTTACCTATTACTTTGTGCTAAGTTAATTTTATTTTTCATTTTTTAGTTTTTTTTTAAGTCGGTTTTTTTGTTAAATTTTTTTTTATCATTGTTAGTGACAGGTAGACTGAAAATATATCTGTCTAGGGGTAATGTTCTCCCCAATACAAATTAATCAAGCCTAAACACAAGGTAGGGTAAATCGTTAAGGAATTCCCTCGATTCGAGGGATTTCTTCGATTTCTCCAGGATCCCAGCATCCGATTCTGACTTAGTGTATATGGGACCACATAGGAAGCACCAGTTTTTAAATAAAAAAAGAATCATCAAAATCGGTTAACTCGTTCAAGCGATTTGCCGGTAACAAATATAAAAAACAGATACAGACGAATTAAGAACCTCCTCCTTTTTAGGGTTTCGTAGCCAAATGGCAAAAACGGAACCCTTATAGATTCGTCATGTCTGTCTGTCCGTCTGTCCGTCCGTGTGTCACAGCCACTTTTCTCCGAAACTATAAGGCCTATGCTATTGAAACTTGGTACCTAGATGTACCTATTCTGTGAACCGCATTAAGATTCTTATATAAAACTAGAAAAAAGCAGTAAATTTTGAAAAAAAAAAATTTTAAGTTTCAGTTTAGTTAAAGTGAATAGTTTGCGCAAGTACACTTCCAAAGTGGAAAAATGTGTGTCCCCCCCCCCCCCCCCTCTAACTTCTAAACTAAGAGAATGATAAATCTAAAAAAAACATATGATGTACATTGCCATAAAAACTACCAACGAAAATTGGTTCGAACGAGATAGAGCTAGTAGTTTTTTTTTAATACGTCATATACAGGGTGAATTTTTGAAAAGGGCTTGAATGGCCAAATCCGAAACTATAAGGAATAGCTAAAAATGCTCAAAGGAGTACCGAGTCCGATTTTGATAAAACTCATAACCTCATCATTAGATTTTTGGAAAAACATTAATCCTAGCTGGGAATCGAACCAATTGATTTTGAAAAAAAAAACACACCTTTATTATTACACCATACGATAGTGTCGCTGATTAGGATCAAATTCTGCGAAGTAATGACATACGGCAAATTTAAGGAAAGTTTGGAATTTTAATAGAATTCATATTTCATGTACCTAAATTTGTATCATAATTTGTTTTGTTTGAAATCCCAGAATAGTTCGTAACTATTCCCTGTTTTAAATCATGCTTAGAATGATCCTTTAGAGAATATTCTGAACGGAATCAATAATATTGACTGCAGTACGATCCTTGAGGTCTCGAATTCAGCTATGTATTGAAAACAATGGTCTACATTTTGAACAATTAATCAGTTAACGTAAGCAAAATAAATTGTATTTTGTTAAAGATGAGCACTTTCCTTTAGTTTGCCGTATGTCATTACTTCCCAGAATAAGATTCTTAATAGCAACACTATCGTATAGTGTAATAATATAGGGTGTGTTTTTTTTTTTCATAATCAATGGGTTCGATTCCCAGCTAGGATTATTGATTTTTCAAAAATCTAATGATGAGGTTTTAAGTTTCATCAAAATCGGGCTCGTGACTCCTTTGAGCATTTTTCGCTATTCCTTATAGTTTCGGATTTGGCCATCCAATCCCTTTTGAAAAATTCATCCTGTATATACCGCAATTTTCGGTTAGAAAAATCACTACCACTGCGAACGTGTTAAAACACCAATTAAAGTTACAACGAACTCTAAGAACTTTTATATTATGTTACTTGCTGCTACGAAACCCTTCATGGGCGAGTTCAACTCGCACTTGGCCGGTTTGTTGAAAGTCGGTTAAAAAAAAAATTTACTCATTTGCAACCTCTTTTTCGTCATTTTCTAAACCAGGCCCCATTTAGAGTCCTGGGGTATCTTTAAGTCGTGGGGTTCCTTACGAGGGCTTACCCGGGGCTCCTAACCGTAGGCATTAGGTAGGAAACATGTGGTTTTTAGTCGGTAGGAGTCCGGAATAGCATCCATGTAGGATTTTCCTCACGTTGAAAAAAGACCCCTTACATAAACACCAAACGCATGCCTATTACCATTTTTTTAGGGTTCCCTACCCGAAGGGTAAAAACGGGACCCTATTACTGAGACTTCGCCGTCCATCTGTTTGTCACGTGGCTGTATCTCAGGAACCTTGATAGCTAATAAGCTGAATTTTTCACAGATGAAGTATTTCTGTTGCCGCTATAACAACAAATTAATACTAAAATAATAAAAAAAGAGGGACTGAGGGGGGGGGGGGGCTCCCATACGACAAACGTGACATTTGGCCATTGTTTGGTACGAAACCTTCTGTGCGGGAGTCCGACTCCCACTTGGCCGGTTTTTTAAAGTATGTAATTTGTATCAAAAATAATATATTATTACTTAGTGTTAATATGGATCTAGGTAGTTTTAATAAATGTGAACTGATGAATATCTCCGACTTACCATTAAATGCAAGTTTTCTGAGCTTTTCTATATTGATAACATCCTCTTCAAGTATTTCTTCAAAAGCTTTTATTCTGGAATAAATAAAAAATGCTTTCATGAATAATCGAGTAGTAATATGAAGTTTATGATGGAGAAGTGAAAAGTCTGATTGTCTAATGGCCTTACTGCGAAGCTGGAGATCACAATTTTTATATTTCGTTGTTGCGCCTGACAACTTCCATAAGTGACTTTTACAAGGTTTTGGGAAACTCAAGAATGCATTTTTTTCTGAGGGTAAAAGCGGAACCCTATTCATGAGACTTCGCCGTCCGTCTGTCTGTCTGTCAAGAGACTGTATCTCGTGAACTGAAATTTTCACAGATGATGTATTTCTGCTGCTGCTATAACAACCAATACTAAAAATAATAATATTTAAAGGGGGCTTCCGTACAACAAACATATTTTTTTACCATTTTAATTTATACAAGCTGTTGCCTGTGACTTTGTCCGCGTGAAAAATTATATAATAATGCCAATTTGGTTGTTCTCTATTGAGCCTTTAGAATAGATAGGACCTCTCAAGGACTAACCTGGGGTCCCTACATGGGTATAGATAGACCATGTGGTTTCAGTCAGTTCGAGGCTGGTATGACGTTTGTTAGTAATTGGTTCCTTTAACGTTAAAAAGAGTAAGTGGCATGATGAATCATATCTTAAGTGTAAGAGTAGCACCAATATGAAAAGTTTTTTTAAAATTTGGATCACTGAATTGAACCTAGATATAAACAAACTGAAAACATTATAAGTTGCAATTTTAAGATGCATTAAAACATAATATTTTCCAGTAAAACTTAAGTTATACAGATTGTTATTTTATTTTTTAAATTTTCATTATAAACTAGATTCGTAGCTTTGCTTTCAGCAGTTAATATACAGAAGGAATCTTGGCTAGTAAAGAAGAAGCGCCGTACATTTATTCGTAACTTAAGTCGACAGCTGCAGCCACACTTGCTGAAAAAAAGTGACTACAGAATACTTTAGGTGATTCATAAACCTAGGCTTCTAGTAAGTGATGTATGCAACAGTTTTTTTTTTTTTATTATCAAATAAAGCTTACTGACTAATAAATAAATGAGTGTTACATGTTACAATAAAATTATATGATCGCAATCACAATGAATGAGTCTCTATAAGCTGGTAACCATTCTGCCAAGAGACTCCACCTGTGCATGCCAGCAGACAAGCGCACAGTTAGAGTAAACCTATGAACTTGTGACCATAATCATGGAGATTGTTTCAAAGAAGCATTTACTACCTCAGCCCTTAATCATCGGGTCAGCTCTAAGCCTTTGTTCTAACCAGTAATCCAAGCAGTAATTGCAGTTTACGTTACCTTCCGCCCTCTGCAATAATGTCAGTGGTAAAGGACATTCCATTGATCCACCATCATAATATAAATAACTTTGGTTGACATCAACTCTTTCCGAGATGGTCTTGTAGGGCATAAGATTGTGAGACAAAACTAGGATTAAAAATTACACAAATAAAAAAAACGTAATTGCTCAGAGACACATAGTATATGTTCCAAGACTTCACAGTATTCTATTTCTTTACAGAACTCAGGTAGCATTAATTTTAATGCAAAATAATAGAAGAGCATACTCAACCAGAGTGAAAATTTTCATCCTGAAGCTAGCAAATATTTAGTTTTGCCATGGCCTGCCAATAACCTGGACTTGAATTCAATAAAATATATGTAGTTGGAAATAGGTGATTAGTTGACACGTTAGAGCAGCTCAGGAAGGTGTTTACACCCATCATCAGATGATTGATGTGTAAGTCTATTCCAAACGCCTTTGTAGTAGACAAATACATCTGGAAAAAACTACTGAAGAAAACATCACATGTCTTATTGAGAGCAACACGGAGGCACCAGGGTATGGTGCCTTCGAGAGAGTGTTATCAAAGTGAAGGGTATGCCTTTCCTAAATAAAGTTACTTACCTTTACTAAATAATGACTGCCTCCTTGGTCTAGCGGTCGAAATGTGCGACTGTGGATCTTGAGTTTGTGGGTTCAATTCCCACCAGAGACACAAATTTGTGTGATCCATAAATGTTTGTCTCAAGAGTAATAGTAATAGTTTATTTATTCATCTCCACAAATTACAATTTTACAGTTAAAAATAGTGTAGTTGACAATTTTTGTTCTCAAACAAAGCTTGCAATTTATAAGAGATCTGGAGTCTAAACTAAGCCAGAGCTTGTATAATAGAACTCCAGGCTCCCCAATTATATATTATTTCAGATTAATATAAATTGTCAGCATGTCGCGTGCGTACGTGTGCGTGTGCGTGTGTGTGTGTGTGTGTGTGTGTGGAGTCTGGGTCAAGAGTCTGAGTGTTTTTTTGTATGACTAGTATGTATTTAAAGTATATGTGTATTGATATCCGTGGTCTGAAACCCATAACACAAGCAGGTTATTTCTAGCTTACTTTGGGATCAGATACCGTTATGTGCAAATGTCAGTGAGTGTTATTATTATGTTTCTCTTTATTGTTATTAAAGTAAAAAAGCTGTTTAGCTTACAGACTTCAGGTTCATTATTATTGCTAAGTATGAGATAATATCCGTATCAAGGGTAGGACTTCGGATTACTATCCCACGATTTAAGTGGTGGGAGGGGGGCTGGAGGGGGGAGGGGGGTGTGTAGAACCCCCCCCTTGACGGAAAAGTTGCGGACGCCCCCCCTTTTTGAGTTATGATTTTTTTTATATTCTAACCTAACTTTCGCATTTTCTTGGTTTGAAATCGATTTCAAGGTCGAAATTGGAAGATGGAAAATGGAGGGGGAGGGGGGAATCCCCCTGACCCCTCCCCAAAGTTAGGAAATCAATAGTTACCTTAAATTTAGATTTTTATTTTTTGAGGTTATGTTCAATAAAATCGACGACATAAGTAATCGTTCTCCAAATAAGAACTCGTCGACAAGCCAAAAAAAAAACCACGAAAGCTAAGGCGGGAGCTCCGCTCCGCTTCGCTCCCGCCTTAGCCTTCTAACCTAACCTATCCGAGTCGGGGTGTTAACCATTAAGTACTAATTATGGTTGAATTAGGGATGCGCGTAATTCAAATGCCGACCTGGGGCTGAAAAAAAAACTACGCGTCTCTTATACAAGACACAAATTCACAAATAGGGTGTCATTTGAAAGGGTTGACCTTGACCAACCCATAGAATGCGTACGACGTTTTACGTTTAGTTTCACATATCGGCAACCGTCATTAAATTATTATAATATTTAATAGCATTCATTTATATAAATATACGTAATATAATAAAATATGCATAAAATTTAACTTAATAACTAAATATAATTATTAATTAAATTTTTAAATGAAGTAAAACATTGTTGTGCGTTAATGTTACGTAAAACAAAACGTATTGGGCGAGCCGAATGTCAAAAACATTGGGAGTGTTTGTGTTCTGTGGTGAAAAGTGACAAATTATTGGTGTTTTTTTACGATTTTCATTATTTTTTTTCTCGTTAACCATTAATCTCCGCAAGTTAAAACTTCGCGTGGAGGCTTCTAATAATATTAGCTTTGTGTATAAAAAATATGAACCTCAAACTCGATGGCAGCTAATCTAAAGTTAAGCCGTATCAAGTGCAAAAATGAATATTTGATCTCTAAATCGGTGAAGTTCCATTAAATTTTATTATGACGCATTCAATCTTAATATATAAAACAAAGACGGGTTTGTTACAACATTTATAACTCAAGAACGGCCGTACCGATTTGGCTGAAAATTGGTGGGGAGGTAGCTTAGAACCAGGAGACGGACATAGGATACTTTTTATCCCGTTTGACAACGCTTTTTTTTCGCTTTTTTGGTCGATCACTATCCTGCTGGCGACGTACACCGGTAGTCCACGTCCTATGCATGAATATGCGCAATTTCTACAATAATGCGACGGAAAACATCTAACGTTAACGAAATAATTCTGACGGGAGTAAATGCGATGGGAATGGGTGATTTACTCTCATAAGTGACGCATACGAAGTTGCACGGGTCAGCTAGTTTACTATAAAATAAGTTTTATAATTCAATTGGGACACTCTTAGCACTAGAAATCAGTAAAAATAATAATTACATGAAAGAATAGCAGTGGCCCATAATTTGTTTTGATAGTTCACGCCTTTTTTTGTGTCAGCAAGCAATACCGCTTAATACATTATTAAATGCTTTAAACCAAAGTAAGGCCTATATATAATGTTGATTATGTTACCTTGCTTTATGGAGACTCATTTTAATACTATTGTTTGCACCAATTCACAATTTCTTAATGAAAACATAAAAATAACTTGTTTGTTACCTGTACCATCAGTACGTACAGACAGACAAGACAGTGATGTATGTAATGTAAATGATGACTATGACGTAAATGACAAACAAATGTCAAAATACTTTTTTTAGATCCACATGGAATAGGCTATAGTCCAATCACAGTTATTTTACCTCTGACTGACGGACGACAGCTTGTCGATCGTTTTCTGTCTTAGATCATCTAACCACAGGATGCGCCTTACTTAAGCATTGTTTTCTGCCATTGCACATGACCATTTGGTCTTTTGGCTTTATGAAAAGCCTGTACATCAGTACATCATTTTATATGATTAAACTAGTACATTACATTGTAGTTGACTGTACAATAACAATTAACACACAACAGCCATTACGCGTTTGTCGATTAATACTTTTTTAAATGCAATGAAATTTTATATGTCTTTGTGTTTCCCCCTTCACTTGTATGAAAACTGGCAGAATATTTTTGTATGCGGTGGTTCGCAAAGGCTAGTCCCGTGTTATATGGTCTAAGTTTTCTGTACGTTCCTATTTAATTTACCTCTAGCTGTGAGTTTGGCTTCCTTGATTTTCGTGTTACCATAATATGGTTGTGTTTCTCCCATGTACTCCAACCGTAAGTCGAAACTTATTTTCTTCTTTTGCTGCCGTTTTTCGGACGCGGACGACGAGGATTAACTTCGCCCTCCTCTTGGTGATGGTAATCTGTCTTTTATAAATATTATCCATTATCGCTCGTGGCCCCGCGGACTCAGTGTTCTGTAAACGATCACTGCAGTAAGCAACATTTACTATGGCCGGATATGGATGGGTGACCACCACGTGGACCACTTTGTGACATTTATTTACGAGCGTTTCCGTGCTTCGGAAGGCACGATAAGCCGTTGGTCCCGGTTGTCAGTAAAATTACAGTCGTTAAGCCAAGTTGAAGGCCTTACGGGCGGCTTGAAAAATTTCAACTCTGTGTCGTCACAACCTGCGCCCGAGTCGGCAGCGCGTGTGTAGCGCCTCTGGTGTTGCAAATGTCTATAGGTTACGGTTACCAACCTTCCGGTGGGCCGTAAGCTTGTCTGCCACCTAAGTAGTATAAAAAAAAACCGTAAAAATAAAACTAAGTACAATCGTCTAGTAAACCGAACCACGTGTTTAGTAAAGTTATGTATATTGACAAATTGATATTAAATAAAGAAATAATTGTTAGTGCTTATATTTACATCTTATAATCTCCCTTATTACGCGGTAAAATGTCTTAAGCTGGCACTCATAGGGGGACTTTACTGCAATACCCCCCCATTCCCAACCGACCACCTGAGTTATCCACCTGGTTGGTCACCCCCATTATACAGAAAACGATCTGTCAGAGGTAATTTAACTGTGAACGGACTATATTGGCTGTGCAGCAAAATCGCCCTATAGGGGTCCCGACACGATCAATAGGCAATTGTCAAGCACGTTAAATATCATGTGTACAAATACGTCGATGCACACACACATGCAAAGAAATCACGCACACTGAAACTGCTTCCATTCATATTTAACGTGTGTGACAATTGCAAGGCATGATCATGTCGGAAGCCCGGGGTCCCGACATGATCAATTGGCAATTTTCAAGCACGTAGAATTTTATGGGCACGTATATGTCGGTGCACACACACATGCAAAGCAATCACACACACTGAAGCAACTTCCATTCATATTTAACGTGATTGAATATTGCAAGGCATGATCGTGTCGGGACCCTATTATGAGTGCCAGCCTTACGGGCCCCATACACGTACAGTTTGTCTATAAGGGCGAGCGCCCACTGCTTTGCGATCCGGTGCGTTTGCGTTTTTTCTTTTTTAATTTGGCCTGGCTATAAACTGAGATCATTGGTGAATGAACTAAAAACTGGATTCATTAAGGTCGCTTTACACGCTTATTTAGCCGGCATAATGCCGTTTCACACTTTCGTGAGAATCGCGAGGTGGATATCGAATAAATGTCGGTGTTTTGCGTGGTCCCACTATTTTGAACCACTAGTGGGACCACGAGGGAGAACTGTTTCTCGTGTCGTGGTCTCACTACGATATCGGATGTCAACTGTTTGGTCCTGATGTTACCTGCTTATATACTCCTTTTAGATAGGTATAACATTAAATTAAATTTTAAAATTTAATATTAAGTAACTAAAAAAGTCAGTGTTCATTATTTTATTTATATAAATTTTTGTAATTTTTAATTTTTTTTCTCTGATCTTCACATGTTCCACTGATCTTGATTTGTTTTGTCATTCTTTGTTTAAAGATCTTCATTTGTTTTGTCGATCGTCATTTATTTTGAAAACAGGACATACTTAGTAGAACAGAAAACTGCTTTCTCGTGGTCCCACTATTTTGTCACACTAGTGGTACCACGAGAAAACATCGGGTAAATGTGTGTAAAAGTGTTCGTGGGGCTTTTACATCACATCAGGACCATCAATCGTATTGGACAGCACATCTCTGCATAGCACCTAGCGTGACGAGTAAGTACCTCGCGGTGTCATTCCAAAGGTGAAAACATTTTCCGACGCAGGCAAATATCTCTGATGCGGCGCGTAGAACCGCCTCACCTTAATTAAGATTCCTTTTTTTTTTATTTAGCTCGCCAAATTGACGTCGCCACCAACCTGATGGTAAGCCGTGGTGCATCTAGCGATTGGGGGCCAGTGTCACAGTCCTTAAGACTTTAGACAGTGGCCCTCAAGTTGGCGGCCCTGTGATGTGCATCTTCACGTTCCTCTTCAAGAACCCGGGATTGTAAGATGAGGGAAAAACGTGAGCGGGCAGGTCGTTCCATGTTTTTATAGTTCGACAGAGGAACGTCTTTTAAAACGCTGGGTTCTAGCGAAAATTCTCTCCACTGTGTATGAGTGGCATCTCTGCTGCCGCGCACCCCGCACATCGCATTGCTGGATATGAATATCCGGCATCGTGGTTCCACAGTCTGCGAAAGTGAGAGGTTGCTTGCCACAGTCATCAACCCGGGAGCTAGCCGAAAAGAGATTGGCCAGCATTTCAGCTTTCTCTTGGGCTTTGTGAGCCACTGATCCGTCAGGATAGCGCAGTGGCGGCAGCGAGGGCTTGCAAAAGTTGGCCTGCACGGCTTTGGCCAGTTGCCAGTATCCACGGCTGCCCGTCGGATGTGACGTGAGCTCCTGACCAAGCCGCGTGACGCGCTGGGCGTCCGCTCTCCTGATAGCTCTCTTACTCGACCGAGTGGCTATGTTGTACGCTGCCTTGAGGTGAGCCACATTCGGGTTGCGCACAGCCCGAGCCCTGATCCAGGTGCGGTAAGCCGCCTGTGTTGGCTGAGAGGCTACGGCACACTCACCCGCGAACCAGGGGCGGGCTTTGCGGATGCTGGCGACATCAGTGTATGGAATGTAGTATTCCATACCTAATGTTATCTCACCAGCAACAGCAGAGGCGCTTTCCGATGAAGCTCTCTCTGCAAAGCAGCGCTAAATCCACGGGATGGTTGCAAAGTATTCTCGTACTGGATTACTCGTCAGCAGTAAGTCCAGGAGGGCGGGTCCATGGTCTGACCTGTCCGGTATGCGCGTAATCCCGAGTACCATTTGGGTCAGACCATGGGAGAGAGCGAACGCGTGGGCGGCCTGTCCCGCAGGATCAGTCTTGAGGGACCCCAGCTACTCAGTGTGGTGACCATTGAAGTCCCCCAGAAAAACCAACTCGCGTCCGGGAACCGCACCTGCGCGCCATCAGCCCCCTCGCTGAGGTGCTGATACAGCCTCGTTATCTCAGCTGTTTCTGTGTGGGGTCGATAGAAACAGACGTAGATCTGACTCATAGAGCCGTGATCTACGTGCAGCCAAAAGATGGAGAAGGAAGGGTTCTCAAGGCAGCGCAGCCGGTGACAGCAAACATCCGCCCTAACGAACGCGCACACCCCGGCTTTATCTCGAAATAGTTCCTCGATGATATAGCCAGTAACAAAGGTACGACTGATCGACAGGGCGGCGTGTTTGCGTCTCCGTTAGGAACATCACAGCAGGCCGTGCCGTCTCTTGATGGTGAAAGACGGCGTCGAGGTTGGCTTGGAGTCCGCGGATGTTAGCGAATTCCACCTCGAATAGTGCGTTTTGGGGAATGGTCGCAGCGGCCGCTGTGAAACCTCTATTTTTATTTTGCGCTGCCATGATTGGGTTAAAGGGAGACGTGAAGACGGAGCGACATTTGCTGCAGCAGTGAGTGACAAGTCGTAGGGGCTAAGCTTTATCTATGACTGTGTGTTTAGAAGGAAGTCGACCCGCCGGACGGAAGGGTATGGCCGCCGGGTCCCCTTCCGGTCACCATCCCGCACGACGGACCACATCGGGATAATGCGCGGCCTGGTAGGGCAGCCTCCCAGGGTGGTTAGTCCCTGTTAGGCCCCTATAATATGCCACGGGCAGCCAGCGGCAAGACCGTTTCTACGGGTCTCCCTGGCCGGGGGGTCAACATCCGTCAGCCACACTAGGCACCACGTACCGCCTACTGGTCCCCCCCTGCTGCATCAAACATCGCCCCGGGCCAGGCTGTGCAGCTGCTGAACCCCGAACGCAACCCAACCGGGGCTGGGTTACTTGGGGGGCTTTTCACAACTGCACGGTGGTACCCCCCGGACCAATATTGTACCACCTTGTACCACATGGGAGCCTAGGCCACCATGTGGGTACCTAAATACGCGGAGCGTCGTCCGTTGTTCGGAAGGTGCACCGCGTGCCGGTGAGGTCACTAGAGCCCCTGAGTCTTGTTGTTAGTGGGGCCCCTTAAACTCTAATTTCCGCAGGGCGAGCATTAGGCTCGCGTTCCGCAATCTCTCAATATAGTTTTTTACAATTGAGCCTACGCTCATATTGAGCTCATGCCAAGGGTGGACACCCTTGGCATGAGCTGCCAGGTTATTCTTTAGTGGAACCGTAAGGTCCTGAACAGAGGGTAGGAATTGGTTGGTACTTACTTAATATAAGAGACAAATTCAATACTCGTCAACATCGGTAGCTTTATTTGTCACAAAAACCTGTATCTGTAACACAATACTTTTTGGATTTGGTTCGAGCGACTCACGGATATGGTTCGCTTCCAGACCATATCCGACAGTCTGTAGATAAAATAATGTCATCTGGTGGCTAAATATGCATTAAGTTGATAGCTAGAGCAACTTAATGCACACAACTTTTACACCAAATTCATGTCTTCGAGTTCGCGTCCAAAAACCACCTCCGGCTCTAACTTCACGATCATACCACGAACCTTGTACAGTTGCACACACATTTACCCATGTTTTCTCGTGGTACCATTAGTTTGAACGAAATAGTGGGACCACGAGAAAGCAGTTCTCCCTCGTGGTCCCTCCTTTTTATCTACATTCTGTATATAACTAGGTATGCGCTAATTTTCAAAACAAATGAAGATCAGTGAAACATGTGAAAATTGGAAAAACAAATGAAGATTGACAAAAAATTAAAATTGATAAATTAAATGAAGACTGACTTCCTTATTTGTTTTATTTTAAAATTTAATGTTATACCTATTGAAAAAGTGTATATAAGCAAAAACATCAAGATTAAAATATTGACATCCGTTTTCGTAATAGGACCACGAGAAACAGTCTGTTGTCCCTCGTGGTCCTCGTGATCCGGCTAAATAAGCGTGTAAGGCGACCTTTATGAATCCAGTTTTTAGTTCATTCACCAATGTTCTCAATTTGAAGCCATGCCAAATTAAAAAAGAAAAAGCTGTCAAATACAACAAACGCACCGGATCGCAAAGCAGTGGGCGCTCGCCCTAAAGTCGTGAAATTAAATGAGGGCGCTGCTGAATGCATGTATGCAACCCTATATAGTACGACCAAAATGATTTTGATACGAGGAGTTCGTTCCGAGTAAAATCTTACTAATATTATAAATGCGACAGTTTGTGAGTGTGGATGTTTATTACTCTTACACGCTCGAACGGTTAAAGGGATCTGGCTGAAATTTGGTACAGGGATACATTATAATCTGGAATAACCATGGCTACTTTTTATTCCGGGAATAAGTTCTTACGGGAAGCGGGAACGGGAACAATACAAATATTATAAATGCGAAAGCTTATGAGTGTGGATGTGAGACTCTTTCACGCTCGAACAGTTGAACTGATCTGGCTGAAATTTGGTACAGGGATACATTATTCTGGAATAACACATAGGCTACATTTCATCCCGGGAATAAGTTCCTACGGGAAGCGGGAACGAGAACAAATTCGACACGGGCGAAGCTGCGGGCATCAGCTAGTGAGTTAATAAATAAAACACATTATACATTTTTAATTTTGTTTCTGTTTTATTGAATCAGATCCAGAATAAAGTTATTGAACCAGATCCAGAAGCCCCGGTCTAATAGCGTCTTACAACCCACCAGCAGGTGCCTAGCAGTCCCAATTGCTTTGCCACAATCATGTAATTACATGTTTTATCTGTAACTTTCCCCCATCTGACAAGGATTTTTTTGGCGCAGTGCTCAAATATTAAAATCGTCTATTTCTTTCTTTGCCGACCTTTTCTGTGTTTACCAGGAGTTAGAAACTTTTCTTCATTATTAAAACCTTCGTTAACTATTCGCCTAACTGTACTCTCTGATTTTCCTGAAAAGAGTAATAAAAGAAAATTAATTACTTATTGTTATTTTTAAACTATCGCGGTTTTCTACACTCATACTTATAGAATTCGGGACTTCACGCGAAACACATTTACTTACAGAAACGAAACGTCGGTGTGAAAATGTAAGTAAATGTGTTTCGCGTGAAGTCCCGAATTCTATAAGTATAATTACATATTGGAAACAAACTATTGACATGAAGCAATTAATTCAAAATAAAAATTGGTAGAAAACCAGATTGAACTGAGTATCAAAAATGTAGATCGTACTATAAAATAACCATGTTGTTCTAACCAACCACTGACTTACATTATATGTAGATTGTAAGTTTAAGATTCTAACCTAAAAATATGCAAACAATGCCTTTTTTTGTCTCCAAATCGTAAATTCAGTAAATTTGTAACTTCAGACAGATTCAAAACAAACAATAACACGATTACATACCCACCAAAGATGCTGTTCGCTCATAAACATCCTCAAAATCCCACAACAATTGTCCAGATTGGTACTCCGCGAAACATCACTGGAAAACTTTAAAAATCACTTCCTGCGCACCACTCCGATTGTCTTTACTCACTTCTTAAACCTTTATGCGTAGTTTGGTCTCAATTTGTTGCAGTTTAATCCAAACATTAAAGTTACGTGAGAGAGTAAACGAAAGTCGACGATAGCATTGACAACTGACGTACTTATGTTTCTTGTTGCCAGTGTTGCCACACACATAACTATTTATAATTCCTCAAACATTCATTTCACGACTTTATAGACAAACTGTACAATAATATTGAGTAAAATAAAATGATAGAAAAGCCAAAACTGTACATTGGAAATATTAACAAAAAAATACTCGCTGGGTGTTCTACATAAAATACTGAAGTTAATAGTTAGAATTTTTTTTGTCTGTTTGTCTGTTTGTTTTGTTTGAAGGATCTCAAAAAGTACTGAACAGATTTGGTTCAAATTTTGCACAAATATTACTTAGGGGCGTCGTCTTCAAATAGGCTATATATTATTGCGCTACATTTCCAAGGGGCTAAGCAGAGAGCAATGAAATGTGTAAACCGTTGGATTGATTTAACTAAAACGTAGCAGAAATATTAGTAAGAGACAGGTATTACACTCAGACAACATATTATTACGCTAAATGTTTTAGGAGCTCGGCAGAGAACAATGAAAATCTGTTTGTATATTTTCGCAAAATATAGAAACTACTAAATAATTTTAATTAATCTTTTACTTGAATAGCAATCTAGAGGTAGGATCTTTAAATAGACTTTATTTTATCACGCTTCATATCCTAGGGACTAGGCAGAGGGTAATGAAATATGTAAGTATGTGGATTGATTAAACTAAAACGTTGCAGGAATATTAGTAAGAGATCGGTTTTACACACCGGCTACATATTATCACGCTAAATATCTTGGAGGCCCGATAGAGAAAAAATAAATTCTGTGTTTGCTACGATATCCAGACGACTGATATACATACTTATATATTTCTAAATACATACATATTATACATAGAAAACACCCAAACTTCAAAACCAACATTTGTGAATCACACAAATAATTGGAACAACCCAGAAATCGGACCAAGCCCTCCGTCGCGGCAGGCGGTATCACTACACCGACTACGCCACAGAGGCAGTCAATGAAATTACATTTCATATTCTTTCATTTAATTATTCTAAGGGCTTTACAGACACAAAATATATTTGTTAATGTATTTACGGGCAAATATCAAACGTACCTAACTGTAAAGATTAGTAGTAGTAATTTATAGGCTTGATAAAGAACAATAATCAAATTCTTCGGCGAAGACCGGCGCCCAAGCCGCCGACTGCGGAGCTCGGGTGGGAGAGTTCTCTCCCGTGATCATAAAAGAGCTTAAAGGTTAAGTCCGATAAGCAAATTAAGAATTATTATACAATAGCCTTAATCATTAAGCTCTTTTATGATTAAGCCAACACGCCACACAAACATTGTTTATAATGAACATTCTTAAAAATACATTTTTACTGAAAAATTTTGAGCTTTGGCTACAGTGACATAGGTACATAAATTAAATCACCTTAAACATAATAAGTACATGCATACGGTCACGCCTTTATCCCCAAAGGGGTATCGAGGCATGGCATATTATATGTTTACCTTTTTAAAATTCGTCCCACGTAACGTAATAGGTGGTGAGCGGCATTGCCGTGTTGAAATGGATAGACGTAGGTACTGCCTACTTTTGAAAATTATTAAATCTATAAAGTCTTTAACTTGGTTTAACGACTGCCATTTACTAGCTTCCGTTAGCGCTAGTGTTATCGTCTCAACTCTTCCGGTTATGCTTAAAATTTTCAGTCTGTGGCCCTAATCTAACAAACGTTTCGTATTCGCGCTTCACCATACACTAGGCCCTTCGTACACTAGGCTACGCAAATCTTCGATACTAATGTTGTCAACTTATGTCGCGAATATTTGGTAGCGCACGAACCGTACACACGAGATATCTCAAGACGCAATTTTGTCTATTCTGCCACTGTAGACATAGCGACAACACGTCTCAGACTAATTTAATTTACGAAATGTCTGACACAAGTGACGAAACTATGATTTTGGCTTACTATCTTTACTAAAAGCAAAGAAATCGTCGTAATAGGAAATACTGCGTTCAACCATATAAAAAAAATGTAAAGTGTAGACTGTTTGTAGCTACAAAAAAATTACAGCAAACAGATACCTACTTGTCCAGTTTAACCCTTCCAAGACACAAGCGTGTATATTCACTGCTAAGAAAACCCCATTTACTGTACCGCCATAATTCCAGGGCACATCTCTCACTATCTCTGAAAGCATTGGGATCCTTGGCGTTGACATTTCCAGAGAGGTTCAATTCCGGAGTCATTTGGTGGACGAGGCTAAGCCGGCGTCCAAGAAGCTCGGTGTGCTCAGCAGAGCGCGGCGGTACTTTACTGCAGCGCAAACACTGCTTCTGTATAAGTCGCAAGTGCGGCCGCACATGGAGTACTGCTGTCACCTCTGGGCGGGGGCACCAGAATATCAGCCTCGTCCATTTGACTCGGTGCAAAGGCGAGCCGTGAGAGTTGTCAACGATCCTATGCTTACAGGTGAAGTGGAACCTCTTCGCGACAGGAGAGACTTTGCCTCCTTATGCGTGTTCTACCGCCTGTACAATGGTGTGTGTCCTGAGGACTTATTTGATATGATGCCCACAGTTACGTTCTATCATCGCACCGCTCGCCACAGACAGGGATTTCATCCTCACACTCTACGTCCGGAGCGTTCGAGCACGGTTAGATCCGATAGGGGCTTTCTTCCACGCACGCTTAGGTTGTGGAATGATCTCCCTGCCTCGGTTTTTCCAAACGCCTAAAGTATGGGGTTCTTCAAAAGGGGTCTTAGAAGGTTTTTACAGGGTCGGCAGCGCGAGAGTCCCTCCTTTCGTGTTGCAAACATTCATAGGCTGCGGTGACCACCGGTCCTGGTGGGCCGTATGCTTGTCTGCCACCTTAGTGGTATAAAAAAATACTAAATTCAAATTGAATATTTATGTCACTTGTTCTGCCATCTTGGAAATCGCAGCGACATTAGTAGCGACGATCTCGACCGGCAGGTAGCGCGCGACTGGCGTCGGCGACGAATGAACAAAATGTCGGCGACGCATGTCTGTGTACGAACCTCTTTGAATTTGTATTGCGGTAGTCGCTTAGAGACCAAAATCTTTGGGTATCGAAGATTTGCGTAGCCTAGTGTACGAAGGGCCTTACTCTTTTTATTATTAAAGGAGCTAATTAAAAAACACGTACGTCATACCGCCCTTGGACCCACTAGAACCATGAGGTCCCTTCCTATCTATCTAGCGCAGTCCTGGGGTATCCTTTAGAGGGCTTACCCGGGGCTCCCAACCGTAGGCTGTTAGGTAGGATACGTGTGGTTTTTAGTCAGTAGGAGTCATAGTACAATAATGTGGGATTTTCCTCACGTTAAAAAAATCCATCTAGCGCATAACTCCCCGGGTAAGTTGGATGCTGTCCTAAATTTGTTCCCACATTTTGGTTACGACTTATCCTAGAGGCTCGATAGAATAATGTTCAAACTTTGCATACAACATAATTTCCACGCGGACGAAGTAGCGGGTAACAGCTAGTATAACAATAAGTTGACCGTGAATGGGTAATATTGAGGTTTGAACAGACTATATTTCGACGAAAAAATATTGATGCTATATTATTGACTCAATAATATTGTACAAGTATAGGGCCGGTAATACATTTTACCGAAAATAGTGGAGAAATAACATCCAACCGTTAGCAAGAAGAGTTTTGTTTTTCATGTCACAATATACTTAATTTTACTAAAACAGTTCTCCTGTTACATGTAATGTACAGATTTTTTTATGAAATACTAGCGGACGTCACGCGGTTTCACCCGCGTAGTTCCCGTTCCCGTGGGAATACGGGAATAAATATATCGCCTATGTTCACTGCAAAGAGTGTAGTTTTCCAACAATGAAAGAAGTTTTCAAATCGGTTCAGTAGTTCCGGAGCCTATTCGTTACAAACAAAAAAACAAATCTTTCCTCTTTATAATATTAGTATAAATATATGAGAAGAACATTCACTACCATTACTAATGAAGGCGAAGTTGCTACTTCCTTCCACAACGTTCCATATGTCTCAAATAATGGTCACGCCCTAAAAAAAATTGGCCAGCAAAATAAGTTTCGACTAGACCAATGGTGGGCAAACTTTTTTATTGGAAGGACAGAAAAAATAAGAAGTTTTCTGGCGAGCGAGGGCCAGAATTATAGGAAAATTGCTGAGACTTTTAATCATATGTAGTAGTATGTAGTGCCATTGAAGGCGTGAGACGTATGAAATTGCTTTTTATGTGCCTATATCCTATATCGAATTGACGACGGAACTTTCATTCAGCAGCGCGAATAGGTGTGTTCATCAATAAGTCGGGTTGTGACTTGTGATTGAGTTATACCGCAATTTCATGGTCGAAAATGTCTGTTTACTTCACCTATGCGTCTAATCTTCTTTCTGCATAATACTTCAGGACCGTCAAAATATAACTATCGCGGGCCATATACCTAGAGGTATTCATGGTGAAGGACCGTTCAGCGGGCCGGATTAAATCCTTTTTTTTGCCGTACTTTGCCCATCACTGAACTAGACTAAAGCGTAATTCCCAACGGACCCCAATCAAAGTAGGCAACATAAGTGCTAGAGGTAAATTAACTCTGAACGAAATATACGCTAAGGCCGCACTTGCGGTTTCAAACTGTCCGCCGCGATAAACCGCAAGTGCGGCCTCAGCGTCAGTCTTTGGCGGAAAATAGTATCGCCATCAAGAAAAAAAAAGGTTTGACATTTTGAGGTTAGAAACCGCCGCGATAAACCGCAAGCGCGGTCTCAGCCTTACAATAGAAATATAGAAACCGCAACCACCGGTAACCGCAGTGCTGCCTCTAGATGAAATATTATTTCTAAATTTCCAAGGCTTCAAATAGTTCAAATAAATAAAAAATACGCGCCGGTTTTGTTGGGGGGCTTGGGGGGTCTGTGTGGTGCTTGATTGACAGTTGAGTTTTTGCATAGATTGTGTGTCTGTCGTAAGTTCCTGTTCTTGTTTGTTTTAAAGATTTTATTTGAGTTTTTTATTTTAGGTAAGTTATAATGGACCTAAATGTGCATTTTGTTCTTCTGTTTTGAATATTTGTGTTTTGGCTTGTTTAGATGTAAGATTATTCTATAAGGTTAGTGTTTAGGTCACAGTTCAATCAGATATTGATTCAATAAGTCTTTTCTAAACGTAGACTTAGTAAGTCTTTTCTAAATGTTTCTTGTCCAAATGTTCCTTGGGGTACCTTACCGAACATCAACAATGTTACATTGATCAATCAATAAGATAATGTATAAATTTAGCTCTTTAGCTCACTCTACCAACTCCTCTTTACCTACCCTCCTTTTTTCATTTCTTGCCTGTGGTAGGTACTACTGGTAGTACCAATAGTAAAAAAGTTACCCATAGTACTACCACAAATTAGAGGCAGTACAGATGGAAACCTATATAGTAATTCGCTGAGGCTACCCACACCTAGACAACTCAGTCACAGACATGAGGTCATGCGGTCTCAACCGAATTTTTGATACTGATTTGTGCGCGAGTGTGTGTAGCGAGGGTAGGTGTGAAAAAAACAGTACATACATGAGTTTTCCATCTGTAATTTCTCTAATTTGTGGTACTACCCAATGATCTGATCTGGGACCTCTTGGTAGTACAACAGGTAATTTTTTTTACCCGTGGTGCTTCTTTATCAGTCAGTAGTATTCTTTTGTCAGTGTACCATACACTTGCGTTTTAATTCTGTGGTCTAAACAATCTGTAAGACAAAGATTTTTTTCTATTTGTAATTATATAAATCTTCTCAATGTAAGTACCACAAAATGTAGTGTAGTAACACAAAATAATGAGGTACAAAATGCAATCTCATGTACCTATGTTATTGTTTCAAACCTACCCTCAGCTATGTACACTCATGCACAAATCAGTGTTGAAAATCCTTTGACCTAGTGTCTGAACACCATGACTGGTATCTATAGCGTGTGTAGCCCAAGTATTTTTTATATCCCAATAAGGTGGCAGACAAGCAGACGGCCCATCAGATGTACCGGTGGTCACCGCAGCCTATGGACGTTTTCAACACCAGAGGCGCCACACTCGCGCTGCCAACCCTGTAAAAACCTTCTAAGCAGAAGGCCCACCAGATGTACCGGTGGTCACCGCAGCCTATGGACGTTTTCAACATCAGAGGCGCCACACTCGCGCTGCCGACCCTGTGAAAACCTTCTAAGTGCACTTTGTATGTAGATTTCATTCTGTACATAATTATTTTGTGCCCATAATTAGGATTCTGTCTAAGATGAATCAGTTTGGAGTTTCTAGTCAGTTGACTGTTGAATGTTATTATTAGTGACCGACCGAAGTTTCGGTTTCGGTTTTGGTTTCGGCCAGTTTCGGCCAAAAAATCGAGGTTCGGCCGCAGTTTCGGTTTCGGCCAAAATGGGCCGAAACTTTCGGCCTGGCCGAAACTCACGTGTTCATGAATTTTGAGCGCCTAGCTCTGCTTGTGACGTGGTTAGGGTCAGCCCACCCAGTCAATATGTTACTAACCGAAGATTTACAGATTTCCAAAGGACTAACTATTGACTGGAAATCAATAGTTATAATAATACATTTTTTCGGAATCCTAAAAAGGTGATCTAGGACATTACATAACCAAAAAAATAAAGGGGTAGCTTTGTTGTCGGTTCCGTTGACTTCGTTGGTTGTCTGTCTGTCTGTCAGCAGACTCATGCACCGTGATAGCACAGATTACTAAATAGTTTGGTGATAGTTAGCCAGTTTAAATTTTTACAAATGATGTATTTCTGTTGCCGCTATAGCTACAAATAATAAAAATAGACAAACAACAAAATTTTTTGCTGATTTTCTTGTACGAAACCCTACTCGCTAGTCCGACTCACTGTTGTCCAGTTTTAGTTATATACTTCTAGAATGTAACCAAAACCAGCCAAGAGCTAGTAGCAGGGCAGTAAAAGAAAGAAACTCATGTTTAGGTGGAGATATTTCTAAAATGAACACTTGAGAAGATTTATTTATACCGTTGATTGATGGCACTTGGTGGAACTTCCTACACCTATTGAAAAAATAACCGGCCAAGTGCGAGTCTAACTCACACACGGAGGGGTTAAAGCCTATTAACGAGACATAGGCCTAGCCGACCGTCTCTCTATTAGTCACGAGTTTGTATCGCTGGAACCGTGCTAGATATAGGCCTAAAATTTTCACTGTACAGTAGTCCTACCGACTAAAATCCACGCGTATCATACCTAACAGCCTACGGTTGGGAGCCCCGAGTATGCCCTCGCTATGATTCCTCCCCGCCGTCTCTTTTACGAGCATGACCTGCTCACAGGAAGAGGCCTATGGCCCCGCTCCAGCGGCTCCTTGCGCCATTTTAAACAATGATGCAAGGGCCCTTGCTACCAGGTCCCATAGAGGGGTCCCGGCTAGAAGAGCATGCCGCCTCAACTGAGATCGTGCGGTATCTCCTTATCACCCTGACAGCCGTCGCATCGCTGGCCATCAGGATCTCCGCCCATACGGGGGCCCCGTATAGGGCCATGCTCCGCACGATCCCAAGATACAGTCTCCTGCAGGGAGCGTTGGGTCTCCTGATATTGGGCAACAACCGCGAGAGTGCGGCCGATGCCCCCTCCCTCAGCTATGGGACCAAGCTTCGGAAGTGGTATCCGAAGTTCCACCGGCTATCGAGTACGAGCCCCTAATACGTCATCGAGATCTCGATGCCGATGCTGACGCCCCCTATATGTAAGCTGGACCCCGCAGGTGGCCTCAGGGCTGCGTCTCGGTGCGTTGCTCCTCGCGCTGTAATGAGGATGTCGTCGTAACACGTTACGCACGGAACACGTTACGCCGACACCTCTGAGCAACAGACCACGCAGCACCCAATCGTAACAGTTGTTCCACATTCTAAGACCGACCCCTATGGAACACCGAACGACACATCTCGCGGACCTAGCCCTGGCTAGGGCTAGGTCATTATCCGAGCTGGCTAGCTCGGGTAAGTTATGGCCCTCTCGGAAAGATGGGCCCCGACAATTCGACGCAGGTATGGAGGCATTCCATGGTAAATTAGCGCCTCCCAAACGCAGCTCCAGGGCAAGAGACACTGCAACCACCACCTCACCCTGTTCTGATGCCGATAACAAAAAATACCTACTAAAATCAGAAAAAAGCATCAACACAACAAACGTAATTTTTGTGCCCAATTTTTGTAACGGTAGCCTTTGTGTGGTATCCGACTCGCACTTGTCTGGTTTTTTTTTTTCAATATGAACAGTTTCGGTTTCGGTTTCGGTTTCGGTTTCGGCCGAAACTGACCCTGGGGCCGAAAGTTCGGTTTCGGTTTCGGTTTCGGCCGGAAAAGCAGTTTCGGTCGGACACTAGTTATTATGACCTGTATGTTATGATTATCACTTGTTGCCTTTACATGGATTCCATGCCCAGGTATTTAGCTGAATCCCTGTAGGGAAGTGTTGTTCGGCTCAGTTTTCCTTTGACTGACGTCCACAACTCGAGGTCAGTCAAAGGTTGATAATGTTGTTAAAAGTGTCAAACTGTGATCATATAATTGAACGCGAATGCGCTTAACATGATGAATCTAATTGGTGGATTTTGAATTATATCAATTTTATATATGACTAGCTGACTCGCGCTTGCGTCACATGAGAGTGAGAATGAGAGAGGTATGGTATTAATATTTCGAGTATTATAATGTTCCCCGTTGCATTTACCCCCGTCGCGTCGCGTCGCTTGAATTCTTTAGAGCTGAACCGCATATCTTCGTTGCGTCACATGAGAGTGAGAAGGAAAGAGGTGTTAAAGTGATGTAATTTTTCTGTCGCTTTTACTTCCACCCATTCGTTTTTCGGTATGGAACTCATCGTGTGCGAGTCCGACTCGCGCTTGACCGGTTTTTATCGTTCAGTTGAATGGCTGCCACTGCAGACCAGAGTTTACTCCCGTTGCGTCGCTCATACCTTAAAACTTAATAAGAGGGTTTTGGTAGGACTTCGGATTACTATCCCACGATTTAAGTGGTGGGAGGGGGGCTGGAGGGGGGAGGGGGGTGTGTAGAACCCCCCCCTTGACGGAAAAGTTGCGGACGCCCCCCCTTTTTGAGTTATGATTTTTTTTATATTCTAACCTAACTTTCGCATTTTCTTGGTTTGAAATCGATTTCAAGGTCGAAATTGGAAGATGGAAAATGGAGGAGGAGGGGGTAATCCCCCTGACCCCTCCCCAAAGTTAGGAAATCAATAGTTACCCTAAATTTAGATTTTTATTTTTTGAGGTTATGTTCAATAAAATCGACGACATAAGTAATCGTTCTCCAAATAAGAACTCGTCGACAAGCCAAAAAAAAAAAACCACGAAAGCTAAGGCGGGAGCTCAGCTCCGCTTCGCTCCCGCCTTAGCCTTCTAACCTAACCTATCCGAGTCGGGGCGTTAACCATTAAGTACTAATTATGGTTGAATTAGGGATGCGCGTAATTCAAATGCCGACCTGGGGTTGAAAAAAAAACTACGCGTCTCCTATACAAGACACAAATTCACAAATAGGGTGTCATTTGAAAGGGTTGACCTTGACCAACCCATAGAATGCGTACGACGTTTTACGTTTAGTTTCACATATCGGCAACCGTCATTAAATTATTATAATATTTAATAGCATTCATTTATATAAATATACGTAATATAATAAAATATGCATAAAATTTAACTTAATAACTAAATATCATTATTAATTAAATTTTTAAATGAAGTAAAACATTGTTGTGCGTTAATGTTACGTAAAACAAAACGTATTGGACGAGCCGAATGTCAAAAACATTGGGAGTGTTTGTGTTCTGTGGTGAAAAGTGACAAATTATTGGTGTTTTTTTACGATTTTCATTATTTTTTTTCTCGTTAACCATTAATCTCCGCAAGTTAAAACTTCGCGTGGAGGCTTCTAATAATATTAGCTTTGTGTATAAAAAATATGAACCTCAAACTCGATGGCAGCTAATCTAAAGTTAAGCCCAATTTTGTAATACACAATTTTTACGTAACTTTAACTATTTATGCAGTGTCCGCAATGGGAGCTCTCAAAAGAAAGAAATAATCCCCGTTCTCGAAACATTATTCATGGCTGCTCCGCTCCTATTCGTCTTAGCGTGATATTATAACGCCATTTGCCAGCCTCAATAAATTGAATATTTAACTGTAAAATAATTTTTGAAATGCAACCAGTAGTTTTTGAGATCCTAGCAGAAACAAACTCTTCAGTTTCATTGTATCGTGAGCGAACCTTAAGAGATAGATAAATTAGGTTATTGTGAGTAAAAGATAAACATATGCTGTCGTGAACTTTTTTGTAGAACATTTTAAGAGAAACAATTTTGTAATACACAATTTTTACCTAACTGTAACTATTTAGGCAGCGTACGCCTCGGAAGCTCCCAGGCGGTAAAAAATATTCCCCGTTTTCAAAACATTCTTGATTGCTGCTCCGCACCTATTCGTCCTAGCTTGATGTTATATAGCCTATAGCCATCCTCAATCAATGGACTATGAAACTGTAAAAGAATTTTTGAAATCCAACCAGTAGTTCCTGAGATCCTACCGTTCAAACAAACAAACAAACAAACAAACAAACTCTTCAGCTTTATAATATTAAGTATGGATGATATCTCACAAAGTGCAACTCGTTTATTGCTCACGCGTGATATATTTAAATATTGTAACAGAATCTATTATGACATACAAATAAAGTAGATTAGGTAAATTAGATAAGGACCCTGCACATGTCTGTCCTATTTATTTCTTTAAGAATGGAGTGTATGCATTGACATGTGCAGGATGCAGACAGGGAGATCTTTCCAGACAAGGGTCGCGGAATACGCAAGTGGTTGGCAACTAAAAAAGACCTGAGTCCAATTTCCCAGAACACCTTTTGACTGAAAAACACTCTTTTGACCCAAAATTGAATTTTAGGGCCTTACGTATTTGCGATAAGGGTGGCAAATTAAATGCTCTGGGGGCCTTAGAAATAAATAAATTATTAATGGGTAACCGAAATACTTTGCTTAATCAACAGCTGGAAATAAATAATTCACCGCTATAAAACTATTTCCAGTATCCACATGATCGGTTGAATATTGTATATTTATAATTTCAATTCATTCATTTAATTCCGGAAATAAATAATTCACCGCTACAAAAATATTTTCAGTAGTGGCATCCACATGATCGGTTGAAAATTGTATATTCATAATTTCGATTGACTAATCTGAATTACCTAAATGAATGATTTAGGTAATTCAGATTAGTCAAATAAATAAATTTACAATAAATATTACATAAACAAAGTATCCGTGCATAAACTACACTTCCTCATTCATCATGGACGAGGGTCCATGATGAATGAGGAAGTGCACCGGGTGCACCGGGTGCGCGTGGGGGAGGCCCCACGCGCACCCGGTGCAAAGGTGCCCATCACGCTAGTCGTGTTTTCTCTCTGTATCGCAATGGCCAATCTTTGCACCAGCCACGATCCAGCCCTGGGGTCTCCAGAATTTTCTCTCAATCTGCGCCCTATTTCCTCCACAAATTGTTTGGCCTCAATACCCCAACAGCCCATGGTCTCCACTGCAAAGGGAACGAAAAGATACTGGGCTTGCAACGGTTCATATTTAAGTCACTTCCCGGCAGCTGCGTCCTCAGCCGCAGCGGCCGGAGACCGGACCGTATGACTGAGGTGACTGGGTGCAACAGTGCTAATGCAAGTAGCGTCCCATACGAGGCACTTACCATTCTTCCATGACATCAAAGTCATACCATCCGGCCTCTTACCATCAGTCCTGCTCAGACCCAGCGGCTCAAGCACGCACAGGACGTCTGCTGAAACTCAGGCCCTACGAATTATGTCCTTGAGAGCATGGTGACGATAGCAATGTGTGTGTTTGAGGATTACTTTTTAAATATTTGTTAGAGTATGGCACTTCTACTTCAGTTTGTATAGAAGTCTTTGCTTATAACTGTTTCCGGCAGTTTGTTCCAGGATTTCACCACACAGTTAGGCAAAAAGAGTTTGTCTGGGTCACTTGTACATAGTTGCCTATGGAGTTTCAGTGAATGCCCTCTAAAAAGATGTTCGTTAGTATTCATGGTGAAAATTCTGGGCAGCACAGATACTTTGTTAGAATTTTGTAGGTCTCAATTAAATCTCCAGGTGCCTTTGTTGTTCCAGGGTTGTGAGCCCAAGTTGCTTCAGGCATTCCTCATATGGTAACCTTTTGAGGGCTGGTACCATTTTAGTGGCCCTTCATTGTACTTTTTCGAGGAGATCCTTCGTTTCTGAAATAAGGGTTCCAGATCTGGAAAGCATATTCCAATAACAGCCTTACATAAGTTTTATTTAACTTTAAGAAAAGTTCTTTTTTAAGTTCTGAAATGCTTTTCTTATAATGTATACCTAGTATGGAGTTAGTCTGTTTGGTAATTTCCACAATGTGGGTCTCCCATTTAAGTTGATCGCAATATTGACACCCAGGTCTTTCATAGGGAACTTATGTTTTGATTCTCCCTGACTCCATTTGGTACTAGTCTGTCCTACCCCTAGAGTGTTTTTATAGAACCGGAGTCACGTAAGAGGAGCAGCCTCCACCCGCTGCAACTAGGCATCAAACGAGCTGGAGCAACTGAGACTGAGGCGAGGATTGATGCCTGTGATTTGTTACGCAAGGGTGCAGAGGCTGCTCTACCCGCAGTGCCACAGATGTTGCAGTGTCAAAATTGATACAGGAATCCCTCTTCAGGGGGATTCATCAGGCCCCCTATTTTTTCTGACCCATATGAGAGATAAAACCCCTTCGATACCAAGGATCCTCACTTGTGTTTAATTACACTTACTAAATTAAATAATCCCCTACAATAAGAAAATTTGCCCGCAACTGATTATTTTAGGATGAGGGGGGCTAGTAGATCTCTTATTAAAACTTCCCCCAGCCCCTTTCCCCATAAAATCGACAAGGAAAATTTTCTCAGAATGTTTAGGGTGGAATAGTAGACACCTCCACTTCCATCCAGCCCCCTCCCGCCCCCAAAATCGACGGCGTTTAAAGGAAAGTCGTACCGTGTTGTTCTTTCCAGCACTACTGGTGGTTTGTATTTTTGCCTCAAAAGGAATGTGATTATTTCTCTTTATGTGTGATTGGTCTAGTTACAACAACACACAATTTGTCGAATTAATGATTAGTTCAAATAGGAATTTGTGAGTGGTCTACCTCCAGCTTTCAACTGTCACAGGCTGTTTGATTAATTGATTTGCTTCATTAACCTTAGTCAATCTTACTTCTTACTAATATTATAAATGTGAATGTTTGTGAGTGTGGATGTTTGTTACTCTTTCACGCTCGAACGGCTGAACGGATCTGGCTGAAATTTGGAACAAGGATACATTATAGTCTGGGTTAACACATAGGCTACTTTTTATCCCAGGAATAAGTTCCCACGGGAAGTGAAAATTTACGCGGGCGAAGCTGCGGGCATCAGCTAGTTCATTATAATCTATACATATAATAAAACTGTTGAGGGTCGAGAGCCTGTACATGGAAGATATTTTAAAAGTTTTAATTGTAGGGCTTTTTTCTAATCGATACTAAAGCCGAAAATGTAATTTAATTTTTTCATGTCTGTCTGTCTATCTGTCATTTTACTACTACATAGGTCTAGGTTACTAACTTATATTAACACTTGTGCCATCCTATTTCAGACCATTAAAACGACATATTGTATAAGAGACCAAATCTCAAAATAAATCAATGGTCCACCTCTGTGTTGTTGGGATCATTGGTAACCGACAGTACCATAAATTTTTGACAATTATTAAGAAGAAGATTGTGCTAAATTTCCTACAGTAAGTATTGTTGACAATGTAATTATTATTTTGTGCCTATGAAATCAGGACCTTAGTCAATTCTGAGTGTGATACGTGACTTAGAAAAGTGTAACACCGAATATCACGTCCCCGTAAGATTACGAATTCGAAACACTTAACAACGAATGCACGCTACCACGAAAAACTATACGCCGTAGTAATGCGATTTCGAATAACTAAATCTCTAATTCACTTTTTCCGAAACACTTAACAACGAATGCACGCTACCTCGAAAAACTTAACGCCGTAGCCATGCGATCTCGAATAACTAAATCTCTAATTTCACCTATTCGAAACACTTCACAAAGAATGCACGCTAGCACTAAAAACTGCACACCGTAGCCATGTGATCTCGAATAACTAAACCTCTAAGTCATCGTAAAAAGTCTTTATTTTTTTTAAATATGGAAAAAGAATAGAACAGGATTCGAACCTGCCTCTTCTCACATACCGTGTGGACGCCTTAACCACTCGCGGCCACCTAAGCCTACTTCAGTGGTTAAGGCGTCCGCACGGTATGCGAAAAGACGCAGGTTCGAATCTTAGTCGACATGGTAGTCTTTATTCATATAATTATAACAATAACAATCAACTAAATAGAGAAAAAAAAGTTTTTAAAATAAAAAAAAAGAAATTATGACTTTTTGTCAATCAGCCAAATCAATCGTTTGTCCATACAATACAATCAACCAAATCGAACAAGAAAAAACTTTAAAAAACTTTTAAACTTTTTTTAAACTTTAAACGTTTTTTAAATCTAACTACTTTTATAAATGCGAATGTTTGCGAGTGTGGATGTTTGTTACTCTTTCACGCTGTAACGGCTAAACGGATCTGGCTGAAATTCGGTACCTACAGAGATAGGTTATAGTCTAGGAACAGAATTTCACGCAGGCGAAGCTGCGGTCATCTAGCTAGTGTAAATAAAATTATGCAACTTGTATGTACAATACTGAATAATACTTCTTACCTGAGTTATTATTCGCGATCAACAACAGTATGCCCACTTTTTTTTTTTTTTTTTTGTTTAACGTGAGGGAAAATCCTCATAGGATGTTATGCCGGACTCTTACCGACTAATAAACCTCACGCCACGCCTAACAGCCTATGGTTGAGAGCCCCGGGTAAGCCCTCAGGAAGGATGTCCCGTGACAGCAAAGAAATAGCCTTCGTGTAGCAATTGTCTTTTATTCTTTTTAGATAATAGAAATTGTAAGTTCGCCATCATCACCGACCGCAAATTCCCATATCAAGTATTGTAAGAACGGGTAATACAGCTAATATTTTTTCCCATGTACCCTCTTAGAATAAATTTAATTATGTATTTTATTGATTGACAGATTGACACAACATTATGACTTCTTTTTCTCTATTTAGTTGATTGTTATAATACCTAATATATGTACATAAAGACTTTTTACGATGACCTAGAGGTTTAGTTATTCGAGATCACATGGCTACGGTGTGCAGTTTTTAGTGGTAGCGTGTATTCTTTGTAAAGTGTTTCGAATAGGTGAAATTAGAGATTTAGTTATTCGAGATCGCATGGCTACGGCGTTAAGTTTTTCGAGGTAGCGTGCATTCGTTGTTAAGTGTTTCGGAAAAAGTGAATTAGAGATTTAGTTATTCGAAATCGCATTACTACGGCGTATAGTTTTTCGTGGTAGCGTGCATTCGTTAAGTGTTTCGAATTCGTAATCTTACGGGGACGTGATATTCGGTGTTACACTTTTCTAAGTCACGTATCACACTCGTCAATTCTTTATAATTGGGTACTTATAAAAAATCTTTACTATTTATATCTAAACATATAATAAAACTGTAGAGGGTCGAGAGTCTGTACATGAAAGATATTTTGAAAATTTGAGTTGTAGGGCGTTCTCTAATCGATACTGAAGCCGAATAATAATATATCATGTCTGTCTGTATCCACAATAAGTATCACGCCAAAACCACTGAATGGATTTGAATGATACTTGGCACAATCTGAGCTTATGATCCGAGGAAGGTTCTAGGATACTTTTGATCCCGATATTTTGCGCAGTTCCTTCAGGAAAGGGGATGAAATATAAAATAGTTTTACAGCTGTAAATTCTCATCGCATGGTCAGTCCAAAATTTTTTTTAGTGTTATAGTAGGAGTATTTTATAGATTGTTTTACACAAGTTTTAATGTTGAGGGTTTTGTAGTTCAGGAATTAGAGACATCTCAACTTTCGTAAAACCTTCAATTCAAGGATTCCTTTGAATGTGAGGGTAAATCTGAACTGGCCTGTTGGCTTAATCATAAAAGAGCTTAATGATTAAGGCTATTGTAAAATAATTCAGTGGACTGAATTGTTTTAGAATAGACGTAATTTTTAAGCTGTTTTATGATTAAGCATACAGGGCAGTTTCATACGCTCCCATGAGTCTGTTTTAAAAATACCTGTCCTTTCATACAACTTATAACCCCTCTAATTTATTTTCTTTATTTTCCTTCTACCCATTTTAGTAGTACATAGGTCTATGTTACTAACTGATATTAACACTTGTGCCATCCTTTTTCAGAACATAAAAACAACAAATGGTAAAAGAGATTGAACCTCAAAATAAATCTATTTTCCACCTTTGTGTTGTTGGGATCATTGGTAACCGACAGTACCATCAATTTTTGACAATTATTGAGAAGAAAATAGTGATAAATTTTGCTATAGTAAGTATTGTTGACAATGGAATTTTTATTTTTGCCTATAAAATCAGGGATGTTAGTTAATTCATTATAATTGGGTACTAATAAAAATTCTTTACGGCTTATATCAGTATATTATAACTCATATTATTTTACTACTCCTCTCTAATTTATTTTTGTTATTTTCCTTCTACCCATTTTAGGCGTAAAACAGACGACGGGGCGGGCCGGGCCGGTCAATTTCGCCGCGAACGATAGCGCTAAAGGAATCCTATACTACCAACGCACACGAAGGGCAAAAAGACCGCGCCGCCGCTGTCCGCCGGGCACTGGCGGCGCGGCATGTCCGTGGCTCGCCGCCATGAATCACACAAACCAGTTTGTATGAAGTAACGCAGACGGGGCGGCGCGGGGCGGCGCGGGCCGGCCAGGCTCAGTCCTCGCCGCACGTTTTCTAGTGATGGACGCCTTCGACGTCGAAAATTTAATTTCTCAAGTCGAAAAAAGATCGCCGATTTATAATACGGCATTAAAAGAATATCACGATGTAAATGAAAAGAGGAAGCTATGGAACCAAATATGCCAGGCAATATGTACGCCTGCAGTATGGGATGAGTTGTCATCGAGTACCCAGTACTCCCTATTAGTCCATTGAAATGTTACAATTTAAGGACCGAATATTGCATTTGTTAGAGGACGCAATTTTATTTTTGGGACATGTGTGGGGGGTCAATAGAAGCTTAACCTCAAGTTTGTGGGGTTGCCACCCTTGTCCCCCGGCCGCAATCTTAAAAAGGGGTGAAAACACTTTTTCCTCAATATCTCGGAAACTACGAGTCTTACAAAAAAAATGTGAATACTTAATTTGTAGCAAATTGTTTTGCCTACAAATATGTCAAACAAATTTTTGTCCTAAATTAAAAATTATAAACAAAAAATTGAAAATAAAATCATAAAAATTTTCTTTTTTGCTCTGTGGCATTTTTTTTAAATTTCTCTTTAAAGATCATCTACAAGATTAGTCTGAGGTATTATTTTTGTAAAATGTATAAAAAAAGTTAAAGACCAAAAAAGAATTTTTTTATAAAAAAATCAAAATTTTTTGTTAAGTTATATACATATTTGTAGGCAACACAATATGCTACAAATTATGCTTCTACTATTTTTTTGTAAGACTCATAGTTTCCGAAATGTGGCGAAAAAAGTATTTTTTCCCCCACTCTTTTCAAGATGGCGGCCGGGGGACAAGGGTGGCGACCCCACAAACTTGAGGTTAAGCTTCTATTGACCCCCCAATTATGTCCCGAAAATAAAATTGCGTCCTCTAATAAATGCAAAGCTCATGTAACATTTCAATGGACTATATTACGATTGCGTCTCTTTCTTTTTTTGTACATTAAATAAGCAACTACTCGAATTCTCTGGGTATCCATTTTCACTGACGCGCTCTTCACTAGAACGAACGTAGTGAACTAACTGCCCGCCCGTCGCCGTCGTGTGCGTTGCGTTCGCGGGGCGGGCAGTCGCGGGCATCGGCGGACAGACGCGGTCTTTATTACGTCGCGGGCAAAAAGCCCGGCCCGCCCCGTCGTCTGTCTAGCGCCTTAGTAGTACGTCAGTCTGTCTATGTTACTAACTGATATTAACACCAGTGCCATCCTATTTCAGAACATAAAAACAACAAATGGTAAAAGAGATTGAACCTCAATATAAATCAATGGTCCACCTCTGTGTTGTTGGGATCATTGGTAACCGACAGTACCATCAATTTTTGACAATTATTAAGAAGAAGATTGTGCTAAATTAGCTACAGTAAGTATTGTTGACAATGTAATTATTATTTTGTGCCTAAAATCAGAACCTTAGTTAATTCATTATATTTTTTTAATTGGGTACTTATAAAAATTCTTTACTGTTTATATCAGTATATTATAACCCTTATCATTTTAACATTAAGTATTGTTGATAAGTAGATAAAAAGTATTATTGATAAGTTCTGTCACACAATCCATGTTTTGAGGGATATTCAAGTATTATTTAAGTACCTATTAGACCAAACATTGTGGCAGACCGTTGTGTCGATCCTTGGGGGAGGCCTATGCCTAGCAGTGGGCCTAAAATTGGCTGCAATGATGACGATGATAAATGATTGATAAATATTGGTTATTTTAATCAATTCGTAAATCGAAGCCATGACAAGTATCGCCATATTATAGGGGGCGATATTTAAAGACTTACATAGTACTTACTTGCACATGTACTTAGGTTCACGTATAAGATGTGAAATTTTCGGAAGACATTACACATGTGAGCACTAACACCTTTCGCTCCTTCTACTTTCATAATTGTTTTCTAACATGCTCGCCGGTTTCGGGCTCTCTTGACATGTCGTTTCTTAAGTATGTCTTCGATTTGATTGGCATAAGTATGTCCAGGTCGACCCCTACCGGGTTGTCCCCTTCACTCTCGCTTCATCATTCGTCTTCGTTTTCCTCATCGATTCGTCATCCTTTCTATATGGCCGGACCGGTTAAGCCTCCCTACAGTACCCTTATTGCGCTGTTCCGCACTCGGTCCGTCAACTTAACTAGCTATACTTTTTAATTAAGTAATACATAATTATTTTCTTCTTTGTCTCATTTCCGTCATAACGCGTTCAAGTGTTGGAATAAAACCTATTCTAATCTGGAATTTCATAGCATCATCATTATACTGATTGTTTTGTGTTCTCACTAGGGGGGAGGGGCGCCCCGTACGCCTCATACGCCTCCCTCTGTATCCGCCACTGAACCTAACCGAAAAATCGAATCTTTACTGGGTAAAAAAACCGACTTCAAACAAAAACTGAAAATTGAAAAATAAAATTAACTTAGCACAAAGTAATAGGTAGTATATTTAGTTTTATATCAGATTTTATTGAATGTAATACTGAAATCGGCGCCAAGTAAAACTATAGGTTTAGGTAGATATTATTAATCTCTCATAGAAATATTGGCACCGACTTCAGTATTACAGTCAATAATATCTGACATAAAACTAAATATACTACCTATTACTTTGTGCTAAGTTAATTTTATTTTTCAATTTTCAGTTTTTGTTTGAAGTCGGTTTTTTTTTGTTAAAATTTTTTTTTTCATGATTTTCAGTGACGGGTGGACTGAAATTATATCTGTCTAGGGGTAATGTTCTCCCCAATACAAATTAATCAAGCCCAAACACAAGATAACTGCTGTAAATCGTTAAGGAATTCCCTCGATTCGAGGGATTTCTTCGATTTCTCCAGGATCCCAGCATCCGATTCTGACTTCCTGTATATGGGACCACATGGGAAGCACCAGCTTTCAAACAAAAAAAGAATTTTCAAAATCGGTGAACTCCTTCTAGCGATTTGCCGGTAACAAACATAAAAAAAAAAAAAAATACAGACGAATTGAGAACCTCCTCCTTTTTTGGAAGTCGGTTAAAAAGTCATTTATTGACAGACGGCGGAATGTACCATTCTGAGTGCCTACCAAGCTAGGTATTAAGTTTTTGAAGAGTTAACCTATTATTCCATGAATAATTCATAATTCATTTATTCATTGCTGTAAATAAACATTTTGTTCCTAAAATGACAAGTATAGAATACCTGTTGAAAAATTCCCTCTCTGGTGGCTAGGGCGCCGAAAAGTCGTGACCTTGGCCCAAGCAATCGCGTACAAGCTTTGTTATGAGAGAGTGTGAGTGTTTCGTTGCGATTGCTGTTATAGTTTGTAACTAAAATCGCAGCGTAAATGAACTAAAATCGCAGCTGCAATTGTAGGAGAGTTATTCTTCTTTAGAATTGTTATTCGTAGGCTGAAGACATATTAAACTGAAAACCAATTAAGAAACCTAGTGCGTCCCAAAATAAGTAACATTGATAATTACTTTTTGCAGCAAAGTAGTCTGCATCACGCAGTGGCAGTGACACTCGTTTCACCGTCTCCAATTTTCACAAACATGAAGAAGTACTTGAAGGCTAGAATTGGACTTGAAAATACTAATGAAAATGAACAGGAGAAAGTTGCCAAACAAGAAGATGTCTGTGAGGAGGAGAAATCGTCTGATCAAGTCCAGATTTCAACAACGCCACCTCCATCGGCAGTGCAACCACCTTTACCTCCGAATACGCCTCCTCCATTAAGTCCAAGCTTGGAAATTAAACAAGAGGTGTCAGACCCTTCATTTGTGCAGACGGGCAAATCAGACGCTTGTAATCTGTATCTCAGCATGCCAGAACAGCCAATGTCAGAACCAGAGCGAATAATGTGTAGGAATTTTGTGCGTGGGAACTGTATTAAAGGAGACAGATGCAAATATGTACATGAATTGATTGTGTCACAGTTACCTGGGGTGTACACCTTCTGCAGGAATTTCCTGAGTAGAAAATGTATATATAGAAGATGCAAATTTGTTCATGCCAGCGTTACTGAAATGAACTACTTTTACAGAACAGGTTATCTTCCCCCCCATGCTACTGCACATTTAAAACCGCCACCTCAACCAGTTGGTAAGTTGATATTTTTAACCGGCTAATATCACAGAATAACTAATAGTACTATGCACAGAAGTTTTACTTCTTTGATTTTGAAGAGAGCTGCCGAATATGCCATAGATGATAAACATACCATCCTTCAGGATAGCTGGGTAGTGCTGATTATGCCACCGTTGCACCAGTATATATATATTTTTTTATTTTACTATCCGTCAGGGTCAGTAGTCATGTATCGTCGCATAATAAATAAATTAATATTTGTGGACAATCTCACACAACATCATGTAGCCCAAACTAAGCTAATTAAGCTTGTGATATGGGATCTATACGACTCATAGACATACTTATATATTTGTAAATACATACTTACATATTATACACTAGCTGAGCCCGCAACTTCGTTTACGTCACATAAGGTGTATGAAAGGAGAGGTACTTCTTCATCAGACTCATCAAGCAGCGTGTGAAACTGCCCTGTTGGCTTAATCATAAAAGAGCTTAATGATTAAGGCTATTTTAAACTAACACATTTTAAGCTAAATTTACCCACTTTTAGATTCATAAGTCTCTTTATGATTCTTTAAAGTGATATAACTTTTTTATTTATAAACCGATTGACATGAAATAAACACTAAATGTTAAGCGGAGCCAACCTTAACATAATAAAGCCGCATTGCAATCGGTTAAGCGGTTGCTGAGATTAGCGTGCACAAACGTACAGACAAACAGACATACAGACAAACAGACATACAGACAAACAGACATACAGACAAACAGACAAAAATTGTAAAAATCATTGTTTTGGGTTCTATTGCGTTCATAAAGCCCCCCTATAATATTTTTTCTCATTTATCTTTCATGTACCGACAGCGACCTGTTACGATTTTATTATATGTATTGATTGATGATGATATTGATAGAAAACATCTAAACTCCGAAACAAACATTTGTCGATCACCGGATATATTTGGACCGACGGATCCAGGAATCGAACTCGGGACCTCCAGAACGGCAGGCGGTCAAACTACAGACTGCCACAAAGGCAGTCATACAAAACACCCTGTTCCCCCCGCAACGGGATTGCGATGCGTGTAACTGTGCTACACCGCGTTAAAAATGAAACAAAGCCATCCTCCAGGATATCATTTATTCCAAATAATTTCAGGAAATACATACATACATACGGCCACGCCTTTATCCCTGAAGGGGTAAGCAGAGGCATATTGTATGCCCACAATTCAACTTTTTAGAATTTATCCTACGTAATAGGTGGTGAGCCGTATTGCCGTGTTGAGATGGACAGGCGCAGGTTGTGACTGCCTGCTGTTGAAAGTTTTCAAGCCGCCTAAAAAGGCCTTCAACTTGGCTTAACGACAACAGGGACCAACGGCTCAACGTGCCTTCAGAAGCACGGGAGCGCTCAAATAATTGTCACAGTGTGGTCACATGGATGGTCATCCATTCAAGGACTGGCCATAGTGAAAGTTGCTACCTAATTTTATTATTAAATGCATTTTTTGACTTTCCTTTTTTTTCAGAACCTACACATCACGACACACCACATCATCAATCTCATGCTGGGCACACTACTCCAATACCGTAAGTTATGTTTGATGGTGGGAGTGTTCTTATACCGAGACTAGCTGTTGCCCGCAGCTTCGCCCGCGTGAAATTGTTTCCGTTCCCGCTTCCCGTATTTTATCCCCTTGGGGGTAGAAGTTATCAAAATCCTTTCTTAGCGGATGCCCACGTCATAGCATCTCCCTGCATGACAAATTTCAGCCCAATCCGTCCAGTGGTTTGGGCTGTGCGTTGATAGATCACTATGTCAGTCAGTCAGTCACCTTTGAGTTATATATATTTAGATTCGTCTATTTGGCCTTGTATAGATAAAAGCTCGTTACTCTCTTAGATATATGACTATTTTTTTATACCGTTAAGGTGGCAGACAAGCATACGGCCCACCAGATACGGCTGCTAATGGACATTTGCAACACCGGAGGCGCTACACTCGCGCTGCCGGCCCTGTAAAAACCTAAGACCCCTTTTGAAGAACCCCCATACTGTAGGGTAGGCATATGAATAACAAAAAAAAACCGACTTCAAACAAAAACTGAAAATTGAAAAATAAAATTAACTTAGCACAAAGTAATAGGTAGTATATTTAGTTTTATATCAGACTTTATTGAATGTAATACTGAAATCGGCGCCAAGTAAAACTATAGGTTTAGGTAGATATTATTAATCTCTCATAGAAATATTGGCACCGACTTCAGTATTACAGTCAATAATATCTGATATAAAACTAAATATACTACCTATTACTTTGTGCTAAGTTAATTTTATTTTTCAATTTTCAGTTTTTGTTTGAAGTCGGTTTTTTTTTTGTTAAAAATTTTTTTTTCATGATTTTCAGTGACGGGTCGACTGAAATTATATCTGTCTAGGGGTAATGTTCTCCCCAATACAAATTAATCAAGCCCCAATACAAACACAAGATAACTGCTGTAAATCGTTAAGGAATTCCCTCGATTCGAGGGATTTCTTCAATTTCTCCAGGATCCCAGCATCCGATTCTGACTTCCTGTATATGGGACCACATGGGAAGCACCAGCTTTCAAACAAAAAAAGAATTTTCAAAATCGGTTAACTCCTTCTAGCGATTTGCCGGTAACAAACATAAAAAAAAAAAAAAAAAATACAGACGAATTGAGAACCTCCTCCTTTTTTGGAAGTCGGTTAAAAAACCGTGGCAGGGAGGTCATGTCACAACCTAAGCGTGCGCGGGAGAAAGAAAGCCCTTATCGGATCTTACCGTGCTTAAACGCTCCGAACGCTACGTGTAAGGATGAACACCCTGTCTGTTGTGAGCGATGCGGTGATAAAATGTAGCCGTGGGCATCATATCAAACAATTCTTCAGAGCACAAACCATTGTATTAGATAATAAGTACCTGTAGAGGCATTCATATTGTATGTCAAATAAAACGATTACTAACGTCCATAGGCTATGGTGAGCAGTTTCCATAAGGTGGGCCGTGAGCTTGTCTGCCACCTTAGTAGTAAGAAAATTAACCTTGGAATGTATTAGCTGGCAAGTTTCATAAAAAATCATAATTTTTTGTAATTTTGGATCTACCAAATAACACAAAATCGTATTAAAATCCATTCAATAGTTTTCACATCTTTATGGAACAAACTGACAAACATATAAATAAAAAAAAATCATTTATATTTTATACGAAAGTTAAACACTTTTTAGCAATAATGACATCAAAGATACTGTAGAGTTTTTGGCCTCTATTTTGTTAGTAATAACATCATTCAAACCATCGTCAGTCAGTATTACTTGAATGAAATGTCATTATGACCCTGCTAAAGCCCTCGGTAGAGCATGACATGCGTCGTTCGTCCTTCCAAGGCTTCCGACATTATGTTCTACCGTGTTAATTGTGCCGCTGAATGGCTAGAATTATTTTATTTGTACTTAGGTGACTGACAAGCTTTCGGTCCACCTAATGGTTGGTTACCATAGCCTATGGATGTTTGCAACACCAGAAGCGCTACACACGCGCTGCCGACCCGGGTGCAGGTTCTGACGACCCACAGTTCCAAATTTTTCAAGCCGCCCATAAGGCTTTCTCATGGTTTAATTTATCTAATACTAGCGGACGCCATGCGGTTTCACCCGCGTAGTTCCCGTTCCCGTGGGAATTCGGGAATAAAATATAGCCTATGTTCACCGCAAAGAGTGTAGCTTCCCAACAGTGAAAGAAATTTTCAAATCGGTCTAGTAGTTCCGGAGCCTATTCGTTACAAACAAACGAACAAACAAACAAACAAACAAAAAAACAAATCTTTTCTCTTTATAATATTAGTATAGATAACGCAGTCATATTAATGACAACCGGGACCAACAGCTAAACATGCCTTCCGAAGCACGGAAACGCTCCGAAATAAATGTCACAAAGTAGCCACGTGGTGGTCACCCATCCATGAGTGGCCATAGTAAAAGTTGCTCACTACAGTGATCGTTTACAGAACACGTAGTCCGCGGGGCCAAGAGCGCTTCTGATTCCTGCAGGTGTGATGTATAAGAGGCCTCTGTGGTGATCACGCCTCTTGCTCTTTGTAGGTTAATGCTTAAGCTTTCTCCACACTGCTCGCGAAGTTCCTCGGCGAAGTCGCCCGAGGCGAGGTATGACTTGCCAACTTGAGGGCCACTCTGTCAATATTCTCGAGGATTGTGAAGTCCTCAATTCGCTAGATGTCGCTATGAATTTCCTTTCTTTTCTTTGATTTTGGTGACCTATATACTGGTTGAATTTATAGTCGTTTTGGAACGGAAAGGTTAAGGCCCAGTTTCGATAACAGAACCGATCGGCACTGTCAATTTGAAAATCAACAATAAAAAATTACGAAAATGTCAAAATCTACATCGTTTGCCAAAATCAAAACGAGAACACCTGGTTATTCCTTTAAATTTTACGAAATACGTTTACTACGATTTTCTACTACAATTTTTCATTCAATGTCTAACGTTCCAATCAGTAAATCACCGCGCCGGGAAAATTCGACCAATCACAACGCATGAACGCATCGGTCCACGTGGACTCGTTGCCAAGTAACGTCGTCGGTAGGTACTCGACTAGTTACGTCTTGTAGGTAGTTAAATACGCTCGGCCGACCGCGCCGCCGACCGGCGACCGGCGACCGCGGCGCGCAGTTCGACTATAACTCGCGCGCAGTATTGTCGTCGCGATCGACTTTTATTTGTGGTCGGAAATAAAACGATTAGTTTACACTCGAGAGTACGAATCTCGTGATGAATTACGCAGTGCGATAGTGGACGCCTTTGAAATAGTGAAAAGTGACAGAGACACATTGAATAAACTAAAAGACAATAGCCTAAAACGTGCCCGTTTGTGTATCGAACGTTCTGGATTCCATTTTGAGCAGTTGCTAAGGTACAGGGAAGTGTAAATAAACTGAATAGGTAGGTCTAGGTATTTAAGTTGATTATTTTGTAAATAGCTCCAATTTTTTAACACGTTCACGGACAGAAACCATTCCTAAAAAATTGTGATATGACACACAAATTTTCCATACAAAATAGTATCACGCCTACGGACGGACTGCCACATTATTAGATTTTTCAAGTAAGTGTTGCGGCAGTAACGGCCAAAGACGTAACCGTTCGATCGAATAAGTAGGTAGATCGCCCGGCCACAGACGGAGTGTCACGATATGATGTCCTTCAATGTGTGCGTGAGAGACTTAACTTGTGTGCACGCGTCGGAGTGCTTGATGTGACACTAGCTGTCTGTATTACAGCCTAAAACGGCACAGAGTCACGCCGTTCCTATGTGTGTAATGAAAAATCTTCGGCTGTGAACGTAATTCCACTTTTGATACATTTAAAATCACCGGCTACAGCCGTAGTGCCATATTATGAGACTCAGGATGTACGGTTCTCGACGTACTGTCCGTGAACGTGTTAAATACGCCGGAAATACTCCCTATTTGTTCGTGTTTATTTTCATTATTATTACATAAACCTTATTAATTCACCGTAAAATAGAACAATATTAAAGTATTTCCGACGACTAAGCCCGTGTAAAGTATGAAGGAGAAATTGGAGTCCTTTATTATTATCTAAGTACCTATTATTATCGAAACGATGCATTCGGTCAATGAACTGATCACATGGAGACACGCGCCGCGGCGTAGGTACCTACGGGTTTCGGAGTTTCATTCATTGAAAAGTTCAATGAATAATCGAAGCGCTACTAATGTTTCAACTCGAACGAGTGATAAAGATTACATAGAAGTCATTTTTTTATTATAACCTGCACAGCTGTTTTGACACTCCGAAATGGTTCCATTATTGATTCCGAGTAACCCCCTCTCGGGTCCAGAACGACTATAAATTCAACCAGTATAAAAAGAAACCTAACACTAAAAAGCGGATACTTAAAAAATGAATTAACACAATAATTTTAAGTTTTAATTATTTTATTTCCATATCTTAGTCGTGTATTAATTTGAGATTTTTCTCACAGCAGAAATTTACTACCTACCTACAATATTACTGGTACTTGCCATTTGAGAATCTTTCTCAGTCATCTTTGTTAACGGTTAGTGAGACCGAAGTAAAATTGCAAAGTCGTTACCTGGGGTAGAGCGTTTTAAATTGACCCTGTACACTAGCTGTTATGTATTTTCTACTGCATTCAACTTAACGTTCACAATGTTCTAGGGACTCTACCCCGGGCCCATCTGTCGAGAACTCTACAATGTTGGCCTATATGCTCCAACCATCACCAGGGTCAGCTGGCGGCCCATCCACCAGTATAGACAGCGGTGGAGCTTTCAGCAGAACATGGCCATGTGTAGAAGGACGTAAGTACCTCTGTGCGATTTGTTAGCTGTTGCCCGCAACATCGTCCGCGTGGAAATTGTGTTAAAATGAAAATTTTTACTGTTCTCTATCGAACCCCAAGAATAAGTAATAGCCATGTTCTCCATAGAGCCCCATAATAAGTAATAGCCAAAAGACAGTGCAGGAATGGCAGTTTGATCGATGACTGATCATTCTACCAAGGAGAATAAGAATTAACAACTTTGGCCGATGTCAACTCTTTCACAGACAAGTGTGTCATATATTTTCTTCACTCAGAGGTATTATATTGCTTGACCTCAGAAATTCCACAAACAGACAAAATATGAAAAAAGTCAATGTGTTCGGTTCTATTGCGTTCATTTAGCCCCCGCATGCGACATTTTCTTATATATCTTCTATGTACAGAGAGCAACCAGTTACAAATTTATTGTTGGCCTATATGCTTAAATCACCAGGTTCAGCTAGCAGCCCATCCACCAGTGCTGGCAGTGGCCGAGCGTTCAAGAGAACCTGGTCAGGTGGAGAAGGCAGTAAGTACCTCTGTGCGATATATTAGAAAATCTCCAAAAAATTCACTGCTCGGTGTAGATCTTTGAACCGCTTTGTCAAACCTCTGTTATCAGTTTCCTCGACCTCAATGTCAAAGGTCAGTGGTTAATATTTTAGGTCACAAATTTTGGGATCGTCTGACTAATCTTTAAAAAATCTTTGTATGGGTACCATCTAAGTGCGAGTCGGACTCGCAAACAGATGGTTCCGTTGCAAAAAAAAACGGCAATAAAACATGTTTGTTTTATAGGTTGTATTTCTGATTTTAGCATTTATTTTGTTGTTATAGCGGCTACAGAAATACATAATCTGTACAAATTTTTAGATCTCTAGCTGTCATGGACATGGTTCCTGAGACACAGCCTCATAACCGACAGACAGTCGGACTGGGAAGTTTCAGTAATTGGGTCCGTTTTTTACCCTTTAGTTACAGAACTCAAAATACAGCATCTACTGAATTCGGTTATTTTCTCTCATGCTCTACGTATTGCTAATAAATACGCACGTACATAGAAGAGTACTTTCTAAGGCTGCTTTGAAGACAAACTTTCTGTGATACAAACTGACGCTTGGCAGTCGCAGTGCGACAACCATTTTATATTTTCTCGAAGCAAAAGAATAATATCAATCATTGTAAAGTCATCTATAGTTATATTATGTTTTGATTTAAAAGGCGAGAAATATTTTTTAACAAATAATCCCTAAATTTAGCCAAATAGAGACTTAAAAATGTGCCTTCTAGTTTTTTAAAGTAAACTGCCACAGTGAAATGCGCCGACAGCGCTGCCAACTGGGAAATACTAACATGAGCTGGGGACTTGTCCCCAAAAAAATTGGAACAAAAAATCCTTAAGAACTAGGCTTCTACGCACGCGTGTATGCATTGCTATTGCGTTGCCATTTGCCAGTAAAAGCAAAAATTTTGACGTTCCCAAGTGACTAGCGGACGGCACGCGGCTTCACCCGCGATTTTCTTTCCGGTGGAAATATGGGAATAACAAATAGTCTATGTCACCTTAGGATAGTGTAGCTTCCTAACAGTGAAAGAATTTTTTGAATCGGTCAGTAGTTTTGGAGTTTATTCGATGCAAACAAACAAAAATGAAATCTAATATAATATTAGTATAGATAAGAATAAATATATTTTCATTTCATTATATTTACAGCCAGCTATGCGGAAGCCGGATTTGGACAAGCGGAATCCCAACCAAAGAAGAGGTGTAATAATTGTAACATTTCGGAACTTAGGTAGGTAAGCTTTTGTTGAATTTCTTCGAAGGTATATAATTATGTTTTACATTTAGATATATTCTATTCAAGTCACATAACCAATAATTAAATGATAATAATAAATAAAATGTCACATTAAAATAAAATATTCTTATAAACTATTCAAAAAAGATGATAAATGACTTTGTGGCATTTATTTCCGAGCGTTCGGAAGGCACGTTAAGCCGTTGGTCACGGTAGTCAGTAATATGACTCGTTAAACCAAGTTGAAGGCCTTATGGGCGGCTTGAAAAAATTCAACTGCGGGTCGTCACAACCTGCACCCGGGTCGGCAGCGCGTGTGTAGCGCCTCTGGTGTTGCAAATGTCCATAGGCTGCGGTAACTAACCATTAGGTGGGCAGAAAACTGGTCTGCCACCTCAACAGTATAAAAAATAAAAGTGCCACGCTCCTGGAGTTAACGTGCCCATCACACTTGTTGTAACTCTACGCTGAATTGCATATATTATAGTCGAGAGTAGGTAGAGGCATAGTATACGCCCACATTTCACCTTATGGTTTTATGTCCCACGTAATAGGTGGTGAGCCTATTGCCGTGTTGAAATGTACAGCTGAATGATGCTGCGTGAATGATGGAAAGGCTGAATTGCAATGGTCAGCTTTTGCACCAAGAACGATACCGAAAGTCACCCGTCATATAATTATAGGTAGTTATTGGTGTAGCTTGTGATGAATACATAGGAGGTACATATACAGGATGAATTTTTGAAAAGGGTTTGGTTGGCCAAATCCGAAACTATAAGGAATAGCTAAAAATGCTCAAAGTAGACGCAAGCCCGATTTTGATAAAACTTAAAACCTCATCATTAGATTTTTGAAAAAACAATAATCCTAGCTGGGAATCGAACCCATTGATTTTGAAAAATAAACACACCCTTTATTATTACACCATACGATAGTTTCGCTGATAAGGATCAAATTCTTCGAAGTAAATAAATAAAAAAGTAAATAAGTAAATAAATAAAGTAAATAATATACGGCAAATTTAAGGAAAGTTTGGAATTTTAATAGAATTCATATTCCTTGTATCAAAATTTTGTATCATAACACAGGTCTGCAATGGTTTTCCTCTTTGAAATCTGAGTAACATTTTTTATAGTTTCTGGTGTGCTGATTACGAGAAAAATAATAAAAAAAATCCTAAACGTCAGGATTTTTTGATATTGAATATTTAAGATTTTGCTTCAAAATGTCTGAGCGCCTACCTTTTAAAATTTATAAAACGTCGTTAAATTACTTAAGTTTTATTTTTATTGCATTTAATTAGTGTAAGGGGACATAGAAATTCATGCAGATCAGTAATTTGGTAAATACTACATAAAAAGTATAAGTAATTCGCCTTAACCATGTTAAAAACGGGTAATTTTGACTTAATTTTGTAATAAAATCAAAAAAAATACCTAGTAGTAATATTAGATACCTATTTTTGTAAATATTATTAGAAAAGGGTATAATAAAGATAAACCAAAGGATTTTTGTATAATTACCCACACTGATTTAGAAAATCAACAGTTGTATCTTGAAACATGAACTTTAAAATGTCATTGCAAACTTGTTTAAATTCTACGAATTGTTTTTGTAATATCTCCCGGAATTTTATGGTAATAAAACAATGAAACAGCATTACAGAGTTAGTGAAAAATATTTACAAAAGTTATTTTGGACACGTATTAAGTAACCAAGACAAAACTTCGACACCTCATAAACTTTGTTCGACTTGTTTATTACAATTTCGCAAGTATTTAAAAGGCCAGAAAAATAGCTTCAAAATCGTTTCACCTATGCTATGAAGAGAGGCTAAAGACCGTGATAAAGATGGCTACTTTTGTTGTTGTGACATAACTGGATACAATTCTAAAATAAAAGGGTCATAAACAAGCACTAAACTTCATTTCCTAAATTCGCACATTGATTACTTCCCAGAAAATATAGGAGCCGTTAGCAAAGAACAAGGCGAAAGATTTTAGCAAGATTTAAAAGAGCTTGAAGTCTGATATCGTGGAAGATGGAATACTAGCATGATGGCGGACTATTGTTGTTTATTGAAGCGCGACGATCCAAACCGGAAATTTAAGCGAAAATCGCACAACCGAAGGTTCCAGGAAAAAAGAACCAGGTTCTACAAATAAAATTTACGTGTAATTTAGACTAGTAACAAGTTATTATTATATTTTAGTCGTTTTATAAGTTAAAGGTAATGTACTTTTTTAAATATATATTTTTTTTGAGAAAACGTGGGTTTTTTTTTCTATTTTCTATCGGTGCCTTTTTCGAAAAATCTGGAGGTGATGGAGAAAATCTAAGTACATATTCGTAATCAGCGCACCAAAATACCCTAGGATCAGCTATCAAATTCCAGAGAGGAAGTTATGACCCTCATTTTGCAGGCCTGTGTAATTTGTTTCGTTCGAAATCCCAGAATAGATCGTAACTATTCCGTGTTTTAAATCATGCGCAGAATGATTCTTTGGAGAATATTCTAAACGGAATCAATAAAATTGAATGCAGTACGATCCTTGAGGTCTCGAATCTAGCTATGTATTGAAAACAATGGTCTACATTTTAAACAATTAATCAGTTAATGTAAGAAAAATAAATTAAATGTTGTTAAAGATGAGCACTTTCCTTTAGTTTGCCGTATGTCATTACTTCCCAGAATAAGATCCTTAATAGCAACACTATCGTATGGTGTAGTAATATAGGGTGTGTTTTTTTTAAATCATTGGGTTCGATTCCCAGCTAGGATTATTGGTTTTTCAAAAATCTAATGATGAGGTTTAAAGTTTCATCAAAATCGGGCTCGGGGCTCCTTTAAGCATTTTTCGCTATTCCTTATAGTTTCAGATTTGGCCATTCAATCCCTTTTGAAAAATTCATTCTGTATACGGTCACGCCTTTTATCCCCGAAGGCGTTGGTAGACACATCATTTTTTAAAAATATTTTGCCCCAGTAATGGTTGGTGAGCCGTATCGCCGCGTTTATACACTCATTTGCAAAAAAAACGGGCGGTTTTGATTTTCATTCATCTTTAAAAAGATACAATACCAAAAAGGTTTCAACCGTTTGTACACGTTACTGGCCGGTTTTAAAAATGCCGTGGTATTTAAAAAAGTACGTTCTAAATTAGCGCGAAGTTCCAGAAGTTAACATCGACTTTCACAACTTTTATTAAATTTTTATCGATTAATTTCATATCCTTGGCTGTCAAAGCTTTATTTATTGCTGTTTGGCTGTATCCAAAATGGTAGATAAAGTGGTAAAAGCTACCAAAATTATCGCGCTGCTTGAAGAGGGTTGCAGCCAATGTTTCGTGGCTAGGAGGCTAAATGTTAGTCGCACGACGGTCCAAAGGACCTGGCAGCGATATCAGGAGACTGGTTCCGTCGAGAGAAGGCCTGGTTCTGGAAGAAAACCATGTACCCAACCACGGGATGATCGTTTTCTTGTGAGTCGCGCATTGAGAAATCGCAAATCTTCGTATGTGGATCTTAAGAACAACCTCCAAGAAGTAAGAAATGTGCATATTAGTCTATGGACGGTCAGGAGGAGGCTTCTCGCTGCCAATATACGCAGTCACCGCCCGGCCCGCGGCCCCAAATTACTCCGTGAGCACAGAGTTCACAGGCTTAGGTTCGCTAGAAATTGTGAATCATGGACTCAAGAAGATTGGAATAGGGTTTTGTTCTCTGATGAAGCCAGGATATCTCTGTTCGGTGAAGATCGACGTCGGCGAGTGCTAAGAAGACAAGGAGAGCGCTTTGCAGATGCATGTTTCGAAGAAATCACACCTTATGGTGGGGGCTCTCTTATGTTTTGGGCAGGAATAAATTCAATGGAACGTACAGAGTTAGTCTTCATTGAAAACGGCTCACTGACTGGGCATCGATACATAACGGAAGTTCTAATTCCTCATGCACAACCCGCATTGGCCGCTCTAGGTCAAGACTCGATTTTTATGGACGACAATGCTCGCGCCCACCGATCCCGCGATGTTAATGCGTATGTGCAAGAGGTCGGCATTCGTTGTTTGGATTGGCCAGCGCGAAGTCCCGACCTCAATCCCATAGAACATATCTGGGACGTTCTAAAACGGCGTGTGAGATCAGTACACCCGGCTCCACAGACCATCAGAGAGCTGAAGAATGTGATTACTGCGGAGTGGGAACGTATTCCGCAAGCAAGTATCCGGGATATACTCGCTAGCATGCCCAGACGAATTCAAGCTGTGATTTTAGCTAGAGGGGGTCACACTCGATACTAAACATTTATCTGCTTTTACTTTATTAAAGAAAAACAAACAAAAAAAAACTTTTTTATTTTTACTTCATGAGCATATGCACTACTAGCGAACATACACTACTAGCGAGGTTCAGCATTATTTCCCATAAATTGTAACAAAATTTTATGAAATACTGATGAAAACGATTATTTTCTTATTAATTTACCAAATTGTGAGGATAAAACTACCTATAATTATCAAACAAAGCAATATTAACATTTGAAATGGTTCATTGCTTACGTGCCCGTTTTTTTTGCAAATGAGTGTATGAACAGCCGCAGGTTGTGACTGCCCGCTGTTGAAAATTTTCAAACTGCCGAATGAAGCTTTCAACTTGGCTTAACGACTTCTATTTTACTGGCAACCGGGACCAACGGCTTAACGTGTCTACCGAAGCACGGAAACTCTTGCAAATAAATGTAACAAAGTGGTCATGTAGTGGTCACCCATCCATGACCGGCCATAGTAAAGAAATAAAGAAAATATTTTTATTACACATTCACAAAAGAAAAAAATACCTTTAAAAATAAACGCAACAAAAAAATAATAATCATAAATATTCACGGACATTTCACACAACGCTATCTGATCCCAAAAAAAAACCTTCATAAAAAACAAACTTAACATTTTAATGTGTCACTTCGGCCGCCTCTCAGCATAGTTCGTTTTTTACCGCCTGTAAATGGTTTGTGACCACCGGTACATCTGGTGGGCCGTATGCTTGTCTGCCACCTAGGTGGTATAAAAAAAATAGTTAAAATGTTTCTTACTACAGTGATCTGTGATGATTTACAGAACACTGTGTCCGCGGCGCCACGAGCCAATTGCTTGTGATGAATAATATAAAACAAAAAAAAACAAATTAAAAATCGACCGAGTACAAGTCGGGAGCACAGGAGGAGAAACACATAATCTGTGAAAATTTCAGTTCTAGTTATCACCGTTTATGAGATACAGCAGAGACAGACAGACAGATGGACGGACGGCGAAGTCTCATAAATAGGATCCCGTCTTTTACCCTTTTGATGCGAATCCTAATAACAGGTTTTTGTGGCTGAGTGTAAAGTTAACGTACAGTAATGTGTAAATAATAAAAAAAAAACATAATTTTGGTACCACAAAGTTTTTTTTTGTCGGGAGGTTATACGTACGAGGACTTACCCGGAACCCTTGGTCTTAGACAGATGGCAAGGCACCGTGTGGTTTCGTAGTCTGTAGCAGTCCGGCCGGCGGATTTCCACACGAAAAACTTATTAGCTTAGGTAACAGCTGTCATTTGTGTGATAGCTACCATCCTTTTGGTAGTTTATGTCCATTTCGTAATTTGTCTTCTTCCAGATATGACTATTTCGGGATTTGACCACTCCTTGCTGTGATCAGGTAATTAGAGGTCCATTTCATGCTATGACCGCTATTTTTATCTGTCCACTGTCCGGAATACAAACTGATTCACTAAAGAAATAAGGAATTTTGAAATGGGCGGCTATTTTCACTATTCCCAGTAGTACTAACGTGTAGTCTTACCCGTAGTACTGCTAGGTTCTAAATAAGTTTTAATATTCTGCGTCACTGTCACATGAGTCAACACTAATGCAATCTCATGCATGTACTTTTTTTCAAACCTACCCTCGACTACGCACACTCGCGCACAAACCTGTATCGACAATACTATGAAACTCCTTTGACCTCGTGTCCGTGAAATTCGGTAAGCGTCTTTGTGTGCGTAGCCCGAGCGCGCTTTGTATCTATATTTCCTTCTGTACATTATTATTTTGTGATAATTATAACGAGCAACTGAATTGTACTACAAAATAGATAGTACAGAAGGAAACCTCATGACTCATAATTAACTTTTTGCACCTGGTCTGCTTTCGGCGGTCGTTCTAGGGTTGTCAACTTTGGCTTATGCGCTTATAGCTATCGTGGTGTAGTGGCACTTGTATCTAGTTGTTTGATTTACTGTTGAAATTGAAACAGGAAGAATGGAAATAGTCAGCGCCCGCGGTTACAGCTGCGTGAAATTTAGTTCCCGTTCCCGCTTTCCATGGGGTGCTTGTTTTCGGTATAAAAAGTTGCCTATGTGTTATTACTATGATACGATGAAGGGATTTACTAAAATTCACAGGTCCAAATCTTCAGAAGTTAGATATACTCGTACCTACTGTTACTTTGATGGTATTTCCACGATACGGTAACCTGGAACTGGCTGATGCATCAAGTACCTAGATCCCGCAGACTACTTAGAACATTATCATCTTTGGGCTTATTAGAACAGTTTCAGGATCGGGGGTCTTTTAATTTTTAAATTATTAGCCAAGTTTTTAGTGCGAATATCCCTGCACATACATGCAAATCGAAGATGGCGGCGCGGGTGCGGGTATTCCGTCGCACTACACAAACCTACCTGCTTTGTAGCAATACCTTACTGATTACAATGAGGAAGAAGAGCATATTTTTATTATTCACACGTAAATATAAGTATCATAGATAGAATGTGATAACTATAACCTTTCCTTTTGCTTAGCTTACATATTATTTACGTTAAAAGGAACCAACGAAATAAAAGCTAATACTATGATACCTACTCACCTCTCAACGGTAGGCCAAAAAACGACCATTCGCATTTTGCTGTCGAATTTAAACATGCACCCAGACAACAAATTATTATAATAGCTTTTTCTTTTGTTCCTATTTAACACGCTTACCTAGGTGTATTATGACAATCTAATTCTACTATCCTACTAATATTATAAATGTGAAAGTTTGTGAAGATGTTTGGATGTTTGTTGCTCAATCACGCTCTAACGGCTGAACGGATTGGGCTGATATTTAGTACAGAGATAGCTTATAGTCTGGATTAACACATAGGCTACTTTTCATCCCGGGAAAATGTTTCCACGGGAAGCGGGAACGGATACCGCATTTCGCGCGGGCGAAAGCAAATGTTTTGATATTGGGCCCGTGAACGTGAGCATGTCTTTGTGTGCGTGGTGCGAATTTAGTATGTAGGTTTCCTCCTGTACTATCTATTTTGTGGTTGTAGTATTTTCTTCTTTACTTTCATGATTGTATTGCAGTGAGGTATATCATAATAATGTGTGTGAAAACTTACGGAGCGGAAATCAGGAAGGGAGTAAGACACTAGCCAACCAAGACGGAGAACAAGAACGTGCTTGGCATGTGATCAAGCTAATATTTGATCCGGTAAGTATTATTTTATAGTAGTTTATGACACTGTTGCATAATAAGGGTTCTTATAACACGAGTGTGTTTTAAAAAAACGAGCCGTAGGCGAGTTTTTTTATAGTATCACACGAGTGTTATAAGACCAAGTTATGTACAGTGTCATACACTACTTTATCTACTCTCATACTATAATACCTGATTTCATTTTGTTGTGATATATAGTTGCTCCTTGATTTCGCCGGTAACAGGTTCATGGTCATGTTTGACGCAGTTTCCAGAATGTCTGGTGGTGTACAATTACCACCATCCTCGCTTTAAGACATGTTTTTACACAAAAACTAATTTATTTTACAAACAAAACCAAACTTTGTTTAATTTAAATGTAAAATGTTGGCGCCAAGGCGCAAACATCGATTGCGCATGCGTGTTTCTTTTTTTTTTAGGCTGCGGAGACCATAGATTTAGGATTTTTCGCTACTCTGGAGACACAATTTTTTTTTAAAGTAGAGGTTCAAACTTCTTTATCAGCTGGAGATTGTTTATGGTGTATCGTAATGATTAAAAAGTTTTATTATGATATAGGTGTCCATACAAGACCTGTATCGTAATAAAACTTTTTTTTTGGCCTGTGCGTAATGTTTGTCATAATAGTATTGATTTCAATTTTATAATCTTTGTATTATAGTATCAGAGTAGATAAAGTATTTTTATGTTACTAAGGTACAACCATACAGGCCTCCAGTTGTGACGTAGCCTATAGACGTTTGCAACACCAAAGGCGCTAGACTCGCGCTGCCGACCCCTTAAAAACCCTAAGACCCCTTTTAAAGAACCCCTTTTAAAGAACCCCATACTGTGGGCGTTTGGAAAAACTTAGGCAGGGTGATCATTCCACAATCTAAGCGCGCGGAACGTGCTCGAACGCTCCGGACGCAAAGTGTGAGAATAAACGACCTGTCTGTGGTGTCGAGCGGTGCGATGATAGAAAGTAGCCGTGGGCATCAAATCAAACAATTTTTCAGAGCACAGACCATTGTACAGGCGGTAGAACACGCACGAGGAGGCAAAGTCTCTCCTCTCGCGAAGAGGTATCACACCAGCTGCGAGCATAGGATCGTTGACAACTCTCATATTGATAATCAGGTGCCCCCGCCCAGAGGTGACAGCAGTATTCCATGTACGGCCACACTTGTGACTTAGCAGTGTTTGCGCCGCAGTAAAGTACCGCCGCGCCCTGTGGAGAACACCGGCCTTCTTGGACGCCAGCTTGGCCTTATTCTCCAAATGACAGCTGAACTGAACGTCACTGGAGATGTCAACACCAAGGATACCTATACTTTCAGATATGGGATGAGATGTGCACTGAAATTGAGGCGCTACAGTAAATGGGGTTTTCTTAGCGGTGAAAACACAAACTTGTGTCTTGGTAGGGTTGAATTGGACAGACTCTGACACTGTTGTCCGCATAAACATGAATGCCGTCAATAGACAACATGTCATTGATATGCAGCAGATACAGAGTGGGGGACAACACAGAGCCTTGTGGTACTCCAGCGTTTATGGCGAAGCAGTCAGAACAGCTGGGTGAATATTCAGTTTTAACATTATTTGCGCAGATTTTGCAAAAATTTTGAAATTTCATGTTTGTTGACTTTTGACTGTGTTATGATATTTGTGAACACTTCAAGGTATAGACTAATGAAAGGGACGTCTAAATATCAAAGACCGTAATGAGTTATTGCCTTTTGAAATATTCGTCAAGTTACGGTAATGAACCCTGTATTTGGTAATGATTTTTTCAGTATAAGGGGATGAAATATACAGACACGGTAATGATACAAAGTGATGTAAATAAAATAAAAATAATAGAATACCATAATTTATTGTAAAAAAAACAAAAAAAAATTTAATGTATTTCTTTCATTTACATAAAACTTATAAACTAATCAAAAATCCCGCCTCTGACTCCCGGCTCCAAAATACCCATCAAAGCCGCTGAATTTCCATATTGGATGGCAACGGCCGGCTTTGGCATCAGAAAGAGTCACCAGTCGTGTCTGTAAGTCCTTGTCCTAAGTCCGTCATAAAAGGTTTAGCCAAAGAGTCCCTGATTCCCTAGAGTCTCTACCGTGACCAGCACGAAGATATACAGCTACTCTTAATTTTTTCTGGCGCAACTTCTTCAAGCTGCGGCTGAAAGAGAGTGGACAAGGTGGCTGGAGGCGACCGTGCCAGCATTTTTGCCACGGGATCAAAATCAGTTCGTTTGGCCTTACCGATCAGCTCAGACCCGGAGGTTCTAGCACGCAGGCACGTTTGCCAACAAAGGGCCTTGAGGATGACATTGTTCAGAGGGTATTGTCGCGGAAACCTCCCATTGTACCGCTGGCAACATAAGGCGTGATGGCCAGTCGATTTCACCATATAATTGCAGGTCTATATATGAGGCTCACACAACTGCCCAGGTGCACGGTATGGTATGGTAACACGGTCCCACGTAGAGTGTCGCCATCGAGCAGGGTTCAACTACCAGTGGCTTGGCCTTATCATGTCCCCTCATCGGCCTCTAATAGCTACTTTTGTTGTGTCGCCTCACTTTCTCTTCATTCCATGCCTGCTGAAATTACCTTAGTGATCGATCACGCAGATACAGCATTCAACACAATGTATGTTTACTGCGTCACCATCAAAATTTCATAAAATTATAACAATACTGAGAAAAGTCAGCAGAACCAAATCAGGTGCACAACGCAGTCCAAGAGAACCACATCGGAAACTTCCTCGGGGCAGAGCCAAGTTGGGATGGTAATATACCTTTTGGAGAGCGAGGTCCATTTGAAATAGGATGATTGACGTGTGAATGACGACATTTAAGCGGTTCATGAGAAGAAACTGTTTCGGCCATGCTGGCCATAAGGAACTGCAGAGATACATATTTGCGATCCTAATATGTTGAAGTCAGAATTCACTTCGGTTGCAGATTCAGGTCTTCAAAGCAGGGAAATACTTGACCTCTAAATCTTACCTGACGTTAAAGTGAATTTGAGATATCGGATCGACCTATGAATGTCCAGACTAAACACAGATCAAAAATCCCGCCTCTGACTCCTGAGTGGGTCTCTCTCTTGGCTTCCACTTTTGAACGGATAAAATTATTGTATAATTAGCAATCACATCTTCACATCATATGTTTGATGAACAAAAGGTCACTCAACAGAATGTCCCTCCCATGGTATTAAACGTAGCGAATGTCCAGCTTCAATAAATCTTGATTCTCAATGAGTCTTCGTTCCTCGGGTCTATGGCAAACGCTCGCATAGCTTGGGTGGCAGCCTTACAATCAGACGTAGGTCATATACTCTGAGCAAGAAGGGTAAGCCAATTTGGCACTTCAATTGCGAAAAACACTATCAACCGCCATTAGGCTTAAGTCGCTACCGTTTTCGGTAAAAGCAAAGAGTGAGGCTTCGTACATTTATGGACAAAAAGCGAATTCACTTGATCACTGAGTAAAAAGTTTACCAGTTTTGCTAAGCATTGCAAGAGGCGCCTGCAGTTCTCTCCCGCCGACAAAGATGTCAATTTCTTAAGATTTCCCGGCAGGAACGTGTCCAAGCCCGCCACTGATCCCACATAAATGCAGTCAAGCGGCGAATTCAGTTCCTCCACAGTGCACGTGCACGAATATTGAAACAAGGTCCTAGTAAGGTTAAATAGGACTTGATTTAGTCCAACCCAATGGAACATCTTGCGGAAGTAATCTCGATTTCACACAGAAGTTGTTCATGACTTTCTTTTACTACACACCAGCAAAACAATGGATGCCGTCATTGTAACATAGTAAAACAGTGCGGCTGGCATCCATCGGGGTGGCAGTCTTTTCACTCAGCACCATGATCGCAGTCACCGGGAAGAGAGCGAGCGCGTGGGTAGCTGTTACCTCCTTTTACTATTGAGACTCAAGAAGGAGGCGGCGGAGCAGGCCCATGGAGAGATTTTCCGAATTACCGAAGCATAAATTGTGCAATGTGTGGCGTAGGTGACTCAACGACATTCCTACTCCATAAGCACAGGTCTAGGGGTCGAAGGTGAGGCCGTCTGTTACTCCAGCAGAAATAAGCCTGTGCGGCGCGGCGGCGCGATTTTCACCCCTTTTTCCGGGTTAAAATCTGAGAAACCACGGTTTACATATTAGAGGAGGCCATCTCAAGGCCAGAGATAGTACAAGGCCAACCGTGGTGTGAGGGGTGCTTCATTCAGTCACTTTGCACTCCTTTCATAAAGACCTTAGACGGCGCGAGGTTTTAGGCTCTTTGAGTCCTATTTAACCTCCCCACTGGCCATTAGGGGGGTACCCAGTGGGAATAAAACACATCTAAATCATTACCGTCATTTGTCACAAATTACCGTGACTGCAAAAAGGCTACGGTAAACGACGGGAATGAAGGGTACGGTAATGAGAAATATGTACGTTCAGGTCATTATACAGCCTTACATAAGTAATATATGCTATCTACCGATTCACGAAATAAACTAAACCAGACTTTAATCAATTAGTATCATAAAGAAATTCCAATTTTAAATACTTACCAAGATTTAAGCGAACTGGTAATGTAACAAAAACTGGACGAAACACCGGAATTACAGGGTCAGTCGTAATTTTTTCCACAAAAACTTGCGTTGGTCTGTCTACAACTAATTCTGGCTGGTGGGCAGATAAGCTGAGCGTCAGTAAATCACCATACAACATCTTGGTCAAGGAGGTACTCGATGAGAATAAAGGGATTTTTGGGATGTCACAGAAAATAGAGTTCTAGTCATGGTCACGGTGATGACTTTTTTATCGTGACAAAACTTTCAAAACATGTGATGCCAATACTGTATTTTAAACAAAGCTTACAACCACAATTAATTAGTTAATAATAATTGATTTATTTGACACCTTCTTGAAACCTACGATATTTGCGCTGGTTTTAGTCAAATACGATAAAATCGTTAAAATCTAACAATGGAACAGGTGCCGGTAATGATTTTTCATGTTGTTTTTAATTTATTTTAAATTGTTATAAATGCAATTTTTTTAAAATTAATAATGCATTACTAGGAGGATGAACGTATCCATGACACAAAATTATGTAATAGCGCCTAAACTTAGGTATGAATTAATTATTCATGGTTCCATGCGAAATTCGTCACTTTGAATATTCACCCAGCTGCCGTCAACGACGGCCCTGGTGCTTCTACCGGCCAGAAAGCTGGACATCCACTCGCATTAACTTTCGGGCAGTCTATAGGAGAGCAATTTTGTAAGAAAACTACGGTGCCAGATCCGCTCAAAGGCTTTCAGCGGTGTGTAAGGTACACAAAAAGATGACTGTGACGGAAACCGTACTCAATTATATTATGTATTACCGTATTTCTCAATTGACTTACATACAGATACAAAATTGAAGTTCTATCGGCCTCCATGACCGGGGATCTGAGGACGGTGAGAGGGTCGCTCACCGTCCTTACAGAAGCAGGCCTATGACGGCAGCGTGACGTGAGCAACTCAAGCATGCCCCCACTTAGAAGCGGGATAACACCCGAAACCCCCCATAGACGCGGGATAGCACCCGAACCACTCCCTGGGCGAGGCCACAGTGGCGGCCGTAGGTCTGTTGGGAGTCCTGGGACATCCTTCCGAGGGCTTACCCGGGGCTCCCAACCACAGGCTGTTGGGCGTTACGTGAGGTTTTTTAGTCGGTAAGAGTCCGGTATAACATCCTCTGAGGATATTCCCTTACGTAAAAAAAAAAAAATGTGGGTGAACGTGACCGCTGCATGCAATATTTTTTGACTACTATCTTCTGATTTATCGACGTAGACGTAAGACGTATGAGTAGTGTCTTGATGGATATGTGATGAAAGCGTCTGGCCAGGCGTGCCAGAAAACGCTGCCTGGTTCGAGACCTGCTCAAGACCGATATTTTTTTCACATTGAATTGAAGATTGCTTATTTGTTTTTCATTACAGCCAGAGGAAGTTGCGCCTGATCTTTCTACTTTTATGAGTACTGTACTAGATGACATAGAAAAGTGTGACCACCGTTGATTAAAAGAACAAGAAATGTATTTACAGAGATGGACAAACATCAAAGTAATAAAATGACAAAATATAAATTTATAAGAAAATGGACGAAAATTTCCAACGTAGTGTTGATGATGAGAATATCTGTGACGAACTTGTTCAACGGGTTCATAACTTCACGCAACGTCTACACCGTAACGCATGTAAGTGACTTATTGTATCTCAGCTTATAGAACTAAAGGGAGATGACGCTTACCGAACAAGAAAATGAGGCCAATATACTAAATCCAACAGCTCAAGAAATAAATAATGCTCTCATAAAGAGAAATCACTCGTTACATGTGAATAGTAAGACCTTAGTTAACAGCACTCGGCCTCATAGTATTCACTTTTGGATTAGATTTTTGCTCTCTCTACCGAGAGCCCTGGGACTGCTGATATCCTTCCGACGGCTAACCGGGAACTCCCGGCCGTAGACTGTTGTAAGGCATCGTGTGGTTTTAGTCGGTAGGAGTCCGGCATAGCATCCATGTAGGATGTAAAAAAAAAAGAAAAGGTATTTGCACTCTTGGCCTTAATTACTTGTTCGGTAAGCGACATCTGTCATTATACTCTGTAAAATATAGCTTGATATCTGTGACAGTTCTACAAACGTAAACAAGAATAGACTTTATGTCAACGGCGTAAAGCTTTTGTGGTTGAAATGCAGAGAGTGAGAACACAGATGTGCAAACTGTAAATAATAACTTTTATGCCTTTGAAATAAAAGTCAATTTTGTTTACGTTAATGTAACTGTCACAGAGATCAAGCTATATTTGTTCTTTTTATGAGGATTATGTGATAGACGTTTGTATTTCATTTGACTGCCTCTGTGGCGCAGTCGGTAGTGATACCGCCTGCGGCGCTGGAGGTCGTGGGTTCGATTACCACCGGAGACAAATATTTGTGTGACCCATAAATGTTTGTCTCAAGAGTCTGGGTGTTTCTATGTATAATATGTATGTATTTAAAAAAAAAAGTATATAAGTATTAATATCCGTGATCTGATACCCATAACACAAGCAGGTTATTCCTAGCTTACTTTATGAATATTTATTTATTTATTTATCTTGTATGCTTAGGTGCGATGTCAAGTGCACAGGGCGCCTTCATGGACTGATTCTGAACCGCCGAGCATTCGCCAACGGCTTGCTGGACGCGGTATGTTTCAAATTTATAGTTTTCTTTTACAATAGCAGTATAAGATAGAATAGACAGTTGTGAAACAAATATCCTTCACAGAGTGTTTTGAGATTTGCTTTTAGAGAATTCCTCACCATAAAAAAAACTTGTCTAAAAACATTAGTTTCATTATGGGTTACGTTTCAAAGATTCTTCCTTGAGGTTTTCTTGTTCTTGTGTCACTAAAAACGGCTTATATTTAAGGGGCTAGTCCGCAAAAAATGCACTTAGGGTTAGCAAGTAAATAATTATTTTGTAAAAAGCGCACGGTGTTAATTTAGTCTCATCTATTAAGAATTTAAGGTTTCATTTTAGTGTCATTTAATAAAGTAAGTTCTTGAATATTTCCAAAATCCTAAATGTCTTTTTGTGCATTTTGCGGACGCGCCCCTAAAATGAAAAAAAAAAAAAAAATACCATTAATAGAGCGATCGAAAAAGCTTGAGTCTTTTAGCTCTTTTTTAAGACTCGCCGCTTCATAGCGATGGCTAGAAGGCTAAAAGGCTAAATAACTCTTAAGCCCTCGAGGTTTTTTTAAAGGCGGACTCGCAAAGCAGGAATAAGTGCTCACTAAAAAGGGTTTTTAGGCTTAGCCTTTTTTTAAAGCTTAAGCCTTTTTTGAAGACTGGCGTCGTTATTAGAGTTCTAGCCTTTTAGCTAAAAAAAAAACTATTAAGCCTTTTTTAAGGATCAGGTTAACAGAAACGTTATGAATTATAAATTAAAGTTTTGATATGTTATAACAGTTTATTATATTTTAAATCAATTAATAAAATAAAAAATAAATTTAAAATTTAAAAAACCCCCGACTCATAAAAAAACCTGTAAAAAGTAATAAAATAACTATTATATTACGACCTATATACCCTAAGTATTAAACCTTTATTATTATTATAGGTAGCTATATTATTTACGTACACATTTTTAACTAACAGTTGGTCTCGTCGGGGGGACCGCTCTATATCTAAACAGAGACAGACGTACGATTAGGTTAGGATTAGGTGAGCGGTCCCCGACGAGACAAACTGTTAGTTAAAAATATGAATACGTAAATAATATAGCTACCTATAATAATAATAAAGGTTTAATACTTAGGGTATATAGGTCGTAATATAATAGTTATTTTATTACTTTTTACAGGTTTTTTTATGAGTCGGGGGTTTTTTAAATTTTAAATTTATTTTTTTATTTCATGCTTTTTATAGGGATTTTATATTAGAAATACATTCCACTCTTCATATCTTCCGAATGGCTAAACCGATTTCCATAAAATTTGCGGTATCGTTATGTATAAGTTATGACCTTTCATTTGATACCCAACACGGGTATTTTTAAACACATTCAATTTTTCATCACCACTTTCACCCCTCATATCTTTGAAATGGCTGAACCGATTTTTATAAAACATAGCTAAGAACACTCTCCCCTAACCCATCTTTCAAACAAAAGAAACAGAATCAAAATCGGTTCATCCGTTTGGGCGCTACGACGCCACAGACAGACTTACACACACACATACACACACACACACACACACACACACACGTCAAACTTATAACACCCCGTCCGGGTTTCCGTCGGGGGTTAAAAAAAGGAAAGGTGAAACATCGTTAGGTACGCGAAAATTAATCACCAAAAACGTTTAGCCAAGATGAAAGGCACATTGATGATTGTATGCTTTTATTACTCAAACGATTCCTTTTCTTATTGATTACATTTCCAGCTTTTGAAAATGACTGTTCACTGGGAACGCTTGTAGCTGGTATACATAAAATATCAAAAGCCATCTTTTGTAAGCGTGGTAAGTTTAATTGTTGGTTTTTCCACCAGTCTATTACATCGGTGTCTTCGGGTTCAATCGGCAGGGATAAATATTTTTCCAGCTCATTATTATCAAGTCTTCTTTTTTTATAAATTGAAGAAAAAATATTGTCATTGACTCCAGATGCACCGGAAGACTCCGATAGATCGGATTGCTGTTCAGCTGCTTGGTTTCCAAGATTGTATCTGGTATTAAAAAGTAATGTCATAGAAGTGAGGGGATCTTCAGTATCATTGTAATTAATAAATAATAATAATAATAATAAATATTCACGGACATCTCACACAACGCTATCTGATCCCAAAGTAAGCTAGGAATAACCTGCTTGTGTTATGGGTATCAGACCACGGATATTAATACTTATATACTTTTTAAATACATACATATTATACATAGAAACACCCAGACTCTTGAGACAAACATTTATGGGTCACACAAATATTTGTCTCCGGTGGGAATCGAACCCACGACCTCCAGCGCCGCAGGCGGTATCACTACCGACTGCGCCACAGAGGCAGTCAATTTTCAGAGTAATAATCATTTTTTAATCTTGGATCCAGTATAATAGAGAACATAGCATACTCAGTGCGGAGCAAAGGAAAATATTCTTGCAATTTTTTGAGCATGGCTCCAGAAACTTTTTTCTCAAGTTCATTGTCCATTTCCTCGTCATTAGAAAGTCGATTCATTAGGACGTATACTATAGGTACTACATAGTAAATACTTGGGAATTTTGACTTTGATAGTAAAAGTGTAGCATCGTAAAACGGCTTTAGCAAGACAATCAGTAATTTAACATCAGCCCACATGAGTTTTTCAATATTGTAACTTCGAAATTCTGTATCATTCTGACAAAGATAATTGAGAACTGCTTTCATTTTATATGCACGTTAAAGCATAAGGTAGGTCGAATTCCACCTGATGTTAATTTCTTTTAGTAAAGCTAACTGCGGCATATCTAATTCTGCACACTTTTCAAAATAGGTCTGCTTTTTTTTTGCGGAAAAATTTATTAAGTTAACAAGTTTACTCACAGCTGAAATAGGCTCTTCAACTTCCTTTAGTCTTTTCTTTACTACCAAATTTAAAATATGTGCCAAACATCTAGTGTGAATCACATCATCATAATCATCATTAAATAAAGTCAGTAATTGTAAGCATTTCACATTTACTTTCTCGTTATCTGTAGTAATGGACATAACTCTTTTATGTAAAGCATATAAATTCAAGATTTCTACGATTTTATGGGTGGGTACGGTATCAAATCGAAGTCCAGGATAAATGACTGTAATGCACCATTATTTATTAAGTGCGCAGTAACAACTACGTATATGGCTTGTTTGTGACGGAGGTCCAAAAGTCAAAAGTCAAAGAAATTTTATTTGAAATCATTTTCATTTTCTCTATAACTTCAGGTTGTTTCTGTTTAAATAGTTTGTGAATGTTTGATATAAGTGACGTTGAACTTAATGGCGAGTAATTAGGTTTTATCTCAGCCATTATTTTTTTAAAATGTTCTTCTTCTACAAGTTTAAACGGATGGTTGCCATGAATTATAAAATTAAGCACTAATCGGTCATACAGTGGCTGTTTATGTTTACTCAATGTCAATGCAGTATTGCTATTGCTGGTTGAAGGGCGTTCATGACTTAGCAAATGATTTTTTAGCGTCGAATGTGACGATTTTATCGAAAATGGTTTTTTACATATTTTACATTCAAGCCCACTATCATTGTTCGTGTAATGTGTATTCATCAGCTTTTTATATTTCTTAGGATTCGAAGAAGACGCAATACTCACATTTTCTCTAGAACTCGTAAATGTAAAACAAGTTTATAGTGATTTGGATGTGTCTGTCTACTGATGTCACATCAGTAGACAGACACATCCAAATCACTATCAAATCCATCATTTTCCATTTTGGCCTTGGGCCCAAAGATAACGAGTAATAGTAACCAACTCGTTAAAATATAATTCCAATCCAATGTTTCAGTTTTATCAATTGAATTGATGAACCAGTATTTATTTACGATAATAACCACAACACAATATACTAAACTAACAGATATTTAACTTAACATATTTCCTAGTCATAACAACAACGAATGAATGACGTAAATTAAACCGGGCAACCGGCAACGCATAAGAATAAATATACCTATCTACCCTCACATTAAATATTAAACACCACGGAAATAAATGTTTTTCTTTGTCATCTCTAAGATCTAATGGCGAAATAGGAATCAATGTGTTATTTATTTTGAAGATTAAAAAAAAAACTTCACGTGTAAAATTAATAAATCTTCTTCTTAAAATTAAACGAAATTAAAATGAAGCGCTCGTGGCCCCGCGGACTCAGTGTTCTGTAAACGATCACTGCAGTAAGCAACTTTCACTATGGCCGGTCCATGGATGGGTGACCACCCATGTGATCACTTTGTGACATTTATTTGAGCGTTTCCGTGCTTGGGAAGGCACGTTAAGCCGTTGGTCCCGGTTGCCAGTAAAATGGCAGTCGTTAAGCTAAGTTGAAGGCTTTATTTCAACAGCAGGCAGTCACAACCTGCGCCTGTCCATTTAAACACGGCAATACGGCTCACCACCTATTATGTGGGACAAATTATACAAAGGTGAAATGTGGGCATATAATATGCCTCTGCCTACCCCTTCGGGGATAAAGGCGTGACCATATGTATGTATGTTCTTAAAATTAATAAGTCTTATATTGCAAATAAGTCTATATTTAATATTGTAGCCATCGCTACAAAGAGGCGAGTCTTAAAAAAGGCTAAAAGGCTCGAGCCTTTTCGACTGCTGCCTGATCCTCAAAAGAGGCTTAAGAGTTTTTTAAAGCTAGAACTTTAATTACGACGCCAGTCTATAAAAAAAAAGCCTAGGCCTAAAAAAAAGCCTAGGCCTAAAAAAAGCCTCAAGCCCTTTTTTAGTGAGCAGTTTTAGAACTATTGTTTTGTGAGTCCGCTTTTATAAAAGACTCGTAAGCTTTAAATATAGGGCTAAAAGGCTCGAGCCTTTTCGACCGCTATATACAGCTAGTACGTGGTGAGAAATGAACAAGCTAACAATAAATACCGCCAAGACTATATCATACAGTCCCAAACTTATTTTTAAACCACCTGATCAAGTTTGGTCACCGAACCTTAAGGACCTTTGCTACACCAGAGGAGATACACTCACGCTGCCAACTTTTTTTACCCGTGGAAACCCATATTGTTTGTTGTAGGACTTCTATCTGAGATCTTCTATCTATAGAAGCGCTCGTGGCCCCGCGGACTCAACTTTGTGATGTGACCACTTTGTGACATTTATTTGAGCGTTTCCGTGCTTCGGAAGGCACGTTACGCCGTTGGTCCCGGTTGCCAGTAAAATGGCAGTCGTAAAACTGCAGGTTAAGTTGAAGGCCTTACAGGCGGCTTGAAAAATTTCAACAGCAAATCACAACCTGCGCCCGGTACGGTGAACCGTATTACCGTGTTGAAAATGGTCATTTTCAACACGGTAATACGGCTCACCACCTATTACGTGGGACAAATTCTAAAAAACCGGCCAAGTGCGAGTCGGTCTCGCCCATGAAGGGTTCCGCAGCAGCAAGTACCATACTATAAAAGTTCTTATACTTAGTTCGTTGTAACTTTGATTGATGTTTTAACACGTACGCTGTGGTAGTGATTTTTCTTGGCAAAAAATTGCGATTTATGACGTTTTAAAAAAAACTACTTACTAGATCTCGTTCAAACCAATTTCGTTCGAAGTTTTTATGGCAATGTACATTATATTTTGTTTTAGATTTATAATTCTCTTAGTTTACTCGTAGAAGTTACAGGGGGGGGGGGGGGGGGGGCACACATTTTTCCACTTTGGAAGTGTCTCTTGCGCAAACTATTCAGTTTAGAAAAAAATTGTTAGAAACCTCATTTTTAAAGACCTATCTGTAGATAATCCCACACGTCTGGGTTTGATGAATAAAAAAATTTGAGTTTCCGTTCTGAGTATGGGGACCCCCAAAAATTACTGCTTTTTTTTCTAGTTTTATATAGAAATCTTAATGCGGTTCACAGAAAACATCTACGTACCAACGTTCAATAAAAGTGGCCGTGACATACGGACGGACAGACAGACAGACATGACGAATCTATAAGGGTTCCGTTTTTTGCCATTTGGCTACGGAACCCTAAAAAGGTGAAATATGGGCATATAGTATGCCTCTGCCTACCCCTTCGGGGATAAAGGCGTGACCATATGTGTGTATGTACAAACATGGCGGAAATATCTGCGAACCTGGCTTCCCCTCGCGCTTCCCCGCACCTGACCCCGTTTTCGCCTATTTAGCATAACCCGCACGCGATTGAATGGTATGGTATTTGACAAGATTCCGCACATTATCGTTGCACGCGGATTATGCCGTACAGTTTACATGACGTCATAAGCCAGGTTCGCAGATATTCCAGCCGTGTTGTATAATAGGACTTCTATAGACTAAAATCACACGGCGCCAAGCAACTGCCAACGGTTGAGACTTCGAGAGCCCTCGGAAGGATGTCCTAGTATTTCCGACAGACATTGGCTACCACAGTGTTGGTCAGCCATTCCACGCGTCGCTCTAGAACGCTCGGTCGAGTTATACTTATGTAATGCATTTGTTCGCTGGGATCAAGTCTCGCTTGGCTTTTAGCAACTAGTGAGCCACTTAAGGATGACTCACGCTACACCGTGCCGGGTCCGAGCCGAGGGTCGGCCGTAGCACGGTCAACTAAATGTTACATATATTTTGTATGAACACACGCTATACCGAGCGGCAACTGAGTGACAGCCGAGCAACGGACAACGGCACGGTCTAGCGTGAGTCATCCTTTATAGTGTGTCTTTAGCCTATACTCTGTTAAAATTCGGTTGATAATTTTGACAGCTCACGCCTATGGAGTATTGTATTTGTTTATGTCAAGTATACTTAAAAAAAATATCGTAGCACATAGACGAGTACCGCCCACTTATCGTAGTGAAGCGTCTTCCAACAATACCGCGGAATCGATCATAGACAAATAATTCGAATAAATCGAAATTAAGTACTATTCATTTAAATGCAAGTAAAGTTAATAAGTAGGTATCTACAATATTTATTTGTAATATATTTACCTAATTACCAAAAATAATAAAAACAGTTTTTTTGTAACTATCGATTTAAAATTTCACGCCATCGATAATCGAATAGATTCATTAACGATTAGACACTATGGGGTTCCCTACTAAGAGCTGTCAAAATTATCATCCTAATTTTAACAGAGTATAAGTCTAACTAGTTCCAACAAACCACTATTTAAACGACATATTTTTTCCTACCATTGTTTGGTTTTTTTTTATTCACACATATCCTTCATTTAATTTAAATACCATTGTTTATACATATTAAAATGTGCATATTCTTTCAGAAATTAGGAGAGATGTCAAACCGCCGGTCAAGGCATAAGAAGACTGCAGCACTCAGGGTGCTTAGGAAAATAATTTTGTTTGTGTATATTGTGCATAACAATCATTAACTATAAAGATTGATTCATGAATATTATAATTATTATTAATAAAAAAATGTAAATAAATATAAATTTATTAAATTTTTTTGTCACCGGTTTTATGAAATTTATAACTTATATTGTAATATAATATTAATTATTATTATAAATAATATTAATTATAATAATATTTCTAAACGAATATAATATACATACATATATTAATATTATATAGATATTATTGTAACTAATTATATTGTCATCCAGTGAACGGCCATAATGCTGATGATTATAAATTATATTCTGACATTTGTTCATAATAATTCTTAATATTTTTAATTTATTACAATTTCTTAATGCTCTGAAGGGATATTCAACAGCTTGGCACAGTAGAAAATAATGGAGGCGCCACTATGTTGTTCATAAGATTACGTTACAAAGAGCTATATTTATTATTAATGTATACATATAAGGTATAGTATAATCCGCACGAAACGAGACGTATGCAGAACTAAGAAAATCTAAAGACGGATTTCAAGCATAGCGTTAGCAAAAAGGTTCGAATCATAAAATGTGATAGTTTGTGAAGATGTTTTTTATTCAATTCAACATCGTGTTTTAGATATGAGTTACCTCAATTTAGTGATTGTAATATATGGGAAACATAATGAAATCAATAACTGAACATAATATAATGAACATCCATACATTCATACTTACAAACATTAGCGTTTGAATTAGGTTAACCCTAGAACCGTACCCTGGGGTACAACTGAAAAAAAAAAATTGGCTATAACTTTTTTGTTTTAAAACGGATCTTTTCGCACCTCCGCGTATTTACGGGGGGCGGGGGACCGTGTCGAAGCATCGGCCGGGCGCGAGTCCTGTTAGCGTGCGATCGTGGCAAGCCTGAGTGGAGTACTACAGCACCCCTGGGTATGCATCTACAAAATGCATGCACAAATAAGTATTGGCGGTATTTTAAAAAAGCACGACCTTCTAGTGCTCCATCCTCTTCAGATTCAAAATCTGGTAGATGTTACTTTTGTCCCAGGTCAAAAGACCGTAAATCAAGCACTCGATGTGAAAAATGTAAAAAATTTATATGTTTAGAGCACCACTAGAAGATTTGCCAAAACTGTTAATACAAGTTTGGTAATTTTTTGTTTAATTATGTAACGTGAGACTGAAATAAGTGCAATAAAAGTCTATGTATGTTGATTATATTAATAAATGTCTATTCTTATGTAAAAATGTTTTCTTTAACGGGGTACAATAGTGACATACATTTATTTCATTCACTGATCCTTACTCTAAATAACCTAATTCAAACACGAAGGTTTGTTAGTATGGATATGCGTTATATTGTTCTCAGTTATTGATTTTATTATCTTTCTCATATAATTATCACCAAATTGAGAAAGCTCATATCTAAAAACTCGATGTTTAATTAAGCAACAAACATCTTCACATAGTTTCACATTTTATGATTAGAACTTTTTTTGCTTACGCTATACTATATATACACCTATATCTGTCATTTTATTTGACAAGGTACCGCGTCCTTCTCGATGCGCGCGGATTATGCAAGTGTTAGGTACTTCTTTTCTATTGACCGCCCCACTGTTTCCATATTGACACTAATTTAGGTAGTAACCTAGCGACATTTTATCTGACGAAATATTGTTAACCATGAAAGATGGTTAGGTTACAACATTGACCAATAACGCGCAAAGGTGAGAAAGCGAAGCGAGCGGGCCGCCGCCGCGCCGGGCGCCTAAGCCCTGTTAGTATTATTTTCTGTAATATTTCTTTTCGTAAGTTTATTGTCTAATCTATACATATAATAAAATGATAGAAAAGTCAAAACTGTACATTGGAAATATTTAAAAAAAAATACTCGCTGGGTGTTCAACATAAGATACCAAAGCCGAAAATATAGTTAGAATTTTTTTTGTCTGTTTGTCTGTTTGTCGGTTTGTCTGTTTGTCTGTTTGTCTGTTTGTCTGTTTGCTTTGCTTTGTCCGGAAGGATCTCGAAAAGTACTCAATGGATTGGATTCAAATTTTGTACAAATATTAGCTAGGGGTAGGGTCTTAAAATAGGCTATATATTATCACGCTACATATCCTAGGGGCTAAGCAGAGAGCAATCAAATTGGCATTATTACATAATTTTCACGCGTACGAAGTCGCGGGCAACAGCTAGTTGAAAATAATCCGATTAATTGTGAAATCTCACATTTTATACTCGCAAGGTAGTTCACAATCTAACGATTTTTACAGTTTTACAGTGACATTATATATTATTCGTTGTAAATATGATGTAAAACATCTGTACTATATACTGTGTAAATAAAATGTAAACAGAAAATAAATATTTTATTGTTAAAAATTATAATTCATAAAAAAGTTTTCTTTGTTCCCGTTCCCGCTTACCATGAAAACACTCGTTTCCCTCCTCTTACAATCCCTGGTTCTTCAAGAGGAGCGTGAAGAGGCACATCACAGAGCCACCAACTTGAGGACCACTGTCAGAAGTCTTAGGGACTGTGAGAGTGGCCCCCAATCGCTAGATGCGCTACGGCTTTCCATCAGGCTGGCTATATCAATTTGGCGAGCTTAATAAAAAAAATCTTATAACCTGGATAAAAATAAACCTATGTATTCTTCCAGACTATAGTCTATTCCAGTTGGTACAGGGATTTCGGACAGAGAAGCCTGGGTTTAGACCATAGATTTAGAATTTTTCGCTACTCTCAATCTAAATCTATGATTTCTTTCGAACTTGAATGTATTTTGAAGTGAACTGATAAAAATAATGACTACTGGCTATTACTTTAGTTAGGCGATGTACCTAAGTATCGAATATCATTATCTAATCTATATATATAAAAATCAATGCCACTTTTCGTTCGTCGTAATTTTATAACTCAAGAACGGGCTCACCTATCCAAACCAAATTTTAAGGTTTTATTCGGACTATTTAGTAGATGGTTTATGTGAAGTTTGCTCAAAATCGGTCAAGCGGTTCTTTATTTATCACGCAAACGAAATGCGCGGGTCAGCTAGTTAGGTTATAAATTTACGCTGAAGGTCATAGGCGAAGTTTGGATCTTGTTCCCTAACATACGCGCCTACGTTAGGTATATTACGGCGTATTATGAAAGCTATGTTTATTCTCAACTAGAGGACTCAACAAACCAACAGAGGCGGTTCTTCACGCCTTACCAGAGGTGTTTGCTGTACAAGAAGCAGATTCGCCCGTGCGTCGAGACCCGTCCACTTGGATCCATTGAATGAGTCCATTGATGGATCCAAGTACACTTTTTCCTCCATCTGAGCCCATCGCACCAGTCAATTCCAAAAATGCATTCTAAGACACTTTAAGGTGCACTTGGATCCCTCCAAATAGTTTTATACGCTAATTTAAATAAAGTAGGTAATTAAATAATTTTCAAAACGAATAAGATCTCTAAAACAAATGAAGATCGGTAAAAGAAATGATTAATGAAGATCGGTAAAATAAATGAAGATCGGTAAAACAAATGAAGATCGACCAAATAAATGAAGATCAACGAAATAAATGAAGAACGGTAAAACAAATGAGGATCGACGAAACAAATGAAGATCGGCGAAACAATTGATGATCGACAAAACAAATGAAGATCGGTAAACTTAAGAAGATAGGTAAAACAAATGAAGATCGGCAAAACAAATGTCGATTATTATTTTGTCTACGTTATTTTGTCTATTTTTTTTGTTCTACCGATCTTCATTTGTTTTGAAAATTATTCAATTACTTTATTTAAATTAGCGTATAAAACTCTTTGGAGGATCCAAGTGCACCTTAAAGTGTCTTAGAATCCATTATTTGGAATTGACTGGTACGATGGGCTCAGGTGGAGGAAAAAGTGTATTTGGATCCATTAATGGACTCATGGATCCAAGTGGACGGAGGGTGCGTCGAGTATTGCTCTCCCCTTTGGGATGAATTATTCATCCCAAAGGTGAGAGCAATACTAGACGTGCTTGACGCTATGCAGAGAAGAAAGCCCTCGAGCCGTTGGTGCAGCGAAGAGCCATAGCGTCCTTGGCTGCCTTCTACCGAATATAATCACGGCGAGTGTTCTGGAGAGCTCTTCAACCTGATTTCACTCTCTCCTTTTCGTTTCCGAACAACGCGTGTCGGGCAGAGGTGCCACTCATACACAGTGGGGGGAATCCTTGCCAGAACTAAGTGATTCAAAAGATCGTTTTTCTGTCGAACTATAAAAATTTGTTGTGCATGTGTTTCCCTCATCTTACAATCCCGGGTTCTTCAAGCGTAGTGTGAAGAGGCACATCACATCACAGGGCCGTCAACTTGAGGACCACTGTCAGAAGTCTTACGGACTGTGAGAGTGGCCCCCAATCGCTGGATGTCGCCATGGCTTTCCATCAGGCAGGCGACATCAATTTGCAAGCTTATTAGGTATACAAAAAATCTCCTTTGTTATTCGTTTTCTTTTCGTGGTTTTTGTTTTTCGCTCGAACGCTCGCTGACCTTCGGGCTGTCCCTCAAAGGAAGCCCTTTCCCTTGTTTCGGGGTGTCTTTTGTCTCCACTTGACGCTGAGCATTTAGGGCGATCGTGGGCCCTAGGTGGGAATAAGGGTCGTAAATATAGGGTAGCGGCGGTGGCAAAATGCCACGGGCCCCGACCCGAGAACAAATTTTAAAAAAGAAATTATAATTTCATAAAGTGAGTTTCGATTTAGGGTATAAAGAGTCCTCCCAATATCAAGGGGTCCAAGCGCTCTCGTCTGCAAGCGCTACACCTGCTTACTAACGAACGAGGAACTGACACATACCGTACCAATCAGAAGAAGCTGGATAAGTTTAAGGTTATTAATCAAAGTTGGATTTCCATGTACCTAGTTAGTATTATTTTGTTTATGATAACCGACATTTATTTTGTGTGGACCATGGTGTGGACGGAGCGGTGGACATTGGTCAGTTTTGGTTACATTTATTATTCTGTTTTTAGTACGTGTACCTAGTTGTTGTTTTTTACATCATCTGTAAAAATTTCATCTGTCTAGTTTTTGCGGTTTATGAGATCCAGGCTGGCGATGACATACAGACAGACAGAGGAATGGTGGAGTCGTAAGAGTCGTAGTTATAGGGTCCTGTTTTAGCCTTTTGGTACTGAACCATAATCAAGCATTACACAGTACTGTACACGCCCCCCCTTAGAAGCAGGATCACACCCGAAACCCCCCAAAGACGCGGGTTAGCACCCGAACCACCCCCTGGGCGAGGCCGCAGTGGCGGCCGTGGGTCTGTTGCGAGTTCTGGGACATCCTTCCGAGGGCTTCCCCGGGGCTCCCAACGACAGGCTGTTGGGCGTGACGTGAGGTTTTTTAGTTGGTAGGAGTCCGGCATAACATCCATGAGGATTTTCCCTCACGTTAATCAAAAAAAAACAGAATTACACAGTAAAACGTGAAAAAAGTTTTCAACGCGATTGAACATATTGTTTACTACCCGTTCGCTCTAACTTTGCCGTTGGCGTAGAGGCGTATACCCGAATTGTTAATTAGACGAAGTAAATTGACAGTAGCTAATGTCACTTCGTCATAGAAAATACGCAACATTGTATGAAGAAGTGACATTACTTGCTGTCACTTTACTTCGTCGAATTTATATTATACGAAACTTCGTTGTATTCGATTTCTAAATTCGATTCACACGCCGATATCGATATTCCCAACGGGTAGGGTTTGTAAACGAAACAAACACCTACTTATCAACCACTGAGCGACCCTACTAATAAGTGCTAAATTGACTAGAACCCAGAAGACCCTGGCATGAAAATTTGTCAATTATTTATATGTTTTTATTATGTTTTTTAATGTGGTCTAAATTTAAATTGCTCATTTATATTACTAATATACACAATACAGTACTTTGTAACTGTCACACAATGAAACTACTACATCCATTATCAACAACCACGCATCCACTGAACATAGATAAACTACACATAATATTCTATTACTGTACTAATTCAATATCATACAAAATAGTCACTCTGTACACAAAACAGACACATCTAAGGATAACTAGCAATATTATGCCAACCAATGTATTTAATTTAATAAACAAAACCAACTACGTGCAAATTCTAACTCTCTTTAACGGCCACACCACGCAACGACTGTTCTTGATAACTATAAACGTTCATACATCCACATTATTTAATCTATATATTTACAAATTATATTATTGCTCTAATTTGCTAATATACGACCTATTCCTAATAAATATAAAACATATACAGCAAATTATATCTCTTTGCTTTCTTATAATCAAGGTTGCAACCAAAAAAGTAAAACTAAAAATAATTGTGTGTAAACTCAGAAAAGTAGAAATCAATTTTAGACAACTCAAAATTCGATAGCATACAACAACATACTACGAATATAGACTTAGTCTCCGTGGCTATGTCATCTACGTGTGATCTTGAAAACTGCATACCGTCAGCTTGTATACCAGGCCATGCTCTCAAAATTCTAAATCAAAATATAAGAAGCATAAGTAGAAATATATTAGGTTTACATACAACTTTGGCCAGGACCAAAGTAGAATGGGATGTTATCACTCTAACGGAATGCTGGCTCCCCAGCACGCAACACATTCCAACCCTCACGGGATATAACCACTTTCAAACTAAAATAAATCTTACACAAAACGAGGGCGTGGTGGTGTATGTGCTCGGGGACCTCCAGGTGTCTGTGGAAGAAATCGCGTTGGATGGCGCAAACTGTCTTCAAATAAAAATTGACGAACACACGGTCTTACTGTCAATATACCGTCCTCCCGGGTATCGAGTCATTGACGACTTTCTTATGTCATTAAACACGGCTCTGAATAGTATATCCAACTATAGGAACATAATCATCACGGGTGATCTCAACATAAATATTCACGAGCTTTGCAATGACACAAACAAAAGTAATTACCTTACCATGCTTGCATCTCATGGGATCCTTCCTGCGCATACTCTCCTCACACGATCCAAATCATGCTTAGATCATGTAAATTTAAAAACCAACCTACCTGCTTTTGCACTGGTGGCCCATTCAGCAATTACCGATCATGATGCAGTCTTGTTGTTTCTTGTAAAAAAAACGACCAAAACACGTGCGAAAAAAACTATTTCTCGCATAAATTACACACAACTAGACGCAGACCTACAACTTATTGATTTTGAACCTGTATGCAGAATTGAAGCCCCGAACTCTGCGGCAAGCCTAATGGTGAAATTAATTACAAGAGCAATTGATTAAAATTCAAAAACTATCAAAGTCCCAAACCGTAAAAGAATTTTAAAGGAATGGATCACTCCAGGTCTCTTACGGTGTGTGCGTCATCGGGATAAGCTAAAGAAAAAAACAAAAGAAGATCCCGGTAATATCATACTAGAAACGACATTCAAAAGATACAGAAACTATTGCATTAACCTGGTGAGGCAAGCTAAAGCTACCTATGACAAGACCTGTATCACCGAAGCAGGTAAGGATACTAAACAGTTATGGACAGCCATCAACACTATATCCAATAGACTCAAAACAAAGGACAATAGACAAGAACTGCTCACAATATCTGCAACGCCACTAGCATCAGTCAACCAAATAAACAACTACTTCGCAAACATAGGTAAAAATCTAGCCGAAGATATAAGCAACAGTATTACACTCAAGTCCCCTCCTACAAACAGACGAAATAGCCCACACACCATGGTTCTTCTGCCCGCGGACGAGGCGGAAATTGCGGGTGTGATTGCTTCTCTTCGCACTGAATGCTCTGCGGGATGGGATAGAATCACATGTGCCTTATTAAAAAACATGTTTCAGTGATTGTCCGACCTCTGACCCATTTCTGCAATCTCTCACTCCATACTGGGCAATTTCCAAAAGTGTTCAAGAAATCCATCATACACCCGATTTTTAAGAGTGGGGACAGAGGCCATGTCAGCAATTACAGACCCATAGCCGTGCTGCCCACCCTATCTAAGGTCTTGAACGAATTATGAATCGCAGACTCGTGGACTACCTGACCAAATATAATATCCTTTCGCCTTCACAATATGGTTTCAGAGTTGGTCGATCCACATCCGATGCAGTTCATGACCTCACGAATTATATTGTTACCAACCTGGATGGTGGAAATAAAGTCATAGGAATATTCCTGGACCTTGCAAAGGCCTTCGACACGGTGTCTGTCTCCATTCTTATTGAGAAGATGGAGCGTATTGGAATAAGAGGGACACAGCTCAGACTTTTCGAAGACTATCTCAGTGAACGAACCCAGTGTGTTAAGGTGGATGAGCACATCAGCGAGGAGCAAGTGGTCACGTACGGTGTGCCGCAAGGCAGTGTGCTTGGCCCGACCCTGTTTCTCATCTACCTTAATGACCTGGGTCTGCTGACCCTCCCAAAGGGTAAGATAATTTCTTTTGCGGATGACACTGCTCTTCTATTCAGTGACACTACGTGGAGTGATGTTAGTGAACATGCACAGTCGGGCTTTAACAAGGTATCAAATTGGTTGCGTAATAATTTGCTAACTTTGAATGCGGCTAAAACCAGCTATGTCACATTTGCAATTAAAACTTCATTACACCCTATCACTCCGTGCTCGATACCTGCTCCTGCGTACACTTGCACAAAGCCGACACAGTAAAATACCTAGGGGTACTAGTGGACAGTTGCCTCCGATTTCACGATCACATACACACTCTTAGTGGTAGAATGCGTAAGCTGATATACGTCTTTAAGACCCTAAGATCAGTAGCTGATGATGGATTAGGGACGTCTGTATACTTTGCTTTAGCACAGTCTCTGCTTACTTACTGCATCACATCCTGGGGTGGAGCACCACGCACCACTCTCATTGAACTAGAGAGGGCACAGAGAGCAGTGTTGAAAGTGTCCATGGGCTTACCATTCTTATACCCAACTACCCTTTTATACAATAAGGCAAAAGTTCTATCAGTGCGCCAGTTATTTATCCAGCAGACAATCTTGATGCAGCATGGCCTCCTGAAATACGATCCTGCAATAGTCCGCGGCAGAAGACGGTATAACCCTGTAAATAGGAGTCAGCTGCGGCTCAAAACAAAATACTCTAAGCATTACTTCTGTCACTTGGGTCCTTATTTATACAAGAAAATTAACAGAATACTTCCTATTTACGAACTCACAAAAATCAAATGCAAAATGAAAGTAACAAGTTGGCTTAAGGCGTTTAGTTACGATGATACTGAAAATATATTGGCTATTCTAACTTAGATATCACACACACACACACACACACACACACACGCGCGCGCTACACACACGCACACACACACACACGCACACACACACACACACACACACACTCGCGCACACACTATACACATACATACTAACCATTAATAAAATAAAATATGTAGATTATAATTATTATAGAATGTAGAATTATCTGATCATCATCACAATTCATAGTAAAGCTGAGTGCACAAACTTGAATACAATAGCATGTCAAAGGTGGAGACCTGGTGACCTGAAATACAGGTCTTGAACCTAGCTTAGGCACCAGTCTCCCACAATATATTTAATTTGAATAATGTTCAAAAATGTACTACTTATAAAACTTGTATTGTGGCGAGAAAATAAACGATATTATTATTATTATGTTTCTGTCTTTCTCGGGTACCTTCTTTTTTTTTATTACGAAGATACCCGGTCTTTTGGTAGGCTTACATGGGGACATATTGGTCCAACACGCAGAGGCCCTTTGAGAATTTTAATGTAAGGGGATATGGGACCCCCCACTGCAGACGATTCACGCCCGCCTTATGTAGAAGAACGGTAATGAACCGCCCGCAATGGGAGCTAAACTATTGGAAAATATGCTAATTAAAAATGGGCTATTGTGTTGGGGGTTAAATGGACTATTTTACTTATGCTATGGATGAAAACGGCGTCTGCCATTTCAATATCTTATTATTAAAACATTGACAGACGGTGACTCGCCAACTCACTAGATGGGCCCCCTATACAATCGCCATAGGCATTAAGCCTGTAAGGCGACAGAGGGCAACACCGGTGTGAGCGGCTAGGGGTGTCGAGCGGTGCGGCGCCGGTTTCGCCATCACGGGTCAGACCTGGAGCGGGTTTCCCCGTAGTTATGCCCTTGAAAATGACACTTCCACCCCCGAGCATAAAGCTCTGGCTTCCTCCCTCTGGCCAGCCAATTAAGGCAAGCCAGAATTGAGATTTGCTGCACTTCCGGGAGTACGATCTCCCGTTAGCCCATTAAATGCTAACTGGTCGAGAAGCGCAACAAAACCCTGAGGAATCGGGACCGATGTGTAGCCACGCACATTCAGCTCGCCACAAGCTGCCCTGCGGATGTGTGCTTTTCTATAACCTTGTGAGACATTTTTGTTGATCTCAAAAAGTGGATGACTCAAAAAGCATTTCTACTATGCCCTCATAGGGTTGCGTTAATCCCATGAAAAGATAACGACTGTCCACGAGGGGTTATTATTATTATTATTATTACTAATAAGTGCAGACGTAAAAGTATCCATGCCTCTACTTGACCTGTGGAGGAATTAGCGTAACGTATAGATACACGTATGTTCTCCACTCCAAGACTGCTTTAGTATTTTTAATAGAATGGGGCTTCAGAGAATTTCTGGTTCTCACTCGTATACCTACGTTGAGGATCACTGTTAGGTACTATTTTTCCGTACCTATATTATTTTTCTTTGACTACTGTGCTGTGCGCCTACAGTAGGGGGTTCTTTCAAAACGGAGTCTTAGAAGGTTTCTGCAGATTGGGCAGCGCAAGTCAAGTCCCTCTGGTGTTGTAAACGTTCATACGCTACGGTGATCACATACCATAACGTTGGCCGTAAGCTTGTCTGCCACCTTAGTAATTAAAATTATAATTATAAATTTCACGCAGGCATAGCTGCGGGCATCAGCTAGTACATAATAAATAGGTAAGATATAATTATTTAGTAGGGATTACTACTATCTGTGTGTGACATAGGGGAAGTAGGGAGCGATATAGTGCTATCTGCATCCTTATGAAACCATTTTATTGCGCAAAATGCTAAAGCTTATCTCGGTACTAATAATTCTATAAATAACGATGTCCTAGCGAGGAGTGGCCAGTTCCTTAGCGGCTCCAGTAAACAGTACAGACGCCATGATCCATTTCAAAACGCTGGGTGCGCTAGCGTGCATAACCCTATTGGCGACAACCGGAGTGCTGGGCAGTTATAAGTACTTGCCCGAAATCAACGGATGGATAAGAATACATGAAGTTGCCGTGAAATGGCAAGAGGCTTTAGAACATTGTGAAAATCAGAGCGCAGTTTTGATGTCTCCTAATAACATGGAATTATATATTGCCATGGTGGCACTAAATGAAGATAATTCTACATATTTTATAGGGGCAAAAGCAGAATTCGATAGAAAATTATTTGTATCGATCGAAGGTGTGCCCCTATATGACATGCCTGTAACGCACATGACCTCGCGGTTGAACTACCAAGACGGCGAATGTTTAAGTATGAATAGCGATATAATTCGCGTTGTACCGTGCACAGAGCGATTACCCTACATCTGTTACAAGGAGAAGACAAACGACCTGGTTTTGACAGAATGTGGCACATTTGATCAAGGATATAAACTTAGCAACACTACGGGAAGCTGTTATAAGCACCACGAGGAAGATAGGAGTTGGACGGAAGCTTACGCCGCGTGTATGGCTGAGGGAGCCTACCTGGTCATTATTAATAATGAAAATGAGGCAAAGGAATTACAGAAGATAATTGTAAGTAAGCAATCTAGTTACGCTTTAATTGGACTACGATGTACCGAAAGGAAAGGGAATTGGAGAAGCATTCACGGCCATCGGGTTCAGGAGATTTACAACAAATGGTCATCAAATGCAGACAGTGAATCTTGTTTGTTCAGTGGGATGTATCCTGAATCAGCGCAGTTGTATGCATTAGACATTTCCTACAAACGCCATTTCGTCTGTGAAAAGGATCCTAACTACGTCATGTTTCCTGTTAAGCACAATAGCCGTTCTAGTGCCTAAGTTTAACTTATTTTGTTTCTAATATTTTTATCAAAATACAATTTTATTAAACATCGTAACATAGTGTTCTGAAGAGTTCTTTAACATATTCCCCTCTCTCCTTTCCAATCGCAAATAACTTGGGCTGGGCACAACAGGTGTTGTAGGTATTAGCTAGAGAAACGCGGCAACGCTACGCAAATACAAACATACATAATGGTCACGCCTTTAATCCCGGCAGTAGACAGAGGCACACTTTATGCCCATATTTCACCTTTTTAGATTTTGTCCCACGTATTAATAATATACAGGAAAGGTGGTCTGGGAAGGTGGACGGTGGGAAAGAACCGGTAAAAGGAGGTATTGCCGTGTTCAAGAAATTTTTCATATAAGCCTTTAACTGGCTTAACGACTGCCATTTCACTGGCAACCGGGACCAACGGCTTAACGTGCCTTCCAAAGCATGGAAATAAATGTCACAAAGTGGTCACGTCGTGGCAACCCATCCATGACTGCTATAGTAAATGTTGCTAACTACAGTGATCGTTTACAGAACACTGAGTTCGCGGGGCCACGAGCGCTTCTAAAATATCAAGTAGTCGTTGTTGTGTGTTGTTTGTGTTGAAACGAGACTCGATATTTTATAGGTCGCATTATGTTGCAAATCGCAACCCGTCACTCCCCTAGGACAACGAGTCATTAGAATCTTGGTCAGAACCGAGCGATTTTAAAGATTGTTTCTCTGTCGAACTGTTGACACTCAGTACGTTCTCAGCGCATAAGTGAGGCCACGGGGTAGCTGTAGGTCTGTTGGGAGTAGGGTTGCCAACCGTACTTTATAATAAAGTATTGTAGGTACTTTATATCCGGTAATTGTACTTTATGAGAACAATAAAGTACACGAAAATACTTTATTTCGCAAGATCTGATTTTTTTGGGCCTTTGAAAAGTTAACTCTAAATATTTTTTTCGTTAAACGGAATGATCTAAGATCCCCGTGGAGCCAGACTTACGTAATTATAGGAAATTAGCGTTTCACTGCCACGCTTCGCTGTGACTTTTTGTAGTGGAACCATAGATGTAATATGTGGTGGAACTATGAGAAATGAGTAACAAAACACAGAATATGTATTATAGCTACTTACTTAACTTTCAATAAAGGGTTAGTAAGAAAACTGAGCTGGTACCAAAATTCGGCCCTTTCCCTTACGCTTTTTTCTAAACTAATATTATAAAGAGGATAGATTTTTTTTGTTTGTTTGTTTGTAACGAATAGGCTCATTTGTATTTGATCGAGGGGGACGAAAGGGGGACGAATGGCACTTAATCGAAGAACATATTCCCATTCGTCCCCTCTTGAATTAGGAGGGGGACGATCGGGAACTGATTAAATATTATTTTAGTGAATTCCCGTTCGTCCCCCTCGGGGGGACGAAGTCGAGGGGACGAACGGGAATACTCCATTGACTACTGGACCGATTTGAAAAATTCTTTCACTGTTGAGAAGCTACACTCTTTGCGGTGAACATAGGCTATGTGTTATTCCCGTATTCCCACGGGAACGGGAACTACGCGGGTGAAACCGCGTGACGTCCGCTAGTGTGTCATAAAATCCAATTCACACCAAGGAAGTTTCACTTTCTGTGACCAATCGCTATATATGGAAAGCGCTCGGAGCGCCGCGGACTCAGGGTTCTATAAACGATCACTATACTAAGCAACTTTCACTATGACCAGTCCTTGGATGGGTGACCCTTCATGTGACCACTTTGTGACATTTATTTGAGCTAATCCGTGCTTGTTGAAAAATCATCACTTGTTAAAAATTTACTCAACGAATGAATGATTGTATTGGGATGCTTGAACCTTGATCTGACCTTGATGAAAAGAATAATCATATAATAGGAATACTTAAACTTGATCTACGTGTATTCAAAGGACGGAGAATGAAGGATCTCAAGGCACCGCAGATGGTGACAGCAAACATCCGCCCTAACGAACGCGGACCCCGGCTTTACCTCGAAATTGTTCAATGAATTATGGATTTTGAACCACTAGTGGGACAAGGGAAAGCTCTTACTCTTCCGTCCCACTACAATAATGGATGTACCTAAACATATCTTACTTCTTACTAATACTTATTATAAATGCGTTTGTGAGTGTGGATGTTTGTTACTCTTTCACGGATTCGGTTCAACGGATCGGGCTGAAATTTGGTACAGAGATACATTATAGTCTGGAATAACACATAGGCTACTTTTTATCACGGGAATAAGTTCCCACGGGAAGCGGGAACGGGAACAAATTTTACGCGGGCGAAGCTGCAGGCAACAGCTAGCTTCCTTATATTTTCTGCTTATCTATACTAATATTATAAAGAGGAAACATTAGATTGTTTGTTTTGTTTGTATGCATCGAATATGCTCCGAAACTACTGGGCAGATTTGAATACTTCAGTCCCGCCTTCGTGTGACGCCAACAAGAACCCTATGCGATGTCGATAAACAGATAAACAGATAGAAAGCCATGATACCAGCACTCCATAACGTGCTGTAGAACACAGAAAAGCTAATAGATAGGTAAACTGAAATGCCTGAAACCATAGATTTAGAATTTTTCGCAACTCTCAATCTGAAACTGACACCCTTCTCAAGACGATCGACGTGGAACATTTAGGTACTCGAAATGAAACATATACCTACTAAAACTGATTGAGATTTATTAATCTTATAAAATACCACAATACTTCACTACACGCAAAAACTTAAACGATATTAGAAATGAACTAAACTAATATCTATTGTACCAACTATTACAGCCATAATACTTAATATTCCTTTGTTCAACTCATCTTTAGGCGTGAAATGAGGTCGCGGATGTGAGAATTCATAAAAAGCCATACAAGCCAAAGCGAAATTAATAATTAGGCATACTGCCAGAAATAAGTACAAAACTAATTCTTCAGAGTCCATTACCATAGCAGTTTCTAGCATGAGCCCCAGTGATACAATAAAGCAACAACCGAATATTCCAGACATTGAATAAGAAATTATCTCTTCTGGTATTTCACTTTCCGAGTTGAAAAATATACCAATTGCCATCATCAGTATCAGAATGCCTCGGAGTATCAACTGCGAGATTAGTTTCACAGTCATTTTTCTTGGTTGTTATCAAAAAAATAATACTTAGATGTGAACTAATTTGAAATTTATGTAACGTGTATACACAGTCATTTCATAATTTTATTAATTTTGCTATGAAAATATGTGTGGTGCTATTTCAACCAAAAATATTCCTAAATGTCAAAATGTGATGTTTACTGAATAACTGACAATATTTAATTTAGGCAAGACAAGAGTAAAATATATTTTCCTCTATGGCAACCACTAGTCCTGATAGATACGATACTCTCTTCTTTATAAACCAACTAGCTGATAACCGCAGCTTCGCCCGCTTAAAATTTGTTCCTGTTCCCGCTTCCCGTAGGAACTTATTCCCAGGATAAAAAGATGCCTATGTGTTATTCCAGACTATAATGCATCCTTGTACCAAATTTCAGCCAGATCCGTTTAGCGATTCGAGAGTGAAAGAGTAACAAACATTCACACATCCACACTCACAAACTTTCGCATTTATAATATTAGTAAGAAGAACACATGCCAATGTAGTTTCGAGGCTATTTAGTGCAAACATACAAACAATCAAATATTTCCTCTGTATAACATTAGCAAGATAAGATAATATACAGGGTCTGCCGTAATGAATAGATAACCCGTAACCCTGGAGTTGGTACGTATGTAAGACTGTTAGCACTGACCTGTAAGACACTGATCTGTATTTAAAGAAAATCGAATCTACTTGCCAGGGTTGTCAACCATGTTAAAATGGGATAGACTTTTATACTTTTCATAAATTTTCCTGCTTTTTTATTCATTCCGTGGCCATTTCATCATAAGAGCAATTGGGTTGCTAGAAGCATTGTCAAATGGTTGTGGAACCGATATTTTGGGTTTCCGAAACGCTTGTCAAGCCTTGATCATAGATTACCCGTGTGTCAAAAGCTTTGGCAACTAATCGGTGCCTATCGGCGGATTAACTTATGAATACAATCGATTATTAACACGAATCCACATTTTCTCTTCATACATACATATTATAAATAGTCACGTCTATAATGGCGTAGTTACACAGCAGCATAGTATTCGCCCAAATTTCACCTTAAAGCTTTATGCCCAAGTTATTATCAACACCCTTTTAACACTCACTGACGAAGTATATTATCAAGCACATATAAGGACTTTATCCAATACCCGTGTGGCGACGCGTCGACGGGGTCCCGTGTTGAGACGGGTAAGAGTACAAAATGTCATCACCCCAATACACCCCGAGGGTGTCGTAAGAGACGACTAAGGGGTGTTCCCTTAGTCATCTCGTTTTAGCAAAAAGATCCATTGCGTAAAGAAGGAAAACTCGAAATGATACCCGGTTGTCAGTAAAATGACTATCGTTAAGCCAAGTTGAAGGCCATATGGGCGGCTTGAAACATTTTAATTGCAGGTCGTGGCGACCTGCGCCTGTCCATTTCAACGTGGCAATAGGCTCACCACCTATTACGTGAAATGTGGGCGTATACTATGCCTCTGCCTACCCCTACGGGGATAAAGGTGAGACTATAATGTATGTATGTTTATATAAGTCGTCTATACCTACCATTTGTTGACACTATGATTTTTAATTCGAGTCAGTAAAATGACATTTTCAGTGTTGCGGGATTTTTGTCACAAATAAATAGTGATGTGGTTGAATCGAGTTTTACAATTAAAAGTTAGTCGAGATTATATTTTTTAATTCCATATCAAACAGTAATTAAATATTACATAAAACCACCTATACAGTATTTCAACTCATTCAAATAATGCAGTAAACAAACAATTTGGATCTCGATTGCTCCATAATTATTTCCCTACATTTAAATATAATCACTTTTCTAGGAACCATAGTTTGTTTTATACAAACATTTCACACCAATTTACCTTGAAAATATTTTCATGAAAAGTACTTTGATGACAAAAATTTTAAACTGTCATTTTTGCTTGTCCTTAAATTATTTTTTCATCCCATCTATTCGAAAAGCATCACTTTGCACCACGATAACAGGGCGCAAAATATTAATAATCTTTTCTGTTAAGAGCTTTTTAGCGGGCGGCAAAGTGATTTGAATTTGGAACTTGGAACTGAATTTATAACATTCATAGAAATCGAACGTAAATTAAGTATAACGTAATCAGTAGGTATATCTACATAATTTTATTGTTTTCTGCAAATATAATGAGTTCTACGTCGAATTATGACAGTGACCATGCATTAACTCCTGAATGACTATTAGAAGCTAACTACGTCGTACAAATCTCATTTTTGCTCATAGAAAGTGGATGAAAAGTAGAATATATTACACAAGAGCAAATTATTTTGCCCTCGGGCGGTGTACTTTGAATCCCTCAATGCGCACAGGATTCTCGAATAGAATCCCTCGCTGGGCTCGGGATTTTATTCGAGAATCCTTCGCTTCTCTCCGTGATTCAAAGTAGCGCCGTCGCCGTCAAAATACTATTTTGCTCCCTTGTTATAAACCTACTATTTTCTACGATCATATGGTAATTTGCATACTACATAACCACAAGTCATATCTCAATAGTACTCATTCTTGCCAAGTCGTGTTACAATAACTATTTCCACACGGGTAAACCGTTCTACAATGCAACTTTTTTTTTTTAATGGTTTGGCAACAATGATTATGCCAAAAAACGCGCGTATTTACGTCACGATTAAACATCGCATGTAATTAACAAAACAACTTGGCCCCATACGGGGCCCCCGTATGGGCGGAGACCCTGATGGCCAGCAATGTGGCTAGATAGCTGAGCCCGCAGAGGGCGATGGCCGTTAGGATTATAAGGGGATACCGCACGATCTCAGGTGAGGCGGCATGCCTCCTAGCTGGGACCCCTCCATGCGACCTGGAAGCAAAAGCCAAGGGTCTGCGTCTCGAGAAATCGAGGCCCAGCGGTCCCTGCCTCGCCAGGAAAACGTGGAGATATGGAAGGTGCGACTTCAGCAACCAAAGGGGGGATTCGCCACAATCGCGGCCGTCAGACCGGTCATGGAGACGGTGCTCTCTCCTACCGGTTGTCACAGATACCGGGCACGGTAGCTTCGGTAAGTATCTGTGGCGAAGACACCGGGAATCCACAGCACTGCGAGGACCGCAGCGATGACACAGCGCTGCGGTCCTCGCAGTGTTGTACACGGCAAGATTAAGTCTATTATAAAAAAAATCAGTCCAGTCAATTCAATTATTAAGTCAATTATTTTAGAATAGCCTTAATCATTAATCTCTTTTATGATTTAGCCAACACGCCATTTTAGATTTACCATCACATTCAAAGATGTAGGGGTTTCTTTATATATTAAAATTTTCAAAATATTTTCGATGTAATAAATTCTTAAAAGTGTTTACTTTACTTGTTGTGTGTGTTTACTTTTTTATTTATCAACCGATTGACATGAAATAAACACTAAATGTTAAGTAAAGCAAACCTCAACACAATAAAGAAAACCGCATTGTAATCGGTTAACAAACAGACAAAGAATCTAAAAATCATTGTTTTGGGTTCTATTGCGTTCATAAAGCCCCCATATAATATTTTATCTTATTTATCTTCCATGTACAGACAGCGACCTGTTACGATTTTATTATATGTATTGATGATATTATGTAATAGATAGATATTATATATTTACAATATAAAATTTAAAATACAATACAAAAACACCTTTACACCTAATAAAATAAAGAATGACTAAAATGTCTAAGACTATTGATTGTCGAACATCACTATTGTAGCGGGTCACCCTTTTTTGTATCAGTGACAGTTGCACTTGTCATTTTACTGACTGAGATTAATAATTCGACTTTAGATCACATAGCATAAGCTTTGGATAGCATAATTTGGCTTGACGTCAAGCTAATGTCAAGATGATATCAAGCCCAAATTGATGTTCATGTGTGAGAATGTCCAGCTATGCTATCTTTATTTATTAGTAGTTTTTTAGATCTATATTCTAAGGCTGGTTAGCTCGGAAAAAAGGGGGATATTAGTATAGAAATTTAGTGCCATGTTTTATTATTTTTATAAACAGAAGTATCGGGTAAGAAAGGGATAAAGTATAATACAGATAGGTATAACATAGTCTATGTTATACTTAAACCCATAGATTTAGAATTTTTCGCTACTCTCAACATACATTCTAAATCTATGCTTATACCTATACTCTGTTAAAATTAGGTTGATAATTTTGATAGCTCTGAATAGTGCACCCCATAGTGTATAATCGTAAATGAATCTATTCGATTATCGTTCCAGTAAAATTTGAAATCGATTGTAACAAATTCGTTTTTATTATCTATATATATAAAAACAAGAACTGACTGACTGACGACGTCCGCGCGTCCATATTAATTCAGGAGCCACCTTACACCTTTTTAAATTAAATTCACGTAAGGACGCGACATGAAATGAAAAAAAAAAAGCCCTCTCACGACTACGATCTCGCGCATATTTTTTCGGTACCTAATGAACTTGTTCAGTAGAATATACGCAAGCCCCAAATCGTTGTTGAGGAAGAGCCTCTTTTTAAGTGTGGAATCTAACATGGATGCTATGGAATCCTAATTACTAAGACCACAGGATGCCTTACAACTGTCTCGGAAGGATGTCCCGGGGCTCCCGGCAGACTTTGGCGACCACTTAGGCCTGCCTAGGGGGTTCAGGTGCTATCCCACGTCTGGGGAGTTATCTCGGTACTTGGGGAAGAGGAGGAGAGTTGGGTACTATCCGCCACTAAGAGGGGCAAAGAAACACGGCACCGTTTTGGCCTGCTTCAGCAAGAACGGCGAGCAGCCAACTCGCCTTTCTCAGGCCGCCGAGTCGCCGACTGCGGAACTACGGAAGGATATTTCTCCCCGCTCCCTACCCGCTGCCGAGGAAGGGCCTTAGGTGAAATGAAACGAAAAATAAATCTAAATTACTATTTTAATTCTTTCAGGGGTGCACAACCTAAATCCTCATCATCTTCATCACTACTCGAACCATCACCAAGGCAAATAATAAATTCTTGCTGTTCACAGATGTTATCAACGTGAACATCGCGCTCACTGTCCTCTTCAATAATTTTTTTCGTATGTTCTATGACTTTCCTCCAGTCCTCCGCAGTAACATTATCACACGCATTTTGTAAAAGTGTGAGCATTTTCTTGGCAGTAAATGGTGGAGAAGTATTGTGTTTGGCTGCATGACCTATAAAACATAAATAAATAATATAAATAATAACGTAAATTATCTGTTTTTACCAATTGAGGTGCTAGGATAAAGAAAAAAATACCTTTGATATTAGCGCAAATCAGTTCGATGGCATTGTAGTGGCAGTGATACGGTGGCAATCTGAGAACTGTATGGCCACGTTGCTCAGCAATCTCGTCCAAAATGAATATTGGCTTTTTTGGTCTATTTTCTTTAACTAAACAGAGCAGTCTTGTTTTAACATTGTTTCCTTTGCTTCTACTCCTTTGCTTTGGAGCCAGGATATCAATTCCAGTTTGTTATTGGCTGATGTTGGAGCTTTGTCTTTTTGCACGGAGTGGTATGGCGCGTTATCCATTATTATAATGTGTGGTTCATGTAAATTTTCTAGTAACACCAAAAACCACTATTTGTATTTCTCAAAATTCATTTCTTCGTGATACTCATTTGTTTTCGTTGATTTGAAGGCTAACAAACAATTAGGTACAAAACCAGTTGCAGATCGTGCATTTGTCATATCATAACATAAGTCGCTGTCCTTTGCCTTCGGGTACTTTTGAAACAGACAGTGCTGTGTCATCGGTCCATGCTTTCGGCACGGTGTGATTGGCATTAAGCCACGTCTCATCGAGAAAAATAACAGAGTCCCAATTTGTAATTTTTTTAGCTTTTCCTTAAAAAATCTATGCGTGCCAGCATAATATCTGTACGTTCCATAACAATCTTTCTTTTATTCTATTTTTTGAACGAAAATCCAATATTATGCATAATATGGCGCCTATAATATTTTTATTATTTAATAACGTGCTTAATATTTAGGTTAATATTACAAAACATGCTTAATATTTCAAAAAAAACTAGTAGATTCCCACGTAATCATTTTACTTTCATTTAAAATAATATAGTTTAATTCGATTTATTCGATTCATTTGTCTATGGTCAATTGTGCGGTATTCTTGGAAGACGCTTCACTACGATAAGTGGGCGGTACTCGTCTATGTGCTACGGTAATTTTTTGAGGTATTCTTGACATAAACAAATACGGTACTTCATAGGCGTGAGCTATCAAAATTATCATCCTAGTTTTAACAGAGTATAGTATGTTTATAGTCTGTATCTGTAATGTCACCCATGTGTAATTTTAGCATATTTTTATACTGATGCGGTTTATTTTTCAACCACTTAAACTTTTTAATAAGTTACCAATCTATAACTTTTGAATAAATACAATATTTTCTTAGCTAATGGTATAAAATAAAATCGAAAGTGAACGCAATAATAAAATGACTGTGTACAAAATTATACAGATGATGCTACGAGGAGCGGTGATCATTCTGATGATGATGGGCTTACTCTATAACTCGGAGAATAAAGATTTGGGTAGTGGTACAGCTTTCTTTGCCTCTGGAGTACTTGGCAGTGGCCTTCTCGTATCTTTTGGCCTTATGCTGGAGGCAGGCCTGCAGATTAGTTTAAGAGAACCTAAGGACTATACTTTTCAAATAGTCGGTATACTTTTCAATATTACTTTGTGCGTTTCGGCGGCCATTGAATACCTACAAGTTCCGGTTCAACATAAACATGCAGCCGTAAATAAGGTTAATTTAGCAATTATCAACGTTCTAGCTATATTTATATATTTAGGGGATATGGTTGTAACGTTTAGTCGATGTTAAAATCAGTTTAAAGGCAATACAACATTTACATTGTATTTTCAATCATATTGTAACCTAATGTTCGCGATGAACAAAAGAAAGATTCTTGAACTGGTTGAAATTAGTTTAATGATTTTGTAGGTAGGAATTACAGCAAATATTGAGTGTGCAGTCTGTAGGCGTGACGGTTGTGTGTGTGTGTAATTGAATGAGTAGTGGTTGGATATGCGTATGTGACAGGTAGGTGACGTAGGTGTGTAAAGCGAATGATTTATAGAAAGTATTACTCGATATAAGCTAAGTACGTTTAGCTAGGCGATTAATATTTGGTACTAATGACGTAGTGGAAATCGGCGTCAACACCTAACAAGATTTGAAAGGAAGTACCTACCTAACTACTAAATTTATAGTAGGTATCTAGTGGGTTCCAATCCTACTAGCACAGTATAAAGACTGAACTAATGATATGTCGGCTGTGCTACTAGGGAGCGTAACTACACCATCTGTCCCCGTGGCTAAGTCGTTGAGAGGGGATCCTCTCAATAAATATTAATAATTAGCTGACCCGCGCAACTTCGTTTGCGTCGCATATGAGAGAGTAAATCACCCGTTCCCGTCGCACTTACTCCCGTCAGAATAAATGCGACGAGAACGGGTGATTTTCGTTAGCGAGAGATGTTTTCCGTCGTATTATTGTAGAAATTGCGCATATTCATACGTGCGACGTGGACTACCAGTGTACGTCGCCAGCAGAATAGTTAATCGACCAAAAAAAGCGCGGTCAAACGGGATAAAAAGTATCCTATGTCCGTCTCCTGTCCCTACCTCCCCACCAATTTTCAGCCAAATCGGTACAGCCGTTCTTGAGTTAGAAGTAGTGTAACTAACACGAATTTCTTTTATATACAGGGTGGAATAAAAGACTACCGTCTTTAAATTCCACCCTGTATATAAAAGAAAGTCTTCCTTCCCTTCCAGTTTACTTCCCAGAATAAGATCCTTAATAGCAACACTATCGTATGGTGTAATAATATAAGGTGTGTTATTTTTTCTAAATCAATGGGTTCGATTCCCAGCTAGGATTATTGGTTTTTCAAAAATCTAATGATAAGGTTTTAAGTTTCATCAAAATCGGGCTCGTGACTCCTTTGAGCATTTTTCGCTATTCCTTATAGTTTCTGATTTGGCCATCCAATCCCTTTTGAAAAATTCACCCTGTATACCAGATAATAGTTCGTTAATTTAGCTTGTAAAAATCTGGGACATGTCTAGCATAATTTGAACAGAGCAAACTTTTGGTTTGAATCCTGAGCAAGCCGCGACGCACTGGGCATCCGCTCTCTTGAAGGTCCTATCAACTCTGTTGTAGCCGCCCGCCCAGTCCTGACCCACATGTGATACCCGTTGGTTTTCATTCCACAGCCTCGGTGCACTAGCGCTCGAGCTAGGGACGAGCTTGGTAGATGCAATGGCGACCTCAGCGTATAGAATGTAATATTTCATATCAAATCTCGCCAGCAACCGCTGAACTCTAAAACACCTCTGTCCGCAAAGGAGCGCTGACTCCAAAGAAGATCGTCCCAGTCAGGTGCCGTAATCGCCGTGCCACCTCTACTGCACATGCAGGTGTTACCAGCATGCGAGCATGGACCATACAGTGGTCGTAATCGTACCCAGTGGGGCACTCACTGCACGGACTATATTTCGCTGAAAGACTTCGTCAGCAATAGTAAAAGCAGAGCAGGTGCATGGCATGACACATGGCGACCCATGCCACATGATAGTTCTTGAGGGACCCCAGCCACTCATGTAGTGTAGTGACCATTAATGTTGCCCATAAACACCAGCTCAGCGTGTAGGAACCGCACCTATGTGCCTATGCCCTCTCGCTGATGTGTTGAAACAGCTTCGCTGTTTCAGCTTCTCTTCTGTATAATTATGCACACGTAGTTCTGGCTCATGGCACTATGATCTACGTGCATCCAACCAAAAGACGGAACGGAATGGTGCGGCATGTAACCAGCGAATGCAAACATTCGACCTGACGAATGAACATCGCAGTCTTATCTCGAAATTGTTCCTTGTTTATGATTTAATTAGTAACACAGGTATATCGACGGTGTTCATTTTATACCCTCTTATCACTGCAACGGATGGATCGAAATCATTACATTAAGTATATCTTAATATATAAAACAAAGACGGGGTTGTTACAACATTTATAACTCAAGAACAGCCGTACCGATTTGGCTGAAAATTGGTGGGGAGGTAGCTTAGAACCAGGAGACGGACATAGGATACTCGCTATTTTTGGTCGATTCACTATTCTGCTGACGACGTACACCGGTAGCCCACGTCCTATGCATGAATATGCGCAATTTCTACAATAATGCGACGGGAAACATCTATCGTTAACGAAATTATTCTGACGGGAGTAAATGCGACGAGAACGGGTGATTTACTCTCTTATGTGACGCATATGAAGTTGCGCGGGTCAGCTAGAAAAACTAAAACTAACTAACTAGCTAACTAGAATTGGACAAGAGCGAGCCGGACTCGCGCTCGTAGGGTTCCGTACAAGAAAAGTGGCAAAATATCCCTGTTATTTTGTCTGTTTTTAGTATTTGTTACTATAGCGGCAACAGAAATACATCATCTGTGAAAATTTTAACTATCACGATGTATGAGTTACCTATAGCCTGCTGACAGACAGACAGACGACCAACGAAGTCTTAATAATGGGGTCCTGTTTGAACCGACTATAACGAATAGGTTCATGTATTGTCCTAAATCACCTTCTTAGGATTCCATAAACCTAAAAAGGTGGTCTAAGACGTGACACAGGGGTGATACTTCTCAAAGATTTTAATTGCTTGTAGTTTGAATAAAATTGTATTGTTGTAACTATTGAAAGGAAGTCGTTTGTAAATCTCTAAATCTTAGGTTAGTTACATATTATCTGGTTGGGCTGACCCCAACCTCGTCACAAGCAGAGCCAGGCACTCAAAATTGTCGAACACGTGAGTTTCCGCCAACTGCGGCCGGAACTTGATTTTTTGGCCGAAACTGAAGGCCTATTCTGTTTCAACGAACAACGAAGTTCGGGCCGAAGTTTCGTATAAAACCTACTACGGTTCCATACGTTCCGCAATTTGCGGACGAAACGAAGTTGATTGACGTTAAACCTACTCTAATTCACAAATCGTACGAACGAAAATTCAACTTTGACAGATAATTGTTCGGAATATTAACCTAATATTGACGAAACCAAAAGTGTTACCGTTTGATTTTCGTTTCCTTGTATATTTTGTAAGAATTTTAAATAAAATGTCTAGAATGTTACTCATTACGGCTGCTCTACGTGAAGAACGATTAGAGCGTAAAAGAAATCGTCTTAGACTGCCAAATTCAGTCAATTACCTATGTGATTATTTCCGTAGTCGAGTTAATTGCAAACTATAGGCTCAGTCGGGAACTGTTTGAGTTGTGCTAAGAAATAGTTAGCTACGGGAGAGAACCCCACCCAAGTTCCGCAGTCGGTGGCGGGAGCGTAGGTCTGTTGGGAGTCCTGGGGTATCCTTTCAAGGGCTTACTCAGAGTTTTCAACCGTAGGCTGTTAGGCAGGATACGTGTAGTTTTTTTGTTGGTAGCATCCATGGGGATTTTATCTCACGTTAAAAAAATGGCCTCCGTTGCATTGGTCTCAAAAGACTGGGAGCATTCCCCTTTGAATAGCGATGCCTATTCGTTGGGAGAAATAACTGCTAGCCCTTGGGTCACCAGTCTACTTAACCAAAAAGTAAGCGCGTTGGACCCCATGCACCGTAGGCCCATGGGGTGCAACGCGGTCTCGACACCAACTGGAAGAAAACTGTAAGACGAGCCGAGACCCTGATACCTACTTAGTTTTTTTTTATTTTCTACCGCTTCCGGGCTTTTTCTTTTGTTCTAGTTCATACTGAAAAAAATATATGTTTATGAGGTAAAATAAACAAAAACAATTGTCTTGCCCAACTTTTATTAACTGATACAATCTATATACTATTTGTCTTTCATTCTTTCCTATTATATAGTATCTCCTATCCTATTTGTCTCTAATAACTTGAATCAGTTCCAACAGAGCAGCTTGGGTCTGCATCAGTATATTCATGATCCCTGCGAGCTCGGTATTTCTAAGTGTGTCATTCTCTGCACGCACCTCCTCTATCTCAAACAATCTCCGTCTCACATCAGAGCCAGAAGATTGTCCCCTCCCCCTAGGGGCAGTTGGTACAGAAGCTGCAAAATAAAATAAATTCACATTAAAAATAAGTTATTAATATCTCACGTGTGTGTGTGATATTCAATAGAATAAATAACATTCAATTGCACTGTAATATGAATTGTTTACTTACAAAGGTTTTTATGTTTATATGTATAAACGATTTATTATGTTTTAGAAATTGATTTCAAATACATAATAATAACTTTAATTTTCTTTACATTATTGTTGACATGAAACAAACGTCAGATACATTTTTTAACGTAAGGTTATGACATTTGCATCTCTAGTTGTCTATATCAAAATGGTTGGAAATATGTAATTACATACCTATATAATTCCTTTTTATTCTTTTTTTCTGCATACATTTTACAAGAAATGTATTATAAACCACTTGTTACATGTAAAACATTTCATTAAAACTTACGTGTTTTTAAATTTTAATATATGTGAAAACCGTAATTACCAGAATAAGACATCAGCAAATGACCTCCCTATCATTGTCGTTCACGAAATGTGTCTATGCATCCGAAGTTCGTGCTCCGATCCGCAATGGATATAGAATAGGGTCAGCTACGAAACTTCGTTTTGTTTTCGTTCGTTAACGAAGTTTCGTTTTCGTAGAAAGAGAGTAGGCCTCCTGGCCGAAACCGAAACTTGAGCCAGGCACTCAAAATTGTCGAACACGTGAGTTTCGCCAACTGCGGCCGGAACTTGATTTTTTGGCCTAAACTGGCCGAAACCGAAACCGAAACTTCGGTCGGTCACTCGTTCTAATACGACCTAGTGCCTTTTTACCCTTTTAGCCCCTCTCTATAAAACAGAGTGCAGAGGGGCTTATGACGAGACTTTGTCTGTAGTCTGTGACTCTGTTGCATTAAACTACGTCACTAGGTCACGTGGATCATCTGTTCAAAGTTTGAAATAAAACAAAAATCAATACGTCAATCGGATTGAACTTTTACTTTCACAATAAACGTGTTTTTAGCTTTCTTGTTTCAACTTGTAGTTGTATAAAGACGTTGTAGAAACGTCGCTGCGACTGTTTTATATGTCCATTATTCAACTTTCAGTGGTAAAACCGATGATGTCGTCTTACTAAAGTCATACGACTTTTTCACCAAACTGAATCGTATTAGAGTCGCAAGAACTACTTATACGCGATAATCGTGATAGAGTGTTATATTGTACTCTTAACACGACTTTTAGTCAATTTGAACACTATTACAGTACGCGCACACTGAGCGTCTTGTCGCGGCGACATGTATTGTCGCGGCGACAAGCTGCGGGCGCCAAGCGCCAAATGACGTACATTTTGTTCTAAGCTTCGCACACTGCGCGACATATCGCCGCCGCGTCTCGGCGACATGCAAAGGTATTGATTTTTTTTGACGTCGCCAACAGCCTGATGGAAAGTCGTAGCGCATCTAGCGATTGGGCGCCATTTCTGAAGTGGTCCTCAAGTTGGCGGCCTTGTCATGTGCCTGTTCACGCTCCTCATGAAGAACCCGGGATTGTAAGATGAGGGAAACACGTGTGCGGGCACTGGGCAGGTCGTTCCAGGTTTTTATAGTTCAACATGGAACGATCTTTTGAAACGCTCTGTTCTGGCGAAGATTCTCTCCACTGTGTATGAGTGGCATCTCTGCCCGGCACGCGTTGTTCGGGATCGGAAGGAGAGGGTGGGATCAGGTTGAAGAGATCTTCAGAACATTCGCCGTGATACTTACATTCGGTAGAAGGCAGCCAAGGACGCTGTGGTTCTTCGCTACGCCAACGGTTCGAGGCCTCCCGTCACCTCGGGACAACCAATTATTCGGATAGCACGTCTCTGCATAGCGTCAAGCGCGTCTAGTAAGTACCTACCTCGCGGACTCATCATCTTGTACAGTAAACATATCTGATGTGGCGTGAAGTACCGTCTCACCTTATTTAGGACTCCTAGTTTCCGCGAGGCCAGCCCAATACAACGCTCTATGTAGTTTTTGTGATTGAGCTCACGCTTGACGTCGATACCAGGGATCTCCAGGTTGTCCTTTAGTGGAACCGTAATCCTCTGAAGAGTGGGTAGGGGTAGGAATGGGGACTTCTTAGCTGTAAACGCACACGCCTGTGTTTTCCTGGCATTGAACTCGACCAGGTTGTCTGAACCCCATTGGGCAACGTGACCCAGGTCCCGGTCGAGATCCGTCACGAGTTGCTGTCTCTTCTCTTTCACGTCGTGTCGCCCATCTACTGGACGGCCAGAATAGCTCCCATGCAGAGTACCATCATCCGCACAGTGAATGCACCCAAGGGACAGCCTGTCACAATTGATATGCAGAAGAAAGAGAGTTGGAGAGAGATTTTATTTAAGTTTATATTTTCCCTACATTTCTATGGATGTACAGACGCGTACAAAATTTGTAACTTCAAATGATACTAGTAGAACGTCACGCGGCTTAACCCGCGTAGCTCCCGTTCCCGTGGAAATACGGGAATAAAATATTGCCTATGTTCACCGGGAAGAGGGTAGCTTTCGCACAGTGAAAAAATTTTTCATATCGGTTATGTACCTATATTAAATCATAAATATTTGTTTTTTGTTTAATTGTAACTGGTGGCATGGAAAACGTAGTATTCAAAGTAATATTATATACTTAGATCACGCTCGCGGCTTTGCCCGCATGAAACTTGGTATACTGTATTTCAATAGCTTTGCGCAAAAATGTAAACAAACATTTGATCCTATATATCCATAGTTACTTGCAATTGAGTATTCATCCTGATTATATTCCAGTATCCAGGAGTCAAACAGTGTTCTTACAATCATTTCGACACCAAATAACTTCTTTATGATAGTTTGATTTCATTTTAAATACCTACTCAGGATAGTAAAAAATTCAATGATTTGTCATACTATATTTTTCTACTCATCTGTCTTAGACAACGATCGTCAAAACATGATATGCTTACATTATTGCCAGATAGTGCACGATTGGACCATACCCATTTCCGCTTCCCGTGGGAACATAGCCCCTGGATAAAAAGTAGCCTATGTGTTATTCCAAACTAATAGCTATCTCTGTATCGAATTTTAGCCTGATCCGTTTAGCCGTTACAGCGTGATTGAGTAACAAACATCCCAACATCTTCACAAAACTTTCACTTCTATACAGGGTCATTTGTAAAACACCAGCAACCTGTCAGGGCTAGACAGCTACCATCATAAAGAACCATATCTGGTATACCACTAATGCTAATTCGTTTCATATTTTTTTCATACTAAAAAATATTAATTTAATGTTTCGGTTGTATCATTTCTGTGCTTTTATTCGATGCTCATTCTCAAGATTACGATGTAAACAAACTCGTATAAAAATCGTAGTTGAATGGGGAGGGGTAGGGCCGCGGGGCGGGGGGGGGGGGTTCTCCCGACGAGAGCGGAGGAACACATTCCTCCGCGCATGGCTCCGTCTCAGGCGCCCAACGCGGAAGGCAGCGAGAACGACGTGCCCATAGTCACCGAGGGTGAGTTAGGGGCGGCTGTACTGCGGCTTAAATCCCGCAGAAACACCGCCCCTGGACCCGACGGCATTCCAGGCCGAGCGTGGGTCCTGGCTCTCGAGGAGCTTGGGCCTCGACTCATGGGTCTTTTCAGCGCATGCCTCGAAAAAGGCCAGTTTCCCAAGGCCTGGAAGACGGGGAAACTGGTCTTAATTCGAAAGGCGGGGCGGCCGGCAAACTCCCCATCAGGGTACCGGCCGATCGTGTTGCTCGACGAGGTGTGCAAGCTCTTTGAGCGCATTATTGCACAACGCCTCGTCGGGCACCTAACACGTGTGGGGCCTGATCTGGCGGATAGCCAGTTTGGCTTCCGTCAGGGGCGCTCCACCGTAGACGCGATCATGCGCATTAGAGGCCTGACGGAGGAAGCAGTCTCACAGGGAGAGGTGGTGATGGCGGTGTCTCTTGACATCGCCAACGCCTTCAACACCTTGCCCTGGAGCTGCATTAGGGAGGCGCTTATTTACCATGGAGTGCCTCCCTACCTCCGTAGAATTGTCGGGGCCTATCTCTCCGAGAGGGCCATTACTTACCCGAGCTGGCTAGGGCCGGGTCGGCGTGATGTGTCGTGCGGTGTTCCACAGGGATCGGTATTAGGACCGCTCCTGTGGAACATCGGTTACGACTGGGTGCGGCGGGGTCCGTTGCTCAGAGGGGTCAGCGTAACGTGTTACGCCGATGACACCCTCGTTACGGCGCGGGGAGCAACGCACCGGGACGCAGCACTAAAGGCCACGGCAGGGGTCGCTCAGGTTGTGGGTCGGATTCGGCGGCTGGGTCTCGAGGTCGCACTTCATAAATCTGAGGCTCTGTGCTTCCACAGACCTCGGATGGGGCCACCTGCGGGATCCAGCCTACAGGTAGGGGGCGTCAGCATCGGCATCGAGCCCTCGATGAAGTATCTGGGGCTCGTACTCGATGGCCGGTGGAACTTCGGACATCACTTCCGAAGTTTGGTCCCAAAACTGAGGGGAGCATCAGCCGCACTCGCGCGGCTGATGCCCAACATCAGGGGACCCAACGCTCCCTACAGAAGACTGTACCTGGGGATCGTGCGAAGCATGGCCCTATACGGGGCACCCGTATGGGCGGAGACCCTGACGGTCAGCAATGTGGCTAGATTGCTGAGCCCGCAGAGAGCGATGGCCGTCAGGGTGATAAGAGGATACCGCACGATCTCTGGTGAGGCGGCATGTCTCCTAGCCGGAACCCCTCCATGGGACCTGGAAGCGAGAGCCCTTGCGTCACTGTTCAGATGGCGTAAGGAGGCGCTGGAGCGGGGCCAAAGGCCTGCGTCTCGAGAAATCGAGGCCCAGCGGTCCTTGCTCCACCAGGAAATCGTGGAGACATGGAAGGTGCGACTTGAGCAACCAAAGGGGGGATTCGCCACAATCGCGGCCGTCAGACCGGTCATGAACGAGTGGCTGGAGAGAAGACACGGTGCTCTCTCCTACCGGTTGTCGCAGATGCTTACCGGGCACGGTAGCTTCGGTAGGTATCTGTGGCGAAGACACCGGGAAACCACGGCTGAATGTCAGCACTGCGAGGACCGCAGCGATGACACAGCGCTCCATACGCTAGTGGAGTGCACGGCGTGGGCGCAACAGCGCCAGGTCCTTGTAGTGGGTCTGGACGTGGACACTCTCTCGCTCGAGACCATGGTGCGAGCCATGGTCTCCAGCGGGAGTAAGTGGGACTGCGCCGCCTCTTTCTGCGAGCAGATCATGCTCGTGAAGGAGGCGGCGGGGCGGGTACGGGAGAGAACTCTCCCACCCGAGTTCCGCAGTCGGCGGCCTGGGCGCCGCCGACGTGTCTTCGCCGAGGACTATCGGCCTCCATGACCGGGGGTCTGAGGACGGTGAGAGGGCCGCTCACCGTCCTTACAGAAGCAGGCCCATGACGGCAGCGTGACGTGAGAAACTCACGCACGCCCCCCCTTAGAAGCGGGATCACACCCGAAACCCCCCCCAAAGACGCGGCTAGCACCCGAACCTCCCCCTGGGCGAGGCCGCAGTGGCGGCCGTAGGTCTGTTGGGAGTCCTGGGACATCCTTCCGAGGGCTTACCCGGGGCTCACAACCATAGGCTGTTGGGCGTTGCGTGGGGTTTTTTAGTCGGTAGGAGTTGCATGCATATGCATAACATCCATGAGGACTTTCCCTCACGTAAAAAAAAAAAAAAAAAAAAGGGCCGCGGGGGGTACGATCTTCAAGAACTTGACACGACACGGCCGGCTCAGCTCAGTCGGCCGTGACGTGAGCCGTGATTAGCGATGTGACGAATCGTATTTTTTTCAATTCGAATCAATCGATTATAAATTACTCTTAATTCGAATTGCAATTCGAATTGATTCGGATCGTCACGTGTCGCCGCGTCGGTGTCATCAAATCACGCGACGAATTTGCGAAAGCGAGTCAAATTACTCGTATTCGTACTCGCATGTCGAGTCTTCCGCATGACAGGCAGAGTTAGCGAGTACTGAACATACTATCTATGCTCCCAAATGAAATATCAAGGACAAAATTTGAAAAACCCCCAGATCTTCAATGATGTACCTACTGTACTAGTGATGCCAACTCCTACGGAATGGTCACCCTAGAACCGACCTTAAAATTCCTCTAAGTATTGATTAAAAATCTAGAAAAATCCCTGAACTCTTTTTTTTATGTATACATTAAAAAAAATCAAACTAGGTCTCAAAGGTGTTGGCAGTTCTGCTCATAAATATAAAGTTGTGTTATTTTCTATAAATTTAAACGTACGAAGCGTGAATTAATGTTTCATGACAAAAGCGATAAAATTTCCTAAATCGATTTTTTAAATTCATTTATGTGACATTGACATACATGACACCAGGAAAGTAATAATAACAACAGAATAATGAAAAATAGGTACAATTGTATTGTACGTACAGCAAAATCAAAACTTATTTCCTATTTTTCCCTATTTTATGAAAATTTCAAGAGGTGGCACTCCTATTTAGAATATATAACTCCTAAAAATACCCCTAAATAAAGATTTTAGGGAATTTAGTGAGAAACCCCCTAAGTTGGCATCACTGCTGTACGTAAAACGAATCGAATATCAAATAATGTATCCAACCAATCGTGATTCTTAGATCAATATTAGAATTCGTATTAGAGCGAGAGAGCGAATCGAACGAACGAATGTCGAATCAAGCCGAGTCGACACGACAGCGGCACCGCTCCCCGCCGCCCGCGCTCCGACCGAAAGCACCTACATGTCTGTAGTACGGCTGTACCTGCCTACGACTAGCGAGTACGTCACGAGTTAACGAATTGATTCGGTTTCGGGCGAAAGTGATTCGAATCAACGAGTCAACAGTCTTATTCGAATTATTCGAATAAAATTATTCGAATTACCCATCGCTAGCCGTGATGCGCGCGCGTCATCACCTGTGTGATCTTTTACAACCTCACGTTCCTGCCTAACAGCCTACGGTTGAGAGCCCCGGTTAAGCTATTGGAAGGATACCCCAGGACTCCCAACAGACCTACGGCTACCACTGGGGCTCACCTAGAGGGGGGAAGGGTATCGCGTGGTATCCCGCGTCTTCGGGGGAATTTTCGGTTGCTATCCCGCTTCCAAGGGGGGAGCGTAATATTATGTGAAAATTGTTTATAATTATTTATAAGTACTGTAAATTGATATTACTTGGCGCAAACTTATCAAATACCGGTTAGTTTTGGTCACAACCCTTTAATGATACCTACTTATTTTTTTTATAATAACGTGGCAGCACACCAAATGTCACATAAGCCTACACCTATCTATCTACCTACTTACTAAAAATGTGAAAGTTTGTGAAGATGTTTGGATACTTGTTAGGTACTCAATCGCGCTCCAACGGACGGCGGCTCAATGGATCGGGCTGAAAGTGTTTCCTTAGTCGCCTTTTGGAACACTCTCTTCTCAGGACGAATTGTAGTGGCGTTATTTTGTACTCCTTCCCTTCGCCATACGGGATAAATTTATAACAGAGATAGTTTTTTACTCCGATAATATGTTCCCACGGGAAACGGGAACGGGTACTGATTATTACACGGGCGAAATCTAGTTAAAACAATTTAATGTCTCTTCCGATGACTTTATAGTAGTGGCGCAGCTCTAAAGTGGAGCCACTTCAGCACTTCCTGACGCCTGTAATTTGAAGGCACTCAAAGATTATCGCCGTAACCAAATCATGTTAGCCCCTAAAATTACCAGATCTGCCACTCCACTGCCAATTATTAGGTAAATTGTAAGTAGGTACTGTATCCAAACATCTAAACATCCAAACATCTTCACAAACTTTCACATTTATAATATTAGTAGGATTTCTCAAATACCTATTATTATACCAAGTGGTGATAAGTCAAAGCCACAACCAGAGATTTAGAATTTTTCGCTACTGACAACAGTGTGTAGCATAGCGCATAGCATACTCAGTTGTCATAAGAAAAGAAAAAGAATGAGCTCTATGACAGATTTCATTTTAGTAATTTGTCACTATTTATTTTCACGTAAATCGTGAATTAAAGACGAGATTTTGTATTAATACCCTCTACATAATGATTATTATTTATTTAATTTCTAGTAGTTTTATTTTAAGTAATGTGTTTTGCTACGACACTTCAACAAGGTATGACATATTCAACTACTGTTTACATCCAGATTGTTCTATGGAGAACCAGCATACAATGTGTATAGCCCTTAAAAAGCAAAGCCCTAAGCTTTATGCCTCTGGCATGACCACATGGATGCGGTACCAAATCCTTCTGCTGCACAATAGGCACAGGGACAACATAGCTATGGGCTTGGAGCCAGGGCAGCCTCCTGCTACTAATATGCGTAAAATGTATTGGGATTATGAGTTGGAACAAATGGCAGAAGTATGGGCTCGTCAATGTCAAAAACGCCACGACGAGTGTAGAAACACTATAAGATTCAACGTTCTTCAAAACATGGACGTACGTGCGGTTGTTAGCAGGGTTACTGAAGCTCAATTGTTGGCAGACGCAGTCGGTGCGTGGTTCTCAGGATCTCGGTTACTGCCTCCAGAAAATGTGTGGTCCTTCAAACTCAGTAATTGCAGCGGTCCCGGTGGTTGTAATGCTCATTGGTATTCAGCAGCCGCTTGGGCCTCTACGTGGCGCATTGGTTGCTCTCAAGCCTTATGTACAGCTAAAAAACCGTCATGCGTACTGTTTCGCAAGCGAAGGAAAATTGATTCTGGTGCTTTTGAAAATGACCTACAAAACTCGACAGCTAAAACGCCGACTCCAACGCATCTTGAAAATTTATTGCGACGTACGAAATACATGACAACAACTCAGAGGCAACGCTTTGAAGAATTTGGTACTACTGGCAACCCCAGATTTAAAGAGTCACCGTTACACCGGGGTATTGTGGAACTAGATATAAATGAGAAAAAAAGGAAGGAGTCAAAAATACTGGCATACACGTTTTGTAATTATGGACCGGCTGGCAATATTGACGGGTTTCCTATTTATGAAGCGGGCGCAACCTGCTCCAACTGTCCTCTGGGGACGCAGTGTGGAGACCGGACTCACAGGGCTCTTTGTACTGTGATGGGCGATCCAGATACCAAACAACATAGCATCTTATAACTAGTTGGTAATATAAAATAAAATAAAAAGTACTCCTAAACCACTGTTTGTTCAATATTGTTAGCTGGGCGGTCACTTTCAGCCGGATACATGAAGAATTGTAAGTAACACCGTACTGCGGGTAACGTTGGTCATTTCAGCACCATGGAACTTTTGGCATCTTGATGAAACTGCATTTCATAACACAGTAAGCAGAACTTCAAGTATCCTCCCACATTCGTGAGCTTTTACTAAGATCTATTTAAGGACTAGAGGAGACGCCTCAACACAATTGTTTGTATTATAGCACGGGCGACACTACGTTTGTGTGCAATTTTATTTTTAACCGACTTTTATAAGGAGTAGGTTTTCAATTCGTACGCAATTTTTTTGTATGTATGTTACGCGATAGCGGCTCCAATTATGGATGGATTTAGAAATTTCTTTTTTGTTTATAAGAGGATACTTTTGAGGTGGTCCCATATCCGGGGTATCAGGATCTGATGCTGGGATCTTGGGAAAATCGAGGGGAAATCATCAAATTTACGGCAAAAATTCTGTTTTTGATGCCTTTGTACATAATAAACCTCATAAATAGGTACGTTTCTATATCTGTACACTAAACAGTAAAAAATAAAAAAATAAAATTAACAAAAAAGAAATCAACTCCGATTAATCCACCCATGAAAATCCACCCCTTGGGTGGATTTCCGGAATTATATATTATTAATCAAAATAGTCCGATTATCCACCCACGAAAATCCACCCAAGGGGTGGATTTCCGGAATTATACAGGGTGAATTTTTGAAAAGGGATTGGATGGCCAAATCCGAAACTATAAGGAATAGCCAAAAACGCTGAAAGGAGTCACGAGCCCGATTTTGATGAAACTTAAAACCTCATCATTAGATTTTCGAAAAACCCATAATCCTAGCTGGGAATCGAATCCATTGATTTTGAAAAAAAAAACACACCCTTTATTATTACACCATACGATAGAGTCGCTGTTAAGGATCAAATTTTGCAAAGTAATGATATACGCCAAATTTAAGGAACATTTGGAATTTTAATAGAATGCATATTTCATGTACCTAAATTTTGTATCATAGTTTGTTTCGTTGGAAATCCCAGAAAAGATCGTAACTATTCCGTGTTTTAAATTATGCTCAGAATGATTTTTTAGAGAATATTCTCAACGGAATCAATAATATTCCTTAGTTATTCCTTGAGGTTTCGAATCCAGCTATGTATTGCAAAGATTTTGAACAATTAATCAGTTAACGTAAGAAAAATAAAATGTATTTTGTTAAAGATGAGCTCTTTCCTGTAGTTTGCCGTATATCATTACTTCTCAGAATATGATCCTTAATAGCAACACTATCGTATGGTGTAATAATAAAGGGTGTGTTTTTTTTTCAAAATCAATGGATTCGATTCCCAGCTAGGATTATGGGTTTTTCAAAAATCTAATGATGAGGTTTTAAGTTTCATCAAAATCGGGCTCGTGACTCCTTTGAGCATTTTTCGCTATTCCTTATAGTTTCGGATTTGGCCATCCAATCCCTTTTGAAAAATTCACCCTGTATATATATTGTTAATCCAATTAGTCCGTTAATCCACACATGAAATGGGTGGATTTCGAAGATGGACAAAACACATGGAGATCAACAAAACAAATGAATCGAAAAAAAAAACAAATGAAGATCGTCAAAACAAATGACGGTTGGATAAACAAATGACGATCGAGAAAACAAATGAAGATCGGCAAAACAAATGAAGATCGTCGAAACAAATGACGGTCGAATAAACAAATGACGATCGAAAAACAAATGAAGATCGACAAAACAAATGATGGTCGGATAAACAAATGAAGATTGACAAAACAAATGAAGGTCGACAAAACAAATGACGGTTAGATAAACAAATGACGATCGAGAAAACAAATGAAGATTGGCAAAACAAATGAAGATCGTCAAAACAAATGACGGTCGAATAAACAAATGACGATCGAAAAAACAAATGAAGATCGACAAAACAAATGATGGTCGGATAAACAAATGATGGTCGGATAAACAAATGCAGATTGACAAAACAAATGAAGATCGACAAAACAAATGAAGATCTACAAATGACTGTCGAATAAACAAATGACGATCAAAAAAACAAATGAAGATCGACAAAACAAATGATGGTCGGATATACAAATGAAGATTGACAAAACAAATGAAGATCGACAAAACAAATGACAGTCAGATAAACAAATGAAGATCGACAAAATAAATAACGGTCAGATAAACAAATGGCGATCGAAAAACAAATGAAGATCATAAAAATAAATGAAGATCGAAAAACAAATGAAAACCGATAAAAAATATGCAGCTTAATAAAATAATAAAACAAAAGACCTAAGTATAAGCTTTGAGTATTGGGGTTTGAGTTCTGAGTTCTGACTTTTAAGCTTTCAGTCTTGTTGATTTTTGAGGGTCAAAAATTACTTGCAGCAATTTTTTGTAATCTAGATGCGTGTGCTATTCATAAAAATAGGTGCAAGCAAATCTCGACCTTAATGACACTTCTCTAAAAATGTTCTTTTAGGCGTTAGCAGACATCACTGATCATGACTATGTAAAAAATAAATAAATATTATGCATGTTCATAAGATCGAGAATTGCTGGCACCTATTTTTTTCAATGGCAAACGCAGCTAGATTATTTGCCGATCTTCATTTGTTTTCCGATCGTCATTTGTTTATTTGACCGTCATTTGTTTTGACGATCTTCATTAATTTTGCCGATTTTCATTTGTTTTTTCGATCGTCATTTGTTTATCCGACCATCATTTGTTTTGTCGATCTTCATTTGTTTTTTTGATCGTCATTTGTTTATTCGACAGTCATTTATTTTGTCGATCTTCATTTGTTTATCTGGCTGTCATTTGTTTTGTCGATCTTCATTTGTTTTGTCAATCTGCATTTGTTTATCCGACCATCATTTGTTTTGTCGATCTTCATTTGTTTTTTCGATCGTCATTTGTTTATTCGACCGTCATTTGTTTTGACAATCTTCATTTGTTTTGCCAATCTTCATTTGTTTTCTCGACCGTTATTTGTTTATCCAACCGTCATTTGTTTTGTCGACCTTCATTTGTTTTGTCAATCTTCATTTGTTTATCCGACCATCATTTGTTTTGTCGATCTTCATTTGTTTTCCGATCGTCATTTGTTTATTTGACCGTCATTTGTTTTGACGATCTTCATTTGTTTTGCCGATCTTCATTTGTTTTTTCGATCGTCATTTGTTTATCCGACAGTCATTTGTTTTGACGATCTTCATTTTTTTGCCGATCTTCGTTTATTTCTTCGATCGTCATTTTTTTATCCAACCATCATTTGTTTTGATGATCTTCATTTATTATGCCGATCTTCATTTGTTTTTTCGATCGTCATTTGTTTATTCGACAGTCATTTGTTTCGACGATCTTCATTTGTTCTGCAAATCTTCATTTGTTTTTTCGACCGTCATTTGTTTAGACGATCTTCATTTGTTTTGCCGATCTTCATTTGTTTTTTCGATCTTCATTTGTTTTTTTTTTATCTTTTTTATTTATCATGAATAGATCCGGAAATCCACCCTTTGGGTGGAATTCCGGACATACCATGACATGTAATTCCGGTTATCCACCCCATTGGGTGGATTTTTTGGGGTGGATTAACGGAATAATCCATCCAAACACAAGGTACGTGCTGCCCGATGCAGGCGCACACTGCACGACAAGTCGCCGCGACATGTCGCCGCGACTGTCGCCTAGTGTGCGCCCACTGTAAAGCACTTCATTAAAAAGTTACCAAACGCACTAGTTGTCCCTACAATTTTCGGTGGTTGCCCTCGATTTCTCCTGGATCCCATCATCAGATCCTGACCTGGTAAAAATGGGACTACCGCAGAAGTAAACCCTATTGAAGTAAAGAAAAAAGAATTAAATCCGTCTATAATTGACGGAAATATTAGTGAACATACATAAAAACATACAGACAAATGTAGAACCTCCTCCTTTTTTGAAGTCGGTTAAAAATAAGGAAAGGTTTCTTACAACTCCATTTTGAATATACCTGCTAACAGGCACTTACTTAATAAAATGTCTTATAAAGGTTTGATAAACTTATACTTCTGTTGTAATTTATTTGGTGGTACAAAAAGTGCGGCATGAAATACACGCTGCACCAACTGTCAACGTCTAATTGCACCAACTGGCAACGTCCAAACAAAGTGCTTGGGGTCAAATGAGTTCATGACGATCGCATGCTACGGGGGTATCGCCCGCGGTGAGGTGAGGTGGTAAAAATACCTAATGCGCTCTGGCATTCGGCCCTTAATTGTGCGTAGCGCCCCGCCCGTCATCTCGAACCTAACTAAACTACTTAAATTCTCTTTATCATTTGAGTTCTGTATCGGTTATGGGTGGCAGGTGACAGGGGACATGGCTTATAGAAATCCATGTATCACCATAGAGACCAGTTGATGAATATACACACATCAACACCGTCTAGGGATATTTTTTTAAAAGTTCTGCATCTCAAAAAATACTGGGCCATTTTAAAAACTTTTGATTGAATCTTATTTTGTAGGTATATTTGAATGATTCCAAATTTGAAATTTAAAAAAAATAAATTAAAACAAATGATTTGCGCGGCATTATTATAGCGAAGTTCGAAATTTTAATTTTACCGACGATAGTTAATTGGTATTTGTTTTGACCAGTTGAAGTTTTAAAGCTAGTTATTGATTAATTACGAATTTATGTCATTGTGTAAGTCATGCAGCGACGCCATTTAACTAGAGAAGAAATGCTAAGGACAGTAGGCATGCTCCAAGCTGGGGCTACTCAGCGGAGTATTGCTGAGGAGATTGGAACCAGGCAAAACGTTATTTCAAGATTGTGGTCACGTTATCGTGCAACCGGGGAAGTGGCTGAAAGACACCGTGGCGGGAGACGCATAACCACCCAACGACAAAACCGATTTTTACAAGTTGCCGCGAGAATGCAGCCAAACGTTACAGCCGTGCAGTTGGTTCAACGGCTCCAGTCAGAACACCAATTGCTTGTCAGTGACCAAACTGTGAGGAGGAGACTGCATGAAGCTAACCTTCATGCTCGCAGGCCACTTCGTACTCCAGCACTACGCAGAGGAAATCGTGGACGAAGATTAGAGTGGGCTCGTGAACATTTGCTTTGGGAAGATAACCAGTGGTCTGTAGTACTGTTTACCGATGAGTCCCGATTCGGTTTTCATCCCGATTCACAATGAGTTCGCGTTTGGCGAGTTCCTGGTCGTGAGAGTCGTCTGCAACACCCCCAGGTAGTCTATCCATACAAGGGCGGGACAATTATGGTTTGGGCGGGAATTCGTTTTGGTGGAAGAAAGGACCTCGTTTGGATTAGAAACACCATGACCGCTGAAAAATACCGCGACCAGGTGCTTGTACCCATTGTCTACCCTCATCGACTTCAAATGGGTCAAGAATTTACTCTCATGCATGACAACGCCCGTCCGCACACAGCGCGAGCGGTGACCAGCTGGCTGCAGGACGATGACGTGTCGGTTTTACCCGGCCGGCGCAATCGCCTGATTTAAACTCCATCGAGCATGCGTGGGACATGCTCCAAAGAAGAGCTTGTAAGAATTTTCCTGCAGACATTGCGACTGAAGAGCAACTTTTTTTGCATCTTAGCAGAACTTGGGACAATATCCCGCAGCGAGACTTTGATAACTTAATTCAAAGCATGAAAAACCGTTGCAGGACCGTGGTTAACGTCATGGGTGATTTTACTGACTACTGATTTTTCCTATCAGTGCAAAAAATTAAAAAGAAATTACTTATTTTTTATTTTTTCGTAAATGACACATTCATCTTTAGTTGCACCATTTTTTTACTTTTTGTTTTTATTTTAATAAAATTTTATATAAGTCGAAAATATATTTTTATTTTATTTTAAAATATAGTGTGAAAAATGGGCTTGTAAGCTGTAAATTTGCTTGTCATATAAACAGTATTTAAAATGTTATTGAAATATAAATCTGGACAGATAAGGAACACGATAAAATTAAATGGGTTGACAGGGTCATATCAACATTGCGAAACATTTTGTAAACACTTGTTATTATATTGTACTAGTCGTAGCAGACGCTCGTAGCTCCGCTGACGCAGTGTTCTATGAAGCATCACTGCGGCAAGCATCTTTCGCTATGGTTGGTCCTCAGATGGGCGTCCGTGTTCCTTTTATATCATTTCCATTTGCAGCGTTTACTTGCTTTAAGTCGTTGGTCCGGTTGCCAGTAACCTTGCAGTCGTTAAGCCATATTCACCACCTTTTACGTGGGACAAAAATAATGGTGAAATATGAGCGTATAATGTTTTTTCTCCCCTTTTGGGTGTACAGGTTTGAATATTTGTATGTGATTAGTCGTAGCAGGGTAGTTTACAGAGAAAGAGACTAAAGTTTACATTAGAAGAATCTAAGCCCTTTCAGTGAAAAGGCTGTCCCGAGATTTTGGAGGCCCAGGTCACGCATCTGCAAGTGGTAAACCTGATAGTTTAGTATTATAATGCCTGCCTAAAGTTATTGTAAGTAGGTAATCTTAAGTTAACTGTAATGTTTTGTATAATAAGCTCGGGGTACGATGGAGATGGCATAGCTATGTAAGCCAAAAGCTCCTAAATAAATATAGATTAAAAAAAAGTGGTATACCTGTTGACTAACTCGAACTGTTCGGGGTCATGGCGTAAAGAAGGAAACCTATAAACAAAACCCTGTACCAAACCGTCTAGCTAGCTTATTGCAATAAGCTGAAGCTGAACTTGGAGATAGGCTGATTTCATTGCTGTGATTCACACTGGGCGTGTTATAGCACATTATCTACTTCCCTCCATTAAAATTAAACAATAACAGCATACATAATGACCATTATGTGTCTCACTTATTCCATACTCATATACAGAATTAAAACAAGATAGCAATATCAGCCCAATAGATGTCTCTTTATATTAGACGGTAAACATTTTTATGTATAAATTCTTGAATCATCACCATTTTAAATAGACCTCAATTTTCATGTATGCTATATGAAAACAGATTGATTGCTGCTGTATAGTATACAAAACACTATTTTATAATCGTACTCCTCGTGTTATCAGGGCGCCTAGTATCTGCGAATTTAAGAGTACCGTAAATAGGGGCTAATTGGAACATTGATTTGCCTTATTTTAATAAACTACTACAAAATAAAATCACAGATTTCAGATATGGCCAGGGTGCCCATTACACTAGCTGCATTGCCACGCTGAATGGCTATGGCCAGCCTTTGGACCAGGAACGATTCGGAGTGGTAGTCACCCGTTTTTAGGGTTAAGGGAAACTATAAGGCCTATGCTATTGAGACATGGTATGTAGATGTATTCTGTGAGCCGCATTAAGATTTTAATATAAAACTAGAAAAAAAGTAATAAATTTTGGGGGTCCCCATACTCAGTACTGAAACTCAAAAATTTTTTTAAAACGCATACGTGTGAGGTATCTATAGATAGGTCTTCAAAAATGCAATTGGGGTTCCGAACATAATTTTTTTCTAAAGTGAATAGTTTGCGCAAGAGACACTTCCAAAGTGGAAAAATGTGTGTGTGTGTGTGTGTGTCCCTCTAATTTCTAAACTAAGAGAATGATAAATCTAAAAAAATATATGATGTACATTGCTATAAAAACTACCAATAAAATTGGTGTGAACGAGATCTAGTAAGTAGTTTTTTTTAATACGTCATAAACCGCAATTTTCGCCTAGAAAAATCACTTCCGCTGCGAACGCGTTAAAACATCAATCAAAGTTACAACGAACTACAAGATCTTTTATATTATGTTACTTGCTGCTACGAAACGCTTCATAGGCGAGTCCAACTCGCACTTAGCCGGTTTTATCCCAATTCTTTGTCCCAGCTGACTAATTATATTTTTGCAGCCATTTTTGGTGAACGGTCAGGGAGACACAAAAACAGGCAGCCACCGTACAGACACAAATGCACCAAGTTAAGCCCATCCGGCTTCTTGCCATCAGTTCTGGTCAAAGACGCAAGGGACACCCGTCGAGGCAAAAGCCCTCCGTATAATCTGATAATATTGTTGAGGACAAGGTGTCGCGGAAATCTGTACAGTGTACTGTATTATTTCATAATGATCGTATGACGTTCTGCCGTTATATTATTACATGACATTCTGCGATTATGACATTTAGCTTTTTTGACGTTTTGAAGTTTTTGACATTTTGCTTTCATGACATTTTGCTTTCATGACGTTCTGCTCCGGAGGCCTATCTGCGAATTTAAGCGTACCGTAAAGAGGGGCTAATTGGAACATCTACACATGGTGTTTGTATCCAGTTTTTTACATACACAAACTGCCAATACTGCCATACACCAACTTTGTAATCTTATGTAAAGAATATTGGATTACAAAGTTATCTAAGCAGTTACCGTGTGTTCAAAACTGAACCGAAATCCCAGACTATCTATACATCTATACTACAAATAAATAAAATTGGAGTGTCTGTTTGTAATATTGAAATAACGGCTTTCTACTACATGATGAATGTATATACGGTACACATACTCGTACCAAAATATATATTTTTATAATTTTTGTGTGTATGTATGTCTGTCTGTCTGTTCATTCCGGCTAATCTAAGGAACGGCTGGACCGATTTGGACGGGACTTTGACTGTCAGATAGCTTATGTAATAAGGAGTAACTTAGGCTACTTTTATTTTAGAAAAAAAACTATTTTTTTTATTACATTCCACGCGGAAGAAGTCGCGGGCACAGCTAGTATACTATAATTTAATACATTCTAAATTTCAAGGTTCTATGCGCGCTTACAGTTTTAGCCCCTCTCTATAAAATAGATTGCAAAGGGGCTTACGGCGAGACTTGTGTCTGTAGTCTGTGACTCTGTTGCATTAAATTACGTCACTAGGCCACGTGGATCATCTGTTCAAAGTTTGAAATAAAACAAAAGTGACCACGTCAATCTCATTGAACTTTCACTTTCACAATATACGTTAGAGGGGCAGTCGGGTGAGACCGTCTCACGGCTTCTTGTTGATGATCGGTCAGAGTGACTGCAATAAAGACTTTACCTGGGGATCGTGCGAAGCATGGCCCTATACGGGGCACCCGTATGGCCGGAGACCCTGACGGCCAGCAATGTGGCTAGATTGCTGAGCCCGCAGAGAGCGATGGCCGTCAGGGTGATAAGAGGATACCGCACGATCTCTGGTGAGGTGGCATGTCTCCTAGCCGGAACCCCTCCATGGCACCTGGAAGCGAGAGCCCTTGCGTCACTGTTAAGATGGCGCAAGGAGGCGCTGGAGCGGAGCCAAAGGCCTGCGTCTCGAGAAATCGAGGCCCTGCGGTCCTTGCTCTACCAGGAAACCGTGGAGACATGGAAGGTGCGACTTGAGCAACCAAAGGGGGATTCGCCACAATCGCGGCCGTCAGATCGGTCATGGACGAGTGGCTGGAGAGAAGACACGGTGCTCTCTCCTCTCGGTTGTCGCAGATACTTACCGGGCACGGTAGCTTCGGTAGGTATCTGTGGCGAAGACACCGGGAAACCACGGCTGAATGTCAGCACTGCGAGGACCGCAGCGATGACACAGCGCTCCATACGCTAGTGGAGTGCACGGCGTGGGCGCAACAGCGCCAGGTCCTCGTAGTGGGTCTGGACGTGGACATTCTCTCGCTCGAGACCATGGTGCGAGCCATGGTCTCCAGCGGGAGTAAGTGGGACTGCGCCGCCTCTTTCTGCGAGCAGATTATGCTCGTGAAGGAGGCGGCGGGGCGGGTACGGGAGAGAACTCTCCCACCCGAGTTCCGCAGTCGGCGGCCTGGGCGCCGCTGACGTGTCTTCGCCGAGGACTGTCGGCCTCCATGACCGGGGGTCTGAGGACGGTGAGAGGGTCGCTCACCATTCTTACAGGGGCAGACCCATGACGGCAGCGTGACGTGAGAGACTCGCGCACGCCCCCCCTTAGAAGCGGGATCACACCCGAAACCCCCCCCAAAGACGCGGCTAGCACCCGAACCTCCCCCTGGGCGAGGCCGCAGTGGCGGCCGTAGGTCTGTTGGGAGTCCTGGGACATCCTTCCGAGGGCTTACCCGGGGCTCACAACCATAGGCTGTTGGGCGTTACGTGAGGTTTTTTTAGTCGGTAGGAGTCCGGCATAACATCCATGAGGATTTTCCCTCACGTAAAAAAAAAAAGAAAAAAAGAGTGACTGCAATTTTTTAAGGAACTTTGACGAGTTACAATTCTTAAACTATTAACTTTATATAGACATGTGGTTAAATTGATAAACTAGACATTATGGACGTTATTTATTTTAAACAGTCACAGGTGGGTGGTTAGGAACTTTTATTCCTAACTGACCAACCAGGTGCAAAAGGTGGGTGGTTAGGAACTTTTATTCCTAACTGACCAACCAGGTGCAAAAGGTGGGTGGTTAGGAACTTTTATTCCTAACTGACTAACCAGGTGGATAGCTCAGGTGGTCGGTTGGGAACGGGGGACTAGTTCAAACTGAAAGAAATTTGAAATATCAGTTTTTATTTATACAAATCCTGGTCAGTTAATTAAAATTCAAACTTCTATTTTTATCTACAACGAAGTTATAGGGGTTTGAAAATGTGTTGCTCTGTAGCCAACGGCCAATATTTGTACACTTTAATTACTTACTTAGTTTGAAGAAAATTATTGTAAGGTAACCTACATTATCCAGCTATGCTTTAGTACCTACTGCGTTACCTTTCAGCCGCACTCTGTCATTCGCACTGGTCCTCGACGCGAATATTGCCGTACCAGCCACACACTACTTGCGATGTTCAACGCGTTGTTGCAAGAGTGATCCGGGGGCTTACACGGGCTAGTCCGGCACAGCATCCATGCGGGATTTCCACACTTAAAAACGCCGGCAAAGTGGGAGTCGGACTCACGCACGGAGGGTTGTGTACCAATAAAAGACAAAAGCTCACGTTTGTTGTATGGAAGCCCCTCTTTTTTCTGATTTCAGTATTTGTTGTTACAGCAGCAACAGAAATACATTATCTGCTCTTTTAGCTCTCTAGCTATCACGGTTCCTGAGATACGGCCTCCTGACTCTTACGTACAGACAGAAGGACATAGGGTTCCGGTTTTGAACCTATATGGCTACGTAAAAATGCATGACGAGTGACGCAGCCACACCACGTAGGTATCTGCCAATTTCCCTCGCTCCTTGTTGTCGAGTGTTACCGGTCCATTGCAAACAAGGTGCCTTTATAAACTTATTATCTTGTTACCTTTGAAGGTGTCAAGGTTTGTTTTTAACAAGATATCGGGGTCAACAACGAGTCAACAACGGCACATGTTGTACCTACTCTTGACATTAGCAAGGTCTATTGTGCTGGGTCAAGTACCGATATTGTGCATAACATTATTATCTCACCTCGATCGAGCTACTATTAATTAAGAGAAGATAGTAAAGGGGGGGAAGGAAAGAGAGAGAGAGAGAGAGAGAGAGAGTCGTTGTCTACCTAGAAGAAAAAGATGCAATAAAATGCATCAGTCTCGCCAGTTATAAAATAAAAGAGTTTGTAATATTTTTGATATATCACTATCATAGTAGAAATATTAAACTCTGTCTATATCGTAGGCTTAGAACCACGCTTGTACCACATCAATCAGAAAAAAATCTCTTTTCTGATATCTGTGGGTACTGCTTACGATACGAAGCCGTTAGCTACCCAGGAGTACGTGTGTAGCCGAAATAAAACCATCTCTTTCACATCATCTTCTGAACAAAAAGTCAGCATTGAAATTGATCTATCCGTTGGGTAATTATGACGCCATAGACAAGATACAAAGGTCTGCAGATTAAACTATAACACTCCTTGTTTTCATGGGGCATTAAAAATTAAAAGGGGCATAATTATCTTTACAGAGCTTTGCATTTTGACGGCAACTCAATAATCTATAATACCACTGATCTGTATTATTACCACTGGATTGGCTGTCTCATACAAATGACAGCGAATTATTTGTGCCGATTTGAAACGCCTCTAGAGTTGGTTCAAGGAACCAAAGAGAATACAATACTACGTAAGACAAGGAACTAAATCTGACGTATCATGCAAATGACTTCCCATATCGCGCCGGGAATTACGAATTATTTTGTAATTTAAGGACTTTTGTGCAGTTTAGTGAGGATTTGTGTGGTTACAAAAAAGCAATAGACATGGTGAAATGTGTGTTTTGCAAAATTAGCTTCAAAAAAGGGAGCAACATTAGATTTCACTGGTAAGTTGAATTTTTGTAATTTTTATCATTAAATCAGCCTGACCTACATGTAAAATGCTTGATTATTTACAAAATATGTATAAGAATAATATATAGTTGAGATTAAATTATTTTTAAGCACAAAAATAGGATTTTAATTTCGTTTAGTGATGTCCATGTTGTCGTATCGATAAACTTGATCATGGTCTGGTGTGACCGAAAACTTTTATTTATAAGAAATATCTCTAATAATGGTATCATTTTACATTACATATGGTCACGCCTTCAGCCCCGAAAGGGTAGGCAGAGGCATACTATATGCCCACATTTCACCATTTTAGAATTTGTCCCACGTAACAATTGGTGAGCCGTATTGAGATGAACAGGCGCAGGTTGTGACTGCCCGCTGTTGAAATTTTTCAAGCCGCCCAAAAAGGCCTTCAACGTGGCTTAACGAGTGCCATTTTACTGACAACCGGGACCAACTGATTAACGTGCCTTCCGAAGAACGTAAACGCTCAAATAAATGTGTCAAAGTGGTCACCAGAATGGTCACCCATCCAAGGACTGGCCATAGTAAAAGCTGCTTACTGCAGTGATTATTTACAGAACACTGAGTCCGCTTCAATATATAATTATGGTATCAACCAAACAAAATCTTATTAGTAACATTTATTTAACTTATTTTCTGACATTAACTTGTGTGAGTAATACTTACTACATAATGTTTTTTACTCTATTGATGTATGTTTATTTTATTGCAGATTTCCAACTGATCCAAAAATCAGAAGTGCATGGCTTGGCAACATGGGAGCCCATAACTGTACTCCAAATTCAAGCTATCGTCTGTGTTCTAATCATTTTGATGTTAAATGTTATTATAAGCATTACACAACAACTTCCCGGTTAATAAATAGTATACCGTCCGCTAGTGTACCATAATTTTACAATAAAGTGTAAAATAAATAAATGATTAATAAAATCACGTTTATTTTTATTTTTTTCTACACATAACTCCCTTTCTATTTCTATGGCGCATGATATATATATATATATATATATATATATATACGCTCACTTTGTGGTGAAATGGACAATGACAAATGCATCAAATTAACTGAAGTATATGAAAGCCACAGACACTTATGGGATCCACGTTCACCGCACATGATCTTTGTCTGTCTGCCTTTTATTCTTTTTGTAGGGATTCATTATTACTAAAGCTGCAGCAAATTGGCATACGTCACCCATGGTAGCTAGTAAGAAACTATAGAAATTCGTTGCTCAGCTTGAGGCACGCTGCCGAGTTGCTGATTAATTTGGTCCAAGTGGAGATACATGTAATTTCCCCAGCACGCGGCACGCTCAGATTGAGGCAGCTCGCCCCGCGGCTGCTCAAGTGGAGATGCGCCTTAATACCTCTCTCAATCTCTTCAACAAAAGTAATATTTTCCTGCAATTTTGCGTCACGAGTATGCCAAATTGCAGGTAAATATTATTTCATTTAGGTAGGTATACTAGACACCAACTTAAACCACACTTATTAAGAGCAATATTCATTAAAGCGTCGATAGCTTAGTGGTTAAGAAGACAGACTGTCGATCGCAATCGAGAAGACCCGGGTTCGAATCCTGGCCACTCCTAGCACAAGCAATTTAGCTTAGTTGGAGAAGTTAAAGGGAATATTCGTAATTTCGGTTGGTAATATTCTTATATTAAACAAATTATAAACAAAATTAATTTTAAAATATATATATTAAAAATGTTTTCATTTCAAATTAAATCTATCGATACGCGTCAGTTCAAGAAAGTTGGGCACATCACTAATTTTAGTTCTCTGAACCAGCGCTGCTGATTTCAGAAGGCATAACTTTAGTTTGACAGCCACCTATCCAGTGTGGTAATAATACAGATCAGTGTATAATACACTCATTTGCAAAAAAACGGGCGGTTTTGATTTTCATTCATCTTTAAAAAGATACAATACCAAAAAGGTTTCAATCGTTTGTACACGTTACTGGCTGGTTTTAAAAATGCCGTGGTATTTAAAAAAGTACGTTCTAAATTCAAATTTTCATTTGATGCTCATTTTTGCCGCCTCGAGGGCCAGCAAAAGAGCAATTGTCAGGGCTAAATTCGATTTCGTCGGCAGAATTGGTGAGCGGCTAGCAGGGTACCCTTCAGGGAGTCGTGAATTCTGGTCGCTTGCCAAAGCTGCCGAGGGAAATTTCTGTCAGTCAGGTTTACCACCTTTGCTTAAACCCGACGGTAGTCTGGCCCAGAGTGCCAGGGAGAAGGCCGACCTTTTGGGTTCTCTCTTTGCCTCTAACTCGACCATGAGCGACGGGGGTGCTGTGCCGCCGGACGTTCCGTGGTGTGGAACTTCCATGCCGGAAGTTAAATTTACGCAGCGGGACGTCCGACGGGAGCTTCGTTCTCTGGACGTTCATAAGTCGAGTGGGCCAGACGGTATACCCGCGGTAGTACTTAAGCAGTGTGGTCCAGAGTTGTGTCCGGTACTTACACGTCTTTTCTCGCTTTCTTATTCCATGCGACAAGTCCCGGCGTCGTGGAAGATCGCGTATGTGCATCCTGTGCCCAAGAAGGGTGATAGGACCGACCCGGCCAATTACAGGCCTATAGCCGTCACCTCACTATTGTCTAAGGTGATGGAGCGTGTAATTAATACACAGCTCCTGAGGTACCTTGAGGAAAACGACCTGCTCAGTGACCGGCAGTACGGTTTCGGTCACGGTCGCTCGACGGGCGATCTTCTCGTGTGCCTCACACACCGATGGGCGACGGCTATCGAGAGTAAGGGCGAGGCTCTAGCAGTGAGCCTCGACATTTCTAAAGCCTTTGACCGGGTCTGGCACCGTGGTCTTCTTAAAAATTTGCCCTCCTACGGACTGACCGAGAGATTATGCGGATGGGTGTCCAGCTTTTTGGCCGATAGAAGCATCAGGGCTGTTGTCGACGGCAGCTGTTCTGACTGCATGGCCATAAACGCTGGAGTACCGCAAGGCTCAGTGTTGTCCCCTACCCTGTTTCTGCTGCATATCAATGACATGTTATCTATTGACGGCATTCATTGTTATGCAGACGACAGTACAGGGGACACTTGTTACACAGGCCGTCCCGGTATCTCTCGGGTCGCAGTGGAAGAAAGTCGTGAACAGCTTGTGTCTGAAATCGAGGCTACTCTTACTAGAGTGTCCGATTGGGGTAGACAAAACCTTGTCCAGTTCAATCCCTCCAAGACACAGGCGTGTTTCTTCACCGCTAAGAAAGCTCCAATTACTGTAGCGCCACGATTCCAGGGCACATCTCTTTCCATCTCTAAAAGTATAGGGATCCTTGGTGTTGACATCTCCAGTGACGTTCAGTTCCGCAGTCATTTGGAGGACAAGGCCAGGCTGGCGTCCAAGAAGCTCGGTGTGCTCAACAGGGCGCGGCGGTACTTTGCGGCGCAAACACTGCTTCTCTATAAGTCGCAAGTGCGGCCACACATGGAGTACTGCTGTCACCTCTGGGCGGGGGCACCTGAATATCAGCTTCGCCCATTTGACTCGGTGCAGAGGCGAGCTGTGAGAGTTGTCAACGATCCTATACTGACAGGTGGTGTGGAACCTCTTCGCGACAGGAGAGACTATGCCTCCTTATGCGTGTTCTACCGCCTGTACAATGGTATGTGCTCCGAGGAATTGTTTGACATGATGCCCACGGCTACCTTCTATCATCGCACCGCTCGCCATAGGCAGGGATTTCATTCTCACACCCTACGTCCGGAGCGTTTGAGCACGGTTAGATCCGGTAGGGGTTTTCTTCCGCGCACGCTTAGGTTGTGGAATGATCTTCCTGCCTCGGTTTTCCCAAACGCCTACAGTATGGGGTTCTTCAAAAGGGGTCTAAGAAGGTTTTTACAGGGTCGGCAGCGCGAGTGTGGCGCCTCTGGTGTTGCAAACGTTCATAGGCTGCGGTGACCACCGGTCCTTCTGGTGGGCCGTGTGCTTGTCTGCCACCTTAGTGGTATAAAAAAAAAAAAAAAAAAAAAAAAAATTACAGAAAACCCCTTTTTATCCAACATTTTTGGCGCGAAGTTCCAGAAGTTAACATCGACTTTCACAACTTTTATTCAATTTTTAACCGACTTCAAAAAAAGGAGGAGGTTCTCAATTCGTCTGTATGTATTTTTTTTTATGTATGTTAAGCGATATTTCCGTCAATTATAGACGGATTTCAAAATTTCTTTTTTTGTTCAATAGGGTTTACTTCTGAGGTGGTCCCATTTTCACCAGGTCAGGATCTGATGATGGGATCCAGGAGAAAACAAGGGCAACCACCGAAAATTTCAGGGACAACTAGTGCGCTTGTTAACTTTTTAATTAAGTGCTTTAATGTTCTACATTTTAATGAAGGTCTGGAGTGGATCTGATGATAGAGTCGAATAACAGTGGAGGGCATTCCTTAACAATTAACAGCAGTTACCTTGTGTTTGGGCTTGATTGATTTGTATTGATGAGAACTTTACACCTAAATTGATCCGACTTAAAAAAAAGGAAGTTCTCAATGTTTTATGTATGTTCACCGATATTTCGTCAATTATAGACGAATTCAAATCTGCTTTTTGTTGGATAGAGTTCACTTCTGAGGTGGTCCCAATTTGACCAGGTCAGGATCTGATGATGGGATTCAGGAGAAATCGAGGGCAACCAGCGAAAATTGTAGGGACAACTAGTGCGTTTGTTAACTTTTTAATTCAGTGCTTTAATGTAGGTACTACAATTTAATGAATGTCTGGAGTCGATCTGATGATGGAACCGAAAGACAGTCGAGGGAATTCCTTAACGATTTACAGCAGCTACCTTGTGTTTGGGCTTGATTGATTTGTATTGATGAGAACTTTCACCTAGATAGATATATTCTTCGGTTCACCCGTCACTTAAAATATTGAAAAAAAAATTTTTCAATAAAAAATAAAACCGCCTTCAACCAATTCCTGAAAAATTAAATTTACTTAGCACAAAGTAATATGTATTTTGGTTTATCAGACTTTATTTAATATAATATTGAAGTTGGTGCCATGAATAATACCTACAACCCGTTCGCTCTAACTTTGCCCTATGGGTTTACTTGGCGCCGACTTCAATGTGATATTGAATAAAATCTGATAAATCAAAATATATATTACTTTGTGCTAAGTAAATTTAATTTTTCAGGAATTGGTTGAAGGCGGTTTTATTTTTTATTGAAAATTTTTTTTTTATCGATTAATTTCATATCCTTGACTGTCAAAGCTTTATTTATTGCTGTTTGGCTGTATCAAAATGGTAGATAAAGTGGTAAAAGCTACCAAAATTATCGCGCTGCTTGAAGAGGGTTGCAGCCAATGTTTCGTGGCTAGGAGGCTAAATGTTAGTCGCTCGACGGTCCAAATGACCTGGCAGCGATATCAGGAGACTGGTTCCGTTGAGAGAAGGCCTGGTTCTGGAAGAAAACCATGTACCCAACCACGGGATGATCGTTTTCTTGTGAGTCGCACATTGAGAAATCGCAAATCTTCGTATGTTGTAACACAATGATGTTACTCACCAACTAGCGCGAGGTAGCTATGCAGAGAACTCTTTCCCAGGGCGCCTTGTTACAGAGTTTCTAGTGGGTGCGCAAGGGAGGCCAGGGCTCTGACGAAAACAGCCAATAGGGTGTACACACATATATTTATACAACACACAGTTCACTACAGAGACACTGAGATAGACAGCATAGACATACATAAGACAGTTAAACTAAAAAAAAAACAGTATAGGTTTAGGTACTAGAGGTGAGGAAGTAAGTTAGGCGGCTAGGCTACACGTATAAGTATGGGTGACAAGTACTGGCCTTCTAATCGAGCCGAGAGCGACCCCGTACGTTGTCACAGCCAGGTGGAGTTGGCAGGCTCCTCTCGCAACAACCTCACTCGTGTGGTCCACGTGTTTTCGGGTGTGGTTCGAAACCGTGGCTGACCAATCCTTCCCCGTACTAAAAACCCTGTTATGACAAGTAAACGACAAATTAAGATGCTGATTATGTGTATAGACAGACGAAAATCAACCCGCTTAGCAACAATAAAGAACAACTCACCAGTTTCCTGGGTAAAGTTAGGTTAACACAAAATGTCACTAACGAAGTTACTAATTTTAGTTGTAACTTTAGAAAAACATCAATCAGAGCTTGAGATAATCGAAATTAGAGGCTCAAAAGATAATTGGCAAAAGTCGCGGAACCATCAGTCCTCAAGCGCTTCTCGATTCTTGCCTAGTCATCTGTCATCGATGTCCATAGACTACCTGTCACTCGCCAACCAAAGACAACTCAAGATAAATATAGAAGACGATGAATCGACTACTTAAAGGAAAACACAAAACAAATGCTACAACCACCCCCCCTTTAATAGTATTTCCTGCGGATTCGACACGCTGGAAATACACAATAAAGAAAACAGAAAATTACTGACTAATAAACTAAGACAACCAGCTAGGTAATTCAAACACCAGCTGACTACAACCATTACACTACCAAAGAGAGATCCTCCTATACACCTAACTAGACACTGACTCGTGTACCGGATAGGCTAAGTAACTAAAGTCTAATGCCCTTCATAGAAAGCGAATGCTCCCTTTACTCGCTGCTGATACCCTAACACTACACAAGCTCTCAGGATATTGTAGAGCGAATGAGAGAAAAACGCTCGGTGCGGTGCATAGAAGAAACTACAACGTGACAATTTGAAGTCACGTACACACATAGAAATACAAACAAAAGATTAAATAGTCTTACATAATGATCACATAGCACTGGTTTAATAAACTAGAGAGACAGTGCTATGTAGTTACGTTAGGTATTGGAGACGGCTCCTCCTGATACTTCAGGATGTCCTTGATATGGTACTCCCCAAGATCCTTACCGTCCAGATCTGACAGCCTATATACTAAAGGGGATCGTTTAGCAGTCACCACACATTTAAGGAACTTAGGGGCTAGCTTAGAAGTAAAATTCTTGGCCTTGTTGGACAGGTAGAACGTGCGTTTGTAAACTATCTGTCCCACTTTCAGCTCTACATGCCTTTTTCTGAGGTTGTAATACTTTTCATTACGCTGGTGGGCAACATTCAAATGTTTCCTCACCTGGTCGTAAATGCGTTGTATTTCTCTCAGCTTGACACCGAAGGCTGATGGATCGTCTACAGAGACTGAAGTAGGATGGCACGCGATATCTGTCTGCCTGTATAACACTCCATCCCCAATAAATTCCCTACCATGTACCAAAAAGTAAGGGGTGAAACGAGTTGCTTCGTTAACTGCAGTGTTTAAAGCACACTGTATCTCAACCAAGAACTGATCCCAAGACTTGTGTTGTGACTTCACATAGCATGAGATCGCTTGAACCACATTACGAATAGCTCGTTCCGCCTGATTAGTTTGGGCATGATACCTAGGGTTATAATATATATTAGGTACATTGTATTTAGCCAACAGATCCTTAAATGGCTTACTCACAAACTGAGGGCCATTATCCATGTAAATAGTCTTGCAGACCCCGTGCACGAGAAACACACTCTTCTCTATAAATCTCGCGACTACAGCGCCTGTGGCAACCCGAACAGGGCACAACATGACATATTTGCTAAAGTAGTCGGAGACCACGATCAGGTGTACGTTTCTATTGCTCGAAGTGGGAAAGGGACCTAGCAGATCGACAGAGATAGCTTCGAATGGCTTCGAAACCCGCTTCGGGCTACCCATTAGGCCGGGACGAGACGTGTTTACGGGTTTGTACTGCTTACAGATTTCGCAATTCCCGACATATTCTTTGACGTCCTCGTACATCTTGGGCCAGTAATAATTTAGGGCTAACCTTTTATGTGTCTTCCAAACACCACCATGGGCACTTAGTGTGTCATCGTGGTACTTAGAGAGCAGGGGCAAGCGATCCTCCTGAGGTACCACCAGCTTCCAGTCAAAGTCTGAAGTCAGAGAATATTTATTTTTAGTTAACCTATATAAAAGGTTGTCACGAATGTCAAAGTTTGGTGACTTCCTCGGGTTCTTCCGAACACTATTCATGGTGTGGTCATACCACGGGTCTTTAGTGGGTACTGCATCGAGGGACTCAATCTTGATACGAGACAGAGCATCAGGTACAACGTGGTCTTTACCTTTTCGATGCTCTATGTCAAAATCGAATTGACTGAGCCTCATGCTCCAACGTGCTAAACGACCCATGGGATTTTTTAGTTTATGGAACCACAGAAGAGATGAATGGTCCGTGACGACCGTACATTTTTGGCCTTCGACGTACTGTCGAAATTGTTCCAAAGCGAAAATCACGGCCAGAAGTTCTCGCTCAGTTGTGCTGTAGTTCACCTCGTTCTTGTTGAGAGAACGGCTACAATAGGCGATAGGGTGCTCAACACCATCGTGAGTTTGTGTCAGTACAGCAGCAACTGAGTAAGCTGACGCGTCACTAAGAATGCGGAAGGGCAGCTCAAAGTTAGGCATTTTTAATATAGGGGCAGAGACCAAGGCTGACTTTAGCAGGTTAAAGGCCTGTTCAGCCTCAGGGGTCCATTCAAACTTAAAGTTCGTAGAAGTCAGTTTGCACAGAGGTTTACTAATCTTAGAGAAGTTGTTAACAAAGCGACGATACCAGCCGGCCATTCCCAGAAATCTCTTAACCTCCTTAGGGTTAGAAGGGGTGGGATAGTTGAGGATAACCTCAACTTTACCCGGGTCTGTCCGTAGGCCATGTTTGTCCACATAATACCCCAGGTATTTGAGTTCACTCCGACAAAAGTGGGATTTTTTCATGTTAATAGTTAGGCCAGCATCCTTGAGTTGCTGATAGACTCTATGTAAGAGCTCTACATGCTCCTCAAAGGTGCTGGACACACAGACTATGTCATCCTGAAACGCAAATACCTTGTTGTCGAACTCGGGACCAAACAGACGGTCCATGAGGCGTTGCATCGTGGCACTGGCACCGACAAGACCGAAGCACATCGAATTGTATTGGAATAATCCTCTCCGGGGAACCGTAAAAGCAGTCTTCTCAGCAGACTGGGGTGAGTCAAATGGAATCTGCCAGTAAGCTGCACTCAAATCTACAGAAGTCAAATACTTAGCGTTATTAAGGTGGTCCAAGATTTGATTGATATAGGGTAAGGGGTAGGCGTCACTCTTTGACACAGAGTTCAGCTTGCGAGAGTCCAAGCACAATCTGAGGTCACCGTTTGCCTTCTCCACCATGACCACTGGAGAGTTCCATGCGGACTGAGACGGGGACACTACTCCCATCTCCAGCATTCGGTCCAGCTCGGCTTCCAGGGCCTTCTGTTTAAGGGGAGAGAGCGGATAATAACGCTGCTTTATCGGCTTGCTGTCACCAGTGTCAATGACATGATGTACAAGTGAGGTCCGACCTAAGCCCACCTTATCAGTGTTCAATGAGTCAAATTTCTCAATGACCCCGTTGATTACACACCTTTGTTTAGCAGTCAAGTTGTTGTAATCCTCGAGGCCACCGTTAAGGGACACAGACTCTATAGGATTAGTATAACTAAAGCTATCAAGACTAATATTTTGTAAAATTAACTTATCACTTAACTTAAATTGTTGCCAGAAATCCACTCCAAATATCATGGAGGTGGTTATACCTGGGACAACATAGAACTTGACAACTCGGATAACCGAATTGTACTCAATTGGCAAAGAGATACAACCCAGACATTGCAAGTGAGTGCTGTCTGCAGTTGTAATACGAAAAGTAGGATTGATACTCACAAGATCAAAACCCAGTTCCAAGAAGATGCGGTGCGCTCCCTTACCTAGTATAGAGCAGGAGGCACCGGAATCTAGAAGGCCTAAGACATTTAAATTTAAAACCTTAACAACTAGATACGGTCTAATGTCACTATCCCGTTTAGGAAACAGGACCTTATCAGAAATAGACTCAGATACAGAGTAATGCACAGAGTTCCTAATAAGGACCTGGCCTACGCGTTTTTTGACTTGCTAGTACAGTGTGAGCAGTCTGGGGTCTTGACTCCTTTGAGACCACACCGGAAACACACCAGCTCCCTTGACTGTGTGCAGCTGTATGCAGTGTGACCGCCCCCGCCGCAACGAAAGCATTTGCGATCGTGGGGGGTAACCGGCGTCTCCACTGCAGACACCTGCTTAGCGGGCTTTTGTACACCTTTGTTCTTAAGCTGGTGTAAGTCAGATGTAATCTCAAACTTGTCAAGAGCAGGCTCATGGAAAGCGTCTGCCCTAGTACGCGCAAGCTCCAAGCGCTTACCCAAACGTCTCAAGTCATCTACAGAGTTGACATCATGCAAGGCCAGTTCCTTCATGTAGTCAGGTCTAATGTTGTGCATGAGAATGTCCAGCTGTTCCTCACTGGGCATCTTACATGACAACCTTGAGAACATGGCTTGCATTGTACATATATAGTTAACCAAGGACTCAGAGCGGGCTTGTGTACGCTGTCTTATCTCGTTCCTGAGGCGGTAATCATAATCAGGAATATCGAAGGTATCTCTAAGCTCACTAATAAGATCCTCACATGAGATGAAGTTAGCTTTGTTTGTACGGAACCAAGACAAAGCCGGTCCATCCAACAGGTTGGAGAAAGCCATAAGGAGTCTAGGCTTAGTAACCTCCCGAGCACATCTAAGTTCCTCTAATCTCTCTAAAAACACACGTACACAAGTAGAACCATCATATTTTAAGTTAAATGAACATAAGTTAAGGGGACGTTCTTTATACACTATGTTACATGTAGAACTATTCCTACTTGAACTAGCTCGCACCGAGCGGTCTTCTCTCACTACTGGTGAAGTATATTCCACCTGGTCACGACCCGAAGGATCATCACCATCATCATCCGAACCTTCGGATTCAGAATCACTACTGGGTTCAGCCCTAGCGATGATCTTCACTAGCCTACCACGAATATCCACCAGGTCGGGGCAATCCAGACCACAACGAGCTAACCTACTCAATAAGTAGTTGGCTCTGATAGACACCCTAAGACGACTACCCTTATTAATGAAGATGTCACCTGACTGAATAGCCTCCTCCAGCTCGGAGACTTTTGAAAGGCAGATCGAGAGCTCAGCCGATGCATCAGCGGGTACCGGAGCACTCGCTTTGATGCTACCTCGACGGACGAGTCGGTGTGCCGTTCTTAGCTCACTCCGAAGGCCAGACACTGTCGTTTCCGGTTCCACTGAAATACCCATGTGGGACAGCTCGTTAGCAAGTTCATCCTTTCTTAAATAATTAATATATTTTTTCATCTGTGCCATTATGTAAAAATTTACTTACAACAATTATAAAGATAAAATGGCACAGATAGGGATCAATTACAAAGTAAAAATGTAAATTGAGTTACAACAAAGTGTACTAAGTTAGGTAATTATGTTTCAAATTGACTTTTAGAATTTAACAAAGATTAAGGGTATATTAAGAGAGAAAAGTTTCTAAATTTTCTGATAACACAGTTCAGGTTAATAATTAAATTTCAAGGTATCTACACACCTTCAACAAAGTTTACAATTACAGAGTTCACTAAGACATTCACTAAGTTAACACAGAGAGATTCACTAAGTTTACCTTACAAGGTGAAGCTATAGAATAATATATATTATATATTAATCTACACTAATAATATAATAAATATATGTGTGCACCATAAAAAAAGAAAAAAAGAAACATAAAAGAAAAACACAATAAGAAAAAGAAGTGGGTATGCCAAATAAAATCAAAAAGTTTTTCCAAAATCACAGCTATTTTAAATTTTTGAATTTAGAATTTTGTGTCTTTTCCAGCCAAAGATGTAGGGAGCTGGAAGAAGACGAAAGGGAAGGTTTTGTGCTTAGCTGCTAGCACCACCAATTAACGTCCTGGGGCGTCTCGGACGATTCCAGAATGGTTTCGCCAGAGGTAACCACCTATGCACACACACTAGACTGAGACTACCGCAGAGTAGTTCTCAGAGTCTTGCCACTACGTTGGGAGCCAAATTTGTAACACAATGATGTTACTCACCAACTAGCGCGAGGTAGCTATGCAGAGAACTCTTTTCCAGGGCGCCTTGTTACAGAGTTTCTAGTGGGTGCGCAAGGGAGGCCAGGGCTCTGACGAAAACAGCCAATAGGGTGTACACACATATATTTATACAACACACAGTTCACTACAGAGACACTGAGATAGACAGCATAGACATACATAAGACAGTTAAACTAAAAAAAAAAACAGTATAGGTTTAGGTACTAGAGGTGAGGAAGTAAGTTAGGCGGCTAGGCTACACGTATAAGTATGGGTGACAAGTACTGGCCTTCTAATCGAGCCGAGAGCGACCCCGTACGTTGTCACAGCCAGGTGGAGTAGGCAGGCTCCTCTCGCAACAACCTCACTCGTGTGGTCCACGTGTTTTCGGGTGTGGTTCGAAACCGTGGCTGACCAATCCTTCCCCGTACTAAAAAACCCTGTTATGACAAGTAAACGACAAATTAAGATGCTGATTATGTGTATAGACAGACGAAAATCAACCCGCTTAGCAACAATAAAGAACAACTCACCAGTTTCCTGGGTAAAGTTAGGTTAACACAAAATGTCACTAACGAAGTTACTAATTTTAGTTGTAACTTTAGAAAAACATCAACCAGAGCTTGAGATAATCGAAATTAGAGGCTCAAAAGATAATTGGCAAAAGTCGCGGAACCATCAGTCCTCAAGCGCTTCTCGATTCTTGCCTAGTCATCTGTCATCGATGTCCATAGACTACCTGTCACTCGCCAACCAAAGACAACTCAAGATAAAAATAGAAGACGATGAATTGACTACTTAAAGGAAAACACAAAACAAATGCTACAATGTGGATCTTAAGAACAACCTCCAAGAGGTAAGAAATGTGCATATTAGTCTATGGACGGTCAGGAGGAGGCTTCTCTCGTTCAATATACGCAGTCACCGCCCGGCCCGCGGCCCCAAATTACTCCGTGACTACAGAGTTCACAGGCTTAGGTTCGCTAGAAATTGTGAATCATGGACTCAAGAAGATTGGAATAGGGTTTTGTTCTCTGATGAAGCCAGGATATCTCTGTTCGGTGAAGATCGACGTCGGCGAGTTCTAAGAAGACAAGGAGAGCGCTTTGCAGATGCATGTTTCGAAGAAATCACACCTTATGGTGGGGGCTCTGTTATGTTTTGGGCAGGAATAAATTCAATGGAATGTACAGAGTTAGTCTTCATTGAAAACGGCTCACTGACTTGGCATCGATACATAACGGAAGTTCTAATTCCTCATGCACAACCCGCATTGACCGCTCTAGGTCAAGACTCGATTTTTATGGACGACAATGCTCGCGCCCATCGATCCCGCGATGTTAATGCGTATGTGCAAGAGGTCGGCATTCGTCGTTTGGATTGGCCAGCTCGAAGTCCCGACCTCAATCCCATAGAACATATCTGGGACGTTCTAAAACGGCGTGTGAGATCAGTACACCCGGCTCCGCAGACCATCAGAGAGCTGAAGAATGTGATTACTGCGGAGTGGGAACGTATTCCGCAAGCAAGTATCCGGGATATACTCGCTAGCATGCCCAGACGAATTCAAGCTGTGATTTTAGCTAGAGGGGGGTTTATCTGCTTTTACTGTATTAAAGAAAAACTTTTTTATTTTTACTACATGAGCATAATATGCACTACTAGCGAACATACACTACTAGCGAGGTTTAGCATTATTTCCCATAAATTGTAACGAAATTTTATGAAATACTGATGAAAACGATTATTTTCTTATTAATTTACCAAATTGTGAGGATAAAACTACCTATAATTATCAAACAAAGCAATATTAACATTTGAAATGGTGCTTAGGTGCCCGTTTTTTTTTGCAAATAAGTGTATAACGAAACAATTTCATTAAACAACATAGTATCTTAAATTAAAGGAAGACCTAGTAAAATATGTTTTTATTGTAAAACTTACTCACTATCTAAAGAAGAAGAAAACGGTCTAATCGAGGACCTCCTCCTTTTTTTTGAAGTTTATTGGTTAAGTGACCAGAATGAATGAATCGCAAAATGTGTTGGTAAGCGCATAACTTCAGAACGGGTGGACCGATTTCACTAATTCTTTTTTTGTTGTGTAAGGTATTGTCAGGGGAAGGTTCTTATGGAAGAAAAAATATTGTATTCCCACGGGAACGGGAACTACGCCGGTGAAACTGCGTGACGTCCTCCAGTGTTATATAATAATGTTAGGGTGCTTATTAAACGACCTTCTTTTTAATAGAATTTTTAGCCTCCGGAAAAATACTTTGGCCCCTAAATTAATAAGTCAGCCACAATTAATGAGCGTCAGAATTTATAGATTATAGCCACCAGTTAACCTCTCTATTAGCCACTGTTAATATAATTCAGCATCGTGATTATTTTTAACAACTAATTTTGTAACATGCATTCAAACATTAAGCTTCTAAAATACTAAAAAATGGCATCAAAATGGATATTATTTATTAATATCATAGCTTCTAATTTCCTAATTCAGCATGTTTAAAATGTAACTCGTCCAACATTCATGTATCACCAAAGTTAAGTAAAATTGCCACCAAAAAGCAAATTATGGCCACTAATATTACCTAAATAGCTAGGACCACTTGTAGCCACTAACTTAGTCTTTTGTAAACGATCACTGCAGTAAGCAACTACCACTATTGTTGGTGCTCGGATGGTTGACCACTTTGTAAAATTTGATTTGCGAGAGTTTTCTTGCTTTGCAAGACACGTCGTTCAGCCAACTGTGTGGGGTGTCACAATCTGGTGGAAACGGACAAGCGAGTCCTGAAACGGACTCGTTTGTCCGTTTCACACGTGAACATGGGACAGATTGTCACGCATAAATGCTTTTATTTATTATTATGTGTTACCTGCAGTCTTTATAATCAGATATTCTATACAATACCTGCATTCTAAAGCTGTCTACACACCAAAGCCGCCGGCCCGGCGGCAGAACCCGCCGGGTAAGGCCGGCGGCGGCTTTGTTGTGTAGACACCAAAGCCGCCGGCCCGGCGGCAGAACCCGCCGGGTAAGGCCGGCGGCGGCTTTGTTGTGTAGACAGCTTTAGGAATACCTGCCCCAGACTCCAGATGCCCCTTCGTAGCAATTTAAGAAATGTTTTGAATAAGTATATGATTGTTCATACTTTGTCTAGTACAGTACAAATTTCCTAGGGATTGCATAGAATACCTGCTGGTCCACCGGTAATGTGTAAAATAAATAGGTCTTGGGTCACCATAAAATTATAAGTACCGCATAATTATAAACTATCGAAGAATTATAAATTGTAACATATTGTGAAATATTACATTTATCTGTAATACATCTGGCGCTCGGCGGCCGCTGCAGCGGCATGCTCGCTTCGCTCGCTCACCTTCACGCGTTAGTGGTAACTGTTCCAACCTAACCTAACCTTCACAAGCAGCGAACAACACTTCCATACTCTCGTTACTTCATACATTGCCTTGCCTGCAAGTATCAGGTATTCTCTATAATGCCTAGACATCATACATATTTCGGTCGGTGACATTATATATATGCATGTAATACAGATTATAGAACTAAAGACAGACACGAAAAAAGAATATGATATATCTATTTTACACGCTAAGTTATAAAAACTGATGCTGTCTGTGGAGGCTTAAATTATAATTTCTTGAGGCTCTTGTTTTGAAGCTATAAAATATAAAATGGTGATTACATATAAAATATGTGGCTGAATTAGTAAATTAGGTGTTAATATATTATAACGGAGGACAAGTTAAAATAATTGTTGATCTTTATTTGATGCTTATAATGGAATGTTTAGGTGACGTTTTAAAGAGGACGAATTAGTATATTAGAGGCTATTTCATTTTCGCGTGGCTTAGTTATTAAATGAGAGGCTAAATGCCGTGGCCGATAAAAACTTTTCAGGCTCGTTTTATTATATCCCATAATGTTATAGTCTATAACATTATGGGATATAATAAAACGAGCAGAACGAAACGAGGAGTATGTAGTCTATAACTTATAGACTACATACTCCTTCCTCCTTGTTGACAAGGGTTGACAAATAAATTACAAAAAAAAACAGCAATCACTTCTTTCTTTACAGTTTGCTACTATATTTACTTGAAAAAATCTGAAATTTTCTTAAGTTTTACAATAACATTTTATTTCAGTGGTGAGTTTGAAGGTGCGCCAGCAATATGTTGTCGGCTGCAAAGGTTCGCATTCATGGAATGCAAGATGAAAACTGGGTCATCAAAGACAAGATAAATCAGTACCGGGGTCTTATCAAATTGTATGGTAAGCATTGAATAGTAGAGACTGCGTGATTTTTTTTTAGAATTCAGGAAAGGCTATCGTCTATATAAGGGTACACACTGCTTGAAGGTGGTCACCGAACCTTTGCAACAACAAAGGTGTAACTTCACGCTCTGCGCGTTGGTGGCCCTGAAAAGCTATGTGCTTTTTATACAAAACGATAGCGTATTTTTGTATTATTGCTAGAGTAAAGGCTGGATTTAGAGTCGCGCTGACCGTCGGCGCTGACAGCCAGAGTAAAGTGTATGAACTATTAGGCTGGATTTAATGTCGCGCTGACCGCACGCGCTGACCGTCGGCGCTGACAGGCAAAGAAAAGTGTATGAACTATTAGGAAGACTTTTAGAATAACGAGTAGCTACGTAGCTATCGCGCTTGCGTTGGTCAGCGCTGACGGGTCAGCGTCCGTACGCGTCGCGCGTCGGCGCCGCGTAGCTGTCGGCTCTGACCAACACACGCACTGATAGCAACGCGTTATTCTAAAATGCTTGCTATAAGTTCATACATTTCAGCCTGTCAGCGCCGACACGCTCAGCGACACTAAATCCGGCCTAAAGCATTCAATCCAAATCTCCACATTGAAAACAATTCTGCATTTTCTTTGACTATTAAGTATTGCTCTCTGACTTTTTAGCACAAAATTTTCATAAAATGAACGTACAGCTCTGGTTGTTTCTAACATTCCGGTCAGCTTTGTTTGACTGCTAGGAGCATCTGAAATTCGCCTATTAATTAATAAAATTCATCTATATAGTTTCCAAGCTTCGGCGGACACGTTAAGCCGTTGGTCCCGGTTGTCAGTAACATTACAGTTGTAAAGCCTAGCAGAAGGCCTTATGGGCAGCTTGAAAATTTTCAACAGTAGCAATGGGCGACTGTCGCTGTCGTGTCGGCCACAAGTCGCGGCGACAGACGTAGTGCAAAATGCTGTCGCTCGGCGACTGTCGCCGTGTCGCCCAGTGCGCGGAACTTGGAACAAAATGTATGTAATTTGGCGCCCGCAGCTTGTCGCCGCGATGTGTCACCCAGTAAACGCTTCCTGTTAGTCAGCTCAACCTGCGCCTGGTTCGGCCGAGCGTCCTGCGCGAGTGGTAGGCGTGTGTTATAATCCTCTTCCATCTGATCTATGGTTTACTATATTCCTTTGGTTTACGATATCCTCGTCTGAATTAGATGGGACGGGGGACAGGGCTGCACACCTATATGCACATATATATCTACTCTCAATAGCAATATGAAACTATTAATATATTTTTTTAAATACTAGAACGCGACCGAAAGATTCATGAAGGCGACTTGGCGAAACAGAAGAAGCGCTACTCCCGCGACATTCGGCAACTTCGCAAGGACATCACGGACAAGCGCGAGGAACTTGGCGTCGCCGTGTATGGCGACAAACAGTTTCTGAGGAATGCCTTTCAAGAGCACAGGAGGTTGCAGCTCACATACATGAACAGTCAGGCTGATGTCAGTATTACCTTAGAATTACCGAATAATTCCCATTAAATTATTTTAACCCATTATGAAGAACGGGGGGTGTTTTATGTTTAACCTGCGTATATGCACCACAGCGGCACAATGGAAGTCCCGATTTAGATGCGGTTTTTTTTCGAAAGGCGGTATGCCGGGGATGTTCTTAGCTATAAATTTTGAAGATCATCAGCTCACTTCCTGAGCGATGAAGGGATTTCACTAAAATTTGCGGGTCCGCATCGGAAACTGGATATGCCTAACTTACTTACTGTTACTTTAATGGTACTTTCACGACTCAGTAGCCTGGAACTGGCTGATGCATCAAGTAGTCAGCGGGATACCCAACTCCTTAGAACATTATAGGATATATATAATTAGAACTGTCTCAGAATCCGGGGTAGGTATTTTAATTTTCAAATGAACACTGGTTTGAATCCTACCATCCAGTTAACATTATCATATCTGATAATAGTCCTCGTGGATTGTGGATGAAAGTAACCTTTTCTGGTCATTCTTTCGTTTAATCACCGCACTTATCCATTCCCCTCTGGAACTGACTCGAATAAGTGTGTAAAACGAGACGCAGTTGCAATCGTTGATGAATACTTCAGTGCAATGATCAGAAACACAAATAAATTAATACCAAAGTCCATTGCTGGAAGTAGGCCTATCCCAATTTCGGGAGGATCAACCTTCTCTTCAATACTACCTCTTTTGTTAGTTATTAAGTCCACTTCTCACAACTCGACCAACCGTTTTAGATCAACGCTTGCAATGGCCCATACCTAAACTGACCATTTATTTTTGAACTCAAAACGGGACTTTTAACCGACTTCAAAAAAAGAGGACTAGAAACTATTAGACTAGACTAGACTAGAACTAATAACTTTTCATTGGCTGAACCGATTTTTATTCATTTGAAAGTTGATATTTCTTATTTAGTCCCATTACAAGGAAACCAGGATCCAATGATGTCATCCCAGAGAAATCGAGGGAAGCTTTCAAAAATTGTAGGGGCAACCAATGTGTTCGTTAATTTTTACATTAAAGTCAGAAGAACAAATCTGCTTTATTATAGGTTTTTGTGCGTTTGGGCACCGTCATCCCAGCTACGGGGGAGCTGGGACGGTGTGTGGGGCTCACCGGTCCCGAAAATGGGATCGTAATACCCACTACTCCGTAGTGTTCCTACTCACCCTATAGCCCGGTCGAAGGATGTGAAGAATTCGTTTCAACGTCAATCCGGGAAGGGGTGCCCCGTGGAGCCGGGGCTCTCCTCAGGAAAATCAGACAGTCGACTCCCTTAGAGTTTCCTAAGGAGCTGACAAAAAACGAGCCCGCATCGGACCACTCTCGAGCGCCCCTCTGTAAGTGGGCGGACACTGGAGGCACCTCAGCAACACGGGAAGGTGCCTTCCGTCAAATTATCATCGGTGGAGGGCACCCCCCAACCTCCGTCCATCGGTACGGCATTAGTCGGAGGCGCGCATGAAAGCTGCCATGCAGTTTTCACGTTTGGTCGCCATCACCTCTTTAGTAAAAGCGGTGACGGTGACCCAGCATTATTGGCCACCGACACACATGTTTATGATTTTTTGAAAAGTTAGCTTGAAATTAATGTAAATTTGTCAAATAATTTTGTACCCTTACACCTTTTCAATCAATACATCCAGCGATTTTTGACTTTCTTCCCATACAGGTACTTTTTCTATCTGCCCGATATTTCTCAATTTCTTATGTAAGTAAAAAAGCAAATTCACCATCCCAGATATTCACGGCTTGTTTGTAAGATTCTATGATACAATTCACAAACTTTTCAGCCATAGTAGTGCAATTATCTTTAAATCTCAATTAAATTACGCACCCTAAATGGAAGATCTGTTTCTGAGCCACATTGTATTCACAAGGGGGTACGATTTCCTATCCCTTCGGGCTATACACTCGTATACGCCATTCCGAGAGGAGTGGAAACCGAACTTTGCTGGTGCACCCTGGAATATTGCTTACGGATGCGGCGCCGGCGTGCTGCCCCCGTTAGTCGATGTACCGATATTTCGACAAGCTGAACCCATGACGAGGGAGTCGCATTTGGGTGGGCCTGCTAGACCAGCGGTGTGCCATCGTGTATGTGTGGCAACACAGTGGTGGACGCTCCGACGCTACGCTGCTAGCATTCCGGATAGAAGTTTTAGAAGCTGTTTCGGCCGCCCTTTTGACAGAATTGACCCCATTTCACGAGGGGGTTGCAGTATGGCGGGTCTCCAAGGCCCACGTTGTTGCTGGCAGCCATGACTAGCAATTCGTCAAGCAGTAGCAGTATTGGGTCCCCGCCGCCTCGTTTGCTGGTAAGATTGCAAAGCGGGAGGCGCCATCGTGAGGAGCTCCCGCACACCTATCGAATATTTGTTTGCTGTGGGCGAAAGTTGTCGACCTATAAGCGCTCGCTGGCACACGTTGCTCTCTGCCTCGCTATGTCGACGTGGTCTTCAGCTCCTTAGGGAGCTGTGGGAAGCCGCCCATCTGGCTCCCCCGAGGAAAGCCCCGAATTAACGAGGTCCTCCTAGCCGGGTCGATGTGAACAGTCCTCTTGCTATTCTACGACCCAGTTACAGTGCGAGGAGGAACACCGCGGGGTTAAGTGGGTAGGACGGTCCCTTTCTGGGACAGGTAGTCCCATACGCGGGCCGACCCAGCTGGATGGTATGACGGCGCGTAAGCGCGTTTCCTGCGTCAGCAAAAAAAAATGTCTCTATGATGATGAATTTCTATTGCAGCCTAAATTTCCGACACAATCCGACCTTCGACACAGCTCGGAGAAAACTTGCTGACTGATCGCATACAAAATTCTGTTGTAGGATCCTCAAAAAAACATTTTTATAATTTGGAACATTTTTCTATGCAAAATAGAAATTCCAAAAATAGAATGGTGTTATTCAATATGTCCAAAAATAGAAAACTTAAAACTAGTTATCCGTTTATCACATTACGCCGAAACAAAAAAATAGGCACAAACAAGTCTGTGTATGCTTGTGGGCTTGTGGCTAAGTAAACGGTAGCGCGTGCATCCCGGGATCCTTCGGTATTTAATTTTTTTTGCGAGGTTTCTGAAAACGGGACAATTAAGCGTCCCGACGCTTTTCTTGGGGACAACGGGACAGGTGACCGAAAAAAGGGACAGTCCCGTTCAAAACAGTTTACCCATACCGCCTGTTTCCTACCTCTGATACAAAAATCGCCTTACTTAGTCCCGGCTGCAGGATGCAAACCGTGCGCATGTATCTGTTTTCGTAAATTTAATTCAGGACAAAAAAGACCCGTTTGATCATAGAGATTCTTCGTCACATTCGAGTCGCCTACCTACTTCGCTTGGTCGAGTAGTACACTTGCAGGGAGGCCTACATTGACCCTGAAGCTCTCATCTTCTACATTTTACCTCAACGAATAACATTCCCAAATATGAGTAATATCTATCACTTCGATAGCAGAAAACCATCGGATACGTATCGTAACACATGACGTCTTTGCTAATCTCCTTTGCATTAAATTATAGAGAGTGTTGGAGAGCATTCATCAAGAGAACTTCAGTAAGAGGAAACAGCTCGATAGAATCAGATACACCAAGAAGAAGAAAATGGAACAGTTCAGACTAACACAGGTAACATTTTTCTCTCCTTTGACCATTTACCATTAAAGCTTAGGGAATCTTAATTTAGGCTAGACGGCATTATGTGAAAATAATGTCCCCTTAACCCAGGGTAGATTCCTTAATCCCCTGAGCTGGAGCTACAACAAATTATTACTGATTTTAGAAAATTTCAGCTCTCTAGCTATCACTGCTCTTGAGATACAGTCTCAAGACGGGCAGGCAGACAGACAGACCGACAGACATACAGACATACAGTCAGACAGACAGATGGACAGTGAAGTCTCATGAATCGGAGCTCGTATTTACCCTTTGGGTACGGAACCCTAAAAACAGGACCCTATTATGGAGACTCTGCGCTCCGTTTATGTCTGTTACCAGGCTGTATAATGATCCGTGACAGCTATAATAACAAATAAATAAATGGTTTAAAAAACTCTAGAAAAATACGCTTTTATAATGCACGAAAAAACCCAAAAATAAATTATGGATCGTTCAAGTTGCCTCTATTTCTGGGCTGAAGTGTAAACTATGTGCTTTTAGTTATAATATTTGATTGCAAAAGCGTGGGGCGCTGGAACAGGAAAGACTTTCCTGGCGGAAGCTGCATGAAGTCTTGTCAGATTAAGGATAAGGTCACATTTATAAAAGCGTGTTTTTAAACTATTAATTTACACTGTCACGCTTTTATATATCTAATGTGACTTTTACTATTATTAATATCATTTTAAATTTCGGAAATGTATTAACCTTTCGTACGTGGAAGGGGCAACAAATTTGTACCCGTCGTCTGTGGCAAGTTAGACAGGCCGCTGGGAGCGCGCGACTGCTCTTCGAATTTCTCAAAATTCAAGGAAAATTTATATGAATCATAATATGAACAATGACTGTTTTAGGAAGATAAATAAGTGAATAATGTTATTTATGAACATTTATTTATAAAATCATGTTTTTTTATAATATTATCGAACATTACCTGTTGCAAAACATTAACGATTTTGTCAATAAATTAGTTCACAGAATTTGGTTATTTTTATTTTTACACATTTCTAGATAATTTTCCAATCAATTGATAAGTAAACTATCTGGATTCCAGCAATAAATCACTCCTAAAAACAGATTTCAAATATTGCAAATCGGCGTTTGTCGAATTGTTTGACTGATATATATTTTTTTTTAACGATGGCACTACTGAGTGGTAAAATTGATGATCATAGATACAATATCAAGCAATAAAAGAACCTATTTTCAAGAGAATTAGCGTTTTATTTGCGTAAATTTAGAGCCGGTATTCTTGGGACGGATACGGGACAACACATATGGGGGGGTATGGACGGATACGGCACAACACGGTTGAGAGGTTAACGATGATAGGCTTTAATTGAAATACATAACATACTTACTTGAAAAGTAAAGTAGTTAATCACGTCTACGCATTTTCAACACCCACTTTTGCCAGATTTTCGTGACGCCCGCGTAATAGGAGCAAACCTATTACCGTTACGGATTTCTATTAGATAATTCATTGGTAGGTCCTTAAAGTTTCGGCATTCCGAGATATTTAGTACAATATGTAGTAATCACGTAATAGGAATACAAACGCATATATCCCCAAGCGGGTTTTTAACGGTAACCAAAGATATCTCGTTCTCGAACAAGAACTCTACATTTTGCCACTGTTAACGTATTCCCCTCATGTATCTACTTAATTGCCTGAAAGAAAAGGCGTTCCCTTTGGCAGCATAAACGTTATGCTCTTGTGCGACCTCATGCAGCTTTTGCCAGGATTTTTATTATATAAGGATTAGTATTAATAGGAATATGCTTACAAAAAACTCTTTCTTGTTCTAGCACCCCACGCTTTTATAATCAAATATTATAACTAAAAGCACATAGTTTACACTTCAGCCCAGAAATAGAGGCAACTTGAACGATCCATAATTTATTTTTGGGTTTTTTCGTGCATTATAAAAGCGTATTTTTCTAGGGTTTTTTAAACCATTTATTTATTTTATACTTTTTAGTCACAACATTTATACCTTGACTAGCTGTTCCCTGCGGCTTCATCCGCGTAGAAGTCGTTATCGCATAAAATCATTACCCTCCTTTCGCGCAATCAGTTAAAAAGTAACCTATGTCCTTCTCTTAAACTCAAACTATCTTTATAACAAATTTCATCAAAATCGGTTTAGTGGTTTAGGCATGAAAACGTAACAGACAGACAGACAGAGTTACTTTCGCATTTATAATATTAGTAGGGATTTCTGTATTACACGGTGTCTTGTCTGATGTCGACTAATGTGAAAATATTTCATTATTACTCTAATACATATACATTTTCTGTAGGTACTTATGTCAATATTTACACTCAATATTAACTTCAATATATAACAGGTTTGTTATAACCTTAAACCCTAATCGTGGTCTAAGGTCATTACACGACTTTTCTAACAAATCCAAACACAGCTATGATACGATGTTCAATCATGAAGTTACAGTTCATATCTTACGACTCCATCATCAGATCAGTTTGACAGCACCATATTATTGTATTGTTATCAGAACTACAAACATCTGCCAATTTTCATGACGCTACGATCCTTGGAAGATGCTTAAATTAGTTACCTGAGATTCCATTGCATAGTTTTACAAGTCAATTAAAAAAAGGCTTGTTATAACCTTGAAACCTAAGCCTGGTCAAAGTTCATTACAAGACTTTTCTGACGAATCCAAAAACAGATATAATACGATATTCCATCATGAAGTTCCAGTGCATATCTTCCGGCTCCATCATCAGATCAGTTCGGCAGTACCATATTATTGTATTGTCATCAGAACTACATACAGCTGCCAATTTTCATGACGCTACGATTCTTGGAAGCTGGTTAAATTAGCTACCTTAGATTCCACTTGTTTTCTGTGCCTATCATCCGGCTCCATGATCATATCAGTTTGAGAGTACCATATTATTGTATTGTCATCAGAACTACATACATCTGCCAATTTTCATGACGCTACAATCCTTGGAAGATGGTTAAATTAGTATCCTTAGATTCCACTTTTTCCATCGAAGTTTCAGTGCCTATCTTCCGGCTCCATCATCATATCAGTTTGACAGTACCATATTATTGTATTGTCATCAGAACTACATACAACTGCCAATTTTCATGACCCTACGATCCTTGGAAGCTGGTTAAATTAGCTACCTTAGATTCCACTTGTTTTCTGTGCCTATCTTCCGGCTCCATCATCATATCAGTTTGACAGTACCATATTATTGTATTGTCATCAGAACTACATACGTCTGCCAATTTTCATGACGCTACGATCCTTGGAAGATGGTTAAATTAGTATCCTTAGATTCCATTACATTGTTAGTTACATACACGACGACCTAATAAAAGCTTATTAATATTAAAAACAAAAGAGGGACCCATGTTGCCGATATAACAACAAAAATAATAAAAAAAGCAAAAAAATTACGACGAGCCCCATTATATTTTTTTTGCTTTTTTATTCAACAAATTAGCAAAAGTCTCTCCGTGTGCGAGTTTGACTCGCACTTGGCCTGTTTTTCTTTGACAGCATTAAGGTCATTTCATAATTCTTTATTACATCTCATTCAAGAGCTGTGGAGCGAATATTCTGTTAATTATGAGAGGGTGTGATATCGACGTTGTCCTTTTTTAATTGTTTTCAAAGTTCGTAGGTCAAGTACTCAGGTGAATTGGCCTTTTGTCGTCTAGTTAGGTAGAATATGCTTTGTTGTTAAAAAACTTCGGTTCTGTGTAAAATGAAAGAATAAAAACAACAAACTGTGTAGGTACCCCATTTTATGAAAATTACGTAAGCGAATGCCGCCGCGACCCGTTCACCTCCCACATTCAACCCTAGTGAAATGACGCCTTATCATATCAATTCGTATTAATGTATTTTCCCCGTCTTTGAGGTGCAGTGGGTGCACGGGTAAAAGAAACTACTGGGTGACAATGGTGGATGAACTTCAGAAGGTTAAAGTTAGGTATATCAAAGCCATTATTTGATACATTACTGTCGAAGTCGAATGAGCAACGAATGGCTTGCTGGGATGATATAGAAAATATCCAAACCCGGATGCAAATATTTATGGATCACACAGATATTTTGTCGGACCCGGAATAGAATAAAACTCATGTAAAGTATGGCAAATGGTCTTCGTTTACCGAATAATCTTTACGCCACGTATTAAATAATGTTTTTTTGATAGATGGAAGCAGCAGAACTTCGCGACCGAATATTATACGAAGTTGGCGGCAAGCTTCCTCCCGAAAAAAAGGAACAAGCGGTTGCTAACTACGTACAACGAGCCAATATCAAGAAAAATGCCGCTCTGGCGATCAAAGTCATGTATAAAAAGATTCTGGATATCCTGAAAAAGGTAAATAATGCTATCTTCTTTTTGTATAGTTCTACTCATAAAGCAGCGAGACTTTACAAAACCTGTGACATATATCGGGAGGGGAGGTGCCATACAGAACATATATTCCCCTCTGTCAAAACATCCTCCAAATGGTATAAGAAATATATACAGGTTGTAACATTCGGAGCCGTCTGTAAATAAAAGAGATACAAAGATCTGTTCTTAAGAACCATGTCATCGATTTTAGAGAAAATAAGAACTGCATACTTAGATTTGGAGAAAATCTCTTGCTCTGCTCGGGAATCACCGGTCGTTTCGAAAAATAAAACTTATATTATTTCTATTTGAATATCGATTATGTAGGTCATAAGGAGTAAATGTTACTACGAAACATGATATCTGAAATAATCAGTATCTCTTATATTTACAGACTTGCCCATACTGACCGTTCCGAATGTTACACCCGGTATATACCTGGGTGTCGAACTGTCGAAACTTATGAGTGTATTTTTTGTGTTAGTTCCATCAAAGATAATATAATATCTATATATATAAAAATCAATGCCACTTTTCGTTGTAATTTTATAACTCAAGAACGGGCTCACCTATCTAATCCAAATGTTTAGGGTTTGTTGCAGTGGCGGCTGTACCTTAAGTGCGCTCGTGCGGTGAACCACCAGTTCAAAAGACATATAAATTACAAAATTTTACATCATCTTTATTATTCAACTAGCTGACCCTCGCAACTTCGTTTACGTCACATAATGTGCACGAAAAGAGAGGCAATTCTTCATCAGACTCGTCAAGCACCGTGTAAAACGGCCCTGTTTGCTTAATCATAAAAGAGCTTAAAGATTAAGGCTATATTTTATTAGTTTTAGTTTTATTTTACAACAGCCTTAATAATTAAGCTCTTTTATGATTAAGCCAACACGCCCGTTTAGATTTACCCTCTCATTCAAAGGAACCCTTGAATTCTAAGCTTGGCGAAAGTTGAGATGCCTCTAATTTCTGAACTACAAACCCCCCAATCTTGAAACTTGTGTTGAAAAATCCTTAAAGTACTCCCTTTCCAATACTAAAAAAACTTTTGAATTCGCATCACGCGTTGAGAAATAACAACTGAAAACCCATTTGATCTTTCATCCCCTCTCCCGCAGGAACGGCACAAAACTTCGGGATCAAAAGTATCCTAGAACCTTCCTCGGACTATAAGCTTAGAATGTACCAAGTATCATTCAATTCGGTTCAGTAGTTTCAGCGTGATACTTATTCGGGATACAGACAGACAGACAGACAGACAGACATGAAAAGTTTAAATTACATTTTCGGCTTTAGTATCGATTAGAGAACGCGCTCCAATTAAAATTTTCAAAATATCTTCCATGTACAGACTCTCGACCCTCTACAGTTTTATTATATGTATAGATTTTCGACGCGGACGAAGTCGCGGGTAACAGCTAGTAGTCTTAATAATTAAGCTCTTTTATGATTAAGCTAACACGACCGTTTAGATTTATCCTCTCACTCAAAGGAACCCTTGAATTCTAGGTTTGGTGAAAGTTGAGATGCCTCTAATTTCTGAACTGCAAACCCCTCAATCTTGAAACTTGGATCGAAAAATCCTTAAAGTACTCTCTTTCCAAGACTAAAAAAATATTTGAAATCGCATCACGCGTTGAGAAATTATAACTGAAAAACCATTTTATCTTTCAACCCCTCTCCCGCAGGAACCGCGCAAAACTTCGGGATCAAAAGTATCCTAGAACCTTCCTCGGACCATAAGCTCGGAATGTACCAAGTATCATTTAAATCGGTTCAGTAGTTTCGGCGTGATACTTATTCGGGATACAGACAGACAGACAGACAGACAGACAGACAGACATGAAAAGTTTAAATTACATTTTCGGCTTTAGTATCGATTAGAGAACGCGCTCCAATTAAAATTTTCAAAATATCTTCCATGTACAGACTCTCGACCCTCTACAGTTTTATTATATGTATAGATTACCTACCATTAGGTATGCAAGTAACACCTATTCTTACAAAAACTTAAAACAAATAACATATCTTATTGTGACGAAACAATTTAAGCTCTTTGCTACACTATTACAGCCTAAATGTCCTGTAAAAAACTTCGGCGTGCGTTTTCCCGAGCGCACGAGAACGGCCTGTACAACTTGTGCTATATCCGAGCTAAAACGCCTGGCGCGTGAGACAATTGGATTTCTCCGCGCACGCTTAGGTTGTGGAATGATCTTCCTGCCTCGGTTTTCCCAAACGCCTACAGTATGGGGTTCTTCAAAAGGGGTCTAAGAAGGTTTTTACAGGGTCGGCAGCGCGAGTGTGGCGCTTCTGGTGTTGCAAACGTTCATAGGCTGCGGTGACCACCAGTCCTCCTGGTGGGCCGTATGCTTGTCTGCCACCTTAGTGGTATAAAAAAAAAAAAAAAAAAAAAAAAAAGACAAAACATCGTTCATAGAAAATGTACCGAGCGATGAGTCTGATTTCGTGCGCCGCACCGCACGCGCTCGGGAAAACCTATGATTACCCGAGAGCACCCGATGTTTTCAAATATTTATTTATTTAATAAAGAAAAGAAAATATTGCTTGTAAAGTGTCTGGGGTGTGTTTACAAAACTTTTCAAAATAAACATACTGCATACATATGAATGCCTTTATCCCCGAAGGGGTAGGCAGAGGCATAGTATACGCCCACGTTTGTCCTTATAGTTTTATCTCAGATTAAAATAATAACATTTTATGTCCCGCGTAATAGGTAGGTGGTGAGCCTAATAAATAAAGTTGATATAAAATTGGCGGGACCACCAAGGCTCTTATTAAATTTAAAACTAGAGAGCAAGTAAAGTGCACCACCAGTTTGAGGACCCACCAGCCGCCACTGGTTTGTTGGGACTATTTAGTAGATGGTTTATGTGAAGTTCGCACAAAATCGGTCGAGCGGTTCTTTATTATATACAGAGAGGCAAATCCCTGACCCCTCTGAGCTAGCTTCCCCACCCCCGCCACAGCTGTCATATAGTTGGAGGGTATTTTGAGGGAACGTTTGCTTAACCTTTAGTGGTCACAAGTGGTCACACATACATTCAAGCTCTGTACAAACATAACGTGTATAGTGTAGGTAGGTGACAGAATTGAAAACTCATCATTTGTATAGAATTTCCGCCCTGTGGTTCCATTATGACGGCTGATTGCTTTTGAGGTGGTGTATAATATGAATATGATTTCATCATTTTCCCCCGCAACATATTATTGTAATAGGGAGGGGAGATACAGGCGCAAGCACTGCTTCTCTATAAGTCGCAAGTGCGTCCGCATATGGAGTACTGCTGTCACCTCTGGGCGGGGGCACCCGAATACCAGCTTCGTCCATTTGACTCGGTGCAAAGGCGAGCTATGAGAGTTGTCAACGATCCCATACTTGCAGGTAGTGTGGTTTGCTTCTCTATGTGTGTTCTACCGCCTGTACAACGGTTTGTGCTCTGTAGAATTGTTTGATATGATGCCTACGGCTACATTCTATCATCGCACCGCTCGCCATAGACAGGGTGTTCATCCTCACACGTTGCGTCCTGAGCGCTCGAGCACGGTGAGATCTAATAGAGGCTTTCTTCCGCGTACGCTTAGGTTGTGGAATGATCTCCCTGCTTCGGTTTTCCCGGACGCCTACAGTATGGGGTTCTTCAAAAGGGGACTTAGAAGGTTTTTAAAGAGTCGGCAGCGCGCTTGTGGCGCCTCTGGTGTTGCAAACGTCCATAGGCTGCGGTGACCACCGGTACATCTGGGGGGGCCGTATGCTTGTCTGCCACTCTAGTGGTATAAAAAAAAAAAAAAAAAACGTACTTACTGCTCGTTCGCTCTAACTTTGCTGCTCGGCTCCATACTAAAGTCGAATTTTTAATTAGACGAAGTAAATTGACAGCAACTAATGTCACTTCTTCATACAATGTTGCTTATTTTCTATGACGAAGTGACATTAGCTACTGTCAATTTACTTCGTCTAATTAACAATTCGGGTATACGTCTCTACGCCAGCGGCAAAGTTAGAGCGAACGGGTAGTAGAGCATATATGTGCTATGTCTGCTCCCGTTGTAGTGGTCGCGTCGCTTTATGAGTTCTACATATTGTGTTAATCGAAGGTTCTACGATACATAATGTTATTAACTTTTTTCTCACCTACTCACACTCTTGTAAATAAGATCGGTATGTTCAAGGGTATTCCACGTTCGATAACCCCGAAAATTCAGCCATTCCATGCATGGCGCCGTATGTAGTAAAGCTTATGTGCCATTCACTCAGATAATGTTTAAGCGGGTGTCTAATGTTGAGTAACTTTACATACATAAATAAGTAATTGCATGTAAGTCGGTTAGCTTTATTTCATAAAAGCTTTTAAGCTTGAAATCACCGTTTATGAGATACAGCCTCGTGACAGACGGACGGTGAAGTCTCATGAATAGGGTACCGTTTTTTACTCTTTTGGTACGGAACCCTAAAAATGCAATGTAGTCATAATTAGAAATGTATTGATTAGTTCCGTCGCGTCGTCACTTTATTGAAATCAAGCAGCATGTGGCAAATGGCAAGTGATCAGCACTGACTGTTCTAAATTTACATTACGTTGGGTTGGATGGCACAACATTACAGTACGGACCGCAAGGGTGATGGGTTACTGGTTGACGACTTCAGATTTAGTCGGTCGCAACCTGCGATACGGTGAGCCCTTCGTTTGATACAGATGCTGAATTTTAACGCCTATCAAAATAGAATGTGCTAGTTGCAATAGCGCAATGCACACGTTCTATAAAAAAGTCAACCAGATCCAATTTTCGTTGCTACAAAGGTCTGATGTCGGTGCGCAACTTGCCGTCTGTGTCCTCCGTCGGCTGCTTTATGTATTGTCAATATTAAGAGATGGTTGACAAGAGTAAGCCGCTCTTTAGGCACTAGTGGCACATTGTACTTCTTTTGTATATCTATACTAGATTCCGATTTCCCTATACTGTAACCTATACGGCAATGATCACTTTCACCTATACAATATCCGAAAGCATAAAGTGACTAAGGGTTTTCAAAACAGTCCACTAAAGTAGCCGTACCGCGTTTCCATGGCTTTACAGAACAATGTGGTACATGAATAATGTGACATGAAAAAGGAGGACGGTCATATTTAAAAAAAGGTTTGCTAATATGATGGGGATATGTTTATGAAGGACACAAATCTGGTGCAGAAATGTGAATTCTGTGTGATTATTGAAGAATGATAGATGTCGAGTTGATAACTTGTAAGAATTAAGATTCGAATAAAATGTTACCATTTTTCCTAACTGCCTTCTCAGAGAAAGCGTGTGATTTGTGGAAGGTTTCAGAGGCAGATGTTATACTTGAAGTACCTATCAGCACCATTGATATTGCTTGTTGCTTCTATTGTAAACTTCATTAACAGCTAGAAAAATATTGTGTGTTTAGGTTAATATGCGATATGTTTTTGTTGATGCGTTGGATTGGATTGTGTTTACTCGCATCGCAAAGTATTATTGTAGGCATATACCTAGTCCAGCCGGCAGGCATCATACAACACACGTGGTAATGCATCGATCCAGAAACTGGTTATGACATTAACAATGTAATGATTGACTGACCAACGAGCCCCTTTATGGATCAATAGTCGAGTACGGAATACAAACATGCCAAGTGGGAGTCGGATTTGAACACAGAGGGTTCCGAACCGAAATACGGCATAAAATATGCGTGTTGTATGGGAGCCGCCTTTACTATTATTATTTTTCTGTTTTTAACTTTTTAGTATTTGTTGTCAGCGGCAACAGAAATACATAATTTTGTAAAAAAAATCAGCTTTACGGTTCACGAGATACAGCCTCGAATCGGACGGACAGACAGACAATCAGACAGAAAGACAGACAGACGGGCAACAAAGTCTCAGTAAAATGGTCTCGTTTTGACCCATTGGGTACGCAACTCTAAAAATAAGTTACATTGAGTGCAACTGAGTTTATTGGTATATAATTATATGCCATTCTAGGAAGACTAAATCAATACGCTTCGAATATTGTATATCTATATTTACATTAGCTTTGAAGCTTTGTTTGTATTGCCATTTATTTATTTATTTATTTTACACTTTATTGTACGCCAAGTAAATAAAATTATGGTACAAGTCAGCTGCAGAGAAAAGGATACAGGGCAGCTCTGTAAGCATTGACTTTTTTCAAAAACTCTTTCATATATTTTTATGAAATTTGCTATGGTTATTAAATTTGTGTAATTCTATAACTATACAAAATCTCATAAAAATATATTTTAGATTTCCGAGAAAATTCAATCCTTTAAGGGCGGCCCTGTTTACTTTTCTCTGCAGCTGACGGTACATAAATACAGTGCAAGAAGATGTACAATGGGCAGCCTTATCGCTAAAAAGCAATTTCTACCAGGCAACCTTGTAACGAGTTTACTGAGAATGTCTACTACAACAAAGGGCATGACACACAGATCGAGTTCTGTGGCGAAAATTAAAAGCCTGCGTCCAGTAGTGAACTGCGATAGAATGCATTAATTGACTGATGAGTTATTCGTTGAGTGAAGTTTTTTTTTTGTGCAGAGTGATATATAGTCACAACTTTATCTACGAAGGGTTATGCAGAGGCTTACTTCTACGATCACCTTTCACCATTTTGTTTTTGTCTCAAGTAATAAGTGTTGAACTACATTTATGTTGCATAAAATGAGTAAATATATAATATTATATATTTACTCATTTTATGCAACACTATGAAGGTGATACCCCGGTGCGGCCGAGGGTGTAGCCAAAAAGGAAAGTATCACCTCATTAGTGACATGGAGTGCGGTAACCACAATCCTCAGAGATGTGTTCCAACCATGGAGCATAACAGTAAGGACCCCAGGCGCCACTGATGGTTCCTGGTGTTCCTCCCTCTTGCGGATGTAGACCATGTCGGGGTTTAGTGGTAAAATCGGGAAAGCCGGGAGTCCCACACACAAAAGAATTTCAACTTGACTTAACGTCTTCCATGTTACCTGCAACCAGGACCATCGGCTTAACCTGCCTTCGAAGGGCATTCTAATGAACTCTTAGGGTCGGCAGCGCGATTGTAGCGCCTCTGGTGTTTCAAGCGTCCATAGGCAGCGGTGACCACCAGTTCATCTGGTGGGCCATATGCTTATCTGCCACCTCAGTGGTATAAAAAAAAGAACTAAGAAAACACGAGAAAGTTCTTAAAATGAAATGTCAGAAGGTAGTTCCCTATCGCAGTGATCTAAAACCGGTTCACTGGGGCTACGATAGCTTCTAAAATGTTATTTTAAATACTAGTGAATACTAATGTGTTTATGATGGAAATGTTGTAATACAAAGAAATTGAATAAACTTACTAATCATCATGAAGGCATATGACCAAATCACAATTATTTAATAAGTTCCTACTTCTGAATTGTTCGCATTAACATAACCGCGCTAAGTGTACTACCTCACTCTGAGAACCCAGGGTCTACATAGATCCACTTCGATCGTAATTTTCGAAACTGAAAGTAGGTAAAAACCATCTTTAGATCGACCTAAAGAAGTTTACCAAGTATCTTCCTGATCGGGTGAAGTGTTTGGCAAGGTCGCAGGACATAAAAATGTGCTGATATAATACATAAACTTACTTAGGCTGGATTCGATCAAAATCGGAGTAAGGCTTTACTAAAGAATAGATCGTACTTATACTAAAAGTAAAGTGAAAGTGAAGTCACTACCAACAACTAACAAGCACAATGTAACTATGGTAACCCATGTCCCATGTTACTGAAGTACTCTATCCTGTTTGGTTACCATAGTTACATTATGCTTATTAGTTGTTGGTAAAATGGAGAGTCACTTTACTGTTAGAAGAGGTACAAGTTATTCTGCAGTATAGTCTTTCTCCGATTTTGGTCGAATCCGGCCTTAATGATATAATTGCCACTCGAATTTAAGGAGCGAAACAAAACAAAATTATCATCGGCCCCAATAAGCTTGAAAACAATAAAGCTAAGTAAGCAACAACAAGCACAACGTGCCACCTTCAACATGGCTATTAGCGTATCAACTTCACTCATCAAAGTGAATTCGTGTCGGAAATATTAGAGTTCTTTTATAAAAATCACAGATCGATGCCAAGGTAACACCTATTAGTTCAAGACTGACCTAAAAAGTTCCATTAAGGGTGCGTTACACAATACGTTACCGAGGCATAATGCAAAAACATCGTTTAAAGGTGTTGTGCCTTTTTTACCATTCATACTTGGGGTGACGCAAGGTCGAAAAACAAGAACAGAGATTGATGGAAGCGTTGTGTACCTACTGAACTCATAAGCAGTCATATTTTAGGGTTTTTATGCAATTAAACTTCGAGTATAAAGGTAGATTTTAGACGATGAATAACTTGGGTACTAGTCAGCCATAGGTCTACGTCTGAAAAAGTACGGACGGAAACTCGACTTATTATGCAAGAGCCATGAAAATGGCTTCCGATGTTCGAGTCCGAGTGTCGTAGTGACTTAGGTCTACTTGGGGAAAAAGTTGACCTGCAACCATATGCCGTGGTGCCGCTGGCAGCCCATAGCATAGTGCAGAGGTCCAACTGGGACTAACCACCTCATGAAGCTGCCCCATGCCGATGTTGCCCGGCATGGGGTCTCCGAGACTAATAGGGGGGGGGGGGGGGGGATACGGGTCCCTTCCTTCTAGTGGTTCCTGGTGGGTCCCTGTAGATCCAGTCTAACCACAGACATAAATAAAGCTAGCCCTTGTCACTCACAGCTGTAGATCGTGGCTACATGAGTCAGATCTACATGCTGTCACGCATGGTAGGTACTGACCATAAAATGTCAGTATGTGTACAACAGATCAAAGTATGTGTACAACGTGACAGCAGTTAACAGTGGAACATCTAGGTGGACTTAGGCCTTGGTTCCCCGAAATCAGCGCAAGAAGTTGCGTGGCGGAACCAGTGAGACTTTTGTTTCCAGTAGTTCTGTGGCAGTATATATCAATGTTTAAAGCAAATGAAGTTAAAAAAAACACAAGTGAAAGTCGATAAAACAGTCTATTGACAGCTTCAGTAGGTCAAAAATTGCATCCGGCAATTTTTTTTGTAATCTTTGTGTCAATAATGTTTCAAAGTTTTGAAGTCAACACAACGTCTGATAAACTGAGTTTAAGTGTTTTTAAGTTTTCATTTCTGTTGGGACTTCCGGTTTTTTTTAGTATTGAAGGGTTGGGCTTTTGTCGCTTCCACAATCTTAATATTTAACTTTCTTATCTTAATTTCATGTTTTTGTAGTAGAATTCGCTAAATTTATCTACCTAAGTAATTAACTGTCAAGATTTTAAGATGTTAAACCATTACTAGTACCTAATGGTTCTTCCATTAAACAAAAAATAAATCAGGATATCTATAAAAGGAAATTCTTTTACTTAATTAAGATGTTCGTATTTCATCACTTGATCTGACCGGGAAAATTTCCAAGAATAGCTCTAGGTTCCATTATCTCGTGCCTACCTACTACGATTGCGACGCAATTGTAACTTATCAGTCCTGTTACTGCGTGGACGGAAAGGGCTTGGCTAGGTCGTTGGCTAGATTCTATTCATGGGAAAATAGTAGTTTTCGATACAAGTGTGGGATTTCTGTTATTACAACGAGTTACGACAGGTGTTGACCCGAGCCGAAGGCGAGGGTAAACAGTCGGAACGAGTTTAAATAACAGTCCCACACGTTGTATTGAACAACTATTTTTAATACAGTTGCGAAAAAATGAAGCAATTTTATAAAATAATAAAAACACAATAAACCTGAATATCCAAAATGGCGCCAACCGTAATAGTACATTATGATACAAGTTCGGTAAGTTGATAATTACAGCCGAGGCGTTATTGCTAGCCCGAGCCGCAGGCGAGGGCTACAAGAAAGCAGAGGCTGTAATTTTATCAAAGCGAACATGTGTCATACGACGTTTTATAACATATTTGCGAGGAAACAAGGAAATAAATAAAACGGGGACATTCATAAACTAACAAAAAAACGTAGCAAAAAATAGCCAGAATAAAGCGCGCGGAATTTTACTTGTTCACAACGCTTTCTTTTTTTCTTATTTAATATGAGGCAAAGGCACAAAAACAGCCAGTATTAATAATAAAGTAAATTAATATTATTTGTTTTGGTTTCACATTTAATTGTCAAAATTTAACACAATTTATTGTCAAAATTAATTAAATTAAACAATTCAATGTTTAGTTTATTATATTTTATCTCCCAAAGTCAATTTTATTTATAAAATGTTGACCACTTTTCTGGCATAAAAACTCTTTGCTAAGATTTTTAAAAAGTACCGTTCGTTTTAGACGCAATCGTCCGTTTTACTTTACATTACCGGACTAGGCCGTAATGAGATACATTACGTTAGTGAAATTGGTCAATTAAGAGACCCTTTACAAGCAAATGTGTTATAAAAGAATATATACCTTCCTAAGCAGAGACTATGGCAGTGCACTTCATACAGCCAACTTTTTTTTATTTTTATAAATTTAATTTGACCGATACTTATACTAATTTAGGCTTAAATTTTAATTAAAATTACTTTTAATCTGATATTGAATCAAGTTACTATCTTTCTTTATAAATATTTGCATGAATCACAGACATTATTTTGACAATTGGGAAAGAAAACGCACGAGTGCGGGAACGGTAAAGAAAAAGCACGAGTGTGTAATAGCCCACATCCCGAACGCTATACGTCCCTGTAATACGCCACTTTTTGAGCAACTGTATTAAAAAAATGTTTACATACTTACGTTCAGATTTTTTCAGTTGATATGTCGGTTAACGGCAGGGAAATTTACCGTTCTTATAGTATTTACAAATAATAACGCCTTTATCTCCGAAGGGGTAGTTAGAGATATACTATAACCCCACACTTGTTTTGTCCCACTTAATAAATAGGTGGTGAGCCGATTTCCGTGTTATGTCGAAATAGGCACAGCTTGTTGTGCCCTGCTGTTGAATTCTTTATTTTTTTGGTTAAAGAAGGCTTACAGACTAATACAGAAATAAAACAGCCTTAAAAAGGCCTTCACCATAGACTTAACTACTGCCATGCTACTGTAAACTGGTACCAACGGCTTAACATATTATTATTATGCTTGTTAATGGAAATCCAAAATACCACCAAGTGGCCACACATCGGAGAACCTCTCATAGGACAATTTTGCACATTTTTACACAAAGCTATCTGATCCCAAAGTAGGCTAGGAATAACCTGCTTGTGTTAATGGGTATCAGTCCACGGATATTAATAAAATTCATACAAATTATACATAGAAAACAGTCAACTCCGAAACAAACATTTGTGGGTCACACAAATATTTGAACCGACCCGGGACCTCAGTGTTCCAGGCGGTTACACTACCGAATGCGCCACCGAGGCAGTCAACATTGGGTAAGGTTCTTAACATTAACATGTCAAAACTCAACATAGGGTAAGATCCATAAATAAAAGGCAATGAGCGTATATCATAAGATTATTTTTGAACAGCAATAAGTATGCTAACTGATAATAAATTTTTAATATGGAAAAAGAATTGGTTTCGGGCAGAATTCGAACGACGGCGACGCCTGAACCACTGAGCCACCGAAACCTACTCGGAACCAACCAAACGTATAGGCATCTGCGCGGTTTGCAAGAAGACGCAGGTTCGAATCCTGCTCGAAACAAATACTTTTTCCATATTTAAAATTTATGATCATTATTAGTAGTCGATACGGTACCTATTGGTTCTCACAATTTAAAAGGTGGAATATTGACATTATTAGTAAGCTAAGGTGTTCGCAGGTAGCGTCTTCCACGCCCGCGTGAATGGCGTTTTTAGATCTCGTTCACACCCCACGCAAAAATATATATAAGTACAATAAATTTCTCTTCTTTCTGCGAAAAAATGAAAATAGAAGATATTTAATGCTTACAAAAATAAACCTTTTATAAAGGAGTTTGTTTCTTTGAACGCTATCTTTTGGTCTTCAGTTATTTTTTTGCGTAGGTGCTGTTTGTTTTCTTATGTAGGTACTTATTTCGTTTTCTCACATTTTATTCTTCTTTTACAGGATTCCTCCTACTTTACAGTGGTTTTGGAAGCCCTTAAACTAGACTGTAGGGCGCAAGGCAGATGTCTAATGGGTGCTACGGAAATGGGTCAACTCGCGATGGAGTATTTGGATGACAGAAAATTTGAGTTCAGCAAGTTAGAAAAGGAAATCAAAGCGAATATGAAAGAGAGAGAGAGAACATTGAAACTGGCTCGTCGTGAAGTGGCCTTCTTGACAGATTCTTTTCCGAATCTTATCAGGAAAGAAGTAAGTATCCAAATCCAAACATCTTTCTAGTTTATCGATCGCAATAGGTATAGCTATGTACCTACATGAATTTCTTATTATTTATTTTATTTCACGGGCAGTATTAGCGAAAAGTAAATCATTAAGTACTAGAGACAGAAGTAGGAATGTTAATCATTGGTTAACATTCGTAATCGCATTTGAATATGGACCTGGCTTTGAGAATTGGGTCAAATTGAAAATGTTAATACCCCAAACACAAGTTTAAAGATACTCGTGAACTGATCGCGATTTAGACGTGCATTCTCGCTTCATATTTCTAACATTTTTAGGAAGCTACGAATCTGGACGATTTGTACGAAAATGAGGATGCCGGCAGCAAGCGATCCGTGCACTGGGAGCTCGAGGAGGTGATGTCAATTTGCAAGCGCTTGCAGAAGGCGACCCTCGTGTCGACGTTTGACCAAATACTTGATCGGTAAGACGAGTAAAACCCTTATACTACCCGTTCGCTCTAACTTTGCCGCTGGCGTAGAGGTGTATACCCGAATTTTTAATTACACGAAGTAAATTGACAATAGCTAATGTCACTCCGTCATAGAAAATAAGCATCATTATATAAAGAAGTGACATTAGTTGCTGTCAATTTACTTCGTCTACTTAAAAATTCGACTTTAGTATGGACCCGAGCGGCAAAGTCAGAGCGAACGAGCAGTATATTACTAGATACCTGATGCACGCATCAACGCCCGCTCGAAATTTGGTTCTCGACCCATGGAAACTTATTCTCGGGATAAATAGTAGCCTATGTATTATTCCAGACTCCAGACTTTAAGCCAGATCCGTTCAGACGTTAAAGCGTGAAAGAGATACAAACATCCAGACATCTTCATAATATATTCACACCCACAAACTTAGTCGTTTATTAACCGACTTCAAAAAAGGAGGGGGTCACTCAATTCGACCGAATATTTTTATTGTTTGTTCACGCAGAACTTTGTCGTTTATCGATTCGACCGATTCGTAATTTTTTTTTTTCGTTGGAAAATAAATACTCCCATGGTGATCCCATTACAAGAAAGTCAGGATCTGATGATGAAACGAAGGGAAGTTTTGAAAATTGTAGCGGCATCTAAGGCGTTTGTAATTTTTTTTAATAAGTGCTTTAAAGTAGTACAATTTAATGAAGGTCTGGAGTCGACCTGATGATGGAGACGAAAGACAGTAGAGAGTTTGGGCCTGATTAATTTGTATTGTCGAGAACTTTACGCCAAGATAGATTTTCAGTCTATAGTCTTTTTCTGGACAGCTCAGCAATCATGTAAACATGTCATGTTTTGACAGAAGTTGTCTATGATCATAGTGTTGTAACTAAACTGATTCTAATTATGTAAGTAATCATTGAGTTATATCTAGTTCACCGTACATTCATTTACTTCGGTTAATCAATCGCCAAATTCATCAAATCATGTTATTCGGTATATCTATATACATTATGTGCAATAACTTTTTATATTAATTTAATATGTATCATAAATATGTATTTACAAAAAATAAGTTACAAATAATATCCGTTATACTTTTGATTGTTGGCACTTGATGGAACTTGTTTTAATACATTACGAAAATTCACTTTACTATTCCACTTTTATTTTAATTTTAAAAACACCTGACATATTTCGCTATAATAGCATTATCAAAGGTCGTATTAATATTCGTGGTCGGACACCCATAACACAAGCAGGTCATTCCTAGCTTACTTTGGGATCAGATAGCGTTGTGTAAAAAATGACTGAATATTTTAACCATCCACCGTCAACCGTACCCAGTCTACCCTAAAGAATCATTATTTCTTTTCTTTTTATTCATATTTAAATGTTTATGGCGTTCGAAACAATAGATTATCTTCTTGGCAGTTCACTGATGGACGTTAGCCTCGTTTAAACTTACTCCTCCACACGGTACTAAGCCTAACCGGATCCTTCTGACGATTTCTGGGTCGCACAAATACTTAGTTAGTCCCAATTTAATACAAGTACTTCTGCGAAGAGTAGACCTCGCGAGCGCCCAGGAAAAAAAACCTGTGAGGAATTATATCCCTTACGATCCCATCATATACAACGGGGCCCTTTTTCTTCCTTATTTTCCGCCCTATTAAAAAAACTTTCGACAAAAGTTGTATTTTTATGTTTTCGTAGATCAATGATTTTAAATCAAAGAACATGTGTGCCTAGTTTGGAGAAAATTGGTTAACAAATGCGTCTTCTAGACCGAAACTGACATGCACACACACATACGGACGAAAGCAAAATCGTCTATGCTGTAGAATCGAAGACCCAAACTCCAAGTGCCTTTTCACACGTACCGGTTGCCGGGTAGCCGGTGCCGGGTAACCGGCGGCGAATGCAAGCGGTTGCCGGGCAAATCACGCCGTTACGTGTGAAAGCTATAGTACACGGCCATACACCCGGGTACCCGGCACCCGGCAACCGGTACGTGTGAAAGGGGCAAAGACTCGCACTCGCTGGGTCAATAAGTTATATTATTAAAGTAAGTACATTTTTTCGAACTGACAGATTGATAAAACAATGACCTCCTTTTAAAATCAATTGGCCAGTACAACAATTTTACAACACTATGGCAAAGACAAACAATTCTGAGAAAAAATAATTTAATGACAAGCAAAAATGACAGTCTTAAATTTTTACCATCCGAGTATTTTTCATGAAATTATTCTATAATCTAAAGGTTTATTAGTCGACACTAATAAACCTTTAGATTATAGTCGTTTCAAGGAACTCTAGTTAGATTTATGCGGACATTTCGACAAATGTCCGCATAAATCTAACTAGAGTTCCTTGAAACGACTATGATCAGGATTGAAATTAAATGTAAGTAATTATGGAGCAGTCAAGATCCAATTGCTTTGTTTACTATATTATTTACATCGGTTGAATTCCACTATACCTGTCCCTAAAAAAAATGAAAAAAATATTTTTAACAAAAAAAACCGACTTCAGACCAAACTAAACAAGAAAGCCGTGAGATCGTTTTCACCAGACTGCCCCTCTCTAACATGTTTATTGTGAAAGTGAAAGTTTAATTCGATTGACGTTGTCATTTTTGTTTTATTTCAAACTTTGAACAGATGATCCACGTGACCTAGTGACGTAGTTTAATGCGACAGAGTCACAGCTACAGAAAAAGTCTCGCCATAAGCCCCTCTGCACTCTATTTTATAGAGTGGGGCTAAAACTGTTTGGTTTGAAGTCTATTTTATCAGATATCATTAAATATAACACTAAAGTCGGTACCAGTGCCAACATGACTAAATGGGAGATTAATAATGCCTACTTAAGCCTTCGTAGTTATACTTGGCACCGATTTCATTATTATATTTAATGATTTATATGTGATAAATCAGAATATACTAACTTTGTGCTAAGCAAATTTATAATATTTGTAAGATTCGTTTTGTGAGAAAGTATTCTTCACGGCTCGGCACGGCGAACCCTAAACCACCTATAGAACCCTTTTATTGCCCGTAGTGTCCCGTATGTATGATGAGCTTTTGAGAATGCCTTGAGGTAAAACAAGTCAGGTACCTATTATAATAATAAATATTGTGGAACAGTACAAGTGGAGTTTTTCAATATGTGCATCAAAATTCATCAAATTAACGGTATGAATAATCTAAACTACATAACATTTAATGTACTGTTTCTCTCCTTGAGTAGTAGCATAATAACTTTATTGGACTCGATATAATGGTCGAATTTGATGGTCTACAACAAGTATCCCACTTTAGTTCGTCTTTTTACGCAGTTCTCTTTCCAAATAGAGCACTTTAAACTACGGAATATGCTGATAGATTTTATGTTTCAATAAAATGACAGTAATTCTCTTTGTTACTAGTTTCGCAGAGATTTTTATGACTGGAAAATTGTATGAGATATCTAGGTCACACCTCAAAGAATTTGATAACTAATAAACTGTATCTTCATTTAATCAATCGATCAAATCAACCTATAACAGTTCACTGCTGGACGTAGGCCTCTCCCAGTTCACGCCACAGTACACGGTCCTGTGCCTTTCGCATCCAGTCCCAGCCTGCGACCGTTACCAGGTCGTCGGTGCATCTGGCGGGTGGACATTAAATGATCTACATTAAATTACACGAATGGGAGTTATCTGTCTAATATTCAGTTTTCGATGTCATCTTTTCGTATCGAGAGGCAAGACCATCCATTTGTTTGTGAATTGCGGATCTAAAAATATTTTTGAAGCCTCAACCTCACCCCTGACCAATGTGCCTCTGGCGCAAGCGCAATCACTTGGTTGGGGTTTTTTAACGTGAGAAATCTGTCATGAATGCTGTGCCGGATTCTTACTGACTAAAAAACCTCATATCGTCTTCAAATTGACTTAACAAATTCCATACTATCGGCGGGCGGGACCAACGACTTAACATGCCTTTCAAATCACGGAAGCGCTAGTAATTAATGAACACACCGCTAACTGGGAAAAAGGCAAAGCAATTTCTTTATAACATCAACTTAGAAAAGATCTACGACTACGAAAACTGAAGCCATATTACACTATGATTGGAATTGGCAAACCCTTCCATGCCAAAGAAATATCTCGGGAGGGTTAGCTACTACGTACCTATAGGGATCGCCGACAGGTTCTGTTACTTATAAATAAATAGGTCTCGAGGAAAATAACGGGTCGGTCGAATGGAACACCGGATTTTAGTAATCTGCTTATTTTGACTTACATTTCGATGTTATTCTATAGTTTATATTTGAGTTTCCGTACCTAAAGGGTAAAAACGAGACCCTATTCATGAAACTTCGCCATCCGTTTATCTGTCTGTCTGTGTGTCTGTCTGTCTGCTAGAGAGCTTTCACAGATTATCTGTTTCTGTTGCCGCCTTACTAAAATCAGAAAAAAAGGTGGATTAAGGCTGGCTCCCAAACAATAAACGTGATTTTTTGCCGTTATTGATACAGACCCTCTGTGCGCGAGTCCGACTCGCACTTGGCCGGTTTTTTTCTACTACGAAAACTAATTATGATCGAGTGCTCAGTTTGCGTGCCAGCCACCTTAGTGGTATAACAAACCGTAGATCTGCTTTCATTACTTGCTATAAAGCTTTTTTCGTCATTGTGAGAACGGACTGACGTGACCTCTCGTTCCCTTAACCAGTCATGTCCTCGCCCAAAATCGTCATGAATGCCATGCCGGACTTGTACCAAATAAAACCACACGGTTACCTTCCACCTGATTACGGTTGGGAGACACGGATTGGCCATCGAAAAGATAACCCCTGGACTTCCAACTTTTACGGAAGTTAGCTTTTTTTACAAAGTAACACACAAGCGTACACCCGGAAATACCTTCAGGCTATTAAAGTTAATGTATTTTTCTCTCTGAAGGTTAAAAGAACAACGTTACCAGACGGAGCGACTTTCGTTGGCGTTGAACATCAACAGTAAAAAAAGAGACGCCCTGTTGGATGATCGGAAACACGCCATTCTGATGCTGGACAGCCTGAAAAACGTGGGTCAAGAAGCAACTGCGGCGTGAGTCAATATTTATTCTATAGTAGCTAGTTTTAACATTGAATATGAGTTTTTAATATTGACAATACACAAATAAACAAAGTAGCATTTTATTAATATTATACAGCGTCAAATAATATGACATTTGGGTAAATTTCCCAGACATTATTTTTGTCTTTGCTGAAACTCGTACCTATTTGAATCAATAGGTACCTAGTTATTGGGATGAGGCAAAACTATTATTTGCATAGTACTTTATTTAAATGTAGAAATAAATACATTAACTCTAAATTTTATTTTATGATGTCGGTGCTTCAATCATTAGCAAAGACTTTACAGGATGCATCTAGTTGTATGCAATATTAATTGGATTGGAGAGGAGACATGGTGCTCTCTCCTACCGGTTGTGACAGATACTTAGCGGGCACGGAAGCTTCGGTAAGTTTCTGTGGCGAATACACGGGGAAACCACGGCCGAGTACCGTGCTGGGAGCGCAGCGAGGACACTGCGCTCCATACATTGGTGGAGCAGCATTATTTTTGCTGAGAGGTACCAACGGACTTGTCCCACGAAATGTTTTAAAATCGGTGTCCAAAAGTAATTTTGACATAACTTTACAAAGAAGAATCTGACAGTATCCCCTCCCCAATTGGTTTACACGTTAGAAGCATGTTAATGCGTAGGCAGAACAAATAGGTGTGAAATAGCTGCCTTTTCCTGTCAATAACATGAAAACGTCAATTTTTATGCTCATTGACAACTTTTTTATAATATCGGTGGTCGTAATTTTCTAATGTAATGAGTAGTTTTTTTATGATTGCTTGGTTTTTACACACGTAGAAATTGAATGAACTTCATTGACTGTTATTAATTTTATCCTAGGTTTTATGGACATTTTGTAATTATTGAAAAAGTGTGACTTTTGTAACATCAGTGTTCTAATATCGGTGTCATCGGTGGCCTTTTTAAATGCTGAGTTTACAATTTTTGTAACAAAGGTGGCAAAGTATAAGAACGCCGATATTATGAAAAAATCACCGCATATTGAAATTCACCCATTTACCGCCCGTTATCATGTTTGTATCATGTTGCGACTGAAAACCGTAATTAATATTACGGCAAACACAGTACAAAGTGTTCCTTATAGGTAAATTCATACCTACGAGTACATTGCTTTATGTACCTACCTCAAAATTAAACGTAAAAGGTTAAATCCTTTGTGATAATAATAACCTCAAGAGCAAACCTTAAGGCTTCTAATTAAAATGTTCTACGCATAAGTAATTAATTAATATCCCTGATCATGACAGAGATTGCTGTCCCTTGGGCTAAGATACCCAGTTCGACGCTAAATAATGTTCTACAATAATTTTTGTTTGGACCATACTATGTGGGTATGTTGTATGGAATGCGTATTAAATATAGGACCCGAATTCCTTAGAACTCATCATTAGGTATTTGGGTATTTCGATATTTTTGGTTCAGATTCTTTCCCATCTTCCTTTCAAAAATCTAAGCAATACAATACTAAAGCATGCACCAATCTCTGCTTGTTTTATTTTATAATTAACTAGCAGTGCCCCGCGGCTGCGACCGCGTAGAAGTCGTTATCGGGTAAAATCATAACCCTCCTTTTGCTCAGTCGGTTAAAAAGTAGCCTTTGTCCTACCCAAGGCCTCGAGCTATCTCTATACTAAATTTCATCTAAATCGCTCCAGCTGTTTAGGCGTGAAAGCGTAACAGATAGACAGACAGACAGATAGTCAGACAGACAGATTAGTAGGGATCGTCAGCCGCACTTTGATTTTCCTAGAAAATTTCCTCGCTTATTCGGAAACTACCGCTCATTAAGTACTGATTTTTTACTCCCCTGATGCAGGTTCATTTTGATTTTTGTCATTATTTCTGCTAATGCAAGACATGGTTTGTACCTCTAGAAGAAAATAAAAGAAAATGGCGGTACGAACTTCGCCAGGTCAGTTAGTAACTTCTGATAGTGAAGAGACAGGAAGTAACACTCTGAAGTCATGTTGTCCTTACCAATCTTGAATACCTACAGCTGAATATCAATAGAGGCTGGTATCATAAACACCGACTGACTGGAAACTCAAAACATACCGGTAATAAATCTGCAGATGATGATTAAAATTTCTACATTTACTTTAAATGAAATAGGTACTATACACAGATTGATTGCTTTCATTTTATTTTATGTCATATGGAATGAATATTATTATGAGACATGTTTTTGATATAAGTTCTTCCTTACTTACCTACCCTTGTTGTTCAAATACCAATATCAGCATACGATTCGAGCGGAAATTTCATTTTATTTGTTGATAATACTAAGCTCATTATATCCGGATAATATCTTCTTCTTCATAATATTTATTCAAGCGGCATATTACTGTAATAAATATTCGTACGTACATAGGTATCAATATTTAATTTTCAAGCAAGCCTTTCTGTTTTTCTGAATTTCACAAAGCAAGAAGCTTAGAATAGGTTTCAATCAAACGAATTTCGAAAGAAATTTGTTCTATTTAGAAATATATAAGTATGTTTATCAGTCGTCTAGACCCCATAACACAAGCTTATATTGGCTTAATGATGTTGTGTGAAGCACTCGTGGCCCCGTGAACTCAGTGTTCTGTAAACGATCACTGCAGTAAGCAACTTTCACTATGGCCGGTTCTTGGATGGGTGATCATCCATGTGACCACTTTGTGACATTTATTTGAGCGTTTCCGTGCTTCCGAAGGCACGTTAAGCAATTGTTCCCAGTTGCCAAAAAATGGTAGTTATTAAGCCAAGTTGAAGGCATTTTTAGGCGACTTCAAAAATTTCAACAGCAGGCAGTCACAACCTGCGCCTGTCCATCTCAACACGGCAGTATGGCTCACCACCTATTACGTGGGACAAATACTAAAAAGGTGAAGTGTGGGCATATATTATGCCTCTGCCTACCCTTTCGGGGATAAAGGCGTGATCATAGTGAGATATCTATGTATTTATGTTGCATGAGAATGTCCACAAATATATATCCACTGGGAAATTTGTGAAGACTTCGCAAATGCAGCGCTCGTAACCCCGATATCATACGCTATGATTTCTTGTCTTGTGATGGGTGACTGCTTGGTGACTACGAGCTTTTCAGTGCTTCCGATAGCAGTTGTTCAGCCAAGTTGATTGGTGGGTGTTATGGACTCTCATGGGCCTCTCGAAGTTATTATAGTAGACTGCATAAAGTCAGTAATTCTTTACTGGGTAACTGTATACGCTTTTACAACAAGCCTTTTTTTTAACGTGAGGGAAAGTCGGCGTAGACACGTCGGCGGCGCCCAAGCCGCCGACTGCGGAACTCGGGTAGGACAGTTCTCTTCCGTTCCCGCCCCGCCGCCTCTTTCACGAGCATGACCTGCTCGCAGAAAGAGGCAGCGCAGTCCCACTTACTCCCGCTGGAGATCATGGCTCGCAGAGTCGAGGACTTGGCGCTGTTGCGCCCACGCCGTGCACTCCACCAGCGTGTGGAGCGCTGTGTCATCGCTGCGGTCTTCGCAGTCCTGACACTCGGCCGTGGTTTCCCAGTGTTTTCGCTACAGATACCTACCGAAGCTACCGTGCCCGGTAAGTTTCTGTGACAACCGGTAGGATAGAGCACCGTGTCTCCTCTCCAGCTACTCGTCCATGACCGGTCTGACGGCCGCGATTGTGGCGAATCCCCCCTTTGGTTGCCGAAGTCGCACCTTCCATGTCTCCACGGTTTCCTGGTGGTGCAGGTACCGCTGGGTCTCGATTTCCCGAGACGCAGGTCTTTGTCCCCTCTCCAGCGCATCCTTGCGCCATCTAAATAGTGACATGCCACCTCACCTGAAATCGTGCGGTACCCCCTTATCACTCTGACAGCCGTCGCCCTCTGTGGACTCAGCAATCTAGCCACATAGATGGGCGGAGACCGTATAGGGCCATGCTTGACACTCTCTCGCTCGAGACCATGGTGCAAGCCATGATCTCCAGCGGAAGTAAGTGGGACTGCACCGCCTCTTTCTGCGAGCAGGTCATGCTCGTGAAAAAAAGGGGGGGGGGGGCGTCAGTGAGAGAGAACTCTCCCCCTAAGAAGCGGGATAGCACCCGAACCACTCCCTAGGCGAGGCCGCAGGGGCAGCAGTAGGTCTTTTGGGAGTCCTGGGAAATCCTTCCGAGGGCTTACCCGGGTCTCCCAACCGTAGGCTATTGGGCGTTACGTGAGGTTTTTTAGTCGGTAGGAGTCCGTCGCATAACATCCATGAAGGATTTTCCCACTCAGGTCTCTTTTTACGAGCTCGACCTGCTCGCAGAAAGAGGCGGCACAGTCCCACTTACTCCCGCTGGAGATTATCGCTCGCACCATGGTCTCGAGCGAGAAAGTGTCCAGGTCCAGACCCACCACGAGGACCTGGCGCTGTTGCGCCCACGCCGTGCCACTTATTTATACGCTGCGGTCCTCGCAGTGTATAAATAAGTGGCTGTGTGTGTATATACCCAGTCATAGAGTACATAAATCGTAGCATGGTAGACCTAATACGGCAGCAAGAATTCGCGCCTAAGTATCTCTTCATATCAAAACTATTAAATCATCCTAACAGTCAATGCTGAACGTAGGCTTCTCTTAGTTTATGCCACAACACACTGTCCTGCGCCTTCCGTACCCAGTCCTGCGACCTTATCTATATCGTCGGTCCATCTGGCGGGTGCAAGTCCTTCTATAAGACTTCTATTTGAGTAGGTATGTAGATACCAAATTTCATATCATATTATTTTAGGTACATAGCATATTTCATAACATTTATTGCCGTCACAGTGTTTTTCTGTCGCGTCTCCATAGTTTAAGTCCATATCCAATAATAATTTGCATCAGGAATTATTTTTTATTAAAACGTTGTAACACTAATTAGGGAAAATAAAGGAATACCTGATATAAAATAAGCGTTAATAATAAGCGGTAGGGTAGGCACTAGCAATTAAAATAAATTGAATCACTGCTCTCATTAAAAACGATTGTAAAGAGTTTCTCTTATTAATAACTTTTCATCACCAACACAACAGGATACCTACTTTATTTGTTTTAAAGTGTAGAAATTCTCCTGGATGCTATTCCGAACTTATACCGACGAACTCACTAGAGCAGGATCTTAAGCTCAACATGGATATCTTCTGTCTCTTTGCAGCTATCTAACTCTGGAGGAATACCCCTTGGAATAGAACACTCAAAGAAACTAATTTATGCCTTCCACAAAAAGGTCTCCTAGGAACTAGGAAGTCTTGGCTTTAAGCAGGAATAACTTACGCATCCTGGTTGGGGCGCTTACTGGGCACTGTGGGTTAAACAAACACATGCATAATCTGGGGATTAGTGACACACGACAGTGTAGGCTATGTCTGGAGGCCGATGAAACACCTGTGCACATTGATGCCGATGAAACAACCCAGCTTGGATGCGTAATCGCAGCCATCTACTTAGAGGACACATATTGGATCCAAGTGAGATCAAACGAATCGGGGCTATAAAAGTACTGCACTTCTTGGAATATGCAGGACTCAGCCAAGAACTTTAAGCAGTGGCGATCACAATAGATCAGTAATGGTCGCAGTGAAACTAGCTCATATGCTAGAAAATTAGCTCTCTAGAATAATAATAGTAATACATTCAAATCCCTTTTTTTTTCTTGATGGATTTATATCCCCCCGGTTATAAAAATTATCGTGATAATTTAACTAAACATAGTAATAAAATAATCTTATCAACTACCTACTCAAAAAACCCGCTCCTGATCGCTCCCGGCGCAAAGGTGCCCATTACACTTGCTGCATTTCCACGCTGGACTGCAATGGCCAGCCTTTGCACCAGGAACGATCCGGAACCAGGAACATAGTAATATGAAAGGATAACACCACGAGCAGCCAGCACTGCTGCGCAGCATCACAATGGCAGCACTCTAGCGGCAGCACTGCTGCGTGCTGCCGCGTTTGGAAACATACCTTTAGCGCCAAATACCTACATACATGCACGTTGCTGCGTGTCGGTCACATCTAACAATACTAGTTAAGATTTAATAATGCCTCGGTATATATAAAACTAATGCGTCTGCACTGTGTCCCGTCCCTGTTTCCAGAGTCAGTATATAATATAAAGGTATATGTAAATACCTATTATAGGTAATATTGTGCCTACCTACTAAATTTGTCAGGAATAAAAGTACTACATTAGAAAAAGGAACTTGTATTTTTAATAAATTTGATAAAGGCAAGTATTTAATATTTGAACTCGTTCACGCGGAAATTTATATTGAAATAATCAGTGGAGTCAATTGGTATTGTACAGTAGCAAATACGATCATCTAATTTATTCAGTCAAGTCGCCGAATTTTGTATTATCTTATCGAATTTAAGATAATTAAGTATAAGTATTTGCTTCGTAGAATCAGTCGTCTTTTTGGGTCCCCTTTTTGGGACCCAAAGACTTCTCTGTTCGTACGGAATGTTTACTCTGATGATGTATTTCTATTGCCGCTATAACAAGAAATAAGTACAAAAAATATAAATAAAATATTTAGTAAAAATATTTACAACAAACATTATTTTTGGACCGTCAACTACAACAACGGGAAAACTGCCACGTCGGCAGCAGCCAGTAGTCTTGCAGACGTGGCAGTTTTCATGAGGCCGTTGCCATTATTTTGGCAAGCTTAAAATAAAAACCCGACCAAGTATGACTTGGACTCGCTCACAGATTCTTTGTTATGTGGATGATAGTACTCTGTATGGGAGCTATTCTGGCCGTCCGGTGAATGGGCGACCGACGTGACGTGGGTTGCCTTGCCCAATGGTGATCAGACAACCTGGTCGAGTTCAATGTCAGAAAACACAGGCGTGTGCGTTTACAGCTAATATGTCCCCATTCCTACTCCAACCCTCTTTTCAGAACATTACGGTTCAACTGAAGGACAACCTGGAGATCCTCGGTATAGACGTCCGGCGTGAGCTCGATCACAAAAACTACATTGAGTGATGTATTGGGTTGGCCTGGCGGAAACTAGGAGTCCTAAAGTAAGGTGAGGCGGTACTTCACACCACACCAGAGAAGTTTGCTGTACAAGACGCAGATTCGCCCCTGCGTCGAATACTGTAATTAGACGCGCTTGACGCTTTGCCGGTGACAGGAGGCTTCGAGCCATTAGTGCAGCGAAGAACCATAGCGTCCTTGGCTGCCGTCTACCGAATATATCACAGCGAGTGTTATGAAGAGCTCTTCAACCTGACCCCACCCTCACCTTTCCAATCCCGAACAATGCGTGCCGGGCAGAGGTGACACTTATACACAGTGCAATGTATGGAGCGCTGTGTCCTCGCTGCGCTCCTCGCAGAGTTGGCACTCAGCCGTGGTTTCCCGTTGTATTCGCCACAGAAGGATACTTACCAAAGCTTCCGTGCCCGGTAAGCATCTATGACAACCGGTAGGAGAAATCGCCCTGGCTCCTCTCCAGCCACTCGTCCATGTCCCCCATTGGTGCTTCTTCTGCGGTTGGTCACGATCAGTTATGCTCAAAAAAGTTCACCCCATAATTTCCAGCGTGATCCTTACTTATATATTCAACTTCTCTAAAAACTATGGCTGCTTTCCTAGAGCACTGATAAATAATTCCTTTACCTAAGACCACAAATCCTTCTGTCCCAGTTTCGTCTCATACCAACAAAGAGATTTACTTAAAAAAGTGCATTAATATGAATGCTACATTCTATTGTTGAGAATAAAATACACCATCCTGTACCTGTAACTGTAAATTTAATCGTTGCATTTCAGTCTTTACATTGACATAAAATTGTATTTCCCTGAACATAAAAAGGAATCACATTTTGCAAACAAACAAAAAAAATATAAAGCTTTGTACAATGATTTGACTTGGTTCTGTTAAATTATTCGTTCTGCATATTTCAAAGGGAACTATACAAAGACATATTTTTGTATTCGTTTGAATGCTACACTAGGTACCTACATACAATGAATTTAATTAGTCGCTTTGTGACTGTGCCGTTCAAGATAAAATTGAAACGTTATGTACTTTTGTTCATAAACGGACTGAAATTATTTCCCCTGTCCCGAGTTCTAAACAATGGTATTTCTTTATCTTATTGCACTAGCACCTGCTGTCTCTGGACTAATAGGAAAGAAATATCAGTACTTCTTCCAACAGAATTATACAACAGAACAGGTGAGAATAGAGAAATTTTTGTTCTTGATTTTAGCGTGATTTCACTTGATTTAACAGGAAAACTTTAAAAAAACGCACCCAAAAGCGAGACTTTATTACTTAGAATCCACTGTCTGTCTGTCACCAACAGTAGTACATACCTACACAGTTGAAATTTTTACAATTTATGTATGCTATTTATAATTACAAATACTACAAACATCATAAAATAAATATTTAAGGGTGACTTCCCATACAACAAACGTGCTTTTTTGTCGTTTTTAGTATGGAACCTTTAGTCTGCGAGTCCGTCTCGCACTTGCTATTTTAGGATTGCACACTGCAGAGGCGAGATTACGTCCTACTCAGATTTGGAGCGATGGCTATTAATAATTGTAGCTGTTACGTTTTTTTACTATCTCCATAGTTTAGAGCTGCTGCAGTCTAACCTTAAACTCTGTAAAGATGCCTACGCCTCCACTCCTGCAAAAATAATCAAAGAGATGGCCTCGTGGACCTTTTTCAAAAGGTTATGGCTTAGCTCCGCAAATAACTCCTTGCTCAATATTAATCCCAGATTCAAACATGTACCTAGTAGATGAATTTCTCTCGAAGGATCTCTCGATAAATTTTGACCAAATAATTGATTGATTTTATAGTCGTGTCGACAAGAGAATAAGCGCAGTACTATATTGGCAAGTCATATATCGATGGAGTTGCTTCGAAACGTGTAGCCAGTCCCTGACTTGGATATTCTTTACACGTATTGTAATACCCTGTTGAAGGTCGCCGCGGCTGCACGGATCCCAGGGTGGGTCATTAGTTATGTTGTTAACGGTACCGAACTATACAACGTTTATAAAGTCGATCCATTATGAATGTGTCATACATACCTGTCCTGCAAAGCGAGTAATCAAATTGTCTTCAGTATCGTTTACTAAGTTATTATGGATATTACATTTACAATACTAAACAAATCGTCTATGCTTTGATGCATTGAAATTTGAAATAATTAAATTTTGACTTACGTTTGTTGCGAAAGAACTTACAACTTTTATATTTACCGCTTCAAGAGACTGTAAGAGATTGTAAATATAAATGGTATTAGTTTCTCGTGAACGCGTGGTAGATAAAGGGAGCAAAGGGAGGGAAGGGAAGGGCGAGGGTCTTCACAGACAGACGGACGGACAACAAAGTTTTCTTTAAAGGTTTAAATTTTTCCTTAGTAGTTACGTAGCTACGGAACCCAAAAAAATGTGGATAAAAAACAAATGCATTACCATACCCGTATTGTGTTTCCTGATATCGAAAAGAAACCATATTAAGCCAAGTTTTCATCCGTATTTTTGTGAAAGACGATCAAAGTCTTCCAAATAAAAATATATAATTTACCTACTTCTCAAATTTATGAAACTTTAGTGCCTACATAAGAATATTAATTTTCTTCTCATATTATAATACTAGCTGAGCCCGCAACTTCGTTTACGTCACATAAGGTGTATGAAAGGAAAGGTATTTCTTCACCAAAGTCATCAAGCAGCGTCTGAAACTGCCCTGTTTGCTTAATCATAAAAGAGCTTAATGATTAAGTCTATTTTAAAACAATTCAGACTATTTTTAAACAATTCAGTCCGCGCCGAAGGCGTGGACTGAATTGTTTTAAAATAGACTTAATCATTAAGCTCTTTTATGATTAAGCCAACACGCCAGTTTAGGTTCACTCACATTCAAAGAAACCCCTACAATTAAAATTTTCAAAATATCTGATTCTTAAAAGTGTTATAACTCTTTTATTTCTAAACCGATTTACATAAAACAAACGCTAAATGTTAACTGGAGCAAACCTCAACACAATAAAAAAAACCGCATTGCAATCGGTTGAGCGGTTACTGAGATTAGCGTGCACAAACGTACAGACAAACAGATATACAGACATACAGACATACCGACATACAGACAAACAGACAAAAATTCTAAAAATCATTGTTTTGGGTTCTATTGCGTTCATAAAGCCCCCTATAATATATTTTTTCTTATTTATCTTCCATGTACAGACAGCGACCTGTTACGATTTTATTATATGTATTGACTAGCTGTTACCCGCGACTTCATTCGCGTGGAAATTATGTTATAAGCGAAGTTTGAACTGTATTCTATCGAGCCTCTAAGATGAGTCGTAACCAAAATGTGGGAACAAATTTAGGACATCCTCCAACTTACCCGGGGAGCTATACGCTAGATGGATTTTTTTCTAACGTGAGGAAAATCCCACATGAATGTACTATGACTCCTACGGACTAAAAACCACACGTATCCTATAACCAAGTTCGAGTTGGACTTGCCCATGAAGGGTTACGTAGCAGCAAGTAACATATATTATAATGTTAGCTTTATTTGAAGATTTGTGAGTCACTATCCCAGTTCACCTAACAGCCTACGGTTGCGAGCCCCGGGTAAGCCCTCTAAAGGATAGGTAGAGACCTCATGGTTTTAGTGGGTCCAAGACCGCTATGACGGACCTTCCACACAACAAAATAATAATAATAAAAATTAATAACACAGGTCTGCAATGGTTTTCCTGTTTGAAATCTGAGTAACATTTTCTATAGTTTCTGATGTGCTGATTACGAGAAAAATAATAAAAAAAATCCATCACGTCAGGATTTTTTGATATTGAATATTTAAGATTTAGCTCCAAAATGTCTGAGCGTCTACCTTTAGAAATTTATAAAACGTCATTAAAATACTTCAGCTTAATTTTTATTGCATTTAATTTGTGTAAGGGGACAAAGAAATTAATGCAAATCAGTAATTTGATGATTACTACATAAAAAGTAAAAGTAATCCGCATTAACCATGTTGAAAACGGGTAATTTGACTTAATTTAGTAATAAAATAATAAAAAATATTACCTAGTAGTAATATTACCTAATTGTTGTAAATATTATTAAAAAAGGGTGTAATAAAGATAATCCAAAAGGCTTTTTTTTATTAAGTACCCGCACTTATTTAGAAAATTAACAGTTGAAGTGCGCATCTTGCAACATGAACTTTAAAATGTCATCGCGAAGATGTTTAAATTCTCCAAATTGTTTTTGTAATATTTGGGGGAATTTTATGGTGATAAAACAACGAAACAGCATTACTGACTTTGTGAAAAATATTTACAAAAGTTATTATGGAGACGTTTTAATTAACCAAAGACAAAACTTGGACACCTCATAAACTTTGTACGACTCGTTATTAGAACTTCGCCAGTGGTCAAAAGGACAGAAAAATAGCATCAAAATCGTTTCGCCTATGCTACAAAGAGAGGCTAACAACCATGATAAAGATTGCTACTGTTGTTGTTGTGACATAACTGGATACAATTTTAATAATAAAAGGGACATAAACGAGCACTAAACTTCATTTCCTAAATTCGCACATTGATTACTTCCCAGAAAATCTAGGAGCCGTTGACGAAGAACAAGGCGAAAGATTTTACCGAGATTTGAAAGAGCTTGAAGTCTGGTATCAAGGAACATGGAATACTAGCATGATGGCGGACTATTGTTGGTTATTGAAGCGCGACGATGCAAACTGGAATTTTAACCGAAAATCGCACAACCGAAGGTTCCAGGAAAAAAGGACCAGGTTCAACAAATAAAATTTACATGTAATTTAGACTAGTTACAAGTTGTTATTATATTTTAGTCGTTTTTAAAGTTAAAAGTAATGTACTTTTTTAAATATATATTTTTTATGAGAAAACTTGGGTCTTTTTCTCTATTTTCTTTCTGTTCCTTTTTTGAAAAATCTGGAGGTGATGCAGAAAAACTAAGTACATATTCGTAATCAGCGCACCAAAATACCCTAGAATCAGCTATCAAATTCCAGAGAGGAAGTTATGACCCTCATTTTGCAGGCCTGTGTAATTAATTAATAAATTAATAATTAATTAATAAATTAATAATTAATTCATAGTTAATTGGCCCCTTTAATAATAAAAAGAGTAAGTAGTGAAGCGCGAATACGAAACGTTTGTTTTATTTGGGCCACAGACTGAAAACTTTAAGTATAACAGGAAGATTTGAGACGATAACGCTAACGGTAGCCAGTAAATGGCAGTCGTTAAACCAAGTTGATAGCCTTATAGACTTAAAAATTTTCAAAAGTAGGCAGTACCTACGCCTGTCCATTTCAACACGGCAATACGGCTCACCACCTATTACGTTACGTAGGACGAATTATAAAAAGGTGAATGTAGTCATATAATATGCCTCAGATACCCCTTTGGGGATGTTTGGACTATGACCGTATGGATGTATTATGTTTAAGGTGATTTAATTTATGTACCTATGTCACTGTAGCCAAAGCTCAACATTTTCCAATAAAGTTGTGAGAATGTTCATTATAAACTACGTTTGAAACTTTGCTCTCAGAAGCAAAAATACAGAGGGAATCATGGCTAGTAATGCAGGAGCCAGCGGCGTACACTTATTTGTACAAGAAGTAACTTAACAGTAGGTCGACAGTCGCAGTGTTGTTGAAAGTCCCCGCAAAGCATTTTTTATACGAAAGCATATGACGACACAACCCATAGACATTTCTGCCTCAATAGTATTGCATTGAGTTAATAGAAGACTGGTTCTGTTTTACAACTCAATAGACGTAAAACTATAAGGTCAAATGTGGGCGTATACTATGCCTCTGCCTACCCCTTTGGGGATAACGGCGTGACTATAATATGTATGCTACTAAATAAGATCTAGACGCTTTTGAGTTTTTACTCCCACATACATACAGAATTCAATTGTTCTCTGCCAAGCCCCTAGACTTAGTAGTAGCGTGATAATTATAATTATGAAGCTTATATAAAACTATCCGCATGTAAAAATTTAACTAAACCTATTTCATAAGCATGTCTTTTGCCCATAATATAGTATACCTACAGATTTTAATCCTTCTCTGCCAAGCCTCTAGGCTAAGTAGCGTGATTGAATATTTACAATAGACATAATTTTTAAGTTTATTTACATTTAATAGCTGTTCCCGCGACTTCAGCCGAGTAGAAGTCGATATCGCGTGAAAGTCATTATCGCATAAAATCATAACACTCCTTTTGCGCAGTTTGTTTAAAAGTAGCCTATGTCCTTCTCAGGGCCTCGAACTATTCCCATACCAAATTTCATCTCAATCGCTCCAGCCGTTTAGGCGTGAAAGTCGTTATCGCGTGAAAGTCGTTATCGCATAAAATCATAACACTCCTTTTGCGCAATCGGTTAAAAAGTAGCCTATGTCCTTCTCAGGGCCTCGAACTATCCCCATACCAAATTTCATCTCAATCGCTCCAGCCGTTTAGGCGTGAAAGCGTAACAGACAGACAGACAGACAGACAGAGTTACTTTCGCATTTATAATATTAGTAAGGATTTTGATCTTAATGTGAAAGATTACTTTGTTTACGATGACAATGATTTTAAGAACAAATTTTCGAAGCGAGCAAAGTTACGAAAAGCTACATATTTGTAGAATACGAATGAATTTAGTTCAGGCAAAACTTTTGGGCAATAAGTACCTCTTTACCGTAAAGGGATTGTTCCTAACGCACGGTAATACGGATTGTATAGGTACTGTATGTACACTGTGCTGACAGAGCTTTGTATAACATTACTTTGTCCGTTACTGTTGTGTTTAAAGTATCCTTTGATGATGGGGCTTACCATTTTGTGCACAACATTCAAACTTTTCTAAATTTGTTTTATTTTCCCCCTTTTTATTCACTTACAAGCTAGTCGAAAGACCGCTTGGTGAAGGGCTTTCGTAACCCGATCTCATAGAAAATTGTTGAAAAAAGAATCTTTCCTAATCCGATGTTGAGGATTCCAGAAGAATGATAAGATTCGTTCTCTGGTAACAAAGCGCATGTACCCACTTCCCAAATTTATAAAACTTTAGTGCCTTACCAAGTTTCATTGAAATCCAATAGTAGTTTTTGCGTGAAAGAGTAACAAACATCTATACATTCATAAATACGTTTGCGGTTAATGCTTGTTATTTTTATCTGAAAGACATTAAGCCATTAGGTTTGTTTACCCCATTCCGTAACTTAAATGCAGCCTACTCCACCATTCCAAGGTCTTACCAGCCTCTTTGGTATGAAGACCGAATTGTCGGGAGTTACGCGGCGTACTTGCGCGCACATTGTAGACTTCCACAATTGACTAAACCGGCGCTCTCTCCATTCTGGGGCGGCCTTACCGTCTAGGCGTTCGGGTCCAATTCTAGACATACACTCTTTGCCTCTTAGGCAACGAGATCGGGATAGTACACGGGGCAACATAAATGCAATAATATTTCATAAATCACAAGTTTACAAATTATCAGTAACTAGCTGACCCGCGCAACTTCGTTTGCGTCACATAAGAGAGAGTAAATCACCCGTTCCCGTCGCATTTACTCCCGTCAGATTAATTTCGTTAGCAAGAGATGTTTCCCGTCGCATTTTGTAGAAATTGCGCATATTCATGCATATGACGTGGACTACCGGTGTACGTCGCCGGCAGAATAGCGAATCGACCAAAAGAAGCGAAAAAAAGCGAGGTCAAACGGGTCTCCTGGTTCTAAGCTACCTCCCCACCAATTTTTAGCCGAATCGGTACGGCCGTTCTTGAGTTATAAGTATTGTAACTAACACGACTTTCTTTTATAAATATAGATTATATTCTTTGTCAATATACGTCACTTAATTATTAAATGTTTTTAAAATAAAAACATTTAATAACAATTTCTTTTTTATTATATGTTTTTAAGTTGTAACTTGAATCTACTATTACAGAGTACCTAACTGTAATAAAATTTTAGGTAGGTAAATGATTATAGATTTGTGGGTTGTAGCCCTATAGACAACATACTTTTATTATATAGTAGTCTTCTAGAGATTTAGGTACTTAATTGCTCTTATAATTTATTCTGAAACATAAATATGCATGTTCTATATACAAAATTATTTCAATTAATTAAATCAGCCTCTGGCAGTCCACTGCTGTACGTTATTTTCAAATTATGCCACAAGTCGCAGTCCAGCAATATACTACACGGTGGAAATATCTGCGAACTATTCGCCTATTTGGTATAATCCGCACGCGATTGAATAGTATCTTTGGTATTTTGTACAATCATCGAAGAATCACGGAGATTTCTAAAGCTACACAGAATTCAAATTCGGTAAAGTTCCGGGAGAATAATAACATCTTGTGGCCTACATCAAAAGTAATCAGAAGATAAATTGAGGGATTTGATTAGAAAGTAATTTTATCGACACAAAACGACAGGATAATTTGATAAGACGTCAAAGGAAAGTAACATGCGGTTTATTGACCTGTAACTAATTCAAGAACTGCCATGGTCGTTCAGTAGCGAAAATCATAGCCGTCAGGTAAATAATAACTAAGTATGCAAATCTTACTAATATTATTAATGCGAAAGTTTGAGAGTTTGGATGTTTGTTACTCTTTCACGCTCAAACCGCTGAACGGATCGGGCTGAAATTTGGTACAGAGATACATTATAGTCTGGATTAACACATAGGCTACCTTTTATCCCGGGAATAACTTCCAGCGGGAACAAATTTTACGCGGGCGAAGCTGCGGGCATCAGCTAGTATTTCATATGTTGATTATACCGTGGGCGACAACCTTTATTTATTCTATACGTGGGCGGTATTGGAAATGCTACAAAGTCGATGTCAGTGAATTTATAATTATCTTTAAATATTTAGTTCTATCAAATTGACAACTCGCCCCGATGGAAATGCATGGCGACTTCTGGCAAATTAAAGTGCAGCATTGACACATTGACAGTCGTCCTAAAGTAGGCGGCACAATGGTAAACTATTCATGTTCCGCTTCACACACGGGGTTGTAACAGGATGAAAAGGTTGGACAGACAAATGATCTTTTGAATCGCTGTAATTTTTTGAGGGGCTTGTTCTATTCGAATATAGAAAGTTGTAGGAGAATACTGATCTACGCTGTAATTGTGTAGTCAGGCATTGGTCAATTGTAGGCCCACTATGGAGAGGTTCATCGAACCAAAGCAGGGGCGACAGTTTATTTGTTTGAGGTGGTTTCTCTTAATGCTATTCTCTCAAGAGACAGTGACACTCCGGATGTACTAAAAGAAATGAGAACATGAAAACGTGTGTATTTTATGAATCGTCAGCAAAAAACTAAACGGTTTTTTGTAAAAAGTGCTTGTATCAGTAACAGTGTCTCGAGGATAATGGTATTTTCCTATCTCATGAATTTATATAAAGCACTCGTGGCCCCGCGGACTCAGTGTTCTGTAAACAATCACTGCAGTAAGCAACTTTCACTATGGCCGGTCTCTGGATCACTTTGTGACATTTATTTGAGCGTTTCCGTGCTTCGGAAGGCACGTTAAGCCGTTGGTCCCGGTTGCCAGTAAAATGGCAGTCGTTAAGCTAAGTTGAAAGCTTTATTCTCAACACAACCTGCGCCTGTCCATTTAAACACGGCAATACGGCTCACCACCTATTACGTGGGACAAATTATACAAAGGTGAAATGTGGGCATATAATATGCCTCTGCCTACCCCTTCGGGGATAAAGGCGTTACCATATTGTATGTATGTATGTATGAATTTAGAACACCCCTGAGAAGTTTTTGATGAAAATAAAATGCAAAGATGTGTTTTTAATGTGAGAGTAGAGCATAGCAATAATTCACTGTTCGCTAAAATTATTCCTCAATAAACTTTGCTCTTGAAATTTAGAATGACGTAAGTATAAAATATTACATTGACGACAACCAGGTTAGCTATATAGCAATATTAAAACTATCAGGGCCTTTTGAGTGCTTTTCGACGGACAATTAACGATTTTACCACTTTTAGATAGCATTATTAAAAAGCTTTTGAAGTGCTTGGCGCCGTTTTGAGGAACTGAAACCTTTGAAATGATTGTCGGTATTAAAATATAACTCTACCTGTATTTTAGTTCGTAGTGAATACAGTATTTTCAATGTGACCTTTGAAATAATTTTATTGAAATATTACTTACTATACTTACGTATATTTTGGTACGTAGTGGCTTACATTATTATTATGTGATACTAGCTGTTCACCGTGGCTTCGTCCGCGTAGAAGTCGTTATCGCGTAAAATTATTACCTGTCTTTTGCGCAGTCAGTTAAAAAGTAGCCTATGTCCTTCCCTTGCACTCAAACTATATCTATACCAAATTTCATCAAAATCGGTTCTGCAGTTGAGGTGTGAAAACGTAACAGACAGACAGAGAGACATACAGACAGACACACAGACAGATAGAGTTACTTTCGCATTTATAATATTGGTAGGAATAGGAATTTGACTACATAACGCGTCACCTTCTCCCCGGGTTTTGATTCAAAGGTTTCTGTTTTACCATAGAGAGGCGTCATTGTAATATAAATATCTTACAAGTTTACCGTTTCTTGAGAATCTTCAGGCAATCTTGGCCTTTGTGAGTTTGCGGTAGAAAAGCTGATGAAGCAAGAGAGGAAGATTTCCACGGGAGTATTTATCATTGCGCATCGCAAAATTTGATTGATTGATAATTCGACATCAATGTGTCGCTTTCTACCATCACAACTATGATCATAGACGCGTTTTGGTTTGAGGTCATACAGTTTCTGATCAGACAAACATTAATGTTGAATTTGAATTTGTAAACGCGGAGAATACATTTACAGACTTCACTTTCTCACTAAAGTCGCAGCAGGACGGCTTCGTGTTGTACCTACTCGCAACCCCGAAGAAAAGCGCGAAGACTACCCTCTAAGCTACCGCTAAGTTCCCCCTTGCCCCCCGCCGCGCGCAGTTCCCCTCCCCTTAGGGTTTTTTATTATTTTAGGATACTGACAATAAAATTGCTTGCCCTATTTTCGTGCTATTGGGCCAGTTGCTGGAATATATTCGACTCACAGGAGCAATGTAGAGCAACCTCCAGGTTACAATTGTGGTAACTACATTCCGTTGCCTCCGAGTAAGATCAAAAGACAGAAGAAACCGTATCGGAACTATTTCAACGGAACAACTGGGAATAATCGGTATCGTCAAGGTAGCATCGAGGTTTCCCAATCTCCATCGATTACTAGTCATCAATTCTGGATATATATTCTTAAAGAGTTTTATCAGAGCCGATGGACTTTATGATGCCATTCGTAAATTATTCCATTCATACATTATTATCATTATCATTATTCATAAAGTTCATAAATTCTGGTAAAAAATACATTCTAAAAACAGCCCATCTCTTTATAATATATTGTGATCGAGCAAAGTAGTTTCATGGAAAAAAGAAATAATTCAGTCCGCTCTTTTATACACTAAGGTGACAGACAAGCATACGACCCACCAGATGTACTGGTGGTCACCGCTTTGGCACTAAACTCGCACTGCCGACCCTGTAAACGCCTTCTAATACCCTTCTTGAAGAACCCCGTACTGTAGGTGTTTGGGAAAACCGAAGCAGGAAGGTCATTCCACAACCTAAGCGTGCGCGTGAGAAAGCGGAGCTATCGGATCTAACCGTGCTCGAATCATATCCTTGGCGTGAAATATGATGTAATTATTATTTTTAATTCTCAATATAAACACTATTTCTAATGTCTCACAATATTATTTTTTTATTTTAATTTCAATCTTTTACACCTTTGGCTTTTTTTTATAATTAAATCTTCGAACGGTTAAATTTCAATTTTCAAGCTTCTCTTTTTACACCTCCAAATTGTTTTAGGGAAGTTTGAATTGGTGAAATTGTATGACCGAAAGAATACAAAAAATCATATAATTTGGCTCTTTGACCTCGTTCGACTCTCGATAGATAAATGAGGTCACAAAGAGTGGGGTTGAACGTTGGATTCTGCGCGCACCTCACGGGACAATGTCAAGGTTATCAGTTGTAGGTACCTTAATTATAATAATTACTCAAGAATTGCGAGATTATTTGCAATTAAATTTATAAAGCTACAAAATGATTTGTAACAATTTTTATTATTATTATTTTTTTTTACAAATACCTTCTGGATAATTTTGGTGAAAAGTGTAATAATTGGTGAAACCGAATGACGGAAATAAACAATAATGTATTATTTCTCTTTTAATTCGGCACCTTGACCTCATTCGACTCTCGGTAGAGAAATGAGGTCACAAGGATTGGAGACCTTGGATTCTGCGCGCACCTCACGGCACAATGTCACGGTGAATGTCAAGGTTATCGCCGTTATATCAGTTGCACCTGAATTACTAGATAGACTTTAATAATATAATTAGGTGAAATATGCCTAAATTTTTCGCCCGCGTAAAGAAGTAAGATTTATTATTAAACTAGCTGATGCCCGCAGCTTCGCCCGCGTAAAATTTGTTCCCACGGGAACTTAATCCCGGGATAAAAAGTAGCTTATGTGTTATTCCAGACTATAATGTATCCCTGTACCAAATTTCAACCAGATCCGTTTAGCCGTTCGAGCGTGAAAGAGTAACAAACATCCACACTCACAAACTTTCGCATTTATAATATTAGTAAGATTAACCTAAATTGAATGTTTTCTATGAGAACACCTTGTTATGCATTATGCCTTTGGCGTGGTATCGGCGTGGTTCTGTATTGGAATTGATCAAGAGAGCCATTTTTTTTACAGGACCCAGCCCATGTTTTAGCCCAGCTCCAGCCCACGAAATTGGTCCCATTCGCACTTCGTCCCATTCGCATTTAGTCTCATTCGCACTTCGTCCCATTCGCATATCGTCCCATTCGCACTTCGTTCCAATCGCAATTCGTCCCATTCGCAGACTAACTGCGTATGGGACCAACCATACGCAGTTAGCCCCATTTTTTTTTTGTTTTGTTGACGCGGGGAACGCATTTACGCGCCTTCATCCCAGCTGCGGGGGCAGCTGGGATGGTGTGTGGGACTCCCGGCCCGGTCCGGAATGGACCGTCCTACCCACTAAACCCCGCGGTGTTCCTCCTCACCCTTTAGCCGGGCCGAGGGATATCAAAAGATTATTCACGTCGACCTGGCTAGTGGCGCCCCGTTTATTCGGGGCTCTCCTCTGGGGAGCCGGATGGGTGGCTCCGCAAAGCTCCCTAAGGAGCTGAAAACCACGCCTGCACCGCTCTCGAGCGCCCCTCTGTAATAAAGGAGACAGAGAGCGGCTGGCGCAGGCGTGCGCTAATGGGCACCCCCGGAACACGGAAAAGGTGCCCACCGCCATGTGACCGTTGGTGGGCGGGGTTCCCCGACCTTACGCCCACGGTCAAGAAACATTCGGGGGCGCGCAGTGACTCCTCACCGCGGCGCCCCCGAATTGCATGGCAGAGCGGGAGCATTATCCGTTACTCCCGCTCCCCCGCACAGTGCACCTCCCACTTTGCCGCCATCACCTCGCCAACTGGCGAGGTGACAGCGGCCCAGCACTGTTGCCGCCGGTTGCGCCGTTATTCACGGCCGGCAGCCCGAACTGCATGGCAGGGCGGGAGCATTTACCCAAACTCCCGCCCCCACGCAGTGCCTCTCCCACTTTGCCGCCATCGTCTTGCCAGCAAAGGTGGCGAAGCGACGGCAACCTAGCATTGCTGCTGCCGGCCGTGAATAACGGCACGGCCAGCAGCAACACACACCACCGAGCAACCCACAGGTGTTTTTCCCCTCGGGGTTTAGGGGATATGCGTTACTTCTCATGGAGCTAACGTTACACCCTGAGGGTACAGTAGTGGCTTCTTCAATGAGATCCCTAAGATTCAATATCTTAGGGATTAACGAAAAAGCCCACATTAGGAGGAAGGGCATAACGGTACTCCGTTCGTTGAGCAGCCCGCCTGGGGCAGTACCTCCGCCCTGCAGAAGACCGCGGTAATAGTAACCTGACTCCGGTTGGGTTATGTTCTCCGTCGGTTAGCAGGGATCCAGAGCTCATTGGGGCGACTTTGTGCCGGTGACGGTGAGACCAGAGGCTTACCTGGCTCCATTGGCGGACAGAGGCGCGGAGTATTGGTACGGCGGTCAGGGAGACCCGGTGAAACGGTTGACCGCTGACCGCCCGCAGGCTGTACGGAACCCGAACCTGGGGATCACTTAATCTCCGCCCCAGGAGGCTGAACCAGCAGCCTGTGTAAAGTCCCTGGTGCTGTGGTCGTGCCGGAGGAGGATACCGGAGTGGACGCGGCCACTGCATTGGGGGGGGGACCGGGGGCCCTTCCGTACGCCGTGCCAATCTTCCGCATTACCTTTGTCTGCCTTTGGTGAGTTGGAGCCTCGCTTAGTCTCCTGCGCCAGCGGCACACAGGCGCCCCCTCAACCTTCTTAATTCCCCTTTTTAAAAAAAACAACCATGGCAGCAAAAAGGAAAAATAAAAGGGTATCCACAGCGGCATCGGCGTCCACACTTCAAGTGGACTTTTGCAACATCAGAGGCATGCGCGCGAACATCAACGTAGTCCACCACCATCTTGAAACTGCGAAGCCGACCCTTTTTTTCTTGACGGAGACGCAGATCTCATGCCCGGAAGATGCATCTGACTCAATGTACCCCGGCTACAAGCTGGAGTACCACTTTAGGCGGAAAGCCGGGGTGTGTATGTACGTCCGGGATGATGTCTGCTGTCGCCGTCTTACAAGCCTCGAAGACAGGGACCTGTCTACGTTATGGGCGCGCGTGGATCACGGGGGCCACACCCGGATCTACGCGTGCGTGTACAGGTCTCACAGCGGTAACACGGACACAGTTCGCCTTTATGACCACCTGCAGCAGTCGACTGACAGGGTGATTGTGCAGTGTCCCTCCGCGGAGATAGTTATTTTGGGAGATTTCAACGGTCATCATGTTGACTGGTTGGGCTCCCGGACCACCGACTTTGCGGGAAAAGCTGCTCACGAATTTGCCTTGACCTATGGGTTCTCCCAGCTGGTTAAATCCCATACAAGGATACCAGACAGGGAGAACGAGCATAGTGCATTGCTGGACCTCCTGCTGACAACGCGTCCGGACGGATACAGTGTTTCAGTGGATGCTCCGCTAGGATCGTCGGACCACTGTGTCGTTCGGACGCATGTGCCTCTCGCAAGGCCTGAACCACCTCGGCCCAAGGAGTGGCGACATGTGTGGCACTACAAGTCAGCAGACTGGGATGGACTGCGAGAGTTCTATGCGTCGTACCCGTGGTGGCGGCTTTGTTTTGCCTCAGAGGATCTGGATTCTTGTGCTATAGCAGTCGCTGAGGGGATCTTGGAGGGTATGGAATGCTACATTCCCAACCGCTGGATCCCTGTAGGTGCAAAAATGCGACCGTGGTTCAATCGGCTCTGCAGAGAAGCTCTAATGCAGAAAGAATCTGCCTACAGAGCTTGGACCACGGCTCGTGCAAATTCAGATCCAAACATCTCTGAGGTAAAACGCAAATTAAATGCCGCCTCGAGGTCCAGTAAAAGAGCAATTGTCAAGGCCAAGTTCGATTTCGTCGGCAGAATTGGCGAACGGCTAGCAGGCTACCCTTCAGGAAGTCGTGAATTTTGGTCGCTTGCCAAAGCTGCCGAGGGAAACTTCTGTCGGTCAGGATTACCACCCTTGCTTAAACCCGACGGTAGTTTGGCCCAGAGTGCCAAGGAGAAAGCCGACCTTTTGGGTAATCTCTTTGCCTCTAACTCGACCATGAGCGACGGGGGTGCAATACCGCCGTGCATTCCGAGTTGTGGCACTTCCATGCCGGAAGTTAAATTTACACAGCGGAATGTCCGGCGGGAGCTTCAATCCCTGGACGTTCATAAGTCGAGTGGGCCAGACGGCATTCCCGCGGTGGTACTAAAGCATTGTGGTCCAGAGTTGTGTCCGGTACTTACACGTCTTTTCGCACTTTCCTATTCCATGCGACAAGTCCCGGCGTCGTGGAAGATCGCGTATGTACATCCTGTACCCAAGAAGGGTGACAGGACCGACCCGGCCAATTACAGGCCTATAGCCGTCACCTCCCTTTTATCCAAGGTGATGGAGCGTGTAATTAATACACAGCTCCTGGGGTACCTTGAGGAACACGACCTGCTCAGCGACCGGCAGTACGGTTTCCGTCACGGTCGCTCGACGGGCGATCTTCTTGTGTACCTAACACACCGATGGGCGGCGGCTATCGAGAGTAAGGGTGAGGCTCTAGCAGTGAGCCTCGACATCTCTAAAGCCTTTGACCGGGTCTGGCACCGTGGTCTTCTTACGAAATTGCCCTCATATGGACTACCTGAGAGATTATGCGGATGGGTGTCCAGCTTCTTGGCCAGTAGAAGCATCAGGGCCGTCGTTGACGGCAGCTGTTCAGACTGCATGGCCATAAACGCTGGAGTCCCGCAAGGCTCAGTGTTGTCCCCTACTCTGTTTCTGCTGCATATCAATGACATGTTGTCTATTGATGGCATTCATTGTTATGCGGACGACAGTACGGGGGACACTTGTTACACGGGCCGCCCCGGTATCTCTCGGGACACAGTAGAGGAAAATCGTGAACAGCTTGTGTCTGAAATCGAGGCTACTCTTACTAGAGTGTCCGATTGGGGTGGACAAAATCTTGTCCAGTTCAACCCTTCCAAGACACAAGCGTGTTTTTTCACCGCTAAGCAAACCCCAATTACTGTAGCGCCGCAATTTCAGGGCACATCTCTTTCCATCGCCAAAAGTATAGGGATCCTTGGCGTTGACATCTCCAGTGACGTTCAGTTCCGTAGTCATTTGGAGGACAAGGCTAAGCTGGCGTCCAAGAAGCTAGGTGTGCTCAACAGGGCGCGGCGGTACTTCACTGCGGCGCAAACACTGCTTCTCTATAAATCGCAAGTGCGGCCGCATATGGAGTACTGCTGTCACCTCTGGGCGGGAGCACCTGAATATCAGCTTCGTCCATTTGGCTCGGTGCAAAGACGAGCTGTAAGAATTGTCAACGATCCTGTACTTACAGCTGGTGTGGAACCTCTTCGCGACAGGAGAGACTTTGCCTCCTTATGCGTGTTCTACCGCCTGTACAATGGTATGTGCTCTGAGGAATTGTTTGATATGATGCCCACGGCTACGTTCTATCATCGCACCGCTCGCCACAGACAGGGAGTTCATCCTCACACTCTGCGTCCGGTGCGTTCCAGCACGGTTAGATCCGATAGGTGTTTTCTTCCACGCACGCTTAGGTTGTGGAATGACCTCCCTGCCTCGGTTTTCCCAAACGCCTACAGTATGGGGTTCTTCAAAAGGGGTCTTAGAAGGTTTTTACAGGGTCGGCAGCGCGAGTGTGGCACCTCTGGTGTTGCAAACGTTCATAGGCTGCGGTGACCACCGGTCCTTCTGGTGGGCCGTATGCTTGTCTGCCACCTTAGTGGTATAAAAAAAAAAAAAAAAAAAAAAAGGTGGTTTACTCCCGCCTCGGCCGAAATTAGCCAGAGTAGCACAACTCCCCCGCAGAGGAAGGGGAGTGGTCGCTACTCCGTTGCCCAGGATGCACCACGAGGAGGATCCGACCCATTGGGGTCCTTAAGATGTTAGTAGGACCCCGCATCCCCAGTTAGCCCCATTACAGCAGAATTACACAGAGGGTTCCGTACCAAAACACATTAAAATTCGTGTTTTGTATGCGAGCCCATCGTAAATCTTTTTCGTTTTTTTTTGTGGTTATAGCGACAACAGAAGTACATCATCCGTGCAGGGGTGCGAGGTTAGGAAACTTCCACGTTGACGGGTACAGTTTCCTAATCTTTTGGGCTATACGCCCGGGGAGAGTGGAAACCAATGTCATTATTTTTCTTATTTTAGTAGTAGTAGTTAAAAATACATCGTTTGTGAAAATTTCAGCTCTCTAGCTATCACGGTTCCTTTGATACAGCCTAGTGACGGACAAACAGACAGCGAAGTCTCACGATACTTCGCTGTCTGCATATGCATGAGGTTTTAGGGTTTAAGGGCACGAAACCCTAAAAAATAGCTTAGATTAGACGTTGATTTTGATAAATGCAATACATATGGACCAATTAACCCTTTCCCTTACAAAATATTGTAATGGGACTGACTGCAAATGGGACGAAATGCGAATAGGACGAAGTGCGAATGGGACTAAATATGAATGGGTCGAAATGCGAATGGGACCAAGTGCGAATGAGACGAAGTGCGAATGAGACGAAGTGCGAATGGGACCAATTTCGAACGCGGGACGAAATACGAATGGGACCAAGTGCGCATAACCCCGCACAGGGTCAACGTCACACCGTACGCCGCGTCACTATGCTTACAATGAATATGTACCTACTGCTGTGGTCTCCTTCATGCGCTGACGGCTGAAAGTGGTTTCTAAGCTATAATTTCTCAACGCGTATTCCGATTTTTAATTTTTTTTAGTGTTAGAAAGGCAGTACTTTTGGGGTTGTTTAACACAAGTTTCAATATTGAGGGTTTTGTAGTTTAGAAGTTAGAGACAATTCAACTTTCGCTAAACCTAGGATTAAAGGGTTCTTTTAAATGTAAGTTTCATTCTACACTGGCGTGGCGTGTTTGCTTAATCATAAAAGAGTTTTAGAATAGACTTAATCTTTAAGCTCTTTTATGATTCTGAGTCTGATAAGGAAATACCTCTTCTTTCATTGGCTTTATGTGACGTAAACGAAGTTGCGAGGGTCAGCTAGTAAGAAATATATATGTCTGAAATTATGAGTGTATTGTTTTGCTTTTTTTATTTTCCAATACCATTAAAATTTAAAATGTTGCAATGTTGCAAGTTGTTTTTTTTTGTGTTTGACAGCCGATTGCGTTTGTATTGCGACTGTTATTTTACTGACAACCGGGTTTAATTTCGAGTTTTTCTTCTCTACGCAATGGATCTTTTTGCGAAAGAGTTCCCTTAGTCGCCTCTTACGACATCCTCGGGATGTATTGGGGTGGCGACATTTTGTACTCTTACCCGTCGCAACACTAGACCCCGTCGCCATGTAGGGCTAATAAAAGATAGTCATCGTTATATTACAACCTACGCATAGGATAAAAGTAGTTTAATCCTATGCCCTATGCGTAGGCTCCCAACCGTAGGCTGTTGGGCGTTACGTGAGGTTTTAGTTGGCAGGAGTCTGACATAGCATCCATGATGGATTTTCCCTCGCGTAAAAAAAATTCTATGCTTAGTACGTTTTTCGTATACGATTTATTAACCGAAATATAATACTAATAACGATGTTTTGTAATCGGAGACGTTTTATTCCGTGGAAAGATAGACGTATGATGTTTCCTTCATTTCATGATATTTACGGATTAATTTCTTTACCATTGTGTTGGTTTATTGTGATAAATTCTTAGGTCCTAAGTATTAGTAATTTTCCCTTATATAGCGATTTTTAAATTTTGAGCGATTAAGGTGATCGTAGAGTAAAAAAAAGAATATATTGAATTTATTTTATGCATTAAATACTTATACTTATACTTGCCTAATCTGTCTACTTATCTTTAAATTAAAATGAAACCTCGAAGTGTATGTACCTACGCGCATAATTTCCGATCGACTGCAATAAATTAGATAAAATCTTTTTAGGGTAAAAACAATACCCTATTCATGAGACTTCTCTGTCGATCTGTCTGTCTCTCCTCCAGTCATGCCCGAGGCTGTATCTCAGGAACCGTGATAGCTGAGATTTTTAAAGAAGATGTATTTCTGTTGCCGCTAGGATAAAAAATAGGTACTAAAATCAGAAAAAGGGGGATTAAGGGGGTCTCATACAACAAACATGATTTTCTAATTACTATTTTTGGTAAGGAACCTTACGTGCGCGACTTTGACTAGCACTTGGCCGGTTTTTACCGGTCAGCTAGTATATTATATTAGTATCTAAGCATAGAGCAACACGGAGGGGAGGCGCCATACTAAGAATTTCCCTTCTGTGAAAGCAGACTTCCAAAAGTGCACGCTTATACACACATTTAAGAAATATTTTATTGGAACGAAGTTCCTTATCGCGCGTTGTGAAAGGGGGCTAGACGGAAAAAATTCTCACGAAAAGTTGTAACGACACTTTAGGTTTTAACCGACTTCAAAAAAGGAGGAGGTTACTCAATTCGGCCGTTTATATGTTTTTGCTATATTATGGAGGGTAGAGGTACCTCTTTGTTTTTGTTTTTGTTTTTGTTTTTGTTTTTGTTTTTGTTTTTGTTTTTGTTTTTGTTTTTGTTTTTGTTTTTGTTTTTGTTTTTGTTTTTGTTTTTGTTTTTGTTTTTGTTTTTGTTTTTGTTTTTGTTTTTGTTTTTGTTTTTGTTTTTGTTTTTGTTTTTGTTTTTGTTTCTGTTTCTGTTTCTGTTTCTGTTTCTGTTTCTGTTTCTGTTTCTGTTTCTGTTTCTGTTTCTGTTTCTGTTTCTGTTTCTGTTTCTGTTTCTGTTTCTCTTTCTGTTTCTGTTTCTGTTTCTGTTTCTGTTTCTGTTTCTGTTTCTGTTTCTGTTTCTGTTTCTGTTTCTGTTTCTGTTTCTGTTTCTGTTTCTGTTTCTGTTTCTGTTTCTGTTTCTGTTTCTGTTTCTGTTTCTGTTTCTGTTTCTGTTTCTGTTTCTGTTTCTGTTTCTGTTTCTGTTTCTGTTTCTGTTTCTGTTTCTGTTTCTGTTTCTGTTTCTGTTTCTGTTTCTGTTTCTGTTTCTGTTTCTGTTTCTGTTTCTGTTTCTGTTTCTGTTTCTGTTTCTGTTTCTGTTTCTGTTTCTGTTTCTGTTTCTGTTTCTGTTTCTGTTTCTGTTTCTGTTTCTGTTTCTGTTTCTGTTTCTGTTTCTGTTTCTGTTTCTGTTTCTGTTTCTGTTTCTGTTTCTGTTTCTGTTTCTGTTTCTGTTTCTGTTTCTGTTTTTGTTTTTGTTTAAGTAAAATTTAAAAATTAAAATTAAATTTTATTACAATTCCTGCACTAATTAATTGAAAGTAACTTCGTTCCATTCGGGTGTCCCTTGACACCTCTCAAGTTTTTTTTACATCTTTTGGGGAGCTTACGGCTATAATACAAATGGGTTTGCAAGTACAATACAAATGCCAACTACAAGCTTCCACAGATAGTTATATCTGTGGAATATTGTATGTCTGAAATTCTGAGTGTATTGGTTTGTGACAGCCGATTGCTTTTGTAGTGGTGTGTATGAATACGATTCCCTTCCGTAAAATATGACACACAGATATGTATAGGTCAAACATGCTTGTGTCTTCTCCCCTTGTACTGGTCGCGTTGCTCTGTGTATCTAAGTATCTATTTCACTTTAGGGCGCCAAACGAAAATATTTTGAAGAAAATCGTTAATCAAGATAAAAATAATGATGAACTGTACCTAATATTGTCGTTTCTCTTAACTTTAAGTAATGTTTCGAGAGCCCAGTCAATTTATCTGACAGCTGTCCAAAGATATATATGTTAGATTGGGGAGCATCTTAACGACCTAAAGTTTTGAGTTCATCAATTACGAGTATCACGGGCGAGGTAACTGGCAAATTGACTTCAGAAAACTGAAAATAATGTTTGGTCGATCTTGATACAGAAGCTGTAAGTGTCACTTTCTCTATTAGTTTCGAAGAATGTAGAGATTTTGTTAAAAGACATCAATAAATCAAAAGAAGGTTGCCTGGCAGAAATTTCTTTAAGCAATAAGGCCGCCCATTGTATTGCTTCCTTTTGTGTTAAGTTTCTTAATTGTTATACTACTTTGGCGTACAATAAAGTAAATAATAAATAAATAAATAAATAAATCAAATCAGTCAGCCTCTTCGTTTCAAGTATTTATTAGCTACTAGCTGTTCCCCGCGGCTTCGACCGCGTAGAAGTCGTTATCGCGTAAAATCATAACCCTCCTTTCTCGCAGTCGGTTAAAAAGTAGCCAATGTAATTCCCAGGGCATCGAACTATTCCTATACCAAATTTCATCTCAATTGCTCCAGCCGTTTAGGGGTGAAAGCGTAACAGACAGACGCATTTATAATATTAGTAGGGATTATTTATTCTTTTAACGTGAGGAAAATTCTACATGGATGCTATGCCGGACTCTTACCTATTAAAACCACACGTTCCCTACCTACTCCCTACGTTTGGGAGCCCCGGGTAAGACCCCGGAAGGATGATATTTTTTTAGCTATAAATTTGTTTATTGCCAAAGCTAAGTTGACTAACATGCATCTTAAAATTTCTTCGCATCTGCGTCGCAGTTATCATATATGCTAGCGTCTTCATACCACTATTTTGACCAACATTATCATCTTCCACGGCACTAAGAGTCCATATGACGCCAAATAGACTATTACTTTGATCTAGATCTCAGGACTCGTGAGGTCTGCTGAATTAAAATTTGAACACAGACAACTTCAGTTCATAAACTAAAAACGCTCTAGGCTCAAAACACGATTACTGATAAAATTCTCGATAGATTTTTGTGTTGAAAATACCTCGATTTCGTGATATTTTGAGCTAGATGTCGTATGTTATAAGTGGTTTTTATAATATAAAATATTTATAAGAAAGATAATAGTAAAATCTTCATTTGCACTAGACCATTTTTTTCATATTGGTTTTAGTTTTTTTATAATTAATTTATTTCGTTAAAAGCGCACAAAAACCAATCGCATCTCTCTCTTTCTTGCACGTTAAAATGTATATCTTCTATCTTCTTTTTACAATTTGGTGTCTGGTAGGCGGTCTTTAGTCGTCCGTAGTCAAGTGTCAACCGTTTGTTTCAAGTATAGCTGGCATACCGGTGGCATGTTGGTTCTGCGCACTTCGTCCCATTCGCATTTCGTTCTGCGTTCAAAATTGGTACCATTCGCACTTCGTCCCATTCGCATTTCGTCCTACGTTCGAAATTGGTCCCTTTCGCATTCCGTCCCATTTGTACTTCGTCCCATTCGCACTTGGTCCCATTCGCACTTCGTCCCATTCGCATTACGTCCCATTCGCACTTCGTCCCATTCGCACTTCGTCACATACGCAGTAAATCCCATTACAGCAGAATTATACAGAGGGTTCCGTACCTACGAGTAAACACTGTTAAAAAGAACATATAAGTGCAGAGTGCCACGGGCAGGGTGTGCATCCTCACACGTTGCGTCCGGAGCGCTCGAGCACGGTTAGATCCGATAGGGGCTTTCTTCCGCGCACGCTTAGGTTGTGGAATGATTCCCCTGCCTCGGTTTTCCCAAACGCCTACGGTATGGGGTTCTTCAACGGGGGTCTTAGAAGGTGTTTACAGAGTCGGCAGCGCGAGTGTGGCGCCTCTGGTGTTGAAAGCGTCCATAGGCTGCGGTGACCACCGGTACGTCTGGTGGGCCGTATGCTTGTCTGCCACTTTAGTGGTATAAAAAAAAGTAAAAGTTATCTCAGATTCATTACATGTGAAAACTTGTTTGCATATTCCTCTTTTTTTATACATATATCTGAATATTAACAAGTGATCAATATATTGGGACACTGAGCGGGATAGATTATGCTAGAGACTTGTGTAACACGTAACTGTATACATTTAGGACAAATTTTCCAAATATTCAAAAGTTAGAACTCAGCGGTACACAATCTGTTCCTGTCACATTCCTTTTACATTAATGTTCATATAATCACAAGCACGCCGAAAGCGTTGTATCCTAAAAGTTTTACATACCACGGCAACCAACGAGTCTCTCTGTAAAATTAATTTCAAAATTGTTATATTATCATTCAAATATGACTCTTATCCATGTAAAAAAATGGTTGAAAGTTGAATAAAAACTGACACGTCACTACTCTGGTAATGTCTTTAATGTTGTCGCCCACCTCTTTTATGTAAAAGAATTTTTTGTTGCTAAATATTTTTTTGAAGTTTTAAATTCGTTTTTATTGTGAAGAGTGCTACGTTTAATTTACGTATATAGTATGAGAATAAAAGTAAAATATTTGAAGTTACCTACGTATAGTATTTTCGCCTAACTTTCCCGAAAGTTTTTCAACAGAATGAAAAGAATTGAATAAGTTGGCACCTGTTGTAAAGTAGTTCTAAAATTCACAATGGTAATGTATTTATTTATAGGTGATTTTTTTTGTTAAGAATTGACGTGGCATGCAACAGGATTAAATCCTACGTTCCCCATATTTTCTTTTGTCACCAAGCTAGCTTTAATATTTATCGTAATGTAATTACAGAATTTGTGGTAACTAATATACTGTCAATTTTGAGGTAACTACACAGCTTCTTGGAACACGCTAATTTGAAACGTGTGTAAATCCAGAACGTCACCCGGCTAGCTATCTATGCAGGCTGATGACGACATTTCGACGCTTGCAGAAGTAATGTAATCACTACTCAATCAAAACGTACTAATTTAATCTTGAAGCAAGCTGAATTTCTTATTTTAAAACCCGGCCAAGTGCGAGTCAAACCCGCTTAAGGAGGGTTCCAGTCCAAGAAATAACAAAATATCACATTTGCTGTATGGGAGCCTTCCCCTAAAATATTAAGATTTAATTGACTGTAGTATTTTTTGTTATAGCGACAACTGAAATAAATCAATTGTGAAGCTTTCAGCTATCTAGCTATCACAAATTCTGAGATACAGCCTGGAAACAGAATGGCGGACAGCGAAGTCTCACGAATAAGGTCCCGTTTTCGAATAAGGTCCCCATTAACTGAGCTTATGAAGGGTTCTGTACCTAAGGGGTACCTTAGGTACAGAACCCTTCATAAGCTCAGTTAATGGACGCGGAATGAACTCGCCTAGCTCTAAATTCGTTTAGCCTTTTCGCTTGATGGCATCACGAATATCTACGTACCAAGTCCCTAAGTTATTTCCACCGTAGCGTTACCGTCGTTCAAGTCATAGCTTTGACGCCGCACCTTTTTTTTTAACGTGAGGAAAAATCCACATGGATGCTTTGCCGGTCTCCTACCGACTATAAAACCTCACGTTACGCCCAACAGCCTATGGTTGGGAGTCCCGGGTAAGCTCTCGGAAGGATGTCCCTAGGTTTCTATGGAATAAGTACAGTGTGTTAGCCCTAGTTGCCTACACTCGGCGTTCTGGAAAAGCTAAGCTTTGGCTAGAAAGAAAGAAAGAAAGAAAGAAAGAAAAATATTTATTGTGAACCACAACGCACATACATATTTCGACATTGTATATAAAGTACTTAACATTAATTAATAATATCTGCCACGTAGTGTGATCTGCTCAGGCAGCGGTGAAAGTTTATTCTAGGTTTCATTCTAGAAAAAAAAAAAGAAACAATGGAACGTGGAACATCTATGTCCGCCGTCCGAGCATGACAGTCATGACAAGTGACAATTGCACGCGTCAACGTGACAACGTCATTATGACTAACATAATGTTGGTTACGTGTCTTACTACTACGTGGCTACACGTGCTTTTTCATTTAATGTACTTTTTACAACATTTTACTATTAACTTTATTATGTACGCTGTGCCCGCAATTAGGAATAGACACTCAGCATACACTGAGATGGGTATCAGCCATCCCAGTACTGATTTTCAGTGCCACCCTTTTATAGTGTCACCTGACGCCTTCCGGCAATATCGTGCCATGAATCAATACAGTGAAACATACCCACTCAATTATAAACTAGAAACTTATACCTAAAAAAGAAGGAGAATACTTCAAACGCCAAAAGGTAAGTAGAAAAAACACAAAAAAAAAACCCTACAATGCACAATTCCCCTAAGTATGCCATGGTTTTGACCTTATTACTACTTGGAACCTTGCTAACTCACTCCTCCCATCACAGGGCCAACAAAGTGTAGCACCACCAGAAGACCGATATCACCTCTCTAATACCTACTGTTGACAATAAATAGCCATGAGGTGCCCAAACATCACAGAGAGGCGACTCCGAAATGATCCGGCTGTTGGGACAAACATCAAGGTATACCAATGATTTATACTACACATATAATAATAGCAACAATAGTATTTATAAACATACATACACAACCCATATGTCTCTTCTGACCGCCTCGTTAATCTAGAGATCAAACTGTGTGACTGCGGGCCATAAGGTTATGAGTTAGATTCCCACGAGAGACATAAAAAAAAAAAAAAAAAAAAAAAAAATTGATAAATTCAGGAATGCCCGACCCCAGAGACTAGGCGCTGCCATGCATTTCAAGTGCCAATGCCTGTGCTGTGATACCCACAGCACAAGCAGGCCATTCCCCGCTTACCCAGGATCAGACAGCCCCGTGAGAACATGTCTCTCTCTTTATTAATAAATCCGGTAAGTAACAGAACAACATGTTACCCCAACCATGCCAACACAAGCCTGGTCATGATATCCAGACAACCCATGGTCATATAGAAAATGCCCAAACCCAAACACTCACATCTGGGAATCACACACATGAACTCTTTTGATATAATAGTAGAAATCCTTTGTACTTGACTTTAAATGTGTATCTGGATTTCAGGTCCCTAATAGGTGGAGGCAGATCATTCCAGATTCGCATCGCTGCGTACTTCAGAGACCCTCGGAAAGCTGTAGTCCTATGCCTGGGCACTGATATAGTACAAGTTGTAGACCTAATAGAGTAAGGATAGTAACTTTTCCTAAAACAAATTTTTTTATATAGATAGTCAGGCTTTTTAAATTTTAATAAGTCAAAGAGCATAGTGGCTAAATGTAATTTTCTTCTGGCCTCCATTTTCAATACATTATTGGCATTAATATAAGGTGTTACATGTTGCCGTCTTGGTATCTGGAAACAGTACCGAGCACAAGCATTTTGTATGCGCTGTATAAGATTCTTAGTCTTGGCCAGCAAGCACGGCCCATACACTATATCACAATAATTAAATCTAGATAGAATGAGACTGTCCACCAGTTGCTTCCTTAGTGCCGTCCCCAAATAGTCCCGAATGTTGTAGAGAAGTTTTAGTCTATAGAAACAATTTTTTACAATTTTATTCACATGCCCTTCAAATTGGAGCTGAGGGTCCATCACGAGACCTAGGTTGGTGGTCTCTTCAACTCTTGCCACTCTTTGAGCATTTATAACTATTGCTGGGTCGTATTGCAAGATATTTTGAATTTGTTTCTTACTGCCTAGTATCATAAATTTAGATTTTAGAGGGTTAAGGATAAGTGAGTGCTCCCTTGACCACTGGACTACCCTTTCCAGGTCCTCATTTAATCTGGACACAGCTGTAAGTGTGTCATCAGGTTTAAATGACAGATACAATTGTGTGTCGTCTGCATACATGTGGAAATGACAGTGTTGAAAGGATCTGGTGATGTCTGCTGTATATAAGATAAACAACAGTGGACCCAAAATAGATCCCTGCGGCACCCCCCTAGTCACCTTAAGGGGAGGTGAAGACATCACTGCACCATCCACACCTTGTATCTCCACATACTGTGATCGATTTGTAAGATAACTATCAAACCACCTGACAGCACCCGACGCAAATCCATAGTAAGCCAACTTGGACAATAATAGTGAAGTATCTAGGGCATCAAAAGCGCGGGAATAGTCCAATAGGACTAGGGCTGTTCCCTCTCCGCGATCCCTAGCTTCCAAGATGTTTCCAACTACATCACATAAGGCCATAGCCGTACCTCGCCCCTTCCTAAAACCGGACTGCTTATCAGGGAGAATGCTATTTTGCTCTAGGTACTCCATAACCTGCATATGCACCACCCTTTCCAACACCTTAGACAAGCATGGAAGAATGCTTATAGGCCGGAGATCTTTAATGGAGTTCGGGTGGCTAGTTTTCGGTATAGGCCGAACCACAGAGCACTTCCACAACTGCGGGTATGTGTGTGTAGCGATCGATGTGTTGATTACTTGGGTGATTGTTTTTAGTGAGTTGGGGAGTGTGAGTGTCAACATCTGTGCACTGATTTTGTCAATACCCTGTGCCTGTGTCTTAATGTTATTCAGAATCTTTAGAATTGTTGATTGGTCTACAGGTCTGAGTTCAAAATTTACACTAGGGTTATGCCTATGATGTTCATAGTATGTTAATTGAGACAAACTCACTACACCCTGTCCCGGCACATCCAGGAAGGCTTTGTTGATGGTATCTGGGTTGTTAAAGTGACTCGGCAAACAAGAATCCTTATGTGAGTGGAGTACCTGATTTTTCAAGTTCTTCCACATAATTTTAGGGTTATTAATATGTTCACTAACATTTTTTGAGAAATACACAGACTTCTCATTACGCAACGCCACCACAGCCTGATGTTTTAGCTCTAAGTAGTATTTTTTCTTGGACTCCAGTTTAGTATTCTGATAAATAAGCCTCGCTTTATCTCGCAAACGGAAAAGCAATTTAACATTATCAGTAATCCATGGAGTTTTCTTGGTCCTGAACATCTTTTGCTTCACAGGGGCATGCATGTCGAATAGATGTACAATCCAGGCAGACAAAGCCTCCACCATGTCATCAACATTAACCTGTGAATTCATGTGGTACCAAGGTATCAATTCAATGTCAGTATTAAAAAGTTCTGGCAAGATATCTCCAAATGGTCTGTATATAACCCACCTGGGTTTCTCCTTAACTTTTTTTAAAGTGGACTCACAAGTTACCACTGCATGTTTACCCAGTTCTGGAACATGGGTAACTGTGACATTATAAACATTCATGTCCGTACAAATAACATCTATTAGAGTGCTCTTATCATCAGTAAAATGTGTTGGTGCATTTACAACCTGATGCATATTAGTATATTCTAAAAATTGATGAAACTTTTTTGTGTTTGTCGCACACTGGATCAACATATTTGTGTTAAAATCACCCAATAGGATTATATTATCATAGGGAGCCATTGCACAAATACTATCCGTCAAACTGTCTATGAACCTATCCAAACCCAGCCAGGGCGGTCTATATGCAGTGCCAACTATAATTTTCCTGCCATAAGTAGTCAAGGACAACCAATACTCCTCTACCTGTGAATCCACCGGGTGACTTCTGGTCCTAACACTGACCCCATTTCTTATGTAAAACCCGACACCCCCACCGATTCCATCCTTTACCACTGTAGGTCTTGGAGTATGCCTCAATTTGTAACCCGGCACTAATGGAGCTCTGCCATCCTCTCCCAACTTTAGCCAGGTCTCATTGATGGCCATTATGTCAACTGAATGGTGGTTCATGGCTATTAAAAACTCATCCTGCCTAGTTCCAAGTGAACCAGCATTAAAAAGTCCAAATTTTAAATATTTATTTTTGTTAATCACTATAAACAAGAATTGAAAAAATATATATAATGTCTACAAAACATATGTTAAAGAAGTTAGCATGATATTTTTTTTTAAACATTTTAATGCAAGTATAACCCATTGGTGTACTAAACAAAACATCAAAAAATCCTTCAGGCTTATGTTTGTGTATGATTATTTGATTATTCAATCCCACTGCTATAATAAAAAAAATTAAAGTTCCATAATACAATAAGTAAAGGAATCCTATGGCAATACTTGACCCAATACCTAGCATAACCAATACAAAAATATACCTAAAAATGTGTATCTCCACACCAGATTCACAACCCGGACAGTCACATACTATCATACTTAGTACTATAATTGGTTGTCTGTTATAGTTACAATTATAAAGACCGTGTAACATGCTATGTGTACACCTGCTGACCTTATATAATACCAAGTCTGCATTTGTTGGATATTTCATAATTAAGTCATAGTAAGTATAAGTAACATGTATATAAAACCTGTAAATATTATACATCAATATCTTTTTAAAATTAGTATACCTTAAATCAAAACCTATGTAAATATTGTAAATTCTCTGGAAATCAGTTTTCACATTGCAAACATAAACAACATAACACACATCCATTCTTATGCAAATACTGTAAATATATTTTTGTATGTATCCCGCCACAGATCCTTTTCTTTTAATATCAATGTTAATATACAACATTTTTATTGCTACAAAAGAGTAATATATATTTATGGCCACAAAAGAGTACTCAGTAATAAAATAAATTAACTGTAATGGAACAGCGATAGACAACTTAATCCTTTGTTGTATTAACATTAATTTTGCCAAAAACACGCTCCAGATCCTCTTCCGAGCGAATAGCGTGGGTTCGCTTACCATCAGCTTCCTTTGTCAAAATTCTACCCCGCCTTGTCCATGCATATTTCCAACCTAATTGTGTGGCAGTCTGTCGTGTCAGGAAAAACAGCTGCTTGTTGGTCCTGGTCAACCTCTCATTAAAGTAAAAGCGGCGCGGGGGCCCCTCAAAGCAATCCAGGTCAGCGGTGGTGGCGCCGCGCCTCACCCGCGCGCTCTGCAGCAGCTCGTCGCGCAGCCCGCGCCGCGCCAGCCGCACCACAATGCGCCTGCTCCTGGCCGCGCCCGCGCCGTCCGCTCCCCTGGTCCGCTCCGTCCGGGGTCCCACTCGCTCGGCATACACTATGTCGGTTTTATCCAGGGTTACCCCGATTTTCCTTGCCAACAGCTCGACCGTGTGGACCACATTTTCCCCAGCACACTCGGGTAGATTTGAGATCTCCACGTCAGAGAGCAGAAGATCTTGCTCTCTATCGTTAATCTCCAGTCTCAAGTTATTTATTGTATGTTCCAGTTCGTGTGCTGGTTGGGGGTCCCTCTGACGATTCTCGATCAGAGCTAAGCGACTCTCCAGAGAATCAACCTTCTTCCTACACGTTGCCAAGGACTGTCGAAGGTCGGCCACTTCCAGTCTAAATTCCCTCAGCTCCAACGTCAGGTCATCCTTCATAGACCGAATCTCTCCCCTCAGGAGCCGCATTTCGTGTGCTAGATCAAGTCCAGGCGACGGACAGGTGGCCCGCCCCCCGACAGACACGCCCGAACCACCTGCAGAGACTGAAGAATCCAGCTGACTGGGGGGCGTATCCACATCAACGTCACCTGCCAAAGGAGCCATTCGGGTGATATCTTTGTTGACCTTGGTCCTATTTCTGCACTTACATGCTGCACCTCCCTTCATGGAGAGAAATTTCCCGCATGTTGAACACTTGCCAGCCATATTCTCAACTATTTCAGGTCGAACCATAAATATATTACAACAACAGTACGAATAGTTCGCCTACTGGACAACAGATGGCGTTGTCGCCACTTTTGGAAATAGTCTGTTTCAGGCCTCTCCAATCACAATCCCTGATTAACTCACTGAAAGTTTTAATCGCAATTTACTGGTCCACACACAGGGATATAAAATTGATAATTTAATTACACTGTTTTTTTTTTGTTGTTATAGGGTAGATTCTAGTCACTGTTATTGTACATATTATAATTTTAGATTTATTTAAATGTTCACAAATATATGGCACTGGATAACAATATATGTCTTTTATTATAGTTTTCCACGAAATATTCCACTTAGTTTACTTCAATTAAACTATACAATTATTTTTAATGACAATGTAAACATAGACACGAACTGCCAGCGACGTCAAGCGCCATCTGCTCTGGCTAGGCGATGACTCTCGAAACTCACTCAAGAAACTCTGGTGTTAAGATTTTTTTTTGTAGGTCCACACGGTTTATTGGCAGAATAAATCTTTTGCAAACCGTACCGTCAGCCGATTTGTTTCATGCTAGTTCCATTATGTCGTTCATTGTTACAGCCTTTTAAAGCAAATTATAGAGGGAGAGCTGGTAGTTTAAGGGGAGTGGTTGACAAAGTTTGCGAAAAAGAGGTGCAAATAAAGATTTTCTTCTCGGTTTTAGTATACAAAAAATGACAGCCAAAAGTAGATTTGAAATCTAGATGTGTTCCAGAGGATGGTTTCATCAGAAATTGTGTATTTATTATAAATAACTAGTAAAACATCACTGAAATAGCCCATAATTTTTTAGAAGAAGTCGTTGTATGACATCTTTTTATTAATGAATGATAATAAAATTTATATCAGAGACTAAAGAAAACATAGACCTATAAAATGGTTTTCTTCAATTTTGAATTAGTATAAGTTTTAACTAATTATAACTAATAATGTATTCAAAGAATACATCACATTGCTTGCTTCCCCGCGCTCGCCCGAAAATCTAGTGCGGGGGGAGTCGTGTTGCTAGACGGACGTGTGTCGCTCTGGTCTGCAAAATATTCTCGTAAAACGTTATATTTTCATTCATATACAGAGTAATGCGTGTAACAGAGCCCAAGTTACACAATGCATACTGCATTACATGAGAATATAATGCATTTGAACTTATTTTATATATTGTTTTATTAAATTACTTCGAAAGATAGTCATGCTAATATTGTAAGCGGTACTTAATCGTTTCAAAATATATAAATGAAGAAATATTTGTAGACATTCCCACACAACTTAAGCTATTATAACTTTGTGCTAAGGGATATAGACAACTGATGAAAATACTTATATTACTATTATATGCACTCAACCGTGCTTATTACGTCTTGGGGCGACGTATAGGCACCATCTACCGGCAACTTGGTTAAGGTAATAAAGTGAAAGAGTTGACGGTCGAGAGCAGTGTCTCGTTGGTCCAATGGTGAGGCCGTCTGGTTCGGCAAACCAGAAGACGCAGGTTCGAATCCTGCTCGGGACCAAAAATTGTATACAATTATTTGCTAGACAAGTAAGTCTGGAAATGATCTGCTGGCTCTGTTGGATTCTCAAACAATTTGTTATGATTTTTTAAGTCTATATTATAGTAAGCAGAGCACTAAAAAGAATAGCCCGCCGAGTTTCTTGCTAGTCTATATCTATTCATAATAATAAAACTGTTGAGGGTCGAGAGTCTGAACATGGAAGCTATTTAAAAAAAAAGAACGCGTTCTCTAATCGATACCGGTACCTACTTAAGCCAAAACGAAATTTAAAATGTTCATGTCCGTCTGTATTCCGAATACGTATCACGCCGAAACTACTAATTTGAATGAAAATTGATCCGAGGAAGTTCAGGAGTTAGAGACATCTCAACTTCTCAAAACCTAGAATTCAAAAGTTCCTTTGAATGTGAGGGTAAATCTAAACCGGCGTGTTAGCATTATCATTATAAGAGCTTAATGATTAAGTCCAGTGTTAAATATTTCGTCCGTGCCGAAGGCGTGGACTGAAATAAATTATTTTAGAATAGATTCTAAAACAATTCAGTCCACGCCCTCGACGTGAAAGTTCTTTTATGATGCAGCAAACAGGGCAGTTTCACTCACCGCTTGCTGAGTCTGATGAAGAAATACCTCCCCTTTCATCGTAAACGAAGTTGTGAGGGTCAGGGTCAGCTAGTTGCATACATACATAAATATGGTCACGCCTTCATCCCCGAAGGGGTAGGCAGAGGCATATTATTTTATGTCCCCACATTTCACCTTTTTAGAATTTGTCCCACGTAATAGGCGGTGAGCTGTATTGCCATGTTGAGATAGACAGGCGCAGGTTGTGACTGCCTGCTGTTAAAATTAATCAAGCCGCCAAAACGGCCTTCAACTTCGCTTAACGACTGCCATTTTACGGGCAACCAGGACCAACGGCTTAACGTGCCTTCCGAAACACGGAAACGACGCTCAAATAACTATCACAAAGTGGTCACATGGATGGTCACCCATCCAAGGACTGGCCATAGTGAATGAGCTTACTACAGTGATCGCTTACAAAACACTAAGTCCGCGGTGCCACGAGCGCTTCTTATTTATACATAACTAGCTGACCCTCGCAACTGTGTTTACGTCTATTTATAACCGACTTCAAAAAAAGGAGGAGGATCTCAATTCGTCTGTATGTATTTTTTTTATGTATGTCAAGCGATATTTCCGTCAATTATAGACGGATTTCAATTTTTTTTTTTGTTGAATAGGGGTTACTTCTGAGGTGGTCCCATTTTCACAAGGTCAGGATCTGATGAAGGGATCCAGGAGAAATCGAGGGCAACCACGAAAAATTGTAGGGACAATTTTGTTCCAAAAGTAACAAAAATTTTAAGCGAGTGGAAGACCCCCCTTTCTGGATTTGTAAAAATTTAAGTACAAAACAATGAATATATGAACATTCGTCTTTGTGAATTCGTCACATTTAAGTTTTACGTAATGATCAATCACATTTTTTGCAGTGTATTTTTACTACACTTAATAACAAAGGAAAATTTAAATACAAACGTTCCTTTGTTTTTAATTTACTTTTCGCCTCTCTCTATAAAATAGAGTGCAGAGGGGCTTATGGCGAGACTTTGTCTGTAGTCTGTGATTCTGTTGCATTAAACTACGTCACTAGGTCACGTGGATCATCTGTTCAAAGTTTGAAATAAAACAAAAATGACAACGTCTTATTTGGTGAAGCGAGGAACGCATTTCCGCTACTATTTTTCTCCTTCTTCCGTGGTTCTTTTACTCTGATGTCTCTGTAGTTGCGCTACTCTATGTTAGCGAGTCATATCGCCCATTTGCTCAAGGTCGTTAGCCCTGGGTATGGCCTTAAGTTGAACCTATTAATTTTGCTATAACTTCGATTACGTTATTGAGAATTGCTCTATTTTTTAGTAAAACTTTGATTATAGGCTACGTTTGAGCTATTAGTTAAGGATTCACAATTGATTATAGACTCCTTTGAGTGAGGTAGTGTCTGACTTACAGCGACCACTCGCAGTCCCTAGGGTATTTCGCATTGTTTTATAAACTATCACCGCATAAGTATACGTATATTGTACATAATAAATATGTATACATATCTATACTAATATTATAAAGCTGAAGAGTTTGTTTGTTTGTTTGTATGGTTGAACGCTAGGATCTCAGGAACTACTGGTTCGATTTCAAAAACTCTTTTACAGTTTGATGGTTCATTTATTGAGGATGGCTATAGGCTATAATAACATCACGCTTAGACGAATAGGGGCGAAGCAGCAATCAATAATGTTTCGAAAACGGGGAATATATTTTACCGTCTGCGAGCTTCCGAGGTGTACGCTGCGTAAATAGTTAAAGATACGTAAAAATTGCGTATTACAATATTGTTTCTCTTAAAAAGTTCTAAAAAAAAGTCCGCAGCGACATATGTCTGTCTTTAAAGGTTCGCTTACAATAACCTAATTTGTCTGTTTCTTAAGGTTCGCTCACAATATTATAAAACTGAAGAGTTTGTTTGTCCTAGGATCTCAGAAACTACTGGTTGCATTTTGAAAATTATTTTACAGTCCATTTATTGAGTCATTTATTGAGGATGGCTAATGGCGATATAAAATCACGCTAATGCGAATGCTCCTATTCGCATTAGCGGAGCAGCCATAAATAATGTTACGAGAACAGGGCAAATTTCTTTCTTTTGAGATCTTTCACTGCGTACGTTGCGTAAATAGTTAAAGTGACGTGAAATTTTTTTATTACAAATATGTTTCCCTTTAAAAGTTACAAAAAATGTCGTCAACAGCATATGCCTATCTTTTAAGGTTCACTTACAATAACCCCTTTTAATAAGTTTTGAAGTATGAGCGAAGCGACGGGAGTAAACGTGGTCTGCAGCGGTAGCCAATCAACTGAACGATAAAAACCGGCCAAGGGCGAGTCGGACACACATGAGTTCCGTACCAAAAAAGGACGGGTGGAAGTAAATGCAACGGGAAACATTATATCACTTTACATATTAATACCACACCTCTCTCCTTCTCACTCTCATGTGATGCAAACGAAGTTGTGCGGGTCAGCTCTAATGAATATTAGCGACGCGACGGGAGTAAATGCGAAGGGAAACATTATATCACCTTAAGTATTAATACTACACCTCCCTCTTTCTCGCTCATGTGACGCAAACTTAGTTGTGCGGGTCAGCTCTAATGTATATAAGCGACGCGACGGGACTAGGCGCGACGATAGTAAATGCGACGGGAAACATTATATTACTCAAAATATTATTACCATACGTCTCTCTTTCTAACTCTCATGTGCCGCAAACGAAGTTGCGTGGGTCAGCTAGTCTATTATACGTCCTGAAATGAGTTGATGTTTGTGACATTTCCCTGTATGGTCGTCTTCGTCCATGTAGCCGCTACGCTTGTCTAGTATTCTGTACTTAGGCGTTCACAGCGTTACTTAATTGTGAAATGGACTGATGTCGTAGTATTTGCATTTACAAGCGTGTTCGCGCTTGTAGTCACATCGCTTGCGAAGCGTGGTTGAGAGATTTGTTTCAATTAAATTTTTTTAAAATTCGACATCTGATCTGATGAAATTATGACATTGCAAGCTATTTTTATAAGAACTACATTTATAATGACAATTTAGTAAAATTTAAAGCTATAAACTATCATAAATCATACTGTAGTAGATAGTCATAGTAATATTACGCAATACATGCCCAGACTAAATCATAATAGGTGTTTTTATATTGTCTAAAGCGTTTGACGACCTTTGAAAGCTAATACCCCATAATGGAGATTGCATTAGTAGCCATGGTTAGACAATAGCCAGTCTAGACTATTGTTTTCTATAAAAATACCTTGTATAAAATTGTCGAAGCAATAGGTGTATCTCATCTCACCATGGTTGTCAGCCTACTTATGACGTCAAACCCTTTTAGAAGGAGGAGAGGTCATCTGATCATTATTTTATTATTATAGTTCTTGATATCAATATAGCACAATAGAGATGAACGTAGCTAGACTGATCTTTCAGTTCGTCCAGACAAATCGATTACCTGAACGTCAAAAACTATTTGAGTGGCAGTTAGCGGCTTCATCCATTAGCACTCCAGTTTTATTTTACCTCGCTGGCATATTTTTAGCTTGCTGGAAATTTGAAGAAAAAGAAAAAAAGAAAATTATTTTTTCCGTAACATGATGGGACTCTAAAATACTTTAGAATGAACACTAAATCTAAGGCTCAACAATTAAATGCATTTAGTTTATGCAGGCTATTTGCATAAATTCTTAACAATCTGAAAATATGCATTAACTTTACGGAAACCATTATAATGAAATTATGAAAATTCCAATTGATCCCATGTAGACCATGATGATCTCCCGCAACCATTACTTACCAGGTCATCTGACCTTACTAGTAACGGTTGCCTTTTGGATGCGAGCAACACAAGACCGACTTTGTGGCGATCCTTGGGGGAGGTCTATGCCCAGTGGGCGTTAAATCAGCTGCAATAATGATGAAATATAAGTATTGAATGCCTATTTCCATTGTTCATGACGGGCCATGCCGTAAATTGCCGGGCCTATTTTTGTATCCTGCTGGGGTTTCGTATCCAAAGGGTATTTCGTTGTAAATGGCGCAAGGAGGCGCTAGGGCGGGGCGAAAGGCGTCTCTAGAAATCGAGGCCCAGCGGTCACAGCTCCACCAGTAAACCGTGGAGACGAAGGTGCGATTTGAGCAACCAAAGGGCGGATTCGCCACAATCGCGGCCGTCAGACCGGTCATGAGCGAGTGGCCGGTTACGGTACCGGTTGTCACAGATACTTACCGGGCACGGTAGCTTCGGTAAGTATCCGTGGCGAAGACACCGGGACACAATGGCCGAGTGTCAGCACTGCGAGGACCGCAGCGATGACACAGCGCTCCACACGCTGGTGGAGTGCACGGCGTGGGCGCAACAGCGCCAGGTCCTCTTGGTGGGTCTGGACGTGGACACTCTCTCACTCGAGACCACGGTGAGAGCCATGGTCTCCAGCGGGTGTAAGTGGGACTGCGCCGTCTGGTTCTGCGAGCAGGTCATGCTCGTGAAAGAGGCGGCGGGGCGGGAGCGGGAGAGAACTCTAGTGTTTAACATACCTATCAGGCATTTGTCAGAGAGCAACCCGATCTATGACTTTTGCTTGGAGAGTAGACGCCATTCTGAGACTTTCTCTCCGAATAACAATCCTAGAATTGTTATACGTAGGACTTTTCCCTTTGTCAAATCAGATTCTCAAAAATGCGAAATATAATATGTATGTGAGCGGAGCATGTCTAAAACTCAGACTGTCTAAAATTATGAGTGTATTGTTGAAATTGTTTTGTGTAAGTTCCATAGTGACAACCGATTGCTTTGTAGTGGAGTATATGCATACGATTTCCTCCCGGAACTTAATAATATGACAGACAGATAATATTTGTCTGTAGTCATAGCTTGCTTGCTGTATTATATATTGGACAAACATGAGACCTACTCTCCCCTTGTAATTGTCCCGTGCATTGCTCTGTGGGCGTTTTTGGCGCGTTTTAATCAATTATATACAAAAAAACTATAGATACTTTACCAACACTGAAAAGTGGCAACAAAAAAGTCAGGCAATTGCCTTACTTTTCATACTAAAACCGTGATGTTCGTGCATAACGTGTCTAATATAATACGTCGTTGGTTTTAATTGCTTTTATTAAAATAACTATTATGACTATTAAAATTCCAATTTTAATACCTATACATAGTCAGGGCAGAACCACGTATGTCAGATAGATATTAACAAAAATTTGTTCATAGATTTTTTTTTCTTTACATTAACCATTTCTGAGAAAAGCGGTTATAAATTTGACTTTGAGCGTCCTCTATGCCCACGTTTTCAAGTCTACATGATATGATAAGTATACTTAACGTTTTTTTAATATATTTATGAATATTCTTTTGCAAACTCAGAGTTACAAGAGCTTCAACTTATCAGGTAGGCATTTCGGCCGGCTAGGCAACCGGAGTTCGTAACTGGTTTCCCATGAACGCTATTTTAATGTCTCTGTGGTTTCCGTATTTTTTTTTCATATTCTAAAAACATTTTACGTATTACCAAGATCTTTTAAAAAAAAAAATCCGCGTCATAATTCGTTTAGTAGGTACTACGTGTTATACGTGTTTTCCCGTTCGTCCCCTTGACTAAATTATTTATAATATACTCAATTTCATGAACTTTCCGCGTGACTCGGTGTCGCAGCATCATTAATCTGGACCACGAACAATCGAGCGTCATCCAAACAATCTGCTGAGTCAAATGCTTATATAAAACAGTTTGACAGATTGAAATAGGAAATTGGAAGTTGAACATTATAACAGTAAGGGACTGTTATCAACACCACGACGCGTGTACGACGTCATCAACCTGGGAATTTAAGGTGCCTCCACGATACGGTGTCGTCGAAACCTCGTCGTGTAACGTTGCCGCTCCGCGACGTTACACCATTTAAAACACAAAGTTGCGAAACGACAAAAATGATTGCCAGTCAATTAGCAAACATTGCCAGTTATTTCATGTAAACTGTCGGAGACATATCGTCGCCAGCAGGACGACGCAGGGGCATCCAAGACGCGGGGGGTCCACGCGCCCCGCTCACCGAGCAACAGCTGTGCGGCCGTCAGTCACTACGTCAAAAAACACCGTCACCTCAACACGCGCACCTATATATACCTACCTATACGTCTGTGATTTTGTACAATCAACCGTTATTATAAAGTTCACCAAGAAACCAGCTGTTTCTCTTGCCACCACCTGCAAGACCCAGAGCACGTCGTCACCAAAACCTATATATTATTATAACGAGGAAAGATTTGAAGTTTAGCTAAAAAAACATTTTGAAATTTCGTAATTATTCGCCCGGTTAAACTTAAGGCCATACCCAGGGCTAACGACCTTGAGCAAATGGGCGATATGACTCGCCAGCATAGAGTAGCGCAACTACAGAGACATCAGAGTAAAAGAACCACGGAAGAAGAAGAAAAATAGTAGCGGAAATGCGTTCCTCGCTTCACCAAATAAACAAGAAGCTGTGAGACGGTCTCACCCGACTGCCTCTCTCTAAAACGTTTATTGTGAGAGTTCAATCCGATTGGCGTTGTCATTTCTGTTTTATTTCAAACTTTGAACAGATGATCCACGTGACCTAGTGACGTAGTTTAATGCAACAGAGTCACAGACTACAGACAAAGTCTCGCCATAAGCCCCTCTGCACTCTATTTTATAGAGAGAGGCGAAAAGTAAATTAAAAACAAAGGAACGTTTGTATTTCAATTTCCTTTGTTTTTAAGTGTAGTAAAAATACACTGCAAAAAATGTGATTGATCATTACGTAAAGCTTAAATGTGACGAATTCACAAAGACGAATGTTCATATATTCATTGTTTTGTACTTAAATTTTTACAAATCCAGAAAGGGGGGTCTTCCACTCGCTTAAAATTTTTGTTACTTTTGGAACAAAATTTCATTTCATTTTATTATTACAAACAAACAAAAATAGACGTAAACGCAGTTGCGAGGGTCAGCTAGTTATGTATAAATAAGAAGCGCTCGTGGCACCGCGGACTCAGTGTTCTGTATGCGATCACTGTAGTAAGCTCATTCACTATGGCCAGTCCTTGGATGGGTGACCATCCATGTGACCACTTTGTGACAGTTATTTGAGCGTCGTTTTCGTGTTTCGGAAGGCACGTTAAGCCGTTGGTCCTGGTTGCCCGTAAAATGGCAGTCGTTAAGCGAAGTTGAAGGCCGTTTTGGCGGCTTGATTAATATTAACAGCAGGCAGTCACAACCTGCGCCTGTCTATCTCAACACGTCAATACAGCTCACCGCCTATTAGGTGGGACAAATTCTAAAAAGGTGAAATGTGGGGACATAATAATATGCCTCTGCCTACCCCTTCGGGGATAAAGGCGTGACCATATTTATGTATGTATGCAACTAGCTGACCCTCACAACTTCGTTAATGATGAAAGGGGAGGTATTTCTTCATCAGACTCAGCAAGCGGTGAGTGAAACTGCCCTGTTTGCTTTATCATAAAAGAACTTACAAGTCGAGGGCGTGGACTGAATTGTTTTAGAATCTATTCTAAAATAATTTATTTCAGTCCTTCGGCACGGACGAAATATTTAACACTGGACTTAATCATTAAGCTCTTATAATGATAAAGCTAACACGCCGGTTTAGATTTACCCTCACATTCAAAGGAACTCTTGAATTCTAGGTTTTGAGAAGTGAGATGTCTCTAACTCCTGAACTTCCTCGGTTCAACTTTCTTTCAAATCAGTAGTTTCGGCGTGATACGTATTCAGAATACGGACGGACATGAAAATTTTAAATTTCATGTTGGCTTAAGTAGGTATCGATTAGAGAACGCGTTCTTTTTTTTTAAATAGCTTCCATGTTCACTCTCGACCCTCAACAGTTTTAATATTATGAATAGATATAGACTAGCAAGAAACTCGGCGGGCTATTCTTTTTAGTGCTCTGCTTACTATAATATAGACTTAAAAAATCATAACAAATTGTTTGAGAATCCAACAGAGCCAGCAGATCATTTCCAGACTTACTTGTCTAGCAAATAATTGTATACAATTTTTGGTCCCGAGCAGGATTGGAACCTGCGTCTTCTGGTTTTCTTCTGAAAAAATTGACGGTTGAGTGCATATAATAGTAATATAAGTATTTTCATCAGTTGTCTATATCCCTTAGCACAAAGTTATAATAGCTTAAGTTGTGTGGGAATGTCCACAAATAATTTTTCATTTATTTAGTTTGAAATGATTAAGTACCGCTTACAATATTAGCATGACTACCTTTCGAAGTAATCTAATAAAACAATACATAAAATAAGTTCAAATGCATTATATTCTCATGTAATGCAGTATGCATGTGTAACTCGGGCTCTGTTACACGCATTACTCTGTACATGAATGAAAATATAACATTTTACGAGAATATTTTGCAGACCAGAGCGACACACGTCCGTCTAGCAACACGACTCCCCCCGCACTAGATTTTCGGGCGCGCGCGGGGAAGCAAACAATGTGGTGTATTCTTTGAATACATTTTTAGTTATAATTAGTTAAAACTTATAATAATTCAAAATTGAAGAAAACCATTTTAGAGATCTATGTTTTCTATAGTCTCCGATATAAATTTTATTATCATTCATTAATAAATAGATGTCATACAACGGCTTCCTCTAAAATATTATGGGCTTTTTCAATGATGTTTTACTAATTATTTATAATAAATACACAATTTCTGATAAAACCATCTTTTGACACACATCTTTTAGATTTCAAATCTACTTTTGGCTATCATTTTTCGTATACTAATACCGAGAAGAATGTCTTCATTTGCACCTCTTTTTCGCAAACTTTGTCAACCACTCCCCTTAAGAAATAATCTGAGCTGAAAACTAAAACAAGTAAAAATTATTGACCAAAGTTTCATGGAATTAAATGCTTTACTTTATAAAATAAAAAATATTATGGCTCTCATATTACACTTGTCTCGGTTAGTTTGTCTGTCTGTCCGTGGGCTTCCATACAACATTTTTGTCGCTTTTGGTACGGAATCCTCCGAGCGCGAGTTCGACTCGCACTTGGCCGGTTTAATATTTTTTTTTTTAAATAAGTATTTATTATTTAGAAATATGATTTTCAGTTGTCTAGATTCTATAACACAAGCATATTTTTTACAGTTTATTAATAGAAGAGTTCTATTGTATATCTCCGGAGAACTACATTAGACCATGATACCTATATTCCTTTCTTGAACAATAATTATATGATAGTTATAGGAACATGCTTTTTATAGGGGTTTTTAAAATCAACATACGTATAGTCTATCAACAATTATTCAGAGCTAATGCGACTTGCGCGGAGTGTGGTTACAGAAATAGAAATACATTCCATTCCTCATATCTTTCGAATGGCTAAACCGATTTTCATAAAACTTGCGGTATCGTGATGTATAAGTTATGACCCAACACGGGTATATTTGAACACATTCAATTTTTCATCCCCACTTTCGCCCATATCTTAACCGATTTTTATAAAACATAGCTAAGAACACTCTCCCCTAACCCATCTTTCAAACAAAAGAAACAGAATCAAAATCGGTTCATTCGTTTGAGAGCTACGATGCCACAGACAGACTTACACACACCCACACACACGTCATACTTATAACACCCCGTCCGGGTTTCCGTCGGGGGTTAAATATACAAAGTCTATAAATAGTTTTCGATAAAATCGGATCAGAACGAATACACAAATATCTCTGTTCCCCTTCGGCCGCCATTGAAACTCGATGTCGCTTAGTATAATATATAGAGTTTTAATAAAATTTGCCAAAAAGATTTCCTACATTCACGCCTGTAGCACACCTCCGCCGCGAAACCATGATAGCGGAACCGCAGTAATTCCGCCAAGTTCTGTCACATGTAGGAGGAGCGGAACACTAACGAAACCGCCTGTTCTAATGCATAGATTTAACTATCTTCTATCTCTTTCACCGCACGGTTTCGCCAATCTGCTCCTACGCCAGTCAAACCTCCGCGCTTCGGCCGCCTTGTTATTGCGGTGCCGCGTTGTCTACGCGCCGGTTTGTCAAAATTGACAGAAATACAGAGCGGAACGGCGAAACTAATATTTTTTCAGTAAATGGATGTGAAGTTCACGGAAAAACTACTTCAAGCCATCAGAAATAGACCCTTTATGTATTTATTAAGTTATCCAGATAATAAAAATAATATGATAAAATTGCGATAGCGTCACATCGACTAACTCGTGTCAGGTTCCGTTGCCCAGTTCCGCTGTTCAATCCACACTTGATCACAGCGGAATTCATTCAGCGGTTCCGCTGTTCTGGTTTCGCGGCGGAGATGTGGCAAGGGCGTCAAGGGTTATCTATTTGATATTTGTTTTGTTTGACATATTACAAACGCGGCGCGCGCCCGGGGGCTTTGTTACATATTAAACTATATTATTGACTCGTTTCCGTAAAGACTGTAACTTCCACTCATATAACAAATTTAATATAGTGAAGTTAATACTTGACTGCCTCGTTGGTCTAGAGGTCGAAATGTGCGACTGCGGATCACGAGGTTGTGGGTTCGATTCCCACGGGAGACAAAAAATTGTGTCATCCTTAATGTTTGTCTCGAGAGTCTAGGTGTTTCTATGAATGATAAGTATGTATTTAAAAGTATATTAAAGTTAGTATATAAGTAAGTCTAAACAACGAGCTGTTTACAAATTGTTTGGTCAGGATAACAAATAATGATACATATCCGTGGTCTGATACCCATAACACAAGCAGGTTATTCCTGTCTTACTTTGGGATCAAATAGCGTTGTGTGAAAATGTCTGTGAATATTTTATTATTAATATGGAACCTTCGTTATTTACGAAATGCTGTTATTTTGTATGATTATTTAGGTCTTACTTCTTAAAATATTATAAATACAAACGTTTGTGAGAGTGGATGTTTAATTACTCTTTCACATAACTTTCAGGTAGTTTCTAACGGCTGAAAGGATCTGTTTGAAATTTGGTACAGGGATAAATTATGGCCTGGTAAAACACATCATATATAAGTTCCCATGGAAAGCAGGAACTGCAACAAATTTTACGCGGGCGAAGCTGCGGGCCACAACTAGTATGATTATAATTTAAAAAAATACTTCGATTAAGATAAATTTCACGATGATGTTCAATGTAAAATGTATTATTATGTTGGGACTCCAAACAGAGATACAAAGATTTTATTGAGGTACTTACGTATTACCTAGAAGTTGTTACAAGGTGCATTGTTGAATTCCACGTACGGGCCACAAATTAGAGATAGTACTGATGGAAACCTACATACTAAATTCGCTGAAGCTACGCACACATAGACATGTACTAATTTGTTTAGGTTTAAATTGAAATTGTTCTATGAGTAATTATTGTTTTTAAATTGTATTTTATATTGACATTTACTGAATTTTTATGAAGTTTGACGTTTACTAATTTGTTTTATTAGTTTTAAAATTCATTAGAAGTCAATTACTTTTGCGACATTGACATCATACCTGCTGCTAACTAAATTTTGGATTGACTAACACTGATACTTAATTTCATTTAACATTAAAAAATAGTACCTATAATTAGCAGCACTACATATTTATGTCTGTAATATTGTTGTAAATTTCATACACAATGTAAAAATTGTTAATGAATAAATACTGAACTGAACTGAACTGAACTGAACTTATTTACAGACACGAGGTCAGGCTGTCTCAACGGAATTTTCGATACTGATTTGTGCGCGAGTGTGCGTAGCAGAGGGTAGGTGTGAAAAAAGTACATACATGAGATTTCCATCTGTACTATCAATACATATAATAAAATCGTAACAGGTCGCTGTCTGTACATGGAAGATAAATAAGAAAAATATTATAGGGGGGCTTTATGAACGCAATAGAACCCAAAACAATGATTTTTAGAATTTTAGAATTTTTGTCTGTTTGTCTGTATGTCTGTATGTCTGTATGTCTGTATGTCTGTATATCTGTTTGTCTGTACGGTTGTGTACGCTAATCTCAGTAACCGCTCAACCGATTGCAATGCGTTTTTTTTATTGTGTTGAGGTTTGCTCCAGTTAACATTTAGCGTTTGTTTTATGTAAATCGGTTAAGAAACAAAAGAGTTAAACACTTTTAAGAATCAGATATTTTGAAAATTTTAATTGTAGGGGTTTCTTTGAATGTGACGCCTTCGGCGCGGACTGAATTGTTTAAAAATAGTCTTAATCATTAAGCTCTTTTATGATTAAGCAAACAGGGCAGTTTCAGACTCTGCTTGATGACTCTGATGAAGAAATACCTTTCCTTTCATACACCTTATGTGACGTAAACGAAGTTGCGGGCTCAGCTAGTCTCTAATATGTGTACGGGTGGAGAGGGAGACGCGGGTGGTGCTACTTATAGCGTATCTAAGTATAGTCCGATCCTGCCCGATCTGGCAATAATGTAAACATGTCATGTTTTGACAATCGTTGTCTAAGACAGATGAGTAGAAAAATATAGTAAGTATGACAAATCATTGAATGTTTTACTATCCTGAGTAGGTATTTTAAATGAAAATAAACTCAAAAGTTATTTGGTGTCGAAATGATTGTAAGAACACTGTATGACTCCTGGATACTGGAATATAATCAGGGTGAATACTCAATTGCACGTAACTATGGATATATAGGATCAAATGTGTTTGTTTACATTTTTGCGCAAATCTATTGAAATGCAGTATATATCTTCTATATATATAAAAATCAATGCCACTTTTCGTTGTAATTTTATAACTCAAGAACGGGATCACCTATCCAATCCAAATGTTTAGGGTTTGTTGGGACTATTTAGTAGATGGTTTATGTGAAGTTTGCACAAAATCGGTCGAGCGGTTCTTAATTTATCACGCAAACGAAGTTGCACGGGTCAGCTAGTTATTTATATCTACTTAGTCCAACCCACCTGTATAAATGCTCAATAATCCATTTCACATAAATGGGAAAGTCAATATTATGACGATATTCATTCAAGAATTCTCTGAACGAGCTGTTTGATTTGAGCATTGACGATAGAGCATATTGATATTGAATACAATAACTTAACACGTACTTCAGCGTAAATGTATTGAAGGAATTATTGCTGCTAACCTAGGTAGATAGGAGGCATAGAGCAACACGACCTATGACTTAGATCGGGTGGGGAGGTGCCATACTGACACTGTCCCCCTCTATTGACTGGCCTCGTGGTCCAGTGGTTAGTGTGCTTGAGTACGAAGTCGTGTGTTCGATACGCACCCAGGACCAATCTATTTGTGTGATGAGCACATTGATTTGTTCTGTGTCTGGGTGTAATTTATCAATCAATACATACATACATACATACATACATACATACATACATACATACATACATAATATAATAAAATCGTAACAGGTCGCTGTCTGTACATAGAAGATAAATAAGAAAAAATATTATAGGGAGACTTTATGAACGCAATAGAACCCAAAACAATGATTTTTAGATTTTTTGTCTGTTTGTCTATATGTCTGTATATCTGTATGTTTGTCTGTACGGTTGTGCGAGTTTTTTTTATTGTGTTGAGGTTTTCTCCACTTAACATTTAGCGATTTTCATGTCAATCGGTTTATAAATAAAAAAGTTATAACACTTTTAGGAATCAGATATTTTGAAAATTTTAATTGTAGGGGTTTCTTTGAATGTGAGTGTAAATCTAAACTGGCGTGTTGGCTTAATCATAAAAGAGCTTAATGATTAAGACTATTTTAAAAAAATAGATTTAATTTATAAGCTCTTTTATTATTAAGCAAACAGGGCGGTTTCACACGCTGCTTGATGAGTCTGATGAAGAAATACCTTTCTTTTCATACACCTTATGTGACGTAAACGAAGTTGCGGGGTCAGCTAGTCTATAATATGTGTGTATTTAGAAATATATAATTACATTTGTTTATCAGTCGTCTAGATTCCATAACACAAGCATATATTAGCTTAATTTGGACTAGATGATGTTGTGTGAGAATGTTCACAAAAAATATTTATCTGTCAATACTCAACTCCAAATGGAATCACAAAAGTGTTCGTCTGAAATTATGAGTGCATTGTTTTGTGTTAGTTCCGTAGTGACAGCCAGTTACTTTTGTAGTAGTGTATATGAATACTATTTCTCTCTGAACATATGACTGACAGTTATGTATCGGGTATACATATAAACTTTAATATAGTGGTCGTGTTACTCTATGACGGGGTATTTATATTGCGTTTGAAACGGAAGCAGGTGATATCGGTAGGATTAATATCTCCGCGACTGATGCTCAAAGGCTACTGAAGTCTCACTAAGCCACTTGAATGCATTGAACTAATATTACTCTTAGGTGTCACTAAATACCTACATTAGTTCTAACTATCTATGATTCATACTAGTTCAATCTATACACTCGTACAAATCGAACATAATTACTAAAACTGTAGAGGTTCGGGAATCTATACATAGAAGATATTTTGAAAACTTTCATTGTAGGATAACTGAAGCCGAAAATATAATTTAAAATATTTTTGTCTGACTGACTGTCTGTCTGTCTGTCTGTCTGTATCCCCCGAGTAAGTATCACGCAGTAACTTTTAAATCAATTTGAATCATACCCGCCACCGTTTTCAGGCCCCAGGCATGGAGGCCGATATTCTTGGGCAAAAAAACGGCACCTTCTCCGCAGACTGCGGAAACTCGGGTTGGCGAGTTATCTCCCGAGGCATCCCACTTATGCCTGCTAACCCATGGTCTCCACCGAGAGGACATCCACGTCTAGACCTGCTACTAGGACCTAGCGCTATTGCGCCCACGCTGTGCACTCAATCAATGTGTGCTCAGCCGTGGTCGGTCGTGCCATGATCGGGAGGGGTCAACTTATAGCAGACAAGAAGATATGATTCCTCGACTTCTATTGTTTCTATGCGTGCTGCAGCTAGCTCCACTTGTAAGCGCAGGAGATCTTCTTTGGCTTTTTTTAGGAGATGTTTGTTGGCTTCTGATTGGCTGCTGAGAGAGGACTCAGCAGCCAATCAGAAGCCAACGAACAAGTCGACCACCTACAACATCATTATGCTGATGGTTTTCCGTGTCGTGGTGAGCGTCCTCCCAAGAGGGGGGGGGGGGGGTTTGCGCTCCCCCTCTGTATCTGCCACTGGCACTCACAAATGCACCACTGCAGCGCTTCTTTTTGGTAGCGCTCTTCTAATTTGAAGGCGCCTATAAGATGAGTGACGGTTTGGGATACTCATTTCCATTTTTAAGCGCTTCAGCGCTGTGGATGTTTGTCGTTGCTGACATTTATTTTCATTCATGATATTTGTTACGCCAAGTTGCTTATAAATAGTTTAAACAATATCATCAGCAGGTCATTCAAACCTGTCCGTGTCAACACATGCAATATGGCCCTATTATATGCCTCTGTCAGAGAAACCTTTAAATTATTTAAACTTTTTTCCAATATTTTAAGTCGTCGTGGATTTTTTTTTTCAATTTTTTTGATTTTTCTTTTATTCATTGAACTGTCCACGGGGACATTCTTTCACCTTTCTCCAGCTTTCGATCATCACATTAACCTTTCTATTTTACGCCCGAGGTCCTTATACACCATTGATAATTAGAATCCAGAGTATAGAAATGATGCCCGTACGAGTAATTTTGTCAATAGATTTTTGACGTGACACTGTCTTATAATTTGGCTGCACGCACGAAAAAACATGACGTATGCGGTGTTACCTCGCTCTGAGGCGTTCCTTTTAAGGATGAGTTGTCAAATTCAACTATCGTCAGTAAACAGACTTTACAGACAACCGATTTTTTTGGATTGGATATAATGCACTCTTTAGGATATAATGTTGAAACTTACAATTGAAATAACACGAATACTTTTACAAGATAATGAAAATTTATTGCCCCAAATGTATTCTGTTCCTAAATACGGCGTATACTGTCTAATATAGTCTTCCAATCAATCAATCTGTCCCGAGTTGAGATGGGTCTCGTATAGACGCGTACTAAGTAATAGTTTCTTTCCCCTTTTCCGACAATTAGCGGTAAAAATTATAGGAAGACATCTTATTACCAACGTAACGTTTCGTAGATCGATTGTCGAAATGTGAGAAGGGTTTTGTTTTCTAAATCGAATGGTATCGAGGGAAGAAGCAGTGTAGAAAATGACCAAACCGTGATAATACCATAGGGCGGAAACTCCACACAAAAATTCGTTTTCCACTCTTTCACCTACACTAATAAACACGTTATGTTTGTTCAGTGCTAATATGTGTGTGTGACCACTAAGATTAAGAAAAAGCACAAAACCTCAAAATTTAACTCACATTATTCAGCTTATATTATACAAGAAAGCGTGAGATCGTTCTCAACAGACTGCCCCTCTCTAACACGTTTATTGTGAAAGTCCAATCCGATGATTCACGTGACCTAGTGACGTAGTTTAATGCGACAGAGTCAAAGACTACAGACAAAGTCTCGACATAAGCCCCTCTGCACTTTATTTTATAAAGAGGGGCTAAAAGGGGTGTTACATATTCATTATAGAAAAAAATTTTTTTTTTTTATACCACTAAGGTGGCAGACAAGCATACGGCCCACCAGATGTACCGGTGGTCACCGCAGCCTATGGACGTTTGCAACACCAGAGGCGCCACACTCGCGCTGCCGACTCTGTAAAAACCTTCTAAGACCCCTCTTGAAGAACCCCATACTGTAGGCGTTTGGCAAAACCGAGGCAAGGAGATCATTCCACAACCTAAGCGTGCGCGGTAGAAAGCCGCTATCGGATCTAACCGTGCTCGAGCGCTCCGGATGCAACATGTGAGGATGAACACCCTGTCTGTGGCGAGCGGTGCGATGATAGAATGTAGCCGTAGGCATCATGTCAAACAATTTCTCAGAGCACAAACCGTTATACAGCCGGTAGAATACACACAGAGAAGCAAAGTCTCTCCTGTCACTAAGAGGTTCCACATAACCTGCAAGTATGGGATCGCCGACAACTCTCATAGCACGCCTTTGTACCGAGTCAAAAGGACGAAGCTGGTATTCAGGTGCCCCCGCCCAGAGGTGACAGCAGTACTCCATGTGCGGCCGCACTTGCGACTTGTAGAGAAGCAGTGTTTGAGCCGCAGTAAAGTACCGCCGCGCGCTACTGAGCACTCCGAGCTTCTTGGACGCCAGCCTGGCCTTGTCCTCCAAATGACTTCGGAACTGAACGACATTGGAGATCTCAACACCAAGGATCCCTATACTTTCGGAGATGGTGAGTGACGTGCCCTGAAATAGTGGCGCCACAGTAAATGAGGTTTTCTTTGCAGTGAATACACATACTTGAGTCTTGGTGGGGTTGAATTGGACAAGATTTTGTCTTCCCCAATCGGACACTCTAGAGAGAGTAGCCTCGGTTTCGGACACAAGTTTTTCACGAGAGATACCGGGACGGCCCGTGTTACATGTGTCACCCGTACTGTCGTCTGCATAACAATGAATGCCGTCAATGGACAACATGTCATTGATATGCAGCAGAAACAAAGTGGGGGACAACACTGAGCCTTGTGGTACTCCAGCGTTTATGGCCATGCATTCAGAACAGCTGCCGTCAACAACGGCCCTGATGCTTCTACCGGCCAGAAAGCTGGACACCCATCCACATAAATTCTCGGGCAATCCATAGGAGGGCAATTTCGTTAGAAGACCACGGTGCCAGACCCGGTCAAAAGCTTTAGAGATGTCAAGGCTCACTGCTAGAGCCTCGCCTTTGCTCTAAATAGCCGCCGCCCATCGGTGTGTGAGGTACACGAGAAGATCGCCTGTCGAGCGACCGTGACGGAAACCATACTGTCGATCACTGAGCAGGTCGTGTTCCTCAAGGTACCTCAGGAGCTGTGCATTAATTACACGCTCCATCACCTTTGATAATAGGGAGGTGACAGCTATAGGCCTGTAATTGGTCGGGTCGGTCCTGTCACCTTTCTTGGGCACAGGATGCACGTAAGCGGTCTTCCACGACGCCGGGACTTTTTTCATGGAGTAGGAAAGCGTGAAAAGACGTGTAAGTACCGGACACAACTCCGCACCACACCGCTTAAGCACCACCGCGGGAATGCCGTCCGGCCCACTCGACTTATGCACGTCAAGGGTATGAAGCTCCCGCCTGACATCCCGCTGCCTGAATTTAATTTCTGGCATTGAAGTGCCACACCAGGGGATGTCAGGCGGCAGCGCACCTCCATCGTTCATGGTCGAGTTGGAGGCAAAGATAGAGCCTAAAAGGTCGGTTTTCTCCTTGGCACTCTGGACCAGACTACCGTCCCGTTTCTGCAGGGGTGGTAATCCTGACCGACAGAAGTTTCCCTCGGCAGCTTTGGCAAGCGACCAGAATTCACGACTTCCAGAAGGGTAGCCGGCTAGTCGCTCACCAATTTTGCCGACGAAATCGAACTTTGCCCTGGCAATTGCTCGTTTGCTGGCCCTCGAGGCGGCATTCAGCTTGCGTTTCACTTCAGATATGTTAGGATCAGAATTTTTGCGAGCCGTGGTCCAAGCCCTGTAAACAGACTCTTTCAGCTTTCTAGCTTCTCTGCAAGACCGATTAAACCACGGTCGCTTTTTTTCCCCTGCAGGGATCCAGCGGTTAGGAATGTAGCCTCCCATACCTGCCAAGATCCCCTCAGCAACTGCTGCAGAGCAGGTGTCCAGATCGTCTGAAGTGAAGCAAAGCCGCCTCCACGGGTACGATGCAAAGAACTCACGCAGTCCATCCCAGTCTGCCGACTTATAGTGCCCCACATGTCGCCACTCCTTGGGCCGGCGTGGTTCCGGCCTTGCTAGTGGCACTCGCGCCCGAACAACACAGTGATCTGATGAGCCAAGAGGCGCATCTACTAAAACAGTATATCCGTCCGGACGCGTAGTCAGCAGCAGGTCCAGCAACGAACTCTTTTCGTTCTCCCGGTCCGGTATTCTCGTGTGAGATTTGACCAATTGGGAGAACCCATAGGTCAGGGCAAATTCATGAGCAGCTTTCCCCGCAAAGTTAGTGATCCGAGAACCTAACCAGTCAACGTGGTGACCATTGAAGTCTCCCATAATCACTATCTCTGCGGAGGGATACTGCTCAATGACTTTGTCAGTCGATCTTTGCAGGTGTTCAAAGAGACGGACCGTGTCCGCGTCACCGCTATGAGACCTGTAAATGCACGCGTAGATCCGAGTGTGGCCCCCGTGATCCACGCGCGCCCACAATACTGACAGGTCCCTGTCTTCTAGGCCTTTGAGACGGCGACAGCAGATATCATCCCGGACGAACATGCATACCCCAGCTTGTGCCTTGAAGTTAGCCTCAAGCTTATTGCCGGGGTACATCAAGTAGGATGTATCAACCGGACATAAAATCTTCGTCTCCGTCAGGAAAAACAAATTTGGCTGCTTAGTTTCTAAGTGGTTGTGGATTGCGTTAATGTTGGAGTGCATTCCTCTGATGTTGCATAAATCCACAACAAGTGTGGACTTCGACGAAACCGCTGTGGATACCTTATTCTTTGTTTTTCTTGCCATGATTGTGAAATAAAAGGGGATATAAGAAGGTAGGGGGTGCCTAGGTACCGGGCGGTGGCGTGACTATTTATGTCATTCAAACGCAGTGTATAAGAAAATGATAAGTAACATGTTGCCTGTTGGTAATACACGAATAGCTAGTATATTTTAACCTTTGACATTTGTGTATGAATCTCAAGAGAGCTTAGTGATACTAATAGAATTTTCTCGACGTGTAAAATGAGACAAAATGGACGAGATTTGTCCAGCCGTGAAGCCCGCTGGGATTGTAAATAATTAATCTGTTTACGATAGCACTTAAAGATTATGTGGTTAAATTCTATGCCATACGAGTGAGAGCAAGGGATATCCCAGGAAGCTGTGTCGTGAGCCTAGGGGTTAGGCCGGGAGTCCCGAATATGCTCTTGGTCTGCCGGCCGTAGATAATTATATGGCAGAACATTGTGTGGTTTTATTCTGTAGAAGTCCGGCATGGCATTCATTAGTATACTCACACGAAAAAAAAGGAGTCCTTGCTAATCCTTGTAAAACATATTTAAAAAAACTCGGATTGCCTAGAGCTTGAGTATTTATTTGAAACAATTGAAACACTACTGTATAAGCTGTTTAATAAACCTGCCATTGTTAAGTACCAAATTATTAATTGACTGCTTCTGACGTAGTCGGTAGTGTAACCACCCGCCGCGCTTGAGGTCCTGGATTCGATTCCCGGGTCGGTCTAAATATTTATGTGAACCACAAATGTTTCTTTCGGAGTTTGGGTATTTTCTATGTATAATATGTATGTATTTAGAAATATTGTCTATCAGTTGTTTAGATCCCATAGCACAAGCTTATAGCTTAGTTTGGGCTAGATGATGTTGGGTGAGAATGTTCAACAATATTTATTTATTAAGTGAGAAGCATACCTATGCCATTAAGGCGTCACTGTGAATATTGTAGGTTCGACGTACCCATGCAGATAGTTTGAACCCGATAAGTAAAACAATCGATCGCATCATTTAAAGGTATTTAGTGCATAAAATATTTATGCAAGTGACAATTATGAATATTGTAATGGACTAGGTTAGCAATTATTAAAGTAATTAGTAGTATTTAAAACGAGTACAGGCTGAAACGTATTTACTATTTACTAATGGGCCTATTGATTTGTTTGGTCGCAATCTATCGGAGCCGTGAAACCTCTTTCGTGTAATTAAACCCGTGGAAGTATTTGAATGTTTTGCTATTAACATTCATTTATAAATTACTAGCTGACGCTCGCAGCTTCGCCCGCGTAAATTTTTACTTCCCGTGGAAACTTATTCCCGGGATAAAAAGTAGCCTATGTGTTATTCCAGACTATTATGTATTCCTGTACCAAATTTCAGCCAGATCCGTTCAGCCGTTCGAGCGTGAAAGAGTAACAAACATCCACACTCACAAACATTCGCATTTATAATATTAGTAAGATAATGTGAGTATTCAAATGAAAGGATCTTATGTCCAGTTATAGCAGACTGCCGCAGACTCATTTGAAGGATAGTTTATAATCAATTTAAGAAAGCAAAGTATCTCATTAAAATTTGCTTTAATGATTTATTTTTGACTAGCTTAGATAACTTTTAGAGAACTTTTAAATAACTAAAAATTTTTAAGAATCCATGTTAATTTTTATTACAGTCTCGACTAACCAGGTCCTGACGGTGAGAGGGCTTTCACCGCCCTTACAGAAGCAGGCCCATGACGGCAGCCTGGCGTGAGGAATTCACGCACGCCCCCCCCCCCCTCCTATCGGGATCACACCCGAGACCCCCCTAAAGACGCGGGGTAGCACCCAAACCACCCCCTAGACGAGACCGCAGTGGCAGACGTAGGTCTGTTGGGAGTCCTGGGACATCATTCCGAGGGCTTACTCGGGGCTCCCAACCATAGGCTGTTGGGCGTAACGTGAGGTTTTTAGTCGGTAGGAGTCGTCCATAATGGATTTTCCCTCATGTTAAAAAAAATGTTTGACTTAAAGTTGTACGTCCTATAAGTAAAATAGGAAAATAAGTAATTGTATTTGTTTGTGCTTTTTAAACGTTATTTCCTGTGATTGATTTTGAGAACAATAATCATTTTTCTTTGGGACTTTCCGTTTGCTTACAGGAGTCAATCGGGGTTTAGGGGATATGCGTTACTTCTCATAGAGCTAACGTTACACCCTGAGGGTACAGTAGTGGCTTTTTCAAGTAGATTCCTAAGATTCAGTATCTTAGGGATTAACGAAAAAGCCCACATTAGGAGGAAGGGCATAACGGGACTCCGTTCGTTGAGCAGCCCGCCTGGGGCAGTACCTCCACCCTGCAGAAGACCGCGGTAATAGTAACCTGGCTCCATGCTGGGTTATGTTCTCCGTCGGTGAGCAGGATCCCAGTGCTCATTGGGGTTACTTTGTACCGGTGACGGTGAGACCAGAGTCTCAACTGGCGCGGAGTATTGGTACGGCGGTCAGGGAGACGCGGTGAAACGGTTGACCGCAGACCGCCCGCAGGCTGTACGGGACCCGAACCTGGGGATTACTTAATCTCCGCCCCAGGAGGCTGAACCAGCAGCTTGTGAAAAGTCCCTGGTGCTGTGGTCGTGCCGGAGAAGGATACCGGAGTGGACGCGGCCATCGCATCGGGGGGGGGGGGGGACCGGAGGCCCTTCCGTGCGCCGTGACAATACACCGCATTACCTGTGCCTGCCTTTGGAGAATATGAGACTCGCTTAGTCTCTTGCGCCACCGCGACGGTATTACGGAGGTTCACCTTTGCGCCTGAGAGTAAATCATATGTAATAATCGGACTCGACTTTCTGTCACTCCCATTATCCGGTTAAATTGATATGGTGCCGTTGGTATGTATTATAATATACGGCCAAAGATATCGGGGTTATGAACTAGCGTAGCTTGTTTAAAATTTTTATGGACATCATTTTTATATAGGAATCAACTAATCCGAATCGAATAAGCCCAAAAAGAGTAGTTTAATGAGATCTAGGAGCGAGACCACTGTGAGTCCTGGGACATGCTTACCCGGGGTTCCCGACCGTAGGCTGTTGGGCGTTACGTGAGGTTTTGTAGTCGGTAGGAGTCCGGCATAGCATCCATGAAGGATTTTCCCTCACGTTAAACAAAAAAAAAGGTGCGAGACCACAGTTTTTACACTGCGTTGCACCGCCAAGTCTGTAAATGTAGTTGTAGCTTCTATAATCTCTCGCTCTGCGTAGCGTGCGACAAAAGCTCTTTCGCGTAGCTTTTCGCGTAGCGTGCTACGAGCTTTCGTAGAACGCTACGCGGAGCGGTTCGTAGTAAGCTACCTACCTGCAGCCTACGTACATATATTTGGGATCCTGATGATGTTGTGTTAAATAATAGTTTGTGAATACAGCTATAACCCAAGTTTCACTTTTTAATAAATTTTCTTGAAGAAAGACGGCTTTATTTTACGAGTATGGGAATGCCTTGAATAATTTCAACGTATGTCGTCATAACTTGCGCCATGGTCGGCGCCGCGGATTATTCCGCGTGTGTAGTGTAGCGCCTTCGGTCCATAAGCTACCGTAACTAGTCATCAGGTGGGCCGTAAGCTGTCTGCTACCTTAGTAGTATAAGAAAACATAACAGTTCTTTTTTTTTATCCTCACGAATACTGGCTAACAGCCTACGGTTGGGAGCCCCGGGTAAGCACTCGGAAGGATACCCCAGGACTCCCAACAGATCTACGGCTACCACTGCGGCCTCGCCTAGAGGAAGGGGATGTTCGGGTGCTGTCCCGCGTCTTTTGGAGGTTTTTCGTGTGTTATCCCGCTTTTTAGGGAGGGCGTGCGTGAATCCCTCACGTCACGCTGTCGTCTAGGGCCTCCTTCTGTAAGGACGGTAAGAAACGCCCTCACCGTCCTCAGGCCCCCGTTCATGATGGCCGATAGTCTTGGGCGAAGACACGTCGACAGCGCCGCCGCCGCTGACTGCGGAGCTCGGGTGGGAGAGTACTCTCCAGCTCCCTACCCGCAGCCTCTTTCATGAACATGAACTGCTCGCAGAAAGAGGCAGCGTAGGCCCACTTACTTCCGCTGGAGATCATGGCTCGCACCTTGGTCTCCAGCGAGAGAGCGCTGTCTTGGAAGTGTCTCTTGCGCAAACTATTCAGTTTAGAAAAAAATGATGATATAAACCTCAATAATATTTTTTAAGACCTATCTATAGATGATTCTTAAGAGTACCCCACACGTATGGTTTTGATGAAAATAAAAATTTTGAGTTTCAGTTCTGAGTATGGGGACCCCCAAAATTTACTGCTTTTTTTCTAATTTTATATAAGAATTTTAATGCAGTTCACAAAATACATCTAGTTACCAAGTTTCAATATCATAGGCCTTATAGTTTCGGAGAAAAATGGCTGTGACACACGGACGGACAGACAGACAGACAGACATGACGAATCTATAAGGGTTCCGTTTTTGCCATTTGGCTACGAAACCCTAAAAATCCCGTTGACTTTAATTTAAAATATCTTCAGTTTTCTGAAGTAGGTAGATTTTTTTTATCAATAATAATAGTTTTTTTATTCAAGTAACTTACAATAGTACGGGCTGCATGATTGTTACCTCTTAATATATCGTTTTATGAATACTGCTGATGCTTAAAAAAGGAAAACCTGTGGTATAAGGATCAGCTGCCTTCCATCTACACAGTTTTTTTATAAGTACAGTCAACACAGATTGACAATCTGCCCTGCGCAGTGCAATGTTACAGTTTAGGACCTAAAATGATAGTTGTCAACCTAAAAAGAAGGTATCGCAGGGCATTTCACAGTAAAGTTTAAAACACATTTATATACACTCGAGAGCAATGAATCCGGGTCACTTAAAGAATTTTAAAAATCTCGGAAACTAAAAATGATAGGTTAATGCAATAAATTGTATTTAATAGACAATGTAATACTCCTTAAATGAAAGTAAAAAAAATATGAGTCACCATACATTTTATTAACACAAAATTACATAAAGAAAAAACTGCCGATCTCTCCTTAAAACAAAAATAGGAAACATGAAATTTTTGAACTTTATTACGATTTTCTTGAATTTTAATACTTCGTATTGCCTCCTCGTGCTTCCATTACTGCGTTTACGCGGTTTGGCATGCTGTACACCAAGTTCCTTATACGATTTTGGGGAATATTCTCCCATTCCTCTGTGAGAGCAATTTTGAGCTCACGAAGCGTGATTGGGGGAGGGTTTCGTTGTTTTACGCATCTGCCTAGCTCGTCCCAAGCATGCTCGATCGGGTTGATATCCGGGCTGCGCGCTGGCCACTCCATACGAGTAATGTTCATCTCTTGAAGGTAGTCATTCACAATCCTACCTGTATGAGGTCGGGCATTGTCATGCATAAATATAGCATCCTCACCTAAATTGACCATAAATGGACCAACGTGATCATTGAGGATTTTTTCCACATATCTTACGCTAGTTAAAGAGCCGTTTTCTATGATCACCAGCTCTGTGCGACTTTCAGAAGAAATTTCGGCCCACACAAGTACAGACCCACCACCGTAGGCTACTTTTTCTTCGATGCATGCTTGCTTGAATCTTTCCCCTGGTCTTCGATACACTCTGTGTCTTCCATCGTGCTTGTAGAGCATAAATTTTGATTCGTCGGAGAACATAACTTTTGACCAATCTTCAATACTCCAATTTACGTGGCTCTGGGCATACCTTAGTCTCGAAATACGATGCCCACGCTCCAGTTTAGGGCCGTTTGCAGGTCTAAGGGGTTTTAAGTTAGATTCAGCAAGCCGACGTCTTACTGTCCATGCACTTGGGTTACTTCCTCCGAGGCGTCGAAACTGATTGGTGAGTTCAGTTCCTGTGAGAAAGCGATTTCGAAGCATGGTGTTCACCAAGTATCGGTCTTCTCGTGCTGTGGTACACCTGGTTCTGCCCGTTCCTGGTCTGCGTAGGTTAGAACCAGTTTCTTCGTAACGTCGGAGAACTCTTTGTACTGTTGACAGCGACACACCGACAGTCCTGGCTGTATCGCGCTGACTCCGGCCGGTTTCCAGCATTGTAAGTATTCTGGTGCATTCTTCAGGCGTAAGCGACATAATTTCAGCTTGATTAATGAATATAGAGCACTATCAACATGGTTTATGTACCCACATAAATGACAGATTACAAACAAAAGCAACACCAAATGCTGTAATTTCGTAGTTCCATCTTCGAAAGTGGCCCTTTTTCAAATTTGATTTTTTTATGATATAACTTTACAATAACTAAGAAGTTTTAATACCTTCATTTAAGGAGTATTACATTGTCTATTAAATACAATTTATTGCATTAACCTAGCATTTTTAGTTTCCGAGATTTTTAGGATTCTTTAAGTGACCCGGATTCATTGCTCTCGAGTGTAGACTCGATTCATTCTGAAATAAATTTCATTACTGGTCCCGTGTCTTTGCAACTTGTTTTCATTTCATTTTAATCTCAAAGGTGCACTCTCCGAGCAAAGCTGTTTATATTGCATTATTGGCGTTGTTGAGTGCATCCATTTAACTTCATCAGCAAAGTTGATTCTCAGTACCAATTTATTTTTAGGGTTACGTATTCAAAGGGTAAAAACAAAACGGGACCCTATTCATAAGACTTCGCTGTTCGTCTGTCTATGTATATGTCCGTTATGATTGAAGCTGTATCTCAGGAATTGTGATAGCTAGATATCCGAAATTTCACAGATGATGTATTTCTGTTGCCGCTTTGACAACAAATAAGAAAAAAGGGGAGCTTCCATACAACAGACGTGATTTTTTGCCGTTTTATGGTACGGAACCCTCTGTGCGCAATTCTAACTCGCACATGGCCGGTTTTTTTATTTGCTGCCTAAAATAATTCACAAGGAAGGCGATGCAAGACAGATATGGCACCTTAGGGCTGAGCGCTCACGTGACAAAATTGTCTTAAAACAGACTTCTGCTTAATTAATCTGTGATATTTCACAAACTGCCAAGTAGACGTCTTGCAGCCAAAACTATTTTACGGTGCACGTCCACGTCTGATAGTCCCCTGCACCAACCCAAGAATCTTCAGGAGTTACGCGCCGTACTTGCATGTGCTCTTTCCGACACGTACTTTGTAGACTCCCACAATTACCTATCCAAGCCCTCTTCCATATCTGGGGTAGCATTGCCGTCTTGGTCGCGTCTCATTGTAGGAATAGGTGACGAGCACAGTCGAATTCGCGTTATTCCTGATTGTTTAGCTCAAGCTGAAATCAAGCTTCATGCCATGCGTGGGCGAACGTCCATAAGCGCCTGAAGTTTGCCTCCGAAGCTACGTCCGATAATAATCGGCAGCAAGGATCGGATCATCTTCTTCAATAATTTGAAAAGGGGGTGTCTCACTTTTCTGTATTATTCTATAAAAAAATCTGTAATAGAACCAAGATAATTAAGAAACTTCTTATAATATATAACTCGTGTCACATTGTAGCTTACGATAAATTCCAAAACTATCTAACCGGTATACACGTTGTTATTTTGAAGTATATATGTTTTTAGGGTTTCGTAGCCAAATGGCAAAAACGGAACCCTTATAGATTCGTCATGTCTGTCTGTCTGTCTGTCCGTCCGTGTGTCACAGCCACTTTTCTCCGAAACTATAAGGCCTATGCCTATTGAAACTTCGTAACTAGATGTATTCTGTAAACCGCATTAAGATTCTTATATAAAACTAGAGAAAATGCAGTAAATTTTGGGGGGCCCCATACTCAGAACTGAAACTCAAAAATTTTTTTTTCATCAAACCCATACGTGTGGGGTATCTTTAGATAGGTCTTCAAAAATGCTATTGTGGTTTCTAACATCATTTTTTTCTAAAGTGTCGCCCCCCCCCCCTCTAACTTCTAAACTAAGAGAATGATAAATCTAAAAAGAATATAATTGATGTACATTGCCATAAAAAGTACCAACGAAAATTAGTTTGATCGAAATAGAGCAGGTAGTTTTTTTTTAATACGTCATAAATCGCAATTTTCGGTTAGAAAAATCACTACCACTGTGAACGTGTTAAAACATCAATCGAAGTTACAACGAACTATAAGAACTTTTATATTATGTTACTTGCTGCTACGAAACCTTTCATGGGCGAGTCCAACTCGCACTTTTCCGGTTTTTTATTTATAATATTACGAAACAAATTTCCGAATCAAACATAACATTCCCCCTACCTACTTCAAATCTGAACCCGGAACAACGTCAGTCAAAATACATACACGACCTCTACGCACCGTAGCAGTCTTACGCAACGATGCAACAAAAAAATAATTGCGACGAGATGTTGTAAAGCACTTTGTACATTGAAGAAAGAGTGCTATAATCTCAGTAATGAGACATATGAAAACAAAATCCCTTTCAGTCCCATCCCATTCGTCTTATGATATAATACGGAATACATGTTCTGTTTTGATTGAAGCGCTCGTGGCCCCGCGGACTCAGTGTTCTGTAAACGATAACTGCAGTAAGCAACTTTCACTATGGCCGGTCCATGGATGGGTGACCATCCATGTGATCACTTTGTGACATTTATTTGAGCGTTTCAGTGCTTCGGAAGGCACGTTAAGCCGTTGATCCCGGTTGCCAGTAAAATGGCAGTCGTTAAACCAAGTTGAAGGCTTTATTTCAACAGCAGGCAGTCACAACCTGCGCCTGTCCATTTAAACACGGCAATACGGCTCACAACATATTACGTGGGACAAATTATAAAAAGGTGAAATGTGGGTATATAATATGCCTCTGCCTACCCCTTCGGGGATAAAGGCGTGATGATGAACCTGGACCTGAACATGTTCTGTTTTCTTTAAAATGATACAAATATTATACCTACGTAACTATACATCCGTTGGGATTTATCACGTACTAGAGACTCTTTGACTATCGAAGTTGGACAGTAATTCCATTAACTTAAAAATTGCAATAGACTGATTAGGTTTGATTTTGATTAGCTTTTGGGATTATCAAATCAGAGGGCGCGCGGGCGTACCCGGTACTCCCGGCCATGGATTGGATGGAATGGCATCGTGTGATTTTATCCGTTAGAAATGTCCTGACATCTGTTAGGATTTACTTGCGTAAAATAATAGTGATTATCTATGCTGTACAGACTAATTAGTACAATATCTTGCTCCGGCCATGGGCAGATGAAATGGCCCTTCAGGACCATTACGTTGAATTCCCATTATGTTGAATTCTCTTAAAGTTGGATTCCCATTATGTTGAATCTCAATATGTTGAATCCCATGGCATCGTGTTATTATATCCGTTAGAATTATCCTGACATCTGCTTATCTGATTGACCTGGTGATTATCGACTGATAATCACCCTTTTTTTACGCAAGTATCCTAAAGAAGGGAGAGACTGACTAGTCTCACCCTTCTTTTTTTTAACGTCAGGGAAAATCCTTCATGGATGCTATGCCGGACTCCTACCGACTAAAAACCTCACGCCCAACAGCCTACGGTCGGGAACCCCGGGTAAGCCTTCGGAAGGATGTCCCAGGACTCCCAACAGGCTACCACTGCGGCATCGCCCAGGGAAGCCTCGCCCAGGGTCAGTCTCTCCCTGCCGCTATTTTATTGACTTACTCGGTCCGAGATATGACAACTCATAACTGAAAGAGTTATTAGTACTGAAACTCTGCTAAATAAAAATTATAACAACATCAAAACATGTTTCTGTCTAAACGCTCTGCTTGACTACGTAAGTTAAACAGATCAAAACTCCGCTAGTTGTGTCCTAGTTCATTATTTACTTACTCAGTCGCTGAGTTGTGGTCTGTCCTTTGAGTGTTAAGCACACATGGCATCGGGTAGCTCTCTATCTTTATTAAGGTTCTGTACCTAAAAGGTAAAAACGGGACACTAAATTCAAATAAATTCAACTTTTTTTTTTGCATAAACTACTATCAAACCTTCCTGATTATAAACTATAATCTGATACTTCGTTCTACTTCTATGTGCGCTTACCATTTACAGCTGCATAGGTAGGATAGCTAAGACGTCTTTTACTGCTACGATGATAAATAATTACATATAGGCGACCGGCACATGGCGAAGATCATATTTTCATATCACGATCGATGATTCCAACATCAACCATTGGGTTTAGGCCCACTAGGCACGATCACCTTGCCTGGTCATAGGGATCCTCCCCTTGTATCAAAGGAACATTGGTAGACTGAAATAAGGTGTGAAGGAAGTTCACAGCTTATTTCTGTATACCAATCTAACACGTACATTGTAATTAGGGTGTCTGAAATTGACTTGGCACTGAGTTTAGTATCCAAATTTCAACAAATCCTTTGGCACGGAACGAACGACATTAGTCGTACCTGCTTAATTAAAATTTGCTCCAAAGGTCCAATTTTGAGTTATAATGAAGTGTGAGGCTTAGGCACAGCTAACTCGTATTTTAGCGGGCCGAAGGAAAATGATTATCTGAATACAACGTAGTTACAAGTTGTATTCAGATAATCAGTACCAGTATACCTAGGTTATATTTATCGAATTATATTTTTTTTGGGACTACTTCTCTATCTACTGATAAATATATTTAAATATGTTTCCCACACATACATTACCCATGCACAAGTCAAATTATTGTGAATTTTGTTTACTAAGGTACCTGAGCACCAAAAAACAACTACAAGCTCAAATTGAAGCCGAGCGGCGCGAAGAAATGGATCTATCAAAGAAACTCGATGCAAGGGGACGAGTCTTCATCGAGTTGAGGACATCTTTGCAACAAATCAATGAACTGCTCTCTAGCGTGGGTAAGTTGAGAAGATTGTTTGATTCTAAACTTGATTGGTATTCGTAGCGTTTCACTTTCTAGGTTGCCTGGAAGAAATTGCTTTTTAGCGATAGGGCCGCCCTTTGTACAATATCTTACGATTATTGGATTTTTTCTGTAAACTATAACTTGGTGTACAAATAAAGTTATATTGTATTCTATTCTAAACTCTTCAAATAGTAGGTATACCTGTACTTTTAATCGGGAAGGAATATTTGACTTATAGGTGATTTGGAAGGTACGTTAAGCCTTTAAACAGGGTTGTTATTAATTTGACAGTCATCAAGCCGAGTTGAAGGCCTTATGGGCGGCTTGAAAATGTTTAACAATGTGTCACAACCTTCGCCTTTCCATATCAATACGACAAAAGACTTGCCAACTATTACATGGGTCAAAAACTAAGATGAAATGTGTTCGTATACAATGCCTCTGCCTACCTCTACGGGGATAAAGTCGTGACTGTGTGTATGTAGATATTAAACAAATAGCACGGTATACATAGGTGTTAGTTTTTGTAGCAATGTATGTACTAGGTAAAAAACGTTATTCCAATACATACATACATACATACATATGGTCACGCCTTTATCCCCGAAGGGGTAGGCAGAGGCATATTATATGCCCACATTTCACATTTGTATAATTTGTCCCACGTAATAGGTGGTGAGCCGATTTGCCGTGTTTAAATGGACAGGCGCAGGTTGTGGCTGCCTGCTGTTGGATTTTTTTAAGCCGCCTAAAAGGCCTTCAACTTGAAAGAAAGAAAGAAAAGAAAGAAAGAAAGAAACCTTTATTTAATACAGGCATGTAGGACACATTACTTGCTTAACCTAAAATTGTACATTTATTTGCATTGTGTGCCTCATGATTGTATCAAAGGGGTGTCCAGTTCAGCATGTGCCAAGGCGACGGACCTTGGCGCTGATTTTCGACTGGAACCCATGTTTTGTGTGTGGCTGTGTGTGTGAGAAGATAGTGTAGTGTGAATGTGTAAATAAATATATTAACAGTAAAAAAATGCATACCAATATTATTATGTTTAAATGTACCTAGATGTAAATTTTTTTTAAACATATAAATACACTCGTGTTGCGTTATTATCATAAATATTATAACTGTGCCTTAAATTAACTATTGTTAAATACCAATAACCTACATTATTCCTATATTTACGTATTATTATAAACATTATTTTTCTTTTTATATAAACATACTAGCGGTACCTTGCCACGCTTTGCTGTGACTTTTTTATGGTGGTTTTATGTACCTTTAAGAAATGTATCTAAGAGAAACAAACTAAATGATGGGTACATTAAAAAAAAATTTGTGCGTGTACTATTGTACACACGTAAGAAGTGAAACTTCTTCATGACCTTATTTTTCGAAAGAAATATCATGAAATATACATAGGTGTTAGTAGTCCAAAAGTCAAAAAGTTCAAAAGTTCAAAAGTTCAAAAGTCAAAAAGTCAAAAAGTCAAAAAGTCAAAAAGTCAAAAAGTCAAAAAGTCAAAAAGTCAAAAAGTCAAAAAGTCAAAAAGTCAAAAAGTCAAAAAATCAAAAAGTCAAAAAGTCCAAAAGTCCAAAAGTCCAATAGTCCAAAAGTCCAATAGTCCGAAAGTCCAATAGTCCAATAGTCCAAATTCCAAAAGTACAAAAGTCCGAAAGTCCAAAATCCAATAGTCCAATAGTCCAGCGGTCCAAAGTCCAAAAGTTCAAAACTCCAGTCTGAAAGTCGTCTAAAATTCTAAAAGTTCAAAACTACAAATCTCCAAAATTCAAAAATTCCAAAACTCCAAAACTCCAAGAAATCCAAAACTCCAAAATTCCAAAAGTCCAAAGTCCAAAGTCCAAAACTTCCAAAAGTCCAAAACTAAATAAGTATAAAAGTCCAGAAGTCCAAAGTCCAAAAGTTCAAAGCTCCAAGAGTCCAAAGTCCAAAACTCCAAAACTCTACAACTCCAAAATACCAAAACTCCAAAACTCCAAAATTCCAAAGTCCAAAACTCCGAAATTCCAAAAGTCTAAAACTCCAAAAGTATAAAAGTCCAAAGTCCAAAAGTTCAAAACTCCAAAGTCCAAAACTTCAAAACTCCACAACTCCAAAACTCCAGAACTCCAAAACTCCAAAACTTACAAACTTCAAAACTCCAATAGTCCAAAAGTCCAAAAGTCCAAAAGTCCAAAAGTCCAAAAGTCCAAAAGTCCAAAAGTCCAAAAGTCCAAAAGTCCAAAAGTCCAAAAGTCCAAAAGTCCAAAAGTCCAAAAGTCCAAAAGTTCAAAAGTCCGAAAGTCCGAAAGTCCGAAAGTCCGAAAGTCCGAAAGTCCGAAAGTCCGAAAGTCCGAAAGTCCAATAGTCCAATAGTCCAATAGTCCAATAGTCCAAAAGTCCAAAAAATCAAAACTCCGAAGTCTGAAAGTCTAAAATTCTAAAAGTCCAAAAGTCCAAAAGTCCAAAACTCCAAAACTCCAAAACTCCAAAACTCCAAAACTCCAAAACTCCAAAATTCCAAAAGTCTAAAGTCCAAAACTCCAAAATTCCAGAAGTCCAAAACTACATAAGTATAAAAGTCCAAAAGTCTAAAGTCCAAAAGTTCAAAGCCCCAAGAGTCGAAAGTCCAAAACTCTACAACTCCAAAACTCCAACTTCAAAAGGTCAAAAACCCAAAAGTCCAAAAGTCCAAATTCCAAAAATCCAAAAGTCCAAAAGTCCAAAAGTCCAAAATACAAAAGTCCAAAAGTCCAAAAGTCCAAAAGTCCAATAGTCCAATAGTCCAAAAGTCCCAAAGTCCAAAACTCCAAAATTCCGAATGTCCAAAAAGTTCAAAAATAACATGCAAAACATATCTGACCTCTTTATTAGGTAAGTACTCTCTTTTATTATTCTGAATGCAAGAAGGCCGCAATCAAACTTCTCCTAAAAAACATCAATCTGGTAAGTACCTTCTAAATAGGTTGTTTATAATATTTTGTTCTGAAGCTAGCAGAATATAATTTTAAAAAAAACGACCAGCGCCATCTATTGGTTGTAACACAAAGATGATCAGTGTTACTCACCAACTAGCGCGAGGTAGCTATGCAGAGAACTCTATCCCAGGGCGCCTTATTTCTAAGTTTCCAGTCTGTGTGCAAGGGTAGGCTAGGGCTCTAACGAAAACAGACAATAGGGTGTACACACATATATTTACTAAGTACACAGAGATACACAGAGACACACAGAGAGCTTATTCACTGATAGACACAAATATCACAGGTACACAGAAATATAGTCAGGTTTTAGGTACTAATTCCACTCAATAGACCTCTGCCGCGTGAGCAGGTAGAACGGGTAAGCAGCTAACTACACTTGTAATAGGGTGACATGACAATTACTGGCCTTGAGTTAATCTGAGAGCAGCACAGCGCGAGAATGCCACGTGGAGGCGGCTGATTCCTCTCAAAGCCCCTCGCTCGTGCAGTCCACGTGTCTTTGGATGTGGCTCTGCCAACCGTGGACGGGCCGCTTTTCCCCGTAGTAAAAAAAACCCTGTTATGACAAGTAAACGACAAATGAAATAACTGACATCGCGACCGACGAAATTCGAACCGCTTTGCAAACAAGAAATGACACTTACCGGTATCCCGGGTGTAGGTTGAAACAGAAACTTATTCTTTCTGAGGAAAGTAGAACCTAGGCTATATTCCTCAACAAGTCCTCAGGTTTGTACAGTGCCTGCGTCAAACTATAACCTCGCAACACATGAGGTGCGCTAAATCATCAGAGCTCAACGTTAACTAAGATGTGAATCGGAAAACTTATGATGTTAGAAGAGACCGTGAACTTCATAGCAGGGCTATTTATACCCTCACTATCGAATACTCTGGAAGACCTTAAACCCGTTTGCTACGCACAATTCCTCCGTCCATCACAAAAAAAACCCATAGACCAACGTCCGCTTCCTTGAGACAGCTGTTACCACAGCAAAAAAACAATGAATCGATCATGGCGCACTGACACGGTCAATTAGTATTGACCAGCCAGAGACCGGACACTGCCACTCATAGAAAAATAAATGTTACAACCACCCCCCCTTTAATAGTATTTCCTGCGGATATGACACGCTGGAAATACACAATAAAGAAAACAGAAACGTACTAACTAATAAACAAAGACAACCAGCTAGGTACTTCAACCCCAAGCTGACTGCTACCATTACAATAACAAAGAAAGATCCTCCTATACACCTAACTAGACACTGACTCGTGTACCGGACAGGCTAAGTACCTAGAGTCTAATGCCCTTCATAGAAGACGAATGCTCCCTTTACTGGCTGCTGATACCCTAACACTACACAAGCTCTCAGGATATTGTAGAGCGAATGAGAGAAAAACGCTCGGTGCGGTGCATAGAAGAAACTACAACGTGACAATTTAAAGTCACGTACACATATAGAAATACAAACAAAAGATTAAAATAGTCTTACATAATGATCACATAGCACTGGTTTAATAAACTAGAGAAACAGTGCTATGTAGTTACGTTAGGTATTGGAGACGTTGGGTATTGGAGACGGCTCCTCCTGATACTTCAGGATGTCCTTGATATGGTACTCCCCAAGATCCCTACCGTCTAGATCTGACAGCCTATATACTAAAGGGGATCGTTTAGCAGTCACCACACATTTAAGGAACTTAGGGGCTAGCTTAGAAGTGAAGTTCTTGGCCTTGTTGGATAGGTAGAACGTGCGTTTGTAAACTATCTGTCCCACTTTCAGCTCTACATGCCTTTTTCTGAGGTTATAATACTTTTCATTACGCTGGTGGGCAACATTCAAATGTTTCCTTACCTGGTCGTATATGCGTTGTATTTCTCTCAGCTTGACACCGAAGGCTGATGGATCGTCTACAGAGACCGAAGCAGGGTGGCACGCAATATCTGTCTGCCTGTACAGCACTCCATCTCCAATAAACTCCCTACCATGTACCAAGAAGTAAGGGGTGAAACGAGTTGCTTCGTTAACTGCAGTGTTTAAAGCGCACTGTATCTCAACCAAGAACGAATCCCATGACTTGTGTTGTGACTTCACATAGCATGAGATCGCTTGAACAACATTACGAATAGCTCGTTCCGCCTGATTAGTTTGGGCATGATACCTAGGGTTATAATATATATTAGGTACATTGTATCTAGCCAACAGATCCTTAAATGGCCTACTCACAAACTGAGGGCCATTATCCATGTAAATAGTCTTGCAGACTCCGTGCACGAGAAACACACTCTTCTCTATGAACCTCGCGACTACAGCGCCTGTGGCAACCCGAACAGGGCACAACATGACGTATTTGCTAAAGTAGTCGGAGACCGCGATCAGGTGTACGTTTCTATTGCTCGAAGTGGGAAAGGGACCAAGCAGATCGACAGAGATAGCTTCGAATGGCTTCGAAACCCGCTTCGGGCTACCCATTAGGCCGGGACGAGACGTATTTACGGGTTTGTACTGCTTGCATGTTTCGCAATTCCCAACATATTCTTTGACGTCCTCGTACATCTTGGGCCAGTAATAATTTAGGGCTAACCTTTTATGCGTCTTCCAAACGCCACCATGGGCACTAAGTGTGTCATCGTGGTACTTAGAGAGCAGGGGCAAGCGATCCTCCTGAGGTACCACCAGCTTCCAGTCAAAGTCTGAAGTCAAAGAATATTTATTTTTAGTTAACCTTTATAGAAGGTTGTCACGAATGTCATAATTTGGTGACTTCCTAGGGTTCTTCCGAACACTATTCATGGTGTGGTCATACCACGGGTCTTTAGTGGGTACTGCATCGAGGGAATCAATTTTGATACGAGACAGAGCATCAGGTACAACGTGGTCTTTACCTTTTCGATGCTCTATGTCAAAATCGAATTGACTGAGCCTCATGCTCCAACGTGCTAGACGACCCGTGGGATTTTTTAGCTTATGGAACCACAGAAGAGATGAATGATCCGTGACGACCGTACATTTTTGGCCTTCGACGTACTGTCGAAATAGTTCCAAAGCGAAAATCACGGCCAGAAGTTCTCGCTCAGTTGTGCTGTAGTTCACCTCATTCTTGTTAAGAGAACGGCTACAGTAGGCGATAGGGTGCTCAACACCATCGTGAGTTTGTGTCAGTACAGCAGCAACTGAGTAAGCTGACGCGTCACTAAGAATGCGGAAGGGCATCTCAAAGTTAGGCATTTTTAATATAGGGGCAGAAACCAAGGCTGACTTTAGCAGGTTAAAGGACTGTTCAGCCTCAGGGGTCCATTCGAACTTAAGGTTCGTAGAAGTCAGTTTGCACAGAGGTTTACTAATTTTAGAGAAGTTGTTAACAAAGCGACGATACCAGCCGGCCATTCCCAGAAATCTCTTAACCTCCTTAGGGTTAGAAGGGGTGGGATAGTTAAGGATAACCTCAACTTTACCCGGGTCTGTCCGTAGGCCATGTTTGTCCACATAATACCCCAGGTATTTGAGTTCACTCCGACAAAAGTGGGATTTTTTCATGTTAATAGTTAGGCCAGCATCCTTGAGTTGCTGATAGACTCTATGTAAGAGCTCTACATGCTCCTCAAAGCTGCTGGACACACAGACTATGTCGTCCTGAAACGCAAATACCTTATTGTCGAACTCGGGGCCAAACAGACGGTCCATCAGGCGTTGCATCGTGGCACTGGCCCCGACAAGACCGAAGCACATCGAATTGTATTGGAATAATCCTCTCCGGGGAACCGTAAAAGCAGTCTTCTCAGCAGACTGGGGTGAGTCAAATGGAATCTGCCAGTAAGCCGCACTCAAATCTACAGAAGTTAAATACTTAGCGTTATTAAGGTGGTCCAAGATTTGATTGATATAGGGTAAGGGGTAGGCGTCACTCTTTGACACAGAGTTCAGCTTGCGAGAGTCCAAGCACAATCTGAGGTCACCGTTTGCCTTCTCCACCATGACCACTGGAGAGTTCCAGGCGGACTGAGACGGGGACACTACTCCCATCTCCAGCATTCGGTCCAACTCGGCTTCCAGGGCCTTCTGTTTAAGGGGAGAGAGCGGATAATAACGCTGCTTTATCGGCTTGCTGTCACCAGTGTCAATGACATGATGTACAAGTGAGGTCCGACCTAAGCCCACCTTATCAGTGTTCAATGAGTCAAATTTCTCAATGACCCCGTTGATTACACACCTTTGTTTAGCAGTCAAGTTGTTGTAATCCTCGAGGCCACCGTTAAGGGACACAGACTCTATAGGATTATTATCACTAAAACTATCAAGGCTAATATTTTGTAAAATTAATTTATCACTTAACTTAAATTGTTGCCAGAAATCCACACCAAATATCATGGAGGTGGTTATACCTGGGACAACATAGAACTTGACAACTCGGATAACCGAATTGTACTCAATTGGCAAAGAGATACAACCCAGACATTGCAAGTGAGTGCTGTCTGCAGTTGTAATACGAAAAGTAGGATTGATACTCACAAGATCAAAACCCAGTTCCAAGAAGATGCGGTGCGCTCCCTTACCTAGTATAGAGCAGGAGGCACCGGAATCTAGAAGGCCTAAGACATTTAAATTTAAAACCTTAACAACTAGATACGGTCTAATGTCACTATCCCGTTTAGGAAACAGGACCTTATCAGAAATAGACTCAGATACAGAGTAATGCACAGAGTTCCTAATAAGGCCCTGGCCTACGCGTTTTTTGACTTGCTAGTACAGTGTGAGCAGTCTGGGGTCTTGACTCCTTTGAGACCACACCGGAAACACACCAGCTCCCTTGACTGTGTGCAGCTGTATGCAGTGTGACCGCCCCCGCCGCAACGAAAGCATTTGCGATCGTGGGGGGTAACCGGCGTCTCCACTGCAGACACCTGCTTAGCGGGCTTTTGTACACCTTTGTTCTTAAGCTAGTGTAAGTCAGATGAAATCTCAAACTTGTCAAGAGCAGGCTCATGGAAAGCGTCTGCCCTAGTACGCGCAAGCTCCAAGCGCTTACCCAAACGTCTCAAGTCATCTACAGAGTTGACATCATGCAAGGCCAGTTCCTTCATGTAGTCAGGTCTAATGTTGTGCATGAGAATGTCCAGCTGTTCCTCACTGGGCATCTTACATGACAACCTTGAAAAAATGGCTTGCATTGTACATATATAGTTAACCAAGGACTCAGAGCGGGCTTGTGTACGCTGTCTTATCTCATTCCTGAGGCGGTAATCATAATCAGGAATATCAAAGGTATCTCTAAGCTCACTAATAAGGTCCTCATATGAGATAAAGTTAGCTTTGTTTGTACGGAACCAAGACAAAGCCGGTCCATCCAACAGGTCGGAGAAAGCCATAAGGAGTCTAGGCTTAGTAACCTCCCGAGCACATCTAAGTTCCTCTAATCTCTCTATAAACACACGTACACAAGTAGAACCATCATATTTTAAGTTAAATGAACATAAGTTAAGGGGACGTTCTTTATACACTATGTTACATGTAGAACTATTCCTACTTGAACTAGCTCGCACCGAGCGGTCCTCTCTCACTACTGGTGAAGTATATTCCACCTGGTCACGACCCGAAGGATCATCACCATCATCATCCGAACCTTCGGATTCAGAATCACTACTGGGTTCAGCCCTAGCGATGATCTTCACTAGCCTACCACGAATATCCACCAGGTCGGGGCAATCCAGACCACAACGAGCTAACCTACTCAATAAGTAGTTGGCCCTGATAGACACCCTAAGACGACTACCCTTATTAATGAAGATGTCACCTGACTGAATAGCCTCCTCCAGTTTGGACACCTTTGGGAGGCAGATCGAGAGCTCAGCCGATGCATCAGCGGGTACCGGAGCACTCGCTTTGATGCTACCTCGACGGACGAGTCGGTGTGCCGCTCTTAGCTCACTCCGAAGGCCAGACACTGTCGTTTCCGGTTCCACTGAAATACCCATGTGGGACAGCTCGTTAGCAAGTTCATCCTTTCTTAAATAATTAATATATTTTTTCATCTGTGCCATTATGTAAAAATTTACTTACAACAATTATAAAGATAAAATGGCACAGATAGGGATCAATTACAAAGTAAAAATGTAAATTGAGTTACAACAAAGTGTACTACGTTAGGTAATTATGTTTCAAATTGACTTTTAGAATTTAACAAAGATTAAGGGTATACTAAGAGAGAAAATTTCTGATAACATAGTTCAGGTTAATTATTAAATTTCAAGGTATCTACACACCTTCAACAAAGTTTATAATTACAGAGTGAAATTCACTAAGTTAACACAGAGAGATTCACTAAGTTTTTCTTACAAGGTGAAGCTATAGAATAATATATATTATATATTAATCTACACTAATAATATAATAAATATATGTGTGCACCACAAAAAAGAAAAAAAGAAACATAAAAGAAAAAACACAAGAAAAAGAAGTGGGTATGCCAAATAAAATCAAAAAGTTTTTCCAAAATCACAGCTATTTTAAATTTTTGAATTTAGAATTTTGTGTCTTTTCCAGCCAAAGATGTAGGGAGCTGGAAGAAGACGAAAGGGAAGGTTTTGTGCTTAGCTGCTAGCACCACCAATTAACGTCCTGGAGCGTCTCGGACGATATTACAGGATGGTTTCGCCAGAGATAACCACCTACGCACACACACCAGACTGAGACTACCGCAGAGTAGACCCAGAGATTTGCCACTACGTTGGGAGCCAATTTGTAACACAAAGATGATCAGTGTTACTCACCAACTAGCGCGAGGTAGCTATGCAGAGAACTCTATCCTAGGGCGCCTTATTTCTAAGTTTCCAGTCTGTGTGCAAGGGTAGGCTAGGGCTCTAACGAAAACAGACAATAGGGTGTACACACATATATTTACTAAGTACACAGAGATACACAGAGACACACAGAGAGCTTATTCACTGATAGACACAAATATCACAGGTACACAGAAATATAGTCAGGTTTTAGGTACTAATTCCACTCAATAGACCTCTGCCGCGTGAGCAGGTAGAACGGGTAAGCAGCTAACTACACTTGTAATAGGGTGACATGACAATTACTGGCCTTGAGTTAATCTGAGAGCAGCACAGCGCGAGAATGCCACGTGGAGGCGGCTGATTCCTCTCAAAGCCCCTCGCTCGTGCAGTCCACGTGTCTTTGGATGTGGCTCTGCCAACCGTGGACGGGCCGCTTTTCCCCGTAGTAAAAAAAACCCTGTTATGACAAGTAAACGACAAATGAAATAACTGACATCGCGACCGACGAAATTCGAACCGCTTTGCAAACAAGAAATGACACTTACCGGTATCCCGGGTGTAGGTTGAAACAGAAACTTATTCTTTCTGAGGAAAGTAGAACCTAGGCTATATTCCTCAACAAGTCCTCAGGTTTGTACAGTGCCTGCGTCAAACTATAACCTCGCAACACATGAGGTGCGCTAAATCATCAGAGCTCAACGTTAACTAAGATGTGAATCGGAAAACTTATGATGTTAGAAGAGACCGTGAACTTCATAGCAGGGCTATTTATACCCTCACTATCGAATACTCTGGAAGACCTTAAACCCGTTTGCTACGCACAATTCCTCCGTCCATCACAAAAAAAACCCATAGACCAACGTCCGCTTCCTTGAGACAGCTGTTACCACAGCAAAAAAACCAATGAATCGATCATGGCGCACTGACACGGTCAATTAGTATTGACCAGCCAGAGACCGGACTCTGCCACTCATAGAAAAATAAATGTTACATGGTAAAATCACTTTTTAAAGCTATTTTATTCATACGGCGAAAATCGGACGCGGACTCAGTGTTCTGTAAACGATCACTGCAGTAAGCAACTTTCACTATGGCCGGTCCATGAATGGGTGATCATACATGTGATCACTTTGTGACATTTATTTAAGCGTTTCCGTGCTTCGGTAGGCACGTTAAGCCGTTGGTCCCAGTTGCCAGTAAATTGGCAGTCGTTAAGCATATATCTTTTAGAAGCACAACGGGGGCTGGATGGCGTAAATTGTGATATGTCACTTATTTAACTTAAATCAACATACATGTATCGAACTATTCATCCTTTTATTTTATTTTTACTTACTTTTATTTACTTTTATTTATTTTATACGCTGGGCGTTGGGCGTAAGGAGTTAACTAATATAATTACATTCGTTTATACTGTTTGTATTGTAAAATAATATAGTTTATAATCTTCTATATATATAAAAATGTTGTGTGCGTTTAAGTATCTATTAAAAACTCTAAATTTACAAAATCGACTGAGCTCAAAATTGGACACGATATACAATAGGATTCAGAGATGGTTTTAGGCTACTTTATACACTTTTATCATAACAGCAATATTGCTGTACTACGCTGGCAAAACATATTATGTTTTTATTTTGCCTCATCTCTGCCATGAGCTCGTACGTAAGCAAGCTTTCTTTAGTTTAGTCATATCTAAGTGCTTTTTTAGGTCAAACCTTTTCTTATTTTCAGAAAAGGAGACCAGCAACGGCTTAGTAAGCCACGCTGGATGCCGAAGCACGAAAACGCTCGTAAAATGGAAATGACACCAAAGACATTTTTCAGGGACAGATTGTCCCATTGTTGTTTTAAACGCATATATATTATAGGCTACCGTGACCACTCTCCATCAGGTGGGCCGTATGTTTGTCTGCCACTTTATTGGTTTAGAAAAAAAAACATTCACCTGTCCCCGGGCTAATTATAACTTGAAAGTATATTATACGGATTCGAGCGCTTAGATTTTACACAATTACGTTTACGAAGAACCCTTAGAGCTCCTCGCGGCGACCGGTCGCCGCGCATAATAATCAAACTTTTCCGTAAAGCCCCGCGCGGCGACCGGTCGCCGCACCTACCCAGACGACTTTAAACTTAAATTTAGCCTTCTTACGTTCTACTTTTCTATGAACAGGTTTATTGCATGTGTAGTTTATAACATTTTCTTGTTTTTGGAATCTTACAAAATGACGTCAATGGGCCAGAATTTTTTACAAAAATCGAACAGTTGAAGTTGAGAGTCGATTGCGCATGGATGGCGTGCGTTTGTGTAGTACGTGTGTGTTTCGTGTTTTTATTATAAATAATGTGTTTGCATTATTATTTATTATTATACACAGTAAAATAAATAATATATCAATAATCCGGTTGGTGTTTACAGGATCGTAAAATATGGTGTGGTGCTAGAGTAATCAATGTTTTTTTTGTTGAGTGCGTGTGTACCAAGTGCGAGTGTGCGTGTGTGTTTTGTTTTTTTATTATAAATAATGTGTTTTCATTATTGTTTATTATTATACACAGTAAAATAAACAATTTATCAATGATCCGGTTGCTGTTTGCAGAACCGAAAAATTTGGTCTGGTAAGTGAGAAAATTTTTTTTTTTTGGGAAATGGGAAATCTTTTTTCATTTTCAGGGTGGTGGAGCTAGGTCCGTGCGATTACCGATTTTCGATATATTTTTTTAGTGTGTTGAAGGGTTAAAATAACCTGGTGGCGAGCTAAAGTAATTATTTCTGGCACCAGTTAAGTAACATGCAAGTGGAATTTTGATTTTGTTTAAAACAAAATAGCGCTCTTTTCGCTTTAAGGGAGATTGAGATTAATAAGATCACAGAGCCAATTGGGCCAAATAAAAACAAAAATGAAACTAGCTCAGTATAGAATGTTGTTGGAACTCACCATTATTTAAATCATTTTGAATTCTGGTTGACCTATGGCACAGGGCGGAAACTCCAGCTTGAATGTGTGCGTGTGACCAATAATTCTAAGCAAATGTTCCCTCATCACGTCCGTCAACTATAATGACATCTGTGGCGCGGCACATCTTTGGGTTTAGCAAACGTTGATTCAAAATACCCTCCAACTATATACGATAGCTGTGGCGGGGATAGGAAAGCTTGCTCAGTGTGGGGCAGGGAGTTGCCTATCTGTATGTAAGATTATTATATGCTGCTGCACTTGCTTATAATTGCCGTATCAAGTTGCTGGTTCGCCCGAACCGTTTTGGAGCTAACTACGCTTGTAACAATATCACGCACGGAGTACGAGAGGAAGGGAACGGAAGCTATTCAATTAAAAATCATGTTACAAGGAACTAAAATCAAAAATGATACAGTAGTACCAGTACTAAATAATATTTAAACAAAGCCTGCTCAGTTTGCTGCTTAGCACCTCTACAGAGCGAAAGGGAGGGTAGTACAGCGCCGGCGGTTGTGCCCCCGCTGCCAAGCGGGAAGGTCGTGAAGGTGCCGGCGGCGCAGAACTTCTTGGCGGCTCTTACCCGCATCTCTGGCGCTGTGAAAGGCCAGAAGAATATTGTGGGTAAGAAGAGGGTAGTGGCGGACGCCATCACAGGCGCCACTAAAGCGCTGGAGGAGCTCCTTGACAGGAACGTCTCCAGCGAGGAGGGGATTTTTTGAAGTGAAACTTCTTTATCGGCGTTGGAAAAAAAATTGCGTCACGTCACGTCACGATTTTTGGTTACGCGCCATCTTTGTTCTCTTCCCCACCGCGGTGGATTCGAATTAAGAGTACTTTATCCAGGGATAGCATGTCATTTAAGGATTTTTGGACTAAGGGAGTTAGGGACTTAGGGACTTTTGGACTTGTGGACTTTGGTACTTTGGGACTTTGGGACCTTGGGACCTTGGGACTTTGGGACTTTGAGACTTTGAGACTTTGAGACTTTGGGACTTTGACTTTGGAACTTTGACTATGGAACTTTTGGACTTTTGGACTTTGGGACTTTGGGACTTTTGGACTTTTGGACTTTGGGACCTTGGGACTTTGGGACTTTGGGACTTTGGAACTTTTGGACTTTGGGACTTTTGGCCTTGGGACTTTGGGACCTTGGGACTTTGAGACTTTGGGACTTTTGGACTTTTGGACTTTTGGACTTTTGGACTTTTGGACTTTTGGACTTTGGGACTTTTGTACTTTTGGACTTTGGGACTTTTGTACTTTTGGACTTTTGTACTTTTGGACTTTGGGACGTTGGGACTTTGTTTGGGACTTTTGGACTTTGGGACTTTATTTAAAGTGAGGTGAAAATTAAGTTTATGAAGAAGTTTCACTTCTTACGTGTGTACACTAGTACACGCAATTTTTTTTTTAAACAAGCATCTACATGCTATATTGTAGTAAAATGGTATGACACCTCAATTATCACAAATTAGAAAAGAAATCCCCTAAAAAGCGCTTGTTGCAAGCCAACACAACGCATGAAAACGCCATAATAATCTTGCAACTAAAATTCAAAGCGCTTTTGCTGTGATCGCTAAAACCAATTGAATTGGCTGCCTGCGCTACACCCACGGTGTGTTCAGGCGCGGCGTGTTGGAGTTCAAATTGGTTCGCGCGGCAATCCGGTAGGCATTCATTAAAGCTCTGTATTGAATCATTCTACGGTTTTGTACATAAAATCGATACTCTCGAATTATGCAGTCGCTGAATGAATAGACTTTAATATTATTTTGTTACAAATGTCAAAGTAAAATGCTTTCTACTACTTCTGGGGGCTTATCAAATAAATTACAGTTAGTTATTAAGGTAGCTAGGTAAAAAAGAAGAAAACCAAACAATATTTTAGTACCTGAGTACTTATTTCTAACAAAACTATTTAAAATTTTTAATGTATCTTATGATAATTTTATAAAACTTACTTTTTTTTCCTATGTTAAATTTTTGGCAAAATTCCTTCACAAATTCCCAAGTCCTTCGCGTACCATTAATTAAACTCTTCCCTTTTCAAAAATATCTCAAGGCATTATTATTACACCCACACATCGACAGCTACGCTACTTATTTATCGTCTTTCAAACAATATTAAAAAATAAACGTCAGATTACCGAAATCCCTCAGTACAAAATTCCGATTTCCTCGTTGGCATGCCCTTGTCATTTGAACTTGGAATGTGGTCCCTGTTTCAATGTCAGTATCGATTTTCCGAATATGGCTGAGCGACGAGCGTAGAGCTAGATAACTAACGAGCACAAGCGACTGACAATGTTTGGTACCTAGTAGTTTTATCGCAAAACGTGAACTTTTTTGGAATGAACAAACTTATATTCAGTTTTTAATCATGAAGAATTCTTTGGTTATAAGTAGACTAGCTCTTCCCAGCGACTTCGACCGCGTAGAAGTCGGTTATCGCGTAAAATCATTTTGCGCAGTCGGTAAGAAGTAGCCTGTGTCCCTACCAGGACCTCGAACTATACGTATACCAAATTTCATCTCAAAGTTAAGGCGTGAAAATGTAACAGACAGACCGACAGACAGATAGACAGACAGACATAGTGACTTTCGCATTTACAATATAATATAATATAATAATATTATAAAGAGGAAAGATTTGTTTTTTTGCTTTTTTGTTTTTTTTTGTTTTTTTGTTTGTTTGTTTGTAACGAATAGGCTCCGGAACTACTGGACCGATTTGAAAAATTCTTTCACTGTTGGGAAGCTACACTCTCTGCGGTGAACATAGGCTATATTTTATTCCCGTATTCCCACGGGAACGGGAACTACGCGGGTGAAATCGCGTGACGTCCGCTAGTTATAATATAAAGTAAGGAAAGTAAGTAAGTAAGGATAGGTAGATACGTAGCAGTACACATTCTTACATTTATTTGCGAGCGTTTCCCTACTTCGGAAGTCACTTAAGGCAGTCCCGATTGTCAAAAGCCAAGTTGAACGCCTTTTTGGGCGGCTTGAAAATTTTTAACAGTGCGTCGTCACAACCGGCGCCATCCATTTCAACACGGCAATAGGCTCACCATATATTACGTGGGACAAAAAAACTATGAGGTGAAATGTGGGAACATAATTTGCCGCTGCCTACTATCTACATATAGAGATAACAGAGTGTTATAAAAATGCCCCAAAATACCTACAACGTTTATATAAAAGACTAGCTGAACCTGCAACTTTGTTTACGTCACATAAGGTGTATGAAAGGAAATGTATTTTTTCAGCAGACTCATGAAGCAGCGAGTGAAACTGCCCTGTTTATTACCATTCAGTCCACACCTTCGGCGCGGACTGAATGGTATTGGCACAGATATCAGAAAAAAGGCATTAAGCTCTTTTATGATTAAGCCAACACGTCAGTTTAGATTTACCCATTTTAGATTCATATGTCTATGTACGATTCATTAAAGTGATATAACTTTATTATTTATAAACCGATTGACATAAAATAAACACTGAATGTTAAGTGGAGCAAATCTCAACACAATAAAGAAAACCGCATTGCAATCGGTTAACCGGTAACTGAGATTAGCGTGCACAAACGTACAGACAAACAGATATACAGACAAACCGAAAAAAATCTAAAATTCTAAAATTCATTGTTTTGGGTTCTATTGCGTTCATAAAGCCCCCCTATAATATATGTATTGGTACAAATTACAGTTTAGCATATCACACCGCACGCCAAATTAATCCTCTCAAATTGATTGGGACAGGTATCCAGCAGCGGACTGGGATACTGATTCCATTGATTAATTATGTCCTCAACAAAGCTCGTGCGAGCTTTGTTATTTAAAATTATTTTCCTCACCGCCTAACGCCGCTCGACGACGTATTATAATTAGACACGTCATGCACGAACAACACGGCTTTCAAAGAAAAAAAGAATTTAATATATAATAGATTGATATAACCTTTTTATTTATGAACCGATTGACATGAAACAAACACTAAATGTTAAGTGGAGCAAACCGCAATGCAATAAAGAAAACCGCATCGCAATCGGTTGAGTGGTAGCTGAGATTAGCGCGCACAAACGTACAGACAAACAGACAAAAATTCTAAAAACCATTATTTTGGGTTCTATTGCGTCCATAAAGCCCCAGCCCCCCCCCCCCCCCCCCCCCCCCTATGAACCTGTTACGATTTTATTATATGTATTGATTGATTAGCTCGCAGACTGAAAAGCCATGGCGACATAGAGCTCAAGCTCAATCGAATGAATTTTTACAATATCTACTCATAAAAGCTGCCTTGTTTCCTTGGTCTAGAGGTTGAAAAGTACGACAGCAGATCATGAGGTCGTGGATTCGATTTCCACCGACGACAAAAAAAAATGTTTTAAGTAGGTGCACCACTTGCGAGCGAGGCTGTCTTGGTCCCTGTAGATCTCAGTACGATCCCATAACACCTCAATATTGTCAGGTTATCATTTGTCTCAACCGATTTGGTATTTAATAGGGACATCTTTTTGACTAATGCTATCGAAATAGTTTAAAGCAATTTGAACAAAATTGAAGATAGAAGAAATTTTACCACACAAGCATGGTTTGATAATTATAATTCAACCGTATCCCTAAATAGCAATAAATACGCATATTAACAATGTCAAAGAATATCTCAAGAAAATAAATAAATCGACAAATATTTGTACAAATAAAACTTCAATACAAATGTCATAGAGAGTATATAATAAGATTTAAGATCATGAACTACCAATCTGCCATATCCATTTTCAAGTTATAAATGTAAGGTCATCCATGTCAAGTTGATATCTGGAAATGCAGTAACGGAAGCACAAACCTCCACACGTATCATGCCTGTCTCGTCTCAGTGACCAAACAGACTGACTTGACTGAAATATTGATCAATTACACATGCACAGAGCACTACTAGTCTCTGTCCAGTGCAACGATTTTAACCGGAAACTCCGTGTCAATACGTGACGTATCTCTGTAACGTATTCAATATAATCGAATATAGCCAACTCTGTATCACCATGATTCGATTTGAATGGCAGATATTGCGTCGTAACGTATAATACGTATACGACAACACTGTAATTTATTGCGGATACATTCCGCTAAAGACGTTGTCTACTTTTTGACGCCGCGCATTGGGGCAAGATACCCTAATATGTGGCAGAAAATGAAAACTAATATAGTCGATTTTGAACTATCTAATACGACTGGCTTCTAGTAGATTAATGCTTCGTTTTGACACTTTCAAATTGACCGATCACTTACACGAATTTCGTATTATAATTAAAGTTAGTAAGTAGTCGTGAAAGTGCGACTGATTATAAATTAAATTGCTTTTATTTCATTTGTGTTGTAGTGTCGTGATTTATATAAGAAATTAGCTTAATTTTGCTATGGAACCTTCAAGTTTAGGTAAGTCGCAATATTTTAGCAACATTTAATTTGGTAATATGGTACATTAAACATATAAAACCAAGGAATACATTTAAAACACTACGATTTTCACTACATTCAAAATCAGCTGAAGTTTTAGTTATGTATTGGAGTGAATTTGAGTTTAGTTTTTTTTTGTAAACAACCCATACAATATCAGCATCTCAAAACTAAAAAAAATTTTTGCTACTTTAAAAATTACAGTGATTTTTGTAGTTTTACTATTTGATTTCCATTATGCAACATAAATTATTTTGTTCTAGGAACGAGTTCAAAAACAATTTTTGTTTCAAGAAATGAACTTGTTAACATAATGCGATGCTTGGGAGAACGATACTTTGAAACATAATTAAATTTTTAATTTTTTGTGTTGCGAAAACGTACAAAATATGATGATATAGTTGATAATAATTTTAATAAAAAAATGACACAATTTAAATATAAATATAGGTCAAGATGGGTTTACTAATGTTTGCCATAATTTAAAATGCCATAATTTCATATGCCATACTGGTATTTGCCATAATTTCATTAGATATAACGCTTCAGTTGCCATAATCGTGAAATGACATAAAATGACTTTCAATAATTCCATTGGTCATAATCGATCGTGTCATAATAATTTAGATCCATAAATGTATTTGCCATAATTTTCGTTTTCAATAATGCCATTTTCCATAACTTTTATTCACCATAATAAAAATAAAGATAATTTATAAGACACAGATTTTTTATTAACAATTAAACCTAAAACTAACCCTCATATGGCGTCTCTAGCTAACTCAAGGAACTTATACTTATACTTATACGTATAAGTTCCTTGAGCTAACTAAGCTCGACGGAGCCCCGCTTTGCGCTAGTCTTCTAACCTAACCTATCCGAGTCGGATTGCACTGAGTCGGGGTGTTAACGATAATTAATTTCGACCTTACAATATTATGCATTTTTTTCATAATTATATCAAATTTTGATTATGTCAAGAGTCGATTATGAGATGTGTTACTTATGGAAACTAATTATTATGAGAAATGTTGTTAAAGAAAGTCATTTTATGGCAAATAAAAGTTATGACTGTTGAGTTTTTTTTTTATTTTTTTTTATTAATTAACACGGCCTAAGACCAATTACATTAATTAAGAATAACACTGAAACATACACATACAAATTCTATACAGCAGCTCAATTATACAATAAACAAACGTTGGAGTTGTTAAGGCAAACGTTATTAGTATAAATGATAATAGTGCAAGTAAATATTATGATCTGGGATGATTATGGCAAACAATAATAGTTCAAATGAATTTATGGAAAACGAGAGAAGACCGTCAAGATGGTCAAAAGCTTGTAAATTCGTATTTTTATTTATTGTATTCGTATGAAAAATAATAAGGACTGGCTTGAGACATCATTTCGTTTCCTATCATCACGGAAAAAAATTTGAAGAATAATCGCGGCCGACCGGAAATTTCATTTGAGCTATCATCTGAACATTCAAAACGGGCCAAACCGTCCTATTAACGACTAGCTGACGTCACGCGTATTACTATTAGCCCCCGTTCCCGTGGGAATACGGGAATAAAACAGGGAAGAGTATTAAGAAATTTTCAAATCGGTCCAGTAGTTTCGGAGCCTATTCGATGCAAACAAACAAACAATCAAATGCTTCCTCTTTATAATCCTACTAACGTTTAATGATATGCCTCTCTAGTGAGGAAAAATAGGATATGCAATTCGTACTCTACGTAGCCGATTTCTTACACTGGCAGCTACGAGTATATGCTGCCAGGGTGTCCAGATGGCTACTTACCGCCTGAGTTCCACAATATACTACAAATATAACTAAAATTTAGTTATATTTAGCATCCACAAAAGCGATATTGCTAAACAATGTATTTAATGCCAAAGAAAAGGGTATCTTGCCCCAGTGTGCGCCGTCAAACCAATCTGCCTAATCCTATCAACGGTATCGTTCGTAAAACGTCACACATTTATCTTCTACCACACAGAAAAGTAATATGCTTTCCTGACGACAAAATCAAGCATCACAGGACCAGTCACTTCCACTGCTGACCATAGTCTGAACAGTATGCCAGCATCGTATCCTCGTAGCAGCTCTAGCAGTAGTTGTACACAGGGCGTTGACTCTCGGCGTATTCAAAGCAGAAAAACATCTAAGCGACCCTGCTAGGTGCAAACTATTACTCCATGATGGGTTTTCAAGACCCGATTATGGCATGCCTAAATTGTCAGTAAAGTAATCTTACGGCGAAGGTATGCTCAGATTTTCACACCAATTAACGCAAGAAATTTCTAACGCTGCAGTCGACCGCAGACCACTGAGCAGATCCTATTTTCAGAATACAGATGCTACAGAACCAGTTTGTTTTCTGTGATTTATGGATTAAATTTGTTAGCTAAAATCGAAACGTATTACGAATTGAACTTGAAATTGTGTTGTGAATTTCCAATAGGTGTGAGCGTGAACTCTGTTAAACTAAAGGTCAATTCCTCTACAGTAAATTCCGAAATGGCTTTGAAATTTTTCTAATCTTTGATTTGTGTTTCGATTGATAAAGTATAGTATACAGGGTGAATTTTTCAAAAGGGATTGGATGGCCAAATCCGAAACTATAAGGAATAGCGAAAAATGCTCAAAGGAGTCACGAGCCCGATTTTGATGAAACTTAAAACCTCATCATTAGATTTTTGAAAAACCCATGATCCTAGCTGGGAATCGAACTTGTTGATTTTGAAAAAAAAACACACCCTTTATTATTACACCATACGATAGTGTTGCTATTAAGGATCATATTCTGGGAAGTAATGATATACGGCAAACTACAGGAAAGAGCTCATCTTTAACAAAAAACATTTTATTTTTCTTACGTTAACTGATTAATTGTTCAAAATCTTTGCAATACATAGCTGGATTCGAAACCTCAAGGAATAATTAAGGAATATTATTGATTCCGTTGAGAATATTCTCTAAAAAATCATTCTGAGCATAATTTAAAACACGGAATAGTTACGATCTAGTCTGGGATTTCGAACGAAACAAATTATGATACAAAATTTAGGTACATGAAATATGCATTCTGTTAAAATTCCAATTGTTTCTAAAATTTGGCGTATATCATTACTTTGCAAATTTTGATCCTTAACAGCGACTCTATCGTATGGTGTAATAATAAAGGGTGTGTTTTTTTTTTCAAAATCAACAAGTTCGATTCCCAGCTAGGATCATGGGTTTTTCAAAAATCTAATGATGAGGTTTTAAGTTTCATCAAAATCGGGCTCGTGACTCCTTTCAGCATTTTTCGCTATTCCTTATAGTTTCGGATTTGGCCATCCAATCCCTTTTCAAAAATTCATCCTGTATACCTACTACGGTTACTGGGTTTTTTTTAAGAAATGTACTAGCTAATACTTACGGTTACACCCTGTGATGTGTATCCGTTATACCTTTTATACTTACATTGTACTAATACACACTTAAATTTTAGGGGCAGCAAATGCACCAAGACCATATACTGATGTGCCTCCAGCTCTCCAATACGCGTTAGAGGACGTGCTCCAAGCCGTACCTGAGGTGGAAGCTGACTGTAAGTCCACAACTAACTTTAAAATGTATTACAAAAGCAAGAAGGAATATAATCAAAATTTTAATAGATTCCAAGGATTATCCCACTTTGTTGTTCGATATAAAATTAGTTTGCTTAAATCCAATTTAAGTTTGGTGTTCTGTTTTTGACTTTCAGTGATTTTATTTTAAGTCACTCATTTTCTGATCGACATAATCAAACTGTGAACGTTTCTTTTTCATGCCAATCTTGGTCAACTTGTAAAACATTTTCTGATGATGTAGACGCTTGTAGAGAGATTGGTCTTTATACTTTTTCAACAAATACGAAACGCTAAACTTCAAGCAGCTAGTAGAAGCGAGCCTTTTTAGAATTTCAAGATTTGTTAGGGGGCAGATACCACGGCATTACACACGAGTTAGTTGATGACAACCACAAATTAAATCGGAACTTCTAAAAGTTCTTTGGTTCATGTGCGATTACGAACTCAAATTTGAAATCCAATGCAATTAGGTCACTGCGCGGTTGCTCCTTGACGCGTATGAACTAATTAGCTCTAAATATCTTCAGTTTGCTAAACGACATTCTATATGGGCTCCGGAGACGGTCAATGCGTCTAAGTATGAGTCTCTGGAGCCTGTGCATCACAAATCAAAGTAAGGACTTTCGTTGCCAAGTTTATAAGTGTTATTTCTGAAACTTACCAAACCAATTTTGTTTTATAGTTGATAAGCTAATAGTGACAGCGAAACAGAAACTGAACGTGCTGATGTCAGCTATAAGCAAGATGGAGGTGACGCCGGAAATACGAACGCAAGCGCATCAATTCTATCACCAGATCTTGGCTCGGGTGATGAGAGAGAATTATAAGGACGAAGCTGTTGCTGAAGGAGGTAAGTTTATTTTCTTGTACTTCAAGATTATTACAGAACCTGTTTGAAGTCGTTTTGTATAATAATATTAAATAATCTAATACCATAATGAAAGGTATCAAGAAGGCTAGTCGAAAGCCGGACAAAATATGTCGTGATCTCAACTTTACGCATTTGTTCTTCAAAATATTCATGCAAATGATTTGGTACTTATGTAAATACGCCAAATAAGGTAGACAAAGTTTCAATTCATTTACCGTAGCCTGTTATTTTTTTCATTTAGTGTAAACTTTATTGGTTACATTGACCAAATTATCCACAAGTGGTAATATTTCTGGATTTGTAAATTATTGATACGCAAACTTCTTTGCCATTACAATACAATACAATTTTATTGACACACAAAAAAACCTGGATTTACAGAGTATCAAAATGAAGCCTCCTTTTAAGCAAGTATATGCTTGTGTCAGAAGGCTTCGCTCTCCCATGTAGGCACAAACTTAGGTTTATTACAGAACATTTACAACATTAAAACTAGTTACTACTTAAAAATCTATGGATAATATAGTTAGATATAGAAAAAGCTTTAAACATTTTCCTGTGCATATAATTGGTGCGAGTGTGTATATGGGTGCGGGTGTGTGTGTGTGTGTGTGTGTGTGTGTGTGTGTGTGTGTGTGTGTGTGTGTGTATGTGTGTGTGTGTCTCAGTATGTGATTTATATAATAAGTGATGTATATTTGTAGGTGTGCACTATCGCATGCGCGCATGCATGCTATTGGATACGCTGTAATAGAGCCTCTGTGTCTTCATAGGTCATCCCTTTTATCCATTCAGTTAACGCTATTTTACAGTCATGAAAATTAAGCGCGTATATATAGATTTGCTTGTTTATTCTATTGTATAGATAAACCGATCGCTGACTGAATTGAGAACAAGCGAACATGGTTCGACTTTTAGATGCATTCGCAACAATGTCCTTTCTTCGCTTATTTACGATGTCTGCGTTGTACGGTGTAGAAGAATGCTTTTTAAGGACAGTATGGATTATATAGAGTTTACGGATGGACAGCAAGTTACTGATCCGATAGAGACTCATAGTTGGAAACCTTAAGCTTTTAAAATACATTATTTTGATGAGTGCCCGTTGGGCTCGCTCCAGTTCCAAAAATCTAGTCTTTCCCGCTCCACCCCAAACAGGAATGCAATACACCAGAACAGACTGAACCAGGGCCATGTATATTTCGTTTAGAAGATTTCTCGGTGAATTAGTGTTGTTAGGAACTACATGCCTTAGCGTCCTGAATACCCAACTCAATTTTCTGATCCTGCCTGTCACTTGTTCCAAATGTGGGTACCAGGACAATCCTTGGTCGATCAGAACACCCAAATATTTAGTCTGCGCAACCTTACTTAACCCTGGACACTGACAACCACCATCCAAAATATTAGCACATGTATGGACTCTTATTTGAAACACAGCTTCAGGTTGTGTACTCTCACGGATTGTGAAGCAAATGAAATTGGACTTCTGTGTGTTCAAGGTTAGCAAATTACTCGAAAGCCATTGAGCCACCCTCGCCATACCCACTTCAGCAGTTTGCCTCACGTCATCCCAAGTGCTCCCATAGCAAACAAGAGCTGTATCGTCAGCATAAGAAATAATGTTTGTATTTGGAATTTTCAAGTTGCAGAGATCATTTATATAGATTAAGAATAATGTAGGACCCAAAACACTTCCCTGTGGAACGCCACAAGTTACATGTTCCTCGTCACTGAGATGGGTACCTACTTTTACTCTTTGTCTTCTGTTGGAGAGGTAGTCTTTAAAAAGTTCCAGTTCCGTATCACGAACTCCAACTTTTTCTAGCTTTGTTATTAAGACTGGGACAGAGACGGTATCAAACGCTTTTTTAATATCGAGAAATACCGCTAAGCATTTGCGACCTTTATCAAGTTGTTCTGTTACCAGTGAACTTAGAGCTAGAACTGCATCTTCGGTTGATCTACCTTGCCGAAATCCAAATTGTGAGGGGGATAAAATATTAAAATGATTTAGATAATTAAGTAGTCTAATGTTGATAATTTTTTCAATTATTTTTGATATAGCTGGTAAAACTGATATCGGCCTATAATTGTTAATATCGCCTCTGTCCCCAGTCTTATGTACCGGAGTAATAATCGCTAGTTTCAGCAAAGCCGGGAAGACACCCTTCCTAAAACATAGGTTACCAAGGTGAACTAGTATAGGAACTACCTCCCTACTAGTGTATTTCAAAAACCTTGTGGAGATGTTGTCGCACCCAGGGGCACTACTGGATTTAGAGCTCATTAATGTCCTTAGTACCTCGTCATAATCTGTATCAAGGAGGGCCAGGGAATTTACCTGTGATGGCAAATCACTACCCCTGCCCGAAGTTGACGGGCTGCCGATTTTTTCGGCTAGTTGCATTCCAATATTTACGAAATATTTATTTATAAAATTTACAGAAGCAATAGATGTATGTTTAGTGTCTAGTAAATCATTGCAATTTCGTTTTTGGTTGTTCGAATAAGTTATTAATTTTATATTTTTCCATAATAATTTATTGTTATTTACAGAATTGCTTAATAATTCTCTTTGATATTTCCGTTTAATTTTTTTTATGAGGGTATTACAATAATTTCTGTAACGCGCATATGTTATTTTTAAGATTTCGTCTTGAGGACTACGCTTAGATTCTTTTTGAAGCCTATTTCTATTTTTAATACATCGAAGTACTCCAGGGGTCATCCATGGCTTAATAATTCGCTTCCCATGGGGGATTCTTAAAGTTTTTGTATGGTTTTGAATTGTATCACTTAACATGTGGATAAAACGTTCCGATACAACGTTAGGATCATCACAACTTAGCAGTTCGTTAAGTGGTTTTTGTTGTAAATAATAATGTGCCCCTACGAAATCTATGCAGTCTCGGGATCTTTCCACCACACAAGTGTTCTTAAGCTTTGACAATACCAAAATTAGTGTGCGGTGGTCAGTTATAGTAGTTTGTAGAACAGCTATACATGCCGATATTTCTTTTTTATTTATTCTTAGCATAAAATGGTCCAAACATGTCTTTTCTCTCGTGGCAAACACCTGACCCGGGAGCACTCCATGCAGCGACAGCATGTTTAGATAACTCTCTCTGTTATTTCTTTCTTGCGAAGGAGCGTCATCCCTTGCAATAATATTAATATTTATGTCCCCAGTTATTATAATATTTCTTTTTTCGAAAGTTAGTGTGTCCAGATAATCGCCAAGAGAATCAACAAAAATACCAACATCTGTGTTTGAAGGGGATCTGTAGATACACAAGATTATGTTGTTAAGGACATCCACGCGCAGACAAGATGCCTGATTCAAAAAGATCTCCTGAAATTTAGGCTTTAATATTTCTCTTACGTAAACAACCACTCCGTCATTTTGGTTAAAATAGCGAGTAGTGGCGTGGCAATGGAAATCATTTATTTGCGGTAAAGGCTTATCAGCATTTAGTCTGCATTCGGAGAGGACCATCATGTCTGTTTCAAAGTCCAAGTGACAGATGTTTGTCAAAAAGTCATCCAAATTGGAGTAAATACTACGTATGTTTTGGGAAACTATAGTGAGGTCTGTTGCACTAACACGTATGTACTTAGCAAATTCCGAGGCTTCACACTCAACAGCAAAGGCAATGGACATGTTGTCTATGTCGTTTAGGGTGTTTAAGGTGTTATCCATTGAGAATTGCCATTACTGGATTAACACGGTGTTTTTGCGACATCCAACTAGTTTTTGTAATATCATTGCATCCAGCTTAATATATGCTGCTATACCTATTAATAAATACTGTGATAAGTCAAGTACATAAATAAATAGTTCATTACTCCATACTTATGCAAAGCGTTATTGTAAAACAGTAATATCATTATAAAATACATGTATAAAATTTTAGTTGTGATGCCGGGGCCACATTAAAAAAAACGTCAATGCCCATCATCGCGATAAATATTGCGCTAATTATGACGTTAATTCTTAACGTCACAATTTGAGTAGTGTGGCCGCTTCAACGTAATAATTCTCGCGTGAATGCCCATTCTTGGCGTTAAAATTGACGTTAAGTGTGACCGAATTAAATTTTACAAAAATACCTTAGCTCCTTAAAAATATACTGAAATGTATCTATATATATATAATACTGGCACAGAGAAAATATACCGATAAAAATACCGATTATCAAAACGTGTTTATTCTTTAATTACTACCTTATTTTTATAAAGGAAGAACCTAGAATTTACATTTACCATTTTATTTGAAGGATTGAATTCAACGTCCTTCACCTGCAACACGCTTCGTAAAAAAAAAATACCGAATGTTATTGCAACAAACCCTACAAAGAAAAAAATCATTGCGATGAGGAATTGGGTTTTTTTTTTCAGGTCTTTAGCGAGCTCCGGGGGAACCTCCCATCTTGCTCCCCCGAGGAGAGCCGCCGAACGGTTCTCGACGGGAATAATCTTTGGAAATTCTTTGGCTTTCAGCCGAAAGTCAAAGAATTTTCCCGGCTTTCCGGATTCCCGGCTATAGGGAGGAGGAATACCACCAGGTTTAATGGGTAGGACGGCCCCGTTCCGGGACCGGGAGCCCCACACCCAGCTGTTTTACATGATAATTTTGCAATCCAATATGGCCGCCGCGCCGAAATCACAAAATTTCATGATGGGTAACGTTTAAGGGGGTTTTTGGTATGCTGAGTGCGAATTTCGGGTTAATTTAGAGATCCAATATGGCCGCCGTGCCGAAATCACAAAATTTCATGATGGGTATCGTTTAAGGGGTTTTTTGGTATGCTGAATACGAATTTCGGGTTAATTTAGAGATCCAATATGGCCGCCGCGCCGTTATCACAAAATTTCATGATGGGTATCGTTTAAGGGGTTTTTTGATATGCTGAGTACGAATTTCGGGTCAATTTAGAGATCCAATATGGCCGCCGCGCTGTTATCACAAAATTTCACGATGGGTATCGTTTAAGGGGTTTTTTGGTAGGCTGAGTACGAATTTAAGGTCAATTTTGCAATCTAAGATGGCCGCCGCGCCACCGTTGTAAAATTTCATGTTGGATACCGTATAAGGGGTTTTTTGGTATGCTGAGTACGAATTCAACACGGCGATGGGCTCACCACCTGTTACGTGGGACCGAATTGTACACGGTGAAATGTGGGCCGGTATAGGCCTCTGCCTACCCCTTCGGGGATAAAGGCGTGAGTATATGTATGTATGTATGTATGAGTACGAATTTCGGGTTAATTTAGAGATCCAATATTTTATTTTATAATTGCAAAATTATCATAAATTTCGTACTCAGCATACCAAAAAACCCCTTTAACGATACCCATCATGAAATTTTGTGATTTCGGCGCGGCGGCCATATTGGATTGCAAAATTATCATGTAATCACCTACAGAGATAGATTATAGTCTGAAATGATACAAGTTTTATCCCGGGAATAAGTTCCCATGAGACGCGGAAAAGAGAACAAAATTTCACGCAGGCGAAGCTGCGGGCATCAGCTAGTCTATAATAAATGTTACATTACACGCGAATGCTCGTGTCGGTCAGGGAGGTAGCATCGTAACGTAATGCTCGAGTCGAATCTATAAATGTTACATTACACGCGAATGCTCGAGTCAGTCAGGGAGGTAGCATCGTAACGTAATGCTCGAGTTGAATCTATAAATGTTACATTACATGCGAACGCTCGTCGGTCAGGGAGGCAGGCCGTAACGTAATGCTCAAAGTCGAATCTAATTCGTTACATTACAGGCGAATGCTCCCGGTGAGGGAGCACCTTTACCCTAACCTTTTATTCAAAATATACCCAAAAATACTGACTTTTACCAATATTCCCATTAATATACTGATATCATAAAAAAGTCAATAAAATATACCGAAAAAGTATTAAAATACTGAAAACAGTCACACTCTCACGGTGCGCACTGACACACGTAGTGTGGCCGCTTCAACGTAATAATTCTCGCGTTAATCTCTTTGATGTGCCGCAACTTATCGCCTAACGTCAAACGGCAATGTGAATGCCGTTGTCGAATTATCGCGATAATTCGGTGGCTACACTAACGTTTAACGTCCATCAACGCGATAATTAATGGCATTTCCCCTTAGTGTGGCCCGAACATGAGTGCATTCGGCTCTAGAAGTAGAAATAAAGTGAGCAAAAACTTGCAGCTTGCAGCGGTTACGTTCACACACAGTTACGTAACCTGACAGATGAAATATTTACACGCGATTTTAGTTCGTTTCTTCTTACTCTGAAAGTCGATTTTTACATCCAGATTGTACGGTCGGCCAAGAAAGTGGTGTATCAGTTTTGATTTAGTGTACCAACAGATAGTACAAACGAATCCCTACTTCCCTACTAGTCCCTACTAATATTATAAATGCAAAAGTAACTCTGTCTGTCTGTCTGTCTATCTATCTATCTATCTGTCTGTCTGTCTGTTACACTTTGTCGCCAAAACTGCTGAAGGGATTGAGATCAGCTTTGGTATAGAGATAGTTAGCCCTGGGAAGGACATAGGCTAATTTTTATCCGACTGCGCAAAAGGAAAGAGACTTCTACGCGGTCGAAGCCGCGCGGGGAACAGCTAGTATTTTAATAATCCCGTTTCTACTTTCCTGAAACTTGGAATAGGATCGATCTGTATCTGCGAATGATGACAATTTCTCATATAACTTTATTTTTCGATTGCCTCGCAATCATCTTAACTGTCAAACTTTGGCACGTTCTAAAAGTTTTTGAACATCACTAAGATCTTTGATTAACTCGCCGCATGTTTAAGATAGGTATCGATCATATAAATAATTCGCGAAGCTATCCCGACCTTATGTTGAAAATCTCACGGCTTAGAGTTTGTATTCGATATTGCTCAACTGTAATCCTTGATCTGTGTGATGATGGAGAACTTTCATAATATAACTTTATTATGAGATACTTCCAATATACTTTTCCGTTGATAGTTGAGAATATAAATATAATTGCAATATGTCTACGTGCCACAAGTTATGTCATAATTCATCACGGCGCTTCACACTGTTGTTTTGTTTTTATTAGCAAATTACGGCTCATTTTTACAAGCTTTTATTTTCTTTTATACATAAATTTGTGGATCCCCGACAAATTATGATTGATTAATACATTGCATGTAGTACAGTCAAGAGCAATAATATGTATACATTGTCACGGCTCCTAAAATATGTAAACACCTTCGGCTCGAAAACGAAGTGCTCAACGTGAAGAGCATAAAATTGTAACCACGAGTTCACATCATAAATATATATACACTCATTGCCTCAATAACATGTATTTACGCGTTGATTCATATGATATACTCATCTTAAATTCCATTAAATTATATTTAATTTCTCCGGCAATAACATGTATCTGAACGGGCCTGCATAAATATGTATCCACCTTTGATGAAAACGTTCATATTAGATATTTGATATAATATCTATATAGAACCTTAGACAAAAAGAATACTGAACTGAAAAAAAAAATATAATACTCAAAATTGCATAGGTTTATATTGATATTTTGCGGGCACCGACTCTCAAAAATAACTTTTAGTAATTTGATGTTGTAAATCTATATCTATACTTCTATACTAATAGTATGAAGAAGTAAAGTTAGTGTGTCTATCTTTGGGTTGGTGCACAATAACCATGTTAATGGCAATCACTTTTTTTCTACAATAATGCCACGGGATACCTCTTTCATAAACGACATTGTTCCTAAAAATAATGTGACGGGAATACACGCGACGAGAAACCTCTCTCTCTCTCTCTCACGTAGTATTAAATATTAACGACGAGACGCTACGGGAGCAAAACGCAACGCGACGGGAGTAAATGCGACGGGAACAAGTAATACTCTCTCTTATGTGGCGCAAACAAAGTTGCGCGGGTCAGCTAGTCTCTAATAAATGCAAAAGTTACTCTGTCTGTCTGTCTGTCTGTTATGCCTTCACGCCTAAACGGCTAGAGTGATTGAGATGAAATTGGGGTATAGGGATAGTTTGAGACTCTGGGAAGGACATAGGCTACTTTTTAACCGACTGCGCAAAAGGAGGATTATGATTTTACGCGATAACGACTTCTACGCGGTCGAAGACTTGGGGAACAGTTAGTATTTAATTAATACCAAAATCGCCATTATGTGTACCTATAATGTTTGAGGAGTTCCCTTAAGTCCCCATAAACCTTTTTTTTACAAGGAGAGCTCCGCTTATGGACTACCCATGCTGGCGAGGCATGAGCTCGTGTGAGGGTCGCACTGATCACGATAGCGCTGGGAATTCTCACTAAAACTCCTTGACACTGATCTGCCCCTGTGACGGTGTTCTAGGATCTGTCTAATTCACCAAAACACTGAAGTCCTCATAAACCTGACCATCGGAACTAAATTTTAAAAAAAAATACCAATCTGGAAATATATCTTTTTATAAAAAAAGTTCATCCGGTCTGTAAATGACGGAGTTATGAGGTAACAAACGTTTAAAAAAAATAAACCTCTCAAATAAAACACATTCGGGTTTGCTATACCAAACAACCCGTGCAAAGGTTTCAGATCGATTAACTAACACTAACATTATTATACGGCACTTTAAAGAAAACAAACAAACAAACTTTGCCATTTTTGTACGTATCTCGAAAACTACAAAAAATCGTAGAACATACGTGGGGGGGTTAAATCGATAGGTATGGAACCCTGCTACCAGCTAGTGGCGGCTTGACACCCTAAAAGAAACACCCAGTATATAGCCCCACAAAGAATAATAAAGAATTTCTCTGAAAAAAGATCGGTGATATTCGTATAGTTCGCGAAGGTGCCCGACCTTCAAACAGTAACAACTAGCATGCATTCGTATCTCACAATTTTAAAGAATTTGTTTGTATACGCAGTTATGAAATTTTAGTTGTATACATATTATTGGTGGATACATTGTGTATTATATTGATGCAAATTGTGCATACATAGTTTTGTTCCTTTCTTCCTCAATGAGTGTATATATATTTATGATGTAAACTTGTGGTTACAATTTTATGCTCTTCACGTTGAGCACTTCGTTTTGGAGCCGAAGGTGTTTTCATATTTTCTGAGCCGTGACAATGTATACATATTATTGCTCGTGACTGTACAATGTCATAAAATGAGAACTGACGCTGTTTTAGTATACGTGCTTAAACATTTTTAGGTAGATTGCTTTATTAATAACATATTTTTGAGGGTATAGAAGCGCTTTCCTGCACCAGTTATAAACTGGAGTTATAATGGAATTTCAACAATGGATCTGGTGTTTTGAAACAAGATCAAATAAATATGTTTACTCGTATCTGTTCTAATTAATTAAAAGTTCAGGACATTTTTAATATTCACATTTTCACTTAGATTGTGGAATAAACCACTTCCTTGGTTATGGCGTACTCTATTCTAAAGGGTTTACAAGCTTCCTTCCTACAATGCGCTGAAACAAAAACCGTCTACCGGCTCGCACGCCGGACTCGCACACGAAGGGTTTCGTAACAAAAACCGGCAAAATATCTCGTTAATTATATGGAAGCCCCACTTAAATAATACTAAATAGGTATCTGATTTTAGAATTTGTTGTTATAGCGGCGACATAAATATATCTTTTGTAAAAAAATCTGCTGTCTATATATCACGGTTCCTGCTATACAGCCTCATGACGGACAGGCACATAAACAGACGGACTTTTTTACCCTTTAAGTACAGAACCCTAAAAACCATCAAGTACTACTGCCGCTAGAATATAAAACTCCCGGTACAAACACAACCGTAAATTGCCAATAAATTTGTGCCGTGTGCTATGGAATCTTGGAAATCTCACGGGTTAAATAAAACACTTTACGCTTTAACAAATTCTTGAACGCGTCTTAAAAAGATTTTGCTATTTTTCTTTGTCTGAAATGAATGAACTTTTCTTTAAAATTTCTTTTGGTTGCTTCCGTGTAAATATTTTAAATGGAGTCTTAAAATAGTCTAAAAATCTTTACTCTTTGAATTACGATGAATTCTTTATTGAGGAAAACGTTTTTGCGAAAACTTGAAAAATGTTTGCCGAATCTAAAATGGTATCTAACCCCTGCGTAACGTTTAAACATTTTAAAAGGATACTTTCGTTGTACTAAGGTAAGGTAACGTTCACACATTTATAACTAAAATACGGTACGGACCAAGCGTCTGTAGTTGTAGCTAAAAAAAAAAAGGTAACGTTCAACTACACAAAGCGATACCGTTCGGCGCACCCTGGAAACGGCTAGCACACGGTAACGCAGAGTCTAGCCGGCCAATCTTCTCAACGCAATAATTTACCAATACGTGAATCATTGACACGATAGAAAAAGTGCACCTAAATGTATTGTCTGTAAGTGTATCTTTCGTTTTATTTTTAGGCTCATTAAATTAAATCAAGCCATCCTCACGGCTGCCACGGTGGCGCATTCGGTAGTTTAACTAAATCCGTGATCTGCTTGCTCTGCTGCTTTCTCAAGCAATAGCTTATGATTTTTAGTTTAAATTATTGTAATAGAGCACAAAAAGAAAAGCCCGCCGAGTTTCGTGCTGGTGGTAATTAATAACTTTGTTTTGTATTCATTTACGTGTTGCAAGTGCCTAGGTATGTATTAGGATTATGCGAAATAAATGTTTATTGACTATTGACGTACTGAAGTCTTGGGTTTAAACCCCGGGTCTTTCGAAATGTTTGTATGATTCACAAACACAGGCGTGTGCGTTTACAGCAAAAAAATCCCCGTTCCTACCCTTACCCTCTCTTCAGAACACAACGATATCACTTGGGGACAATCTGTAGATAGACGTCCGGCCCGAGCTCAATTACAAATATTATATTGAGTAATGTATTGGGCTAGCCTCAAGAAAACTAGGAGTCCTAAACAAGGTGAAGAGGTTCTTTACGCCGAACCAGAGGTGTCTGCTGTACAAAACCCAGATACGTCCTTGCGTAGCATACTGCTCTTAACTTTGGGACGACTCGATAACAATATGATTTCTTCGAGTGGAGCGTATGGGAGCGTGTAGAGGCACATCACAGGACCGCCAACTTCAGGACCACTGTCAGAAGTCTTACGGAATGTAAGAGTGGCCCCCAAACGCTAGATGTCGTCGTGGCTTTACTTCAGGCGGACGGCGTCAATTGGCGAGCTTACTATAAAAAAAGTACGATTTCCTTATTGATAGTGTCGGCGCCGGTGGAGTTATGTCATTACCTACCGAATTATTCACGCACTCATAACAAAAAAAAAAGACGACGCGGGAAGTGACTGAATGAGGACGACACAGTACCGTATATTGTGGCGTACTTTGGGAGAGCCTACGTCCAGCAGTGGACTGCCATAATTTGATTTGATGATGATGATGATTTATGACATGGCAAAATGGAGAATAAACATCTAAGTGAAACGACGCTTCATGTAAACGATTTCACGTCAATGAAGAGTAAATAACTTGAATAGTGTTCATGAAAATGTACATAAAAAAACAATTTACAACCTAGTCTCATATGTACATAACGTACGACGACTATCTATAGAAAAATCGAGAACCTAGCAATCCGTTACGAAATTGGGTGCCTGAATACCATCCGCGACTTTATTGGTATCCTGAAGTGACAGCCGATATACAAAACTTCAGCAAATAACGCAGTTCGTGAAAGTTTTTCTATTACGGAATTTTTTCCCGCTCAAACGTCTATCGCCGTCTGAATAATTCTCGAATCGAATATTCGATGTTCATGTGACTACAGTTTTATGTTTTATACCTATATCATCTTGTTATTCTTCATCTTAGTGTATTCTCTTGCAGACTATTCCTGATTTTGGCATTCTAGCCTGAGATATGCTTTTATTTGGTTACTAGCTGTTGCCTTCGTGCGCGTGTAAATTATGCTTCTATATCATGTTGAACACCCAGCGAGGTTTTTTTTAAATTTTCAATGTAATGTCCGTGAATATTTTTTTGAAGGCAATTTGGATTCACGTGCGATAAACAACTCGATATGCCCCATCGGTGGGGCATGCACAGTGAACGTGTTAAAAAGGTAGAAGGGTAAAAGTAAAAGGGTTAAAAAGATTGCCAACATTTTTATCGGAGAGCATAAACATCTTTGAGAATCTGGAAGAATGTGTGTGAATAAGACCATTTTTTGCTTCGTACACTTATCTTATACTTAGTCTTCTTCTACTATAATACTTCTCATCGATAATAAAAACACTAAAAATACGCCACTGGGGTTGGTTTAAAAATTTCGAAATAAGCGAATATTTTTTAAGACCTTTAAACTTGCCAGATACAAACGAAAACATTAGTCGTAATTCATTTTAAACATTAATAAACCAACAGGGAAAATAATTTAAGTTTGAATAGTGATCATTGGATGCGAGCTAACCAAGCGAGCGACTGCCGTGCCCCAAAAAGCCTATCTTTTCGTAATATTTATTTTCATTAGACTCGACCAGTTATAATCTTATGGTCTAAGGTCCCTTTAAGAACGACCTTCACCGAGCTGGTTATTGGATGAAAAGTGTTTTATATTCAACTAAATATGTCAAAAATTAAAATGCAATAGGGTTGCCTAAAAAATTTCAGTCCATATATGTATCCAACAAACATATACAACCAAACAAAACAACTTTTTGGTCAAATATCTGTCGCTTTTAGCATTATCTGTAAAATAAACTTTTCTAACCGATTGATTTCATTTATTTTATTTCTACTATATCCTATTCATACACTTGAGAGCAATGAATCCGGGTCACTTAAAGAATGTTAAAAATCTCGGAAACTAAAAATGATAGGTTAATGCAATAAATTGTATTTAATAGACAATGTAATACTCCTTAAATGAAAGTAAAAAAAATATGAGTCACCATACATTTTATTAACACAAAATTACATAAAGAAAAAACTGCCGATCTCTCCTTAAAACAAAAATAGGAAACATGAAATTTTTGAACTTTATTACGATTTTCTTGAATTTTAATACTTCGTATTGCCTCCTCGTGCTTCCATTACTGCGTTTACGCGGTTTGGCATGCTGTACACCAAGTTCCTTATACGATTTTGGGGAATATTCTCCCATTCCTCTGTGAGAGCAATTTTGAGCTCACGAAGCGTGATTGGGGGAGGGTTTCGTTGTTTTACGCATCTGCCTAGCTCGTCCCAAGCATGCTCGATCGGGTTGATATCCGGGCTGCGCGCTGGCCACTCCATACGAGTAATGTTCATCTCTTGAAGGTAGTCATTCACAATCCTACCTGTATGAGGTCGGGCATTGTCATGCATAAATATAGCATCCTCACCTAAATTGACCATAAATGGACCAACGTGATCATTGAGGATTTCTTCCACATGTCTTACGCTAGTTAAAGAGCCGTTTTCTATGATCACCAGCTCTGTGCGACTTTCAGAAGAAATTCCGGCCCACACAAGTACAGACCCACCACCGTAGGCTACTTTTTCTTCGATGCATGCTTGCTTGAATCTTTCCCCTGGTCTTCGATACACTCTGTGTCTTCCATCGTGCTTGTAGAGCATAAATTTTGATTCGTCGGAGAACATAACTTTTGACCAATCTTCAATACTCCAATTTACGTGGCTCTGGGCATACCTTAGTCTCGAAATACGATGCCCACGCTCCAGTTTAGGGCCGTTTGCAGGTCTAAGGGGTTTTAAGTTAGATTCAGCAAGCCGACGTCTTACTGTCCATGCACTTGGGTTACTTCCTCCGAGGCGTCGAAACTGATTGGTGAGTTCAGTTCCTGTGAGAAAGCGATTTCGAAGCATGGTGTTCACCAAGTATCGGTCTTCTCGTGCTGTGGTACACCTGGTTCTGCCCGTTCCTGGTCTGCGTAGGTTAGAACCAGTTTCTTCGTAACGTCGGAGAACTCTTTGTACTGTTGACAGCGACACACCGACAGTCCTGGCTGTATCGCGCTGACTCCGGCCGGTTTCCAGCATTGTAAGTATTCTGGTGCATTCTTCAGGCGTAAGCGACATAATTTCAGCTTGATTAATGAATATAGAGCACTATCAACATAGTTTATGTACCCACATAAATGACAGATTACAAACAAAAGCAACACCAAATGCTGTAATTTCGTAGTTCCATCTTCGAAAGTGGCCCTTTTTCAAATTTGTTTTTTTTATGATATAACTTTACAATAACTAAGAAGTTTTAATACCTTCATTTAAGGAGTATTACATTGTCTATTAAATACAATTTATTGCATTAACCTAGCATTTTTAGTTTCCGAGATTTTTAGGATTCTTTAAGTGACCCGGATTCATTGCTCTCGAGTGTATTAGCGTACAATAGTTTGCATGTTATTGAACTTTTGTGCTATCCATGTTCTTCTTATATGTATAAAACTTATGTCACGAAGTTTATTCGAACTCCTTCAAAACGTCTTGACTTGGTCTTCCTATTTTAAGGGTACGCCAACGCGCGAAATTGCGATTGATTTTTCATAACATACCCCTCCTTGGCAATTGTGTAAGTACAAAAATAGCCTTGATGGTGGGTATATAAAAGATCAACAACAAAATGCTAACTCTAATCAACTACCTAATCAACTACCTAATCTACGGATTCAAATCCAAAACCATAATTTGTTTTCTTTGTGCCTGTTTGTTTTCAATCAATCAATCAATCAATCAATTTGCTTATTCGGAGTTAAAATAAGTAAAATTCAGAAATCTATTTAATTTCTGTAGGTCTTTTTGCTGCTTAAATGTTGATGCCAAAGACTTCTGTATAAACTAAGGTAGACGCGCTATACTCTAACGAACGAAATTTCAAAAGCAATCCTTAAACACACATTGCTAAGACTACACTCAATAATCTTACTTTTTACTTCTTATCTTACTAATATTATAAACGCGAAAGTTTGTGAGTGTGGATGTGTGGATGTTTGTTACTCTTTCACGCTCGAACGGCTGAACGGATCTGGCTAAAATTTGGTACAGGGATACATTATTGTCTGGAATAACACATACTTTTTATCCCGGGAATAAGTTTCTACGGGAAGCGGGAACGGGAACAAACTTTACGCGGGCGAAGCTGCAGGCATCAGCTAGTAAATAATATTAGGTGCTTACACATCAAATTGGCGTTTTTCGTACTGGCCACTTTAATTACGATTTTCTCCTCTTTGGTAAGGAATTCCAAATTCAAATTTTCCCAGCTATTTACTCATGTATTTATCCTTCGATGACCGTCATTCATTTGTTTTTTTCTTCTGTTTTTTTCTGTTTGCGTCACTCATTTTACAAAATGGAAAACTTAAAATATCGCATTATTTACGAGTACGAGTTCCGCCGTGGCACTAGTGCTGCGGAAACGACTAGAAGGGTGAATGATGTGTATGGCGGTCATGTTGCAAAAGAAAACACAGTTCGTTTTTGGTTCCAACGTTTTCGTTCAGGAAATGTCGACCTGCAGAACAAGCCCCGTGGACGGCCTGAGACTCAAGTTGATAATGAAGTATTGAAGGCTATTGTGGAAGCGGATCCATCGCAAACCACGTCCGAGTTAGCTGCAGGCTGCGTTGTTAGTGATAAAACTGTTTTAATTCACTTGAAGCAAATTGGGAAGATTAAAAAGCTTGAAAGGTGGGTACCTCACGAATTGACTGAAGCAAACCGGCAAAAGCGCGTCGACTGCTGCGTTACATTACCGAACCGGCACAATAATGAAGGTATTTTAAACCGAATCATTACCTGTGACTAAAAATGGATTCTTTACGATAATCGAAAGCGCTCAGCGCAATGGTTGGATCCTGGCCAGCCAGCCAAATCCTGCCCCAAGCGAAAATTAACCCCAAAAAAGTTACTTGTAAGCGTTTGGTGGACTAGTGCCGGTATTGTTCATTACAGTTTTCTCAAATCTGGCCAGACTATTACGGCTGATGTCTATTGTCAGCAATTGCAAACCATGATGGAAAAGCTAGCGGCTAAACAACCTAGGCTGGTCAATCGCTCCACGCCACTGCTGCTTCACGACAACGCTAGACCACACACTGCACAACAGACGGCTACCAAATTAGAAGAGCTTCAATTGGAATGTCTAAAACATCCTCCGTACTCCCCGGATCTTGCTCCAACAGATTACCATTTTTTTCGAAATTTGGACAACTTGGCAAGGGAAAAAATTCAACTCTGATGGGGCAGTCCAAATCGCCTTCACAGATTTTATTGATTCCCGTCTGACTGGTTTTTTTAGTAAAGGGATCAATGAACTACCTATGAGATGGCAAAAATGCATAGAAAACAATGGTTCATACTTTGATTAATTAAATATATTATATTTAAAAATATTCGACTTTTTGTTCCTCCTATACAAAACGCCAATTTCATATGTAAGCACCTAATATTTACGAAATTGTCACCACAATAGCAATATACGAATAGAGCAAGTGTAAAAGAGGTGTATGGATTCCGATTGCAAGCCGAGTACTCTCGAAGTTATGACTCGCTATAGTGCGCGCAACGGTGCCATTGGCACCGTTTATAGGTTTCAAAAATCGGTGCATAATCGGTACCTCTGTTTATATAGAAGTCTTTGGTTGCTGCCTGTTTCATCAAACTCAGTTGCGCTTTGAAATATAAAGTTTCATCTCTGTTTACATAAATGATCCGTAAGTTAAAAAGGTCAGAGTAAAGTGGTGTGGATATCTGTAGGATTTTTGCGGGCACCTCTACCACCTATATATGGTGGACAAAGGTAATAAGTACTTATACAGGCCCGTCCTTTATACGTTTGATTTTTGTCGTAAGTAGAGTAAAGGATGACTCACGCTACACCGTGCCGGGTCCGAGCCTAGTGTCGGCCGTAGCACGGTCAACTAATGTTACACAATATATATTTTGTATGAACACCCTCACCCTATGCCGAGCGGCAACCGAGTGACGGACGAGAAACGACACCACTTGGAAACGACTCGGTCCCGCCTCGGCTCGGCCATGGCCAGGCAGATTTTGCTCGGACGAACGGTAAATGCCCGGTTAAGGCCCGGTCGAGGTCCGTCTTTGTAATTTCAGACACGGAACTGGCTCGGTGACCGTCTATAGCCGATACTCAGCTCGGACCTGGCACGGTCCAGCGTGAGTCATCCTTTAGACTGCGGCTGACAACGTCCCGGGTTCGATTCCTACCACGGCACCAAAAATTTGTGTGATCCACAAATATTTGTCTGCCAGCAGTGGACTGCCATAGTAGACTGCTGATTTTATTGATTGATTTGATTGATACCCACGGCTCCGCACGCTTGGATGTCGGTTATCGCAACCAAATGAATAATGATTGCACATCGCACGCAAATCCTACGTAATAATATAAAAACTTTGGTGTAGTTCCTCTTTTAAATGAAGCGCCCAATTTTATTCTTTTGAACGTACAATACATTGAAGTACTTACACGCGTCCTCCAGAGTATACCTTTGTTCAGATGACCACCAACGGGCGTGGGTGTAACAACAAATGAAGCCTCTCTTTTGAACTTTGTTTACAGTCCCACAAACACGCCGCCATTGTTCCTCAGCCTTATTTTACTTTTCCCGTAAATATGTTTCTCCTTATAAAACGAAATAACAATTATTGTGTTTACTCTCGTATTGTTTTATACGTTTTCAATATCAAATTGCGTATTTAATTTGCTTGTTCAGAGATACTTTATAAGGATTTATTATGAGTTCTTGGAAATAAAGGTTTTGTATAATAGTTACACTGATGTAGCTACCTATAATTTTCATTTCTGCTCATGTTTTTAATACTTCAGACGCGTGGAATTTCATAATGTTATAGCATTTCTCCATCATCATCATCATCCTACGAGCCTTTCCCAACTCGGTTGAAGTCGGTTTTATAGTCTAACCGTCATGATTTTCGTTATATTTTATGAACTGACTACCATTTGGCCGCCACAACCAATTGAAATCAAATTTCTGTAGTTAGACTGATTATCCTTGTCTATACAGTATGTTGACGTAAGGCATTGCTATGCAATACGGCAAAACCCTATCCTGTAACAAGCGGGCTACTTGAAAACCTGAACATACATTTTTGTGCTAGGGCCCTTCGACCAAGTAATAGTATAGACAGGCAAAAAGTGAGACTAGTTCACACACTAAGATATTGTAGTAACGACACGATATGCACACATAAATTCATTTTTCGAATTTAGGGTAGTGTTGTTACACTTCGGGAACGCACAGGAAGACATGTTGCGTAAAATGTCTTATCTTGACACGTGTTTTACCTTCAGCACAATAACACCGAATCGACTTAGTGAGCGCATGTGCTCACTTTAACTTAGTCACTAGGGTCTAGAAACTTGCCTACAGAGACCTAGCAGAGCCTAGCAGCTAGGCTGTTCCATCATAATAATATAGGTACTCGTAATTTAGGGCTCCTGAAACTGCCCCTGTCTATCTCTACTAATCTGATCTTCCAAACTTGGGTGTTTGGAGTAAAGTTGAGGTATAGTTTTGAGTTTCAAATTTAATGTTTAGTATTTGAATCAAATTATATGAATTTTAGGGTCGGCAGCGCGAGTGTGGCGCCTCTGGTGTTGCAAACGTTCATAGGCTGCGGTGACCACCGGTCCTTCTGGTGGGCCGTATGCTTGTCTGCCGCCTTAGTGGTATATAAAAAAAATAATGATAATTGTTTAGAAAAATATTTTGTACTAAAAATGTTGATGTTAAGGAAATTGTTTGTAAAATGCTCGTGCGCGATGCTCAATTTGTACTCGAGTGTCACAGAAACCTGAATTGAAACAAAACGAAGGGTACGCACAAACTAAACGTGTTTCGTCTATTTTTATTCATTATTATTATTATAATAATGTCGTTTGTGTGCAAAAAATCTCGCGATGTGTATTTAAAAACAAAGCTTCATTATTTCCACATGAATATTTTCGCGATTTTATTGCTTTTCGCTGGTCATGGTTCATTAATGTGCTTAATTTGAGGGTTCTGTCGAATCACGGCGCCTGTCATACACGATATTAGCTGGTGCGATCGTGGAAGGCTTTGCTCTTTGACCGGCCCCCTACTATACGCTAATGGTCTCGAATTTTATTACAATAGGACTATAAACCTTCTTTCATAGACCGTATCCTGTTCCACTAAAGTTATTGTCTACAAGTTAGGCTCCATGGCTTCGCCTGTGTATATTAAGAAGCCCGTAGCACCCATAGACGCCAAAATAATAAATAAAGTATGGAAATCGGTTAGTTTTGTAACATCTTTTATAACTGCTCCACTCCCTTAGCAGTATTATCATGATACATACCTATACCACAGTGAAAACCTGCAGAAGGTGAATATTTCTGAAAGAGGTCGGTAAATCTCGATAAATAACGCTAAATGTATAAATTTTATAATATCTGATCTGATTAAATATAACATCAATAATTTGCGAAAAATTAATACCAGCGCGTATCAGATATGCCTGCCTGGCAAACAACGGGCACACATTTCTTTCTTTCAAACTTGTCGATTTATGAAATAAAAAACGAATAATAATATTTGCGTGTTTTAAGGATACGTTTACACAGACCGGCTCCTAAAGAAGAACAAATTTTTAACATTTTAACATATTTAATAGAGTTTTGATGTATTGCATTAAGGTTGATTTTTACTTTTTGTACACGACTACAAAATGTCTAACAAGAAAAGCATCCCAGAATATATATTTCCAATGTTTCAAATGTCAATGATTGTTTTATTGAGAATGTTTGAGTGCAAATCTGATGCAATTCGTGTACAATAATATCAAGAGCCTCAGTTTGCGTGTTTTTGCATAAAGCAGGGGTTCCCAACCTTTTCGTGGTTAGGGACCACTTTAATATTTTTCTTGTTAACAGGGACCACTATTAAGGCATAATTTAAACAAACTGTGATAATCAACCTGAAACTTAAAAAAACGCAATAGTCCGTCAGAGACTCCGCCCATACAGAGGTCCCGTATAGTGCCATACTCCGCACGACCCCTAAGGTCTCTTGCAGAGAGCGTTGGGTACTCTTATGTCGGGTACCAACCGCGAGAGCGCAGCTGTTGCCCCCTCTGTTTTAAGACTAAACTTCGGAAATGGTGTCGCTCTGTAGAGGTATTATACTGCCCTTGAAGAATCCTCCTCGCAACTCCCAGCTCATCTGTCCGGGTTCGATAGCATTGGAAAAACTATTCTTTTTTCCAAGCGGCCTATGTGCAACAGTTATTGGCTGTGACTTCAAGCAAGTACGCCATCCGATGCTTTACGAGACTCTCCGTGTGGACGGTTTCTTAAAATGACCATGACCAGGGTAATCATCTTTGATATTTGGAAATTCAGTACAAGACATGTCATAAAAAATTACATTAGCCATTTTAATCGTATTTGACCCCTCTCGATTGTGCTTGCCTGAGCTATAGCAGACCTCATCGAAGATTTACTTACCAATTTAAAAATAAGGCAATAATGATCTAGAATTTCCTAAAGCTGATTAAGTAAAACGTCAGCAGTTTGATTGTCAATAACATCAGAAAAACCAAGAATACATTCTCCATTTTCATGTAAATGTCTAATTACCTATCAACTAGCAACCCTATGACTGCTGTCAACATAACAGGTTGCTATGATTGACATCTCTTATTGACAGCGTTGGTTCATCATCAATTGCGTCAATCATAGCAGAAATTGAGATAAAAATGTATTTCAAACTAGCTGTTCCCCGCGGCTTCGACAGCGTAAAAGTCGTTATCGCGTAAAATCATAACCCTCCTTTTGCGCAGTCGGTTCTTAGGACCTCGAACCTTCACTATAGGTACCATATTTTATCTCAATCGCTCCAGCTGTGTAGGCGTGAAAGCGTAACAGACAGACAGACAGAGTTACTTTCGCATTTATATTATAAGTACGGATTTTATCTGTTTGCTTACTACGGATGCAATACAATAGATCAAGTAATTCTTGTGAAACCGGGGCACTGAATAAATTTAAGAGCGTATTATGTTTTGAAGTTGAGGCTTATCGAGTTCTGGAGTGTTCTGCAAAGTTATATATTTAAAACATTTCACACAATTCTACATACTCATCGTTTGCTTAGTACATACTTGCACTAGGTAATTATAATTAACAAGTTTAAAGCACAAAAACTACATTAAACTGTAAAATTGATAACAATGTCTGACAATGAAGGCAGGAAATAAATAATAATAATAAATATTTGTGGACAATCTCACACAACATCATCTAGCCCAAATTAGGCTACATTAAGATACATGTAATTATTTCTAATGTTGGCTGTACTATGTCAATTTACAGACGCACTAAATCTTTGGATAAAATACGGTGATAAATTTACCCATTTTCATATTTTTGTCTGGGTGTACCTACTTATCTGTAGTATGTAGCACTATAGCACAAGTTGTAGATGATGTCTAAGAATGTTAAAAAATATGTATGCTCCCTTGGGATGCAGGAACGAAAACATAAATTCACTTGGGCAAAGCCGAGAGTATCAGCTTGTGGTTAATAATTTCTTATACCTATTGAAAAAGAATATTGAGCAATTTAAAAACTTCCTCGAAGCTAAAAAAGCTGTCAAGCAAATCACAACTTTTCACCTGACCACAGTAATGAAATACTAGCTGCAAGGAAACACTTTGAATCATCACTACACAGTATAAAACAAAGTCGCTTTTTCTGTCCCTATGTCCCTTTGTATGCTTAAATCTTCAAAACTACGCAACGGATTTTGATGCGGTTTTTTAATGGATAGAGTGATTAAAGAAGAAGGTTTATATGTATAATAACACCCATTAAATAGTGGAAAAATACTGTTATTTTTGAGGTTTTTAATGTGATGTCGTAAATAATTACATTTTTTCCACTTACATTGCAAACGCAGGCTGAATCCTACGAGATTTATCATTAAGTCATTTACTTTTTACGACAAATAATGGCTTATTTTCGAAGCGGTTTTAACCAATACATCATTAATCCTTATCCAATTAAATACCTTAAATACATTATTTATTTAATATAGATCTATGTGGCCCTTTACAGCATATGATTTAAATGAATATTTTCTAAGATATTACGCTACGTCCTAGGTAGGCGGTTCGAAGCGAACGCGATTCTGAAGCGGTGACACGCGAATTCAACGCGACGCGGTGCGACGCGGCGGCTATGTCCTACGTGTACGCGAATCGTCTCGCACAGCCGCCACCGACCGGCGACGCTGCCGTTCAGTTGGCACTTTGCATCAGCCTAATGCAACTGCTATAGATCAAAAAAATGTATGGAGTTCTAGATTCTAGGTTTTCAGAGGCTGGTTTCCGCAAATCAACGTCATTTCTGCGCCTATTTTGGTGGGGGTTTTGGTATGGCTATTGCCATCCCAGTTCCTCCAATAAGTCTCGCAGACTCTTCACGTTGCCGGAGACTTCCTGGAGCGACCTTGGTGTACCGAAGTGTCTAGCCCTGTATCCTTGCCAGTTATGGGCATTCCATAAGAATGTGACTGGCAGTTCGTCCGTCTGCAAAGGGTCTGTGACACCTGAATTAAAGAGATGATTGTTGAGTAGACTGTGACCGTAGCTTTTTAAGCTATTGCATAGCTTCTATGGCGGGCCTTGCTGGAGACCGAATCCAGAAATTGTGTCACGAAAATAAATCACACTCTCGGCTACCTTCGGCCACGCTCGGCCACGTTCGTGTATCTCGCACTTCATATACCAACGTGTACACGTGAGCGTTTGCACAACGTGTATGTATATGAAGTGAAGTAGGGTGAAGTGGGGTGGACTGAGGTGTGTAGGGTGGGCTGAAGTGAAGTGGGGTGTGGTGAGGTGAATTGGTGTGAGGTGGGGTGGGGTGAGGTTAGGTGGAGTGGAATTTTGGCCTTTTGGACTTTGGCCTTCGGGACTTTTGGACTTTTGGCCTTTTGGACTTTTTGCCTTTTGGCCTTTTGGCCTTTTGGACTTTTGGACTTTTGTACTTTTGGACTTTTGGCCTTTTGGACTTTTTTGGACTTTTTACTTTGGACTTTTGGACTTTTGGCCTTTTGGACTTTTGGAGTGACTTTTGAACTTTTGATCCTGCTTTTTGTTGGCAAGTCCAAAAGTTTTGGAATTTGGACTTTTGGCCTTTTGGACTTTGGACTTTGGACTTTTGGACTCTTGATCCTGCTTTTTTTTGGCAAGTCCAAAAGTACAAAAGTCCCAAAAGTCCCAAAAGTCCCAAAAGTCCCAAAAGTCCCAAAAGTCCCAAAAGTCCCAAAAGTCCCAAAAGACCAAAAAGTCCCAAAAGTCCCAAAGGTCCCAGAGGTCCCAAAAGTCCCAAAAGTCCAAAAGTCCAAAAGTCCAAAAGTCCAAAAGTCCAAAAGTCCAAAAGTCCAAAAGTCCAAAAGTCCAAAAGTCCAAAAGTCCAAAAGTCCAAAAGTCCAAAAGTCCAAAAGTCCAAAAGGCCAAAAGTTCAAAAGTCCAAAGGCTGAAATATGGTACAGAGATACATTATAGTCTGGAATAACACATAGGCTACCTTTTATCCCGGGAATGGCTTCCCGCGGGAACAAATTTTACGCGGGCGAAGTTGCGGGCATCAGCTAGTATTTTTATATAGAGGAAGGGGGACTAATATTGTATACTTACGGCCTGGCCACGGGGCAGTCGCCATGGCGAAAATTTGTGCGGCGCGACCGGCGAAGCGTCTTGCGACTCAAACAAATGAATAGAAATGTACTGAGCATGCCACGCGGCACGGCGACCGGCGATGCGACCGGCGAAATGTACCGAGCGAACGACACGGCGACTGGCGGTGCGGCGGGCGAGTGAAACAAATGCATGAATCAGTACGGTGCATGCCACGGCGTCGGGCGGCAGTCGCGGCGACTAGGCCAGTGATCAAATTACTGGTCGCGGCGGCGAACGCGACTGCCCCGTGGCCTGCAAATGATGCCGCACGATTAGTCGCCTCGCCCGCCGCACCGCTGTTCGCGCCGCCGACAGTAGATCGATCCCATACAAATGCTTGGACATCCTATAGGGTCGCATGTTAGAAAGAATATATCTTAAAATAAAGAGCATTTACGCGGTTTATAACTTCCTACGTTTAAAGGGACCCCACTGTTAATGAAATATTATACTTATAACATGTATTTTTTATTATAAAAATGGGTACAATAAAAGTCCGTTTTTGTTACAACATTAAAAATTTGTTCATCTTGGAAAAAAATGTACATTGATATTTGTTACTTATTCTTCCTCTTCGTTAAATATTATGGAAGCTGGAACATCCACCAACAGATATTTAACTTCAGTTAAGTATTTACGATTACTTGGTCGTCTTTTTAAGTGACTTGAAATCACGGGATCAGATAAAAGTAATAATGAATTAATTATGTCCATATTACATTTTGTCCTTGAAAATTTTCTTGTATGATGCAGTCTTCGATATCTAAAAAATTTATGATTTGCTTCCTGCGCATCTTCCCCTAGCTGTCCAATGGGAACTATTTTATTATGAGACACGATATCTGCTCCATGGACTAATATCTTATGGACAGTAACTGGCATGTGATACCATCCATACAGTGCAACATACAATTCTGCTGTTTCACGAGTATAGCTTCTAAACGTTTCTATATTAATTCTATACTCTGAAGCTATAGTTTGTAATATGACGTAGAAACGTTTAATAAGTTTTTCGTCGATACTTGTGATACGAGCTCTGGTTTTATAATTCGCAAAAAAAAAACACGAGCTGTATTTCCATCATGCGTTTTTCCGGAACCCTGTTTTACGACATCAATTAATAATCCTAATTCTCGCCTGAAATCTTGTTGAATTCTAAGTTTTCGTTCTTCTCTTATTTGCTTATTTTCCCCTCGAGCTGACCAGCATTTAAACGGTAAATTATAAGCAATGTGAATAAGGCACTCAAAGCACCTGATCCATGCATGTAGTGGGAATGTCCCATACCCAAGATATTCTTCATTTGGATTTTTATTGTAAACTATATCAAGTTTATTCATGGACAGTGGATTTGCGCCACAAATGTAACACTTCATGGAGGATCTATTGCCAGTTAAATCATTGCATATTTTTGTGTCTACCATTGTGAATTGTAATTTATACTTTGTGATTTCTGCATTTAAACTATTAACACATTCTGTAGTTAATGTGTTGCTTTCTTTATCAAACCGAAACAATATTGGTCGACAAAATCTCGATGATGATATAACTGGATTTTGCCACACGACTTCGTTCGTATTAATATTTTGCAATTTAATTGGAACTAAGCTGCATATAAAAACAGAGGAGTCATCAAAATTAGGATTGGCAAAGCTTTGTTTATAAGTACCTTGGGACGAAGCACCGTCACATCCCCATTTACATATAAGCTCCATTTTTTGTAATTCATCATCGGTATGTATATTAACCAGTTGCAATATTCTCGTCATTGTTAAATCTAATAAACTCTGTAATTTGATCTTCACTTCAATATCAGATATTGGTATTGATTCAGAAGGTGGGTAGCACAATTGTTTTGCTAATTGTATCTGATAATAACTAGGAAATAAGTCAGGAGATATCTCATTGACTTCTGACCTTATATCAATATGCAATGTGAATAAGGCCTTATATCTGCTGTTTAGTCAAATCGTTATTTACATATAAACTCAGCGCATCATCTCTAGACAATGAATTAGACTTATTAGATATCAAATCTTCACAGAACTTTTTGATATTCGCTGTATGTTGAGGATAGTTTTGAATAAACTCAAAAACGAATTGTGCATTTGAATCTTTTAATCCTTTTGAGGCCATGAAATTTATATGCTCTTGGGGAGATGACTTTAAAGACTGTGTTCTTCGTCTTTTTTGACGATCGCTTAATTCATCAATTTTTTTTTCTGGAGTTCTAGATGTCGAAGGTACATTAGACGATGTGATTGGGAAAATGAGAACTTGGGACCAATCTAAATTGCGACTGAGCCAAGATTCGTTTGAAGATAAAAATCTTTCTTCGTGATAGTCACATTGCCTTTTTTTATTTTTAACTGTGCAAATAAATTTCAGTATTTTTGGTCATAATATCCCAAAACAAATTTCATCATTAGATAATTTAATAAATCGTTTATTCACACTTACCTATATTTCAAACCATCACAGTACAATACACAAATCACTCACTTTTTTTGATCATCTAGTAATACTCTAGGACAAGTATTAAGAACGATTCCAAAAGATTCGGTATGATCATTAATACTATTTTTTAGAAATAGGTACAGATCTTTATTTGTTTTAAGGTTTTCCATTTCAAAACTTTTATAGACACTTCGCGCTAACTAGGTGCACATGAAGTAGGTTAATTATGAATAAGTATATTTATTCATTTAGTGCGCCTACCCGCAATTCTGTTATTGTAATTTCCAAAAGAACTAAGTGATGTACCTCATATATTGCAAGTCATACACGTTTAATAGCAACATTGCTATTTAAAATAATGTAGGCGTTTTGTAAAATTTTAAATATTTCAATAACGCGGATACATGCGGCTCTTAATAGTAGCAAGAAGTATAGAGTATTTATTGGTTTATTTGCCCTCATCAATATTTTTATGGAAGTATTTGGAAGTAGTAACGAAAACATAACTTTTGTTCAAAAATATAAGTGATATTATTTTTTCTTAAAATCGGTATTAAATGGCTGTTACAATTTACAAATATGATAAAAATGTGAAGCTTATTATATAAACTGTTGATTCATATATAGCAAAGTAAATGAAAACCACGAATTTTGTAAAAAAAATAAAAGTAAAGTACGAGCTAATTTCTCCAGAAAGGGAATGGGTGTGTTTTAAAGCACTCTTATTCAATAATAAGCATGTTTTAAGGGGTTAATTTACTCATATTAGATGGAGTATGTATTCATCTTACGATATCACATCACATCTACTCGAATTGATTAGTTTGCATATTCCGCCAGACGTCCAGTCATTTGTATGGGATCGATCTACTGTGCGCCGTGCCCCGTGGCCAGGCCGTTAGAAAGGCATAATCGACGATAATAAATTTACTTCTTTTATTCCATAAAATAGGACGTTCATGGATTACATTGATTAAAATTTCTATTTCCAACATTATAAAAAACACGGCGGCACCGCATCCAGTTCGCGCGCAAATATCAAACCAACTGATCGCGTTCGCTTCATTTCGCGCCGCCCCGCACCGCACCGCCCTTTAGTTTGGTCACGTAGGACACTTCAATAGGTTTCAACTGTTTGTTGGTATCGCGCCGCGCCGCGCCGCTTTGCGTTCGCTTACGTAGGACGTCGCCTTACAGATAAAAAATTTCGGGACGGTAGCGTTTGCGGCCGTACCGGCCGGCCGCACACTGGTCCGGATTTTAAAATAGGTGGGCATACGATCTAAGATGTCAAATTTGTTTTGGATAGAAAATATAGTGCTAATTAACATTTAGTACTACAACTTTTCCATAAAATGACTCATTCATGCCTAAAAAAATAATGAAAATAAAAAATGTATGGGGGAAAATTTATTTGGTTCAATTTCTCAGTTCAGTATCAAAGTATAAAGGTCTTACTTTATGTTTTGATAAGCAACTATGGTCTTAAATACGACAACATAAAAATTTTCCGCGTATCCCTGCGGGTTTGGGATCCACAATGCTTTAAAGTTCACAGTTTTTCTGTACTTAGTGTATTTAGTATCAGCATTGCACCCGGGCGAAGCCGGGGCGGGTCGCTAGTTAAGTATAAAGTACAAATTGGGTGTCGTAATTTAAAATGCATCGATGCATTGAACAAATTAACCTCAAACATCTGTAATTAAAAACTTTTTACGTTTGCCAACACAAAACATGACGGCAATTTTATATGCCTGTTAAAGGAACAGAAATCTCACTAAGCCCATTGTATCCCTTGATAGAAGTATAGAATATAATATAATCTGTGATAGAAGTATAAAAAGAATGTCGTATTTATTTTTTCTATGCCCTTGCTCGTCACCTGCTTGATTTCACACTAATATTAATATTACTAGAAAATCACGTAATTCTACCGATTCCATGATAAATAATAAGTAGATTATGTAGCTCGTTGTCGCAAGTAATGTAGGTAATTATTGATGAGTCTGAAAATGTGTCGACATTTACTGAAAGAACTTGTTTATAGCTATAGAATTTGATTTAGATTGTGTTACAAAATTCTATACTTACATTGTGTTTGATCTTTACCCATCTACTTACAAAACAAACAAGAAGCCGTGAGACGGTCTCATCCGAGTGCCCCTCTAACGTTATTGTGAAAGTGAAAGTTCAATCCGATTGACGTTGTCATTTTTGTTTTATTTCAAACTTTGAACAGATGATCCACATGACCTAGTGACGTAATTTCATGCAAAAGAGCACAGACTACAAACACAAGTCTCGCCATAAGCCCCTCTGCAATCTATTTAATAGAGAGGGGCTAAAATGAAATCCTACTAATGTTATAATATTAGTAGGATATCATTTTAGCCCCTGTGAAAGTTTGTGAAGATGTGTGAATACTTTAACGTTCATATTTAGACGTTTGTATGTTTGTATCAAGCTCTCACGGCTCTACGGATTTGGTTGAAATTTGATACAGGGATAGATTATAGTCCGGAATAACACATAGGCTTTTTATTCCTGGATGAATTATATTGCAATGGAATGTGAGTACGGATTTCCACGCGGGCGTAGCTTGCGGGCATAAGCTATATCTAAATATATATAACTCAAAGGTGACTGACTGACTGACATAGTGATCTATCAACGCACAGCCCATATATAACTCAAACGTGACTGACTGACTGACAGTGATCTATCAACGCACAGCCCAAACCACTGGACAGATCGGGCTGAAATTTGGCATGCAGGTAGATGTTATGACGTAGGCATCCGCTAAGGGGATAAAATACAGGAAGCGCCAACGGGAACAAATTTTACGCGGGCGTAGCTGCGGGCATCAGCTAGTTCATCAAATATTCTGCAGAACAAATATTTGCACTTTAAAAATATGATCAAGTACATATTACTCAATGGAAAGTGAAGTATACAATACTAGCTGACCCGCGCAACTTCGTTTGCGTGGTAAATGAAGAACCACTCGACCAATTTTGCGCAAACTTCACATAAAACATGTACTAAATAGTCCAAACAAAGCCTAAAGATTTGGTTTGAATAGGTGAGCCCGTTCTTGAGTCATAAAATTATGACGAAAAGTGGCATTGATTTTTGTATATAAACTAGCTTTGCCCGCGACTTCGTCCGCGTGGAATGTAATAAAAAATAATATAGTTTTTTCAGTTTTATTTTATGTATTTGGCATTTTTTTCTATAATAAAAGATTTTTTCTAAAATAAAAGTAGCCTAAGTTACTCCTTATTACATAAGCTATCTGCCAGTGAAAGTCCCGTACAAATCGGTCCAGCCGTTTCAGAGATTAGCCGAAACAAACAAACAGACAGACAGACAGACAAAAATTTAAAAAAAAAAAAAGACGTGTGGCACTCGGGGACTGCCGCGGTAAAGCTATTACATAGCATTTTTTACCAACTATGCTAGTATAATTATTTCTATATAAGAATACTAGCTGATGCCCGCAGCTTCGCCTGCGTAAAATTTGTTACCGCGGGAAGTTATTCCCGGGATAAAAGGTAGCCTATGTGTTATTCCAGACTATAATGTATCTCCGTACCAAATTTCAGCCCGATCCGTTCAGCGGTTTGAGCGTGAAAGAGTAATAAACATCCACACTCACAAACTGTCGCATTTATAATATTAGTAAGAAGTAAGATTTTAAGGCCTATGTTCAACAAAGTAAAGTACCAAGTGCCTACTTGACTGTGGACATTTGGGCTTTTGGAATTTTGTTTTAGAACTTTTTAAGAAGAACAATTATTTTGTAATAAATTATTTTTATGTAACTTCAACCATTTACGCAGAGGCGCAACGGATACTCTTATAACGATTAAATGTTTTCCGTTTTAGAAACATTCCTCATTGCTGCACCACTCCTATTAATCTTCGCATTATGTTATGTAGCCTATAGCCACTATCAAAAAATGTACCTACTTACTATCGAACAGTTTTTGAAAGCCTACCAGTAGTTTCAGTAAGGCTTGCCTTGGTATGATGTGATTCATGGTCCCTTTGCAGCGTGTGTCCAATCCAGCGCAGCAGCTACACTTCCGACGTTTGATCTGTTGGGGTCTCACTGCAGCGTTCCAATAGTCTTACGTTCGTGATGTTCTCGGGCCCATATGTACCGAGGATCCATTGGAGGCAGCGTTTGACGAAGACTTATAGCTGGTAGCTGGTGCGAAATGTCTTTACTTTAGTGACCTTCCATGTCTCGCATCCGTATAGCAGTTAGCAGTACAGTTTTAACGTTTACTTTGTTTTGAGTTTCACTCTTCGTGTCTATTTTCGCAACTGCCTACGGGGCGCAGCTGTGTAAAGGTTATTCTGGCCTTGGCGAGACTCGAAATGATGTAGGGTACTCTTCTATTCCATCAGTTTCTGACACGACACTCCCGAGGTACGTGAATTAGTGCCTCCACCACATCTCTTGCGTCTGTCGATTTTAATTTCAGTCCAGCCATTCGCTGCCTCATCCTGCTCGTTGTCCTGCACGTTGTCCTGCAGACATGCATGACGGCGTGTGTGTGCCTCAGCAGGCACAGGACATCGGCATCATTAATATCCTCCAGGATATCAGTATAGGCCCCATTCTATGCCGCGCCGATTGTTCTTTGCGGTATTCAGCATTATACCATCTATTTTCTATGGATGGTTGTTAACTATCCTGTTATCTTCATAACGATCCTCTAAGGTAGGTACAGTATGTATTTTCAAAAGAGTTTGTGAACTCTATTTTTAATTTCTTTTTCAGAATATTGATGACATTTGATTGATGTCATTTTATACACGTTACGTCTACTACATTGATACATGTAATAAAATTCTAACACGCCGGTGTTTGTATGTAAATTGTTTATATTGAGGAAAATTCTATACTGAGGAATAGTTTTAACCATTAAGCTCTATTTTGATATAGCATACAGGACAGATTTACACGCTACTTGATGAGTATGATTAATAAATACCTCTAATTTCATAGACCTTGTGTGACGTAAACAAAGTTGCGAGGGTCAGCTAGTTAAAAGGTAAAACAATAGGTTTCTTCTTTCTACTTAAAAACTATTTTTACAAATTTTATGGTAATAATAGACATTCTTTGAAATATGCATGTATGGTATTGTTGTGACTTTTATGACACGTTTAAAGTACATAGGTATGGGATAGATGGCGCTCGCGGCTACGTCAGCGTGAAATTTTCTTCCCGCTTCCCATGGGAACGTACTCCCGGGTTTGGTTATCTTTATAGCAGTATTATATATAAATTAACAAAACAAAAAATGATACTGCATTGGTGATAATAATAATAAAATGTATGTATATAGAGTACTCACTCATTTTCTTTCACTATTTTTCGTGACTTTCTACATTAATAAATGCACTTTGTTTATTTATATTTAAAACACTTTTTACACAAATTATACGAGTACAGTTCACTGTTGTACATAGATGATGAATACCTATACACCTATAGTCGAATTTTTATTTAGACGAAGTAAATTGACAGCAACTAATGTAATTGACAGCATCGAAATTGTCATTTCACATTAAGAACTCTAAATTCGACCAACACTCTTAATTCAACTTTGGTCGAGTGGTTAAGACGCGGATCGGTACGCAGAAGGCGCAAGATCGATTCTGGGTACAAGCATCAATTTTTGGATTATTTGACATAATAATAATAATATATAACGACTGCAGAGTTCATAATTGACGTAAACAAAAAAATTATGAATTGCTAGACTAGATACACGAACGTGGCCGAAGGTAGCCGAGAGTGTGACTCGTTTTCGTGACACAATTTCTGGATTCGGTCTCCACGCAAGGCCCGCGATAGAAGCTATGCAATAGCTTAAAAATATATTTAGGTATGTGTACGGTACCACATACCTAAATATATATTTTTTAATTTTAGATATATATTCATATGCATGTAGTAGAAAGGGGTTATTTTAATATTACAAACAGACACTCCAATTTTATTTATTTGTATAGAAGAATTAAATTATACTAATAAAAGTTAGTTAGTAGGTATATTATAGCCTACCTTTTCAGGTTCAGAAATAAAGTCAATCAAACCATATTTTATTCAGGTCACGTTTTATTCAAATAACAGGTTGTTATTTATAGATACACAGCCAGATTAGTTAGCATCAGAGCTTGTTCACAGAATCAACTGCATTTCCCGATAATTTATTTATCGGAAAGTTCAGTTGATTCTGCGAACATCCTACCAATTGTGGTTATTTAAATGGGAGAGGTGACTATGATTGTGTATTCTGCACGGAATGAGATTTACTGGTGCAATTCCCCCTCCCACCACCCGCACCCGAGCTCGAGTCTATATCAGCTAGCAATATTATTAGGACCTAAGTAATATATGTATGCTATGTCATACATAACTACATCGAAGTACTCGTAACGCCGATGATCAAGGTTCTGTAAGCGAAAACTGCGTAAAGCATCCTACGTTACGACTGCTACTGAGATTGGTGACCATTTTGTGTCAGTTTCATTTAATCGTATGTATTCATATTTAAAACTCTTTTACAGGATTGATCGAGTTTGAGATGGAAGACCCGAACGTACCCAGCCATGCTATCATCAAGCTGCGAAGTAAGCAACTGGTAGAGGCACAAGTCAGCGAGTTCGATGTGCCAGATGTACCGACAAAGAAGTAGACTTCGTATTATTTTGAATGTAAACTATTTTTTTATTTTTACAGTATTATTTATATATACCTATGTTAGTATTTTCATTAAAATTTCAGTAACTTTGAAGAGTTTTTTTTGTCGTTTCCACAAAGTGCTATCTAGTCTCAATTCGTCAAATGGTGATTGACTTAACCACTGTCTTATAATGAGCATTGTCTCAAATGTTACACGAAAGCGCTTTAGCGACTTTCCTTTGAGCTTCTGTAAAAATGTTAAGTCATGAATCGTGAAGAATATTTTAGAATAGTATCGACAGGATCCTTCGCTAGAAAATTAGGAAAATTATTTCTTTTAATTAATAACTAATTAAAAGAAAGAATTTAATTTCTATTGATTGTAATTCTTTCTTTTCTTTCTTTCTTTCAATATGTTTGTAGCGATATTTGAATCTGTTAGTTCGATCTGATCGTCACACGCAAAATATACAAAACGCAGAATGTACATAACGCAGAATTCGTTAAAACAAGTTGAAGTTCAAAACGGCTTGCTTTTTGCTTCAACAGCAAATAGACAATCTTTGAACACAGCATTAGGATTACCACCTATTACGTACACCTGGTTGAACTTGGACTCTGCCACCCCTTTTGAGAAAACGGCTTAACCATTATGCAACATTGGCATTCGCTCGTCATGCCCTTACCAGAAAATATCATAATCTTTTATTCGAGAACATTCAACAATACACAATCACATTACCTTTCCAATTATTTAACGACATCCTGTGTCTATTTGAACAATGTTAGTGTGGACGAATAACAATCTGCGCGAAACTACATAGAACGGTTAATCTTCGTAATACAGGGTCACCACGCACCTCGAGTATCACTTACATTGCCGACAGAATTGACAATCACGCGTGACCTTAAGGTCTCGACCTTGATGTCAGCGGCGAGCGGGTTGAATGGCGATTCCGGCGAGATCGCGGCTTACGAGTACAAGAGATTAAGGCGGCGTTGCGCTCGCAAACAAGAAAAGTACGCGTACGCACGGTGCGTTTGTTCAAAGCCTACGGTCCTTTCAGAGGTAAATTACCTCTAGCACTTAGGATGCTTATCTTGATTGATGTATTACACGGATAATGTTTTGTTTCACCTTTAGTCGAAACTTACTTTCTACTTTTGCTGGCATTTTTGTCGGGCGGGGCCATTATTTGAGATGTGGAACATTGTGGAAGCAGCAACTTCGCCTTCGTTATTGGTGGTAGTGAATGTTTTTTTCAGATATTTATAAAAAGAAAAAGGGCTGAGTAGACCCATAGTCGTAGCAAGTGGTTAACTGAGCCCGAAGGGCAAATTGGCTGGTTAGTGGGCTGAGTTACTCCCAAAAAAATAGCGATCGTGGTCAACTGAGCCCGCGGGCTCAATGGGATGTGGGCTCAGTTGACCATGAAGGGAAAAAAAATTGTAAATAGAATCGTATATAACTCCTGAAGTTATGCGCTTACCAACACATTTTGCGATTCATTTTTATCGGTTCTTTCCCACCGTCCACCTTCCTAGACCACCTGGGTGTACGGTTGTAATTTTTTTATGTATAAGAAGATTACAAATTTATCCAAGTGAAATTGACTAATTTCAAAAGTGACCAGTTGGCGAAAGTGACGAATTAACAAATCTGTCGAGTAGATTGCTAACTCCATACATTGACCTGATAACCCAACTGACGAATTAGGGATAGTGACGAATTAGGGATTTTTATAAAATTGACCAATTGCAGAAAGTGACCAGTTGACGAAAATGACTAATTAACAAATCTGTCGAGTAGATTGCTAATTCGTAACAAGCACTGTCTTGGTAAAGTTAAGTTTATTATGACATGAAAAACAAAACTCTTCGTACTAAGGGTTGGATGTTTATCTCCACTAGGTATGTTCGGTAAAATGTCTTAGGCTGGCACTCATAAGGCGACTTTACTGGTCTGCAATACCAACACACAGAAAGCAATCGACAAGCTGTTAGTTAGAGGTAGAATAATTGTGAACGGACTATAATACTCGCTTGTACTCGTGGGCCGCGCCCTCGCCGTAATCGCCGCCGCTCCGCTTGCCGCTGACATCCAGTTTGTGGTCTAAGGTAACCGTGTAGAAAACAGCGAAAGCTGGCATACCTTACCAAACAAACATCGATCTATCTCTACATTTTTCCTTTTATTGCGCTATCAATAACGATTAACTTTAAAAGTTTAATGGACCTTTCCTCTTTTATTTAATTGGAAAATTCTAACGTTAAGCTATAACTACCCAGTAGACACACAATTTCTCTTAATGTTTGGTGCAAATAACAATACCATTTTCAGCAGCAGGCAGCGTTAACAATCTTTCTAAAAATCAAATGAAACATTTTTCATTTATTTCTTTCAATAAACATAACTTCATATTCATACATTCAAACAATTAAACATCTACAAAAAATTAAGCATCTAGTCAAACGCTTAAGAATTTTTGATTAGAATTTCGTTAGCTTTCAGGATAGGTTAATAAATTGCACAAGTACTTTTCATTCGGGAAATTCACTTCCATTATACATTTAGGGTTTTGATTGAATTAATAAGTAGTTTCTCAAACACATGGAGAGGTCACTGTTGTCCGTTACTCGTCCAATTCTAGTTTGAAGTAAACAGTACCTAGTTATTCAACCTTACTTTACGGACCTTTTTCAAGACGTTTGAAGGAGCTGAAGGCAGCATTGTTCGTACCCATTCCTCAAGGTCTAAGAGACACAAAAGGGTAGGATTCTTTTCTACCGTACCCGAAACTAATCTGTAGTTAATAACATTGGTGTTCACTATGCCGCGCGTCACAACCCTTTTAGGAAACGAGTCAACAATTCCAACCAATAATGGATTGGCACATCCATCTTGCACACACTTCTCGATTAAAAAGCTTTCACCTTGGTATTGGGAATGTTTCAAAACGTAAGTATAAAAGTATTAAGTACTTGGGTATCTTGTGAAATATAGTGTGTATTGATGTTATAGATCAATCAAAACTGTCTTTCCACTCTGACCAACGAAAGCGACTAACTATTGTACAGAATGGAACTCAAACATGGTAACTTCTAAAAGAAAGAAGAAAGAGAAAAATCTCTACTTCCATTCCGACCAACTTAATGGACCAACTCAAACCTTAAACTATTTAACTAGACTAGGTAACTAGTAGTTAAATAGTCGAAGACTCAAACGGATCCACCAATTTCATTTCCCACCCGTATATCTTCTACCAATTGCACCCTTGTGGTGGTGAGCGTTGCTCTGTGACTGGCTGACTGCACCACTGCAAACAATATTCGAACAGCATTATATCTATTGTCTACATAAATATAACTTTCAGTTATGATGAATGTAAGTAATGAAAGTGTACAATAACGAATGTCCACAGCAGATTATGGACAAAACCTCATTTATACTCTCTGCATCTATAATCCAACTGTATCAGAATGCATACCAGATAATAGTAGATGCAGATTAGATTATTGTATTGTTCGCATTCCGAGTCGATTGTCACTGTTAATCCACGTTAATTGGTGCATTGTCTTTGCTCTTTCCACAGCCACTAATCAGTTTAGAGAGAACGAGATTCTCCACATATCTGTACATAGCACTATAGTAATCAGTGCGCTACGTTAAATATTCATGAGATTATGTACTACTGCATGGAGAATGGAGTTATAAACTTGAAAATGGCTATCATTTGTTATTGTTTAATATTGTGAAGCTGTACAATGCGCCTGCTTAGAAAAGATTAAAATTGTATTGTTTACGTGACACATGTATAGCACATTGTTATCATTGTCTCTGTTGATTTTACGCCTACTGCCGTAATTCGTCAAAAAATGTCACAACGTTTTAACCCGCCACAACTCTTGCGCTGCTCGCATTCTAGAACATGGTCATCTTTTTTTTTCTGGACATATACTCGCTCTGCCTTTTTTTAACAACATCGTACTCCCCCTGCGGTTGGGCCATTCTTTCGGCTATGTCGGTGATGGCTATGCTGGAGACTGGAGCTCCTCTGGTGGTGACAGATGGGCGGCCCTCTGGCCCTCTGTTCATCTGTCTGTCACTAGCCTGTATTTCAACACTAGACTACTATACGATGACGTATTTCAGTTGCCCCTGTAGCCACAAGTTTTAATCTGCAAACAGAAATAATAACATTTAAGGGGCCATCCATGAAAAATTACAAATGTTAAAAAGCGAAGAAATTGCCAGTTGTCATAAACTACAATTGAGGTAAAGTGCCCACTCTGTGTGCATACTAGTGAGAATACTATAAGAGTAATTCCCACTTATGCGGCCTGGTATATAACCAACTGAAGCCTTTACTGTCTATATTGAATAACGGCACTTGTACTGCTCCACAACATTTATTTATGTTACACCTGACCGGTTTCGCCTTTCGGCATCTTAGAAGGCAAATGAACATTGTATAATGACCACTACATCATTCAGTCATTCTACTCCTTTATTCGGTTTAAGTCAGATTCTGTTTAAGACAGATTCTGCTAACGTAAACTATAAAATTTCAATTTAGGTACTGCTATTTACTGTCTATGATTTTTGAGTCACCTTGACAATATAAACATATTACGTAATTTCGCTAGCCTACAGTATTTAACAAACAAACACGATAATATTTGTAGAGTTTTCCTATCAATAAAACTACTAATATTTCGACGAAAAATATACTTTAATATTTAATCTTATCAAGTTTTACAACCATATAGAATGTTGCGATAGTTCTAATAACTTAGTCGGCCTTACATATCCAGATATCGCGGCATTTTAAATATTTCGTAATTAAATATTTTCCTATGACAAATTTACTGATAACATATTGTAACGGAAAATTAGCTCTAATGTGTAAACTATGTGATCAGTTACATTACGGGCCAAGTCTCTAACCGACATATATTCAACATTGACATAAGATAAAAACAAAAACGGTATATAGATATGCGATATCAAAGATTATCAAGCCTCGAGATACCGTTGAAGTGATACTGCGATACTACTCAAGATACTATAATAATCAGACTCGACACTGTAAAGTGTATATATTTACTTTGGTAACATTATATGACGCTGTTTTGTGAGGCCTGAACCGATCAACTGAAATTATAAAAGAGTAATTATATCGATAAGTGTGAGATTGTATTGCGTGATAGTACGGCGAGTAACCCAGCGGCGGCCCTGAGCGACATTTATTAGTTAGCGATTCGACGTCGTTTTCATTCGTCGACATATTGTTATCGTCGTCGCCTTCGCTATGATTAAGTGATTTATACAGGTGTAACGTTGTGTGCCGGTTACGTATAGACAAATGTTTTCGAAATAAATGTGTGATGACGGTTTAGGAACTGAAAAAGTGTTAGAAGTGGTTAGTGTTTGTGAAAAGTGTCGTGTATTGTGCTAACATGGATAGATTCCGGCGACGATCTAAAAAGGATAAACCACAAAAACATGCGGAAAGAGAAAAATCACCAATGTTTATTACTGACGTCAAGACGATAAAAGAAAATCTTAAAATCAAAGAGATATTGAGGACTGTGAAAATGAATAGCAGTATGCGTATCAAAGCACCCAAGGGTAGCAAAGTTATGCAAAATAAAGATTTTAATGATAACGAGGATCCTTTTGAAGTTGATAAAGATATAGAACAACAAGATATGGCTGAAGCAACAAGCGCCACAAATCCTGACGTAGTTGTGAACTGTGACATAGAATCAATGGAAAATGTTACTGAAAGCGATGGTATCAATACAACCGATGTTTCAATAGAAAACTCGGTTAGCGAAAACAATATCGTAAGTCATACAACATTGAATGATTCTAGTACTGTGCCTGAAATAATAGAACCTTCACCTATTCGAGGTGAAACTGAGCAAAGTGTATCTAATATTCCAGACGTTAAGATTGATTTACTCCCACCTACTCAAATTTCCCATGTTAAGATGCGTGAAAGAAAACTATCCTTAGATCAGACAATGTTATCTAGACGAGAGGGGTTGTCACAGTCAGAAATGGATCTGAACTCAATAGGAAAATCTCCTTTGGAAAGAAAATCATCCTTTTTTAGAAAAAAGATGGATAGTTTCTTGAGGAATACGACAGAAATGTTTAAGCGTCAGACAAGTAAGAACCAATCGATTCAACGAAGGGGTTCGATGTCCGTGTCTCTGCAGTCCCTGAATGAGAATAATGTGTGTAATGGTGACTACGGAGGAGGGGCGTTGCATAATCACCAGGTCAGTACCTATTCTATTTTAACGTTCATTACCCGTGTCACCACCACGTTGTACCAGGGAGAGTCACGCACGAGGAATAGTTGATTCCTCATGACACCACGGGGGTACAACTTGGTAGTGTCACGGGAAATGAACGTTTTTTAATTACTTCGTTTAGTATACCTACTATGTTCTGTGTATTTATAAATAAGTATGTGAAACTATTGCATATATTAGATACAGTTCTCGTAGCCACAGCTTAGTGTTTTGGAAACATTTTGAGAATTCTAAGATGAGTGTCCGTGCTTCGAAACACACGCTATTTAAACCGTTGGTACTGGTTACCACATGATAGGCGTCAAGCCATGTTGGAGGCCTCTAAGGGCGGCAAGAAACATTTCAACAGCGGGCAGTCATAACTTGAGCCTGTCTACATCAACACGGCAATACGACTCACCACCTATTACGTGGGACAGGCGTGGGACAATAATCTTATGGTGATTCTTAATGGGGGCATATATGTAATGTGTCTCTGTCAATCCCCTCGGGGATAAAGACGTAATCTATTTGTTTCAATCGCCACGGATGTCGTGAGTAGGCGACCCGACCAGACAACGGGTAGGCTACTCGTGGTCTTTGAGCCTATAATGGCAGCCGATAGTTTTTGGAAGATGAAGGCCTGAAAAAAATTCATTAACAGTTATCCTAAACCAAACCCTGATCCATGCAACACCGCAAAAGAATTGCCATCACAAGTGATGGTCTTTCGACCAGGCAAGCCGTCTGCTTGTCTGTCACTTCGTTAGTTTTCTAAAATGGTCAGATAATTCATGAATAATAATGAACTATTCAAAAATTTAGAATTTGTCACGCAGTCACTACTACACTATGCGTCCATTCATAGTAGTTACTGAAAGTATTTGTTAAATTCAATCTCCTGACTTTGGAGCCCGCCCGCTGTCAGGCAAACTCACTGTCAGGTTTTTTAACCATCATGCCTAATTCTGAAACTGCATGGTAAATCTAAACGAGTATTCACCATAATATATATTTCTATTGAGACCCAGCTATATGTATCGTTTGACAAACACTACTGAGGAAACCAGGCATATTCTTTGCCTATTCCTACGGTCTCGGGCATAAAGATGTCACTAATATAATTATATGTATTTTGATTATCTATTGTAAGAAAATGACTCGTGTATAGTATAACTGTGGGTAAAGTAAATACTTCACAGTATGCTTGAAGATAAGCACTTCGATTACTTTTCATATAAAGAATCCTTATACTTAGTTCCAAGTAACCATAGTCTATATAGGTACAGCATTTTGAAAAAAAAATTGCTTGTGGTCAGATTGCAGAAGCTTCGCGAAAAATATCGAAGTTCAGTCGCAACGCAGTTGGAAAGACACAGACTGGAAAGTCGACCCAAACTGGGTTGGGAAAAGGCTGGGAAGATGATGATCCTTAGTTCCAAGTGCTTGCAGTCATATTAAGCATTTCGATATACGCGCGTCTTCGTGTTTCGGACGGCACTAGACGTTGGTCCCGTTTTACAGCTCGGCAACCCCACCTAGCAGGGATGCAGTGCTACTAGCCCGGAATGAGGCTCTCTTCACAGGGCCAGGTGGTCTGCCCCACACTTTCCTGCATTCTGTACCCGCTAGGCTAGAGTCACTTTCGAACGTTACCCTGAGCACGGGGCATAAAAGGCACCCAGAAAGACGAAGGAGTGTCAGCCGCCAAAGATTAAGTATCTTATACTAACTGTTCTTTTAGATTTTAAAATAATACATTAATTGTTTAACTTAATTACTCTCAGCAAACTATGCAGTCGACATAATTAACAAAATAGCCAACATTTCCGTTACAAACATTAGGCACAATAATATTTTAGTTTAAAAGTTAATTATGTTTAAACACGATCAAAGAATTAACGTTACTAAATAGTTAACACAATACAATTCAAACATGAAAATTTATGTTAATTTTAATTTAAAGTTTGCGGTTCAACACAAGTTTTATATGTAGCTCACCTTCGCGTATAAACTTTTACTTTAGGTAGCTTTGAAATAACTAAGTTTAATTTTCACTCGGACAACTACAAACTAGTTAATTTGTTGAGTAAAGGAGTTATACTCGTACCTATTCACATATAAACTGGTATGAACAGGAAAACCTCATATAAAATGTAGAGGAGCGATCTTAATACTTGTACCACGGCAGATTTTGGCTACCACGCGGACTCGCCTATTAGGCGTAAAACAGACGACGGGGCGGGCCGGGCCGGTCAATTTCGCCGCGAACGATAGCCAGCCTCAGTCCTCGCCGCACGTTTTCTAGTGATGGACGCCTTCGACGTCGAAAATTTAATTTCTCAAGTCGAAAAAAGATCGCCGATTTATAATACGGCATTAAAAGAATATCACGATGTAAATGAAAAGAGGAAGCTATGGAACCAAATATGCCAGGCAATATATACGCCTGCAGTATGGGATGAGTTGTCATCGAGTACCCAGTACTCCCTATTAGTCCATTGAAATGTTACAATTTAAGGACCGAATATTGCATTTGTTAGAGGACGCAATTTTATTTTTGGTACATGTGCGGGGGGTCAATAGAAGCTTAACCTCAAGTTTGTGGGGTTGCCACCCTTGTCCCCCGGCCGCAATCTTAAAAACGGGTGAAAACACTTTTTCCTCAATATCTCGGAAACTATGAGTCTTACAAAAAAATTGTGAAGCAAATTGTTTTGCCTACAAATATGACAAACAAATTTTTGTCCTAAATTAAAAATTATAAACAAAAAATTGAAAATAAAATTATAAAAATTTTCTTTTTTGCTCTGTAGCATTTTTTTTAATTTCTCTTTAAAGATCATCTACAAGATTAGTCTGAGGTATTATTTTTGTAAAATGTATAAAAAAAGTTAAAGAGCAAAAAAGAATTTTTTTATAAAAAAATTCTACATTTTTGTTAAGTTATATACACACTAGCTGACCCGCGCAACTTCGTTTGCGTCGCATAAGAGAGAGAGAGAGGAACAATTTTGTAATAAATTATTTTTATGTAACTTCAACGATTTACGCAGAGGCGCAACGGATACTCTAACGATTAAATGTTTTCCGTTTTCGAAACAGTTCTCAATGCTGCACCGCTCCTTACAATCTTAGCATTATGTTATGTAGCCTTAAGCCATCTATATATATAAAAATCAATGCCACTTTTCGTTGTAATTTTATAACTTAAGAACGGGCTCACCTATCCAAACCAAATGTTTAGGCTTTGTTCGGACTATTTAGTAGATGGTTTATGTGAAGTTTGCACAAAATCGGTCGAGCGGTTCTTCACTTATCACGCAAACGACGTTGCGCGGGTCAGCTAGTTCTCAATAAATGTACCTATTTACTATCGAACAGTTAAAGAGTTTTTGAAACCCTACCAGTAGTTTCAGTAAGGCTTGCCTTGGTATGATGTGATCATGGTCCCTTTGCAGCGTGTGTCCAATCCAGCTACACTTCCGACGTTTGATCTGTTGGTGGATAGGGGTCTCACTAAAGCGTTCCAATAGGCTTACGTTGGTGATTTTCTCGGGCCCGTATATACCGAGTATCCGTTGGAGGCAGCGGTTGGCGAAGACTTGTAGCTGGCAGCTGATGCGAAATGTCTTTAGTGACCTTCCATGTCTCGCATCCGTATAGCCGTTAGCAGTACAGTTTTAACGTTTACTTTGTTTTGTGTTTTACTCTGCTAGTCCATTTTCGCGACTGCCTACGGGGCGCAGCTGTGTGAAGGTTGTTCTAGCCTTGGCGAGTCTCGAAATGATGTAGGGTACTCTTCTATCCCATCAGTTTCTGACACGACACTCCCGAGGTACGTGAATGCGCCTCCACCACATATCCTGCGTCTGTCGATTTTATTTTCAGTCCAGCCATTCGCTGCTTCATCTTGCAAGTTGTCCTGCAGACATGCATGACGGCGTGTGTGTGCCTCAGCAGGCACAGGTCATCGGCGTCATTTAAATCCTCCAGGATATCAGGATAGTCCTCATTCTATGCCGCGCCGCTTGTTCTTTGCGGTATTCAGCATTTTATCCTGTTATCTTCATAACGATTCTCTAAGGTAGGTACAGTACATAGATTTAGAATTTTTCGCTACAGTATGTATTTTCAAATTTCTTTTTCAAAATATTGATAGCATTTGATTGATGTCATTTTATACACGACGCCTACTACATTGATACATGTAATAAAATTCAAACACGCCGGTGTTTGTATGTAAATTGTTTATACTGAGGAAAATTCTATACTGAGGAATAGCTTTAATCATTAAGCTCTATTTTGATTAAGCAAACAGGACAGATTCACATGCTACTTGATGAGTACCTATGATTAATAAATACCTCTAATATCATAGACCTTATGTGACGTAAACAAAGATGCGAGGGTCAGCTAGTTAAAAGAAAAAACAATAGGTTTCTTCTTACCTACTTAAAACCTATTTTTACAAATTTTATGGTAATAATCGACATTCTTTGAAATGTGCATTTATGGTATTATTGTGACTTTTATGACACGTTTAAAGTACATAGGTATGGGATAGATGGCGCTAGTGATTACGTCAGCGTGAAATTTTACTTCCCGCTTCCCATGGGAACGTACTCCCGGGATAAAAAGTAGCCTATGTGTTATTCCAGACTATAATGTATCTCTGTATCAAATTTCAGCCCGATCCGTTCAGCCGTTTGAGCGTGAAAGAGTAACAAACATCCACACTCACAAACATTCGCATTTATAATATTAGTAAGATTTGTAGGCAACACAATATGCTACAAATTATGCTTCAACAATTTTTTTGTAAGACTCATAGTTTCCGAAATGTTGCGAAAAAAGTGTTTTTTTCCCCCACTCTTTTCAAGATGGCGGCCGGGGGACAAGGGTGGCGACCCCACAAACTTGAGGTTAAGCTTCTATTGACCCCCCACATATGTCACGAAAATAAAATTGCGTCCTCTAATAAATGCAAGGCTCATGTAACATTTCAATGGACTATATTACGATTGCGTCTCTTTCTTTTTTGTACATTAAATAAGCAACGACTCGAATTCTCTGGGTATCCATTTTCACTGACGCGCTCTTCACTAGAACGAACGTAGTGAACTAACTGCCCGCCCGTCGCCGTCGTGTGCGTTGCGTTCGCGGGGCGGGCAGTCGCGGGCATCGGCGGACAGACGCGGTCTTTATTACGTCGCGGGCAAAAAGCCCGGCCCGCCCCGTCGTCTGTCTAGCGCCTTATGGGTTTGGGTGCTATCCCACGTCTTAGCAAATGGGTCGACTCATTTATTTATTTTTCTACGTCACAGAATTTAAATCACGTAGAACAGTTTATGCAATCCGTCGAACAATGAGAACGGGACCGTTATTCCGTACTAATCTATACAATAATAAAATGATAGAAAAGCCAAAACTGTACATTGGAAATATTAACAAAAAAATACTCGCTAGGTGTTCTACGTAAGATACTGAACCCAAAAATATAGTCAGAAAAATTTTTGTCTGTTTGTCTGTTTATCTGTTTGTCTGTTTGTCTGTTTGCTTTGCTTTGTCCGGAAGGATCTCGAAAAGTACTAAACAGATTTGGTTCAAATTTTGCACAAATATCACTTAGGGGTAGGGTTTTAAAATAGGCTATATATTATCACGCTACATATCCTAGGGCAACGATACTCAAACTTCTTTTTATGTGGGCCACAAACACGTTTCAGCCATGGGGTTGCGGGCCACAAGCCGGAGGGGGGGGGGGGGGGGGGCGATTATTTAGGTATTAATTAAAATTTCATATTTTTTTACGATAAATTAACTTTTATTAATGAAAGAAAAAAAAATCAAAGTTGTTTCATATTGTTTTAGTGCGATTTTTGATATTGTGAACACATTTTTAAAACTTTATACTTTATACTATACCTGCTAATCTTAGAACATCATCGAGATGAGAATCTGATAGTTTATTTCTGTCACGTTTTTCGTGTACTTCATTTTTGAAAAAGACGATTCACACACGTGTGTAGAACCAAAGAATTTTAGTTTTAATGATTAGAAGACAATCCAGATATTATTTTAAACAGGGTAGTTTTATAATTTTATTATCGTGCAATCACAGATTACTAATAATATGCTGCGTTCCGATTTACGCCAAAATCATTCAGTGCCCATTTTTTGATGAGTACGAAATTATGGGCCAACAATAAAGGCCCGGCGCCGGCGGGCCAACAATAAAGGATCGGCGGGCCAAATGTGGCCCGCGGGCCACCGTTTGAGTATAGCGGTCCTAGGGGCTAAGCAGAGAGCAATGAAATGTGTTAACCGGTGGATTGATTTAACTAAAACGTAGCAGGAATATTAGTAAGAGTTAGGTTTTACACTCAGACAACATATTATTACGCTAAATATTTTAGGAGCTCGGCAGAGAACAATGAAAATCTTTTTGTATATTTTTGCAAAATAGAGAAACGACTGAATAATTTTAATTAATCTTTTACTTGAAGAGCAATCCAGAGGTAGCATCTTTAAATAGGCTACATATTATCACGCTACATATCCTAGGAACTAGGCAGAGGGTAGTGCCATATGTAAGTATGTGAATTGATTAAACTAAAACGTTGCAGGAATATTAGTAAGAGATCGGTTTTACACACCGGCTACATTATCACGCTAAATATCTCGGAGGCCCGATAGAGAAAAATTAAATCCTGTGTTTGCTATGATATCCAGACCACTGATATACATACTTATATATTTCAAAAATCTATATCTATACAGCCAAAACTGTACATTGGAAATATTAAGCAAAAAATACTCGCTAGGTGTTCTACGTAAGATACCGAACCCAAAAATTTAGTCAGAATTTTTTTTGTCTGTTTGTATGTTTATCTGTTTGTCTGTTTGCTTTGCTTTGTCCGGAAGGATCTCGAAAAGTACTGAACAGATTTGGCTCAAATTTTGCACAAATATTACTTACGGGTGGGGTCTTCAAATAGGCTATATAATATCACGCTACATATCCTAGGGGCTAAGCAGAGAGCAATCAATTTGGCATTATAACATAATTTTCACGCGTGCGAAGTCGAGGGATGCGGATAGGTTTTTATAAGCTTCATAATTGTTATTATCACGCTACTAAGTCTAGGGGTTTGGCAGAGAACAATTGAATTCTGTATGTATGTGAGAGTAAAAACACAAAAGCGTCTAGATCTTATTTAGTAGCATCTATCTATCTATACATATAATCCATACATATAATAAAATGATAGAAAAGCCAAAACTGTACATTGGAAATATTAACAAAAAAATACTCGCTGGGTGTTCTACATAAGATACCGAAGCTGAAAATATAGTTAGATTTTTTTTGTCTGTTTGTCTGTTTGCTTTGCTTTGTCCGGAAGGATCTCGAAAAGTACTGAACAGATTTGGTTCAAATTTTGCATAAATATTACTTAGGGGTGTGGTCTTAAAATAGGCTATATATTATCACGCTACATATCCTAGGGGCTAAGCAGAGAGCAATGGAATGTTTAAACCGTTGGACTGATTTAACTAAAACGTAGCAGGAATATTAGTAGGAGATAGGTTTTACACTCAGACAACATATTATTACGCTAAATTTTTTAGGAGCTCGGCAGAGAACAATAAAATCTGTTTGTATATTTTTGCAAAGTACAGAAATTACTGAATAATTTTAATTAATCTTTTATTTGAATAGCAATCTAGAGGTAGGATCTTTACAATTTACAATAGCCTTAATCATTAAGCTCTTTTATCATTAAGCCAACTCGCCAGTTTAGATTTACCCTCACATTCAAAGGGATCCTTGAATTCTAGGTTTTGCGAAAGTTGGGATGTCTCTAATTCCTGAACTAGAAAACCTTTAACATGGAAACTTGTGTGAAACATTCCTTACAGTATTCCCTTTATAACACTAAAAAAAAATTTTGGAATCCGAAAACGCATTGAGAAGTAACAACTAAAAAACCGTTTTGTCTTTCATCCCTTCTCCCAAAGGAACCGCGCAAAATATCGAGATCAAAAGTATCCTAGAACCTTCCTCGGATTATAAGCTCTGATTGTTCTAAGTTTCATTCAAATCCATTCAGTAACTTCGGCGTAATACTTATTCGGAATACAGACAGACAGACACACATGAAAAATGTAATTTCATTTTCGGCTTCAGTAGACTCTCGACCCTCAACAGTTTTACTATATGTATAGACTAGCTAGCCCTCGCAACTTCGTTTACGTCACATAAGATCTATGAAAGGAGAGGTATTTCTTCATCAGACTCATCAAGCAGCGTGTGAAACTGCCCTGTTTGCTTAATCAAAAAAGAGCTTAAAGATTAAGTCTACTCTAAAGCAAATCAGTCCACGCCTTCGGCGCGGATTGAATTTTTTTACAATAGCCTTAACCATTAAGCAGCTCTTTTATGATTAAGCCAACACGCCACACAAACGTTGTTTATAATGAACATTCTTAAAACAACTTTACTGAAAAATGTTGAGCTTTGGCTACTATACTATTGTCTGTTTGCTTTGCTTTGTCCGGAAGGATCTCGAAAAGTACTGAACAGATTTGGTTCAAATTTCGCACAAATATTACTTAGGGGTGTGGTCTTAAAATAGGTCTTATTATCATGCCACATATCCTAGGGGCTAAGCAGAGAGCAATGAAATGTTTAAACCGTGGATTGATTTAACTAAAACGTAGCAGGAATATTAGTAGGAGATAGGTTTTACACTCAGACAACATATTATTACGCAAAATTTTTTAGGAGCTCAATTCATTAGAGTACCTGTTTGTTTTTAAATATGCATTTAGTATATAACATAATAAGTAAGTTTATCGGTTTTCTAGATCTCATAGCTCACACTAATATAAATCAAATTTCAGGCTACGCTATACTATTGTACAAGCCATGTAATATGTAGTATACTAGATAGAGAATATACCGAAGCCGAAAATATAGTTAGAAAAATTGTTGCCTGTTTGTCGTTCGTTTTGTCTGTTTTTCTGTTTGCTTTGCTTTGTCCGGAAGGATCTTGAAAAGTACTCAATAGATTTGATTCAAATTTTGCACAAACAATAACTAGGGGTAGGGTCTTCAAATAGGCTATATATTATCACGCTGCATATCCTAGGGGCTAAGCAGAGAGAAATCAAATTGGTATTATAACATCATTTTCACGCGTACGAAGTCGCGGGCAACAGCTAGTTATAACTATAATAGAGAATGAGTAGAGTTTTAAAGTGCTATCAGATACCTAACTGATTTTCTTTTTCATATGACCGAAACGCTAAACAAACCTACTCAAACAACTCAGCCTGACAAAAACTGGGTCACTGAAGCTATTAAATCAAATCATTTATTTGCATACTAGCTGATGCCCTCAGCTTCGCCTGCGTGAAATTTTGTTCCTAGACTATAACATATCTCTGTGGGCACCAAATTTCAGCCAGATCCGTTCAGCCGTTACAGCGTAAAAGAGTAACAAACATCCACACTCCACACTCACAAACATTCGCATTTATAATAATACCTAGTTAGATAGATTTCTGATTAACAAATTCATAATGCATAATATATGAACCAAGTAAATTTATTTATTAAATACATTTCTTAATTCAATGGCTATACTACTACTTGACACAACTTCTCTTCTAAGCAATTGCCATCGTAACTTAGTTCCTTCTTCAGATAGTCCCAGCCTACGACGTTTAAACAAACCGAACTACTGTAGGCTTTATCCTCCTAATACAGATGGTCAAACCAAGACCTGGTAACGTAATAACAATGTAAATTTCATCAGCTGAGCGTTCATGTTCATTGTAATGACTCTTTTCAGTCTTGTCGCATGTAGTCTTCGTAGAGTCTATTCCCGTATTTTACAAAGACTTAATGAGTCTGTTTCCTGACAGAATGCAGTCAGCACTATATGTAGAATAAAGTTCATGCCTTCCATGACCAATTTTTGTCGTAAGGATTGAGCGTAGATGGTAACATGCGGTGTTATTTTATTGATCAGTGGATACTACCTGAAGCGTGGTCGTTCATTTTTTCTGGCTAGCCATCTCAGAATTTTCTTCTTCTTTTCACAAATGTATTTTTGTCACACAAAATTTGAATAAATTAGCAATAATACTTCCGTATAGCATATTTGGTTAATATTATACCAAAATAGCGCTTTTTATTTAACTTTATGGCTTTGTAGTAAAATCATATCTTTGAAATCTGAAGTAAAACCATATAACATAAATGACAACGCTTTCACAAATTATGTGTCAAAATAAAAAGTAATTTAAGTATAAAATAAGAGTATTTAAGGAGTATTGATATCAACTCCGGAGAAAATCAGCCCCAAAATAATTTACATTTCCTTTTCAGCTCGTTATAGTATAAATTTCAATAAAATACAAAACACGTCTTCCATCAATTATGTTAATAATGCTATATGCCAAATTTTAAGTAGATCGGACCAAGGAATCACGTTGTCCCATACAAACTTTACCCTCCTTTTTTATACCTTTAGAGGTGGAATTTGCAAAAATGTTAAAATTCCTTTTTTCAAATTGTAACAAACAACGCTCATGCTTAGTTTCATCATCGCTCCATTAACCGTTTAAGCAATAATTGATAATAACTTTGGGTCTAGGGATCGAACCGCAAAATTAAGTTTGGTTTGAATTCTATATACTTTTCCGGGATAAAAAGTACCCAGTGTTGTGCACAGGCTATTAAAGAATAATTATACCAAGTTTCATCGTAATCGAACCGGTAGTTTTTGCGTGATGCCTGAACAAACAGACAGACAGACAGACAGACAGACAGACAGACAAAAAACTTTTTAATCACGGTTTTGGGTTCGGTGTCGGTCTAGTAACACCCCCTGCTATTTATTTTTTTGATATTTTGAATGTACAGAATTTTCACTTCTACAGATTTATTATAAGTATAGATAACAGGTAACAATAGATACAGTTGTTCATACTTATGAAGTTTAAATAGTGCGCTGTCCTATAGCTTCAATGAAGCGTGCAAATGTTGTTAATCGTAGGTATAGCAATATTAGTATTTGCAAGACTCACCACTCCCTTACACATTGTCAACCCTTAAATACCGACATCCTAACAAGTAATAAAGTTTATGGCAAACTTAACTACTTGTTCCTTTTTTATTTTTCGTGTGGAAATCCTCATGAATGTCATGTTCGACTCCTACAGACTAAAACCACACGGTGCCTTGCCATCTGTCTAAGGCCAGGAGTTCTGGGTAAGCCCTCGGAGGGATAACTTCAAGGCTAACTACTTGTTCCTTGTAAACATAACATACACGACAAAGATAAATAATAAAAAAAAATAAAAAATAATAATATGAATAAATAAATAATATCCTTTACACATAAAATCGACAATTAAACTGGGATAAATGATAAAAGAACTCAGTTCCATCTCGCTCAATCACCATGATGGCTCTACACGTGGGAAGTACCTACATAAAAATTACAAAAAAAACGTATCATACTACGCATCAGATTTTGAACCATCAGTCACGCTAAGATACTCGAAATATGAAACATCGCACGTATTTTTAGCACGCTGTTGGCGCCAAATGAATTCAGACATTGATAGACAAGCGTGAAGTCAGTTATGTGTGTATGGCTATTAATTTTACAACGTAATTTTAGGTTTTCACGCTGTAAAAATGTGTGTTTTGACAATATTTATTTTTGAAGCAAAACTTCTTTAGACGCGACTAGTATAGGGTGTAACTCAGATTTTTTTCTGACGGAAGTAACGCTATTTGAATTTCGAATAGCAGAAACGTAGTTTCCGCTATTCAAAATTCGAATGAATGATATTAATATAACATTTGATGCCGTCAATGGCAAAGAAGTTTTATGTACTTCAATCGCGCGTAAAGGTTACACGCACACACTTTTTTTTATTAAAGTTCATTTTAGGTATACATACTATCAGATGGTCAAACTTTCAGATTGATAATTTATTGTTGGTTGATGGCTACATTTTTCATTACTAAGCGGGATTTTTATTTTTTCTTTCTTTTTTAACCGACTTCAAACCTTGTGTTTCGGCTTGATTGATTTGTGTTGATGAGAACTTTACACCTAGACAGTAAAACTTTTCGGTCCACCCGTCACTTAAAATAATAAAAAAATGAAATAAAAAATAGAACCGACTTCATACAAATCCTTAAAAATAAAATTTACTTAGCACATAGTAACATGTATTTTGATTTATCAGATTTTATTCAATATAATACTGAAGTTGGTGCCGTTAATAATACCTAACTAAACCTATGGGTTTACTTGGCGCTGACTTCAATATGATATTGAATAAAATCTGATAAATCAAAATATGTATTAATATGTGCTAAGTAAATTTTATTTTTTAAGGATTTGTAAGAAGTCGATTCTATTTTTAATTTAATTTTTTATTTCTACCTAAGTAACTACTTGTGGCTTCGTGGTTCTACCTCGTGTTTAAATTCATCTAGGTCACATTATACAAGGCTTGTTCAGATTATGTTCAAACTTCCTGATCTTGGGACCTAGGTGCCACTTACCTGCTACGAGTATTAGGCTTGTTGGTCACCAATGAGATCATCAGCGCAAATGTCGCTCCTCTCCTAATGCCTAAAGTTCTGTTACTACTTCTGATGCCTAAATCTAAAGGTAGAGTTTCGAGAACGAAGAGTTATAAAGTATAAAAAATTGAGTTACACAAAATTACAAAGTCATAGTAACGGCTCTTTCGCGACCATTACCAGTTCACAGAAAGACTTGACTGCGTCCTCGCCCCACTATAACTACACCCACAATAAAAGCATTCACTAAAGAAACATTTTTAGAAATTCACATTTTCAACCTGTATCGGATACAGAGAAATTTAAAAAAAGGAATCATTCAATTACCTCGTCTCGAAAACCCGTTTCCCTTTTGAACGTAGACTGAAGTAATAGCAATGCTCTTTAAATGCAAACTAATAAGTAACGAAGTTATTGCATCCAGACTAGCATGATGTCAGTTTCCTTTAGAACGCTTCCTAACTTCCAGAACCTAACTTCCCGCTCTACGATTGAGCGGAAACTCGATTGAGTCTGAATGGATGGAAACTTGCACCAGTTGTTCAATGTTGACTAATCGAATGTGACGTCGCTTGTTAATTGCTATTTGAGTTTGTAAGGGTTTAACAGATGTTTGTTTAACTCATACAGCCTGTTTATTACTATCGTATCTACTCGAAAATAAAGTACCGTCAATATATACCTACATAAATATCCCGTATAGGTACTTTTAATTGTTGGCACTTCATAATTCACTCACTTGTACCATTCCACTTTTATTTCAATTAAAAAAAATCCTGACCGTTTTTGTTCCGTTCCAGTGACGAGTTGTTCAAAGTTTTCCCGATTTTCGGGGGAAAATTCTTTACAGCGACAGCCCTGTTTATTTTTGTATACCCACATGCACAAATATTTATAAAGCATCATTACCTTATGTCAATTATATAGCGAAGGTTAATAAAGTGAAACCGGATTTTTTTAAATAATAATAATAGTGAAATTAGTATAAGTGAGTGAATTTTCATAACGGACCTACTTACTTTTTTTAAAATTTTTTGAACGGGACTATTTGTGAATGTGGGATGATTTAAGAAAACTTACAATTTTAGCAGCTGGTCGTTTTAAGAACAGGGCGTTACCAGACTAATCGAAATTTATTTATTCTAAGGAACTCCAGTTATAGACATCAGAAAAAAATACCTACCTAGTTTTCGGATCAGTCATCTATAACTTCTCAATTCTGTTGACATAAAACAGTATATTGCAGCAGACAAATGCTTGTGAGATCCATAAATGTCGTCTTGGGAGTATAGGTGTTTCTATGTACGATAAGTAATGGTCTAAGAGCCCATGAACATCTACCAGTATGTATTTGACCAGACCTGAGGTTTTGTACACTGAGACTCCTATACCTACCATGCATTATGCAGTAACTCACTAAACTCTAAGTGAGTCACGCGACGACTGCGCAGCCAGGAAAGGTATCGATTTTTGACAAGTTTTAAATGCATTTGACCACGTTTGCCGTTTTAAAAAAATGAAAATATATTATTATTATTATCGGAAAATAAGAATGGCAGACCATTATCGTGTGTTTTACTTAGTGGCAGACGATTTTGAAAATGCCTAAAAAAATTTTTTTTGAAAGTATTTGACCAGATCTGCCATTGAAACATTTGATTGATTATGGTCTTAAAAGCTTATATTCAAAAAGGCAGACGTCTACATAGAGCATTTACATAAAAAAATAATAAAATATTACATACTATTCGGTCAGATGAATACGCATTCCGTTCGCTGTTTTACATTAATATCAATATAAATACTGTGGGACATCACACACAACGCCATCTAGCCCAAACCAAGATAATATAAGCTTTTGCTATGAGATTTAGACAACTGACAAACATACTTAGATCTTTCTTAATACATAGGTAGGTACTTACACATTCTACATAGAGACGCCTAAACCCTGAAACAACAATTTGTGGGTCAAACAAATATTTGTCCGACCCATGAATCGAACCCAAGATCTCAGAGCGACAGTCTTACTAACGCCCGCACCAACGCATATATTTTACTTACGAGGAGTACCTATGTCACTGTATTTATTTTGTATTTTAAAGTAATGATTTAAAATAGTGTTTTTTTACTCTTTAAATTTGTCACGACGAATATATTACCTACTACTTATACCTCCACGTATATATTTCAATGCTATAGACACAGTGTCTATAGATGTTCCTGAGTAATTTAGAACAGCAAATGATTACTTAAAATTACCTGTTAAGATCCCACCTGACGCTAATCAGTTTAAAGAAGATAACAGATATTAATTTCAACGTACAAGAAAGTGGTAGATACGTTCAGTTCTATGCGTTTAAATGAAATAAATTAATTAAAAGAATTGTAATAATTAAATAAAAATAGGTAAAAAAACTTTTTAAGTTAAACGGTTGTATGTTAAACATACATTGCAATGTTAAAGAAAAATGTACTAAAAACCAAAAAATAATAAAATAGATACAGTCGCGGGAATTATAAACATATGCATAGACTCGACTAAAATAAAACCGTGGGGCACGTCAATTGTCTACAATCGTTGATTAAAATGTTTATTTTGTAATGTTACACTATAATTAGGCAGTTGTTCAACCGATAACGATGGGCGTGTGATAAGTACGGCTAGAATGTGGAAACAAACTAGCAAGCTCGATTATAAGCGAGTTTTCGCGGTTTCATAGTGGTGAGCGAGTAGTACTTTTATCATATGTTTTGTCGATTAAAGACAAACTACGAGCAGTGAAACGATTCCTCGCCAGCCAGCAGTGTGAATGTCCAACGATAAACTAGTTGAAACATTTCTTTTATTTACATGGAGTGTATAACTATTGGAATTTCCATGAGCAAGAAAATAGTGAGTAATTTCCTCACCGTCTGCGGGCCAACTGCCTAACGACGAATTAAACGATTCTTCTATCGCACATTAAGTCGATAATTTGTAGACAATTGACGTGCCCCACGGTTTTATTTTAGTCGAGTCTATGCATATGTTTATAATTCCCGCGACTGTATCTATTTTATTATTTTTTGGTTTTTAGTACATTTTTCTTTAACATTGCAATGTATGTTTAACATAAAACCGTTTAACTTAAAAAGTTTTTTTACCTATTTTTATTTTCTAGTTTTTAGTTTTTATTTCGCATTCTGTTTAATTCATTTAGTGCTTCATTATTGCAAGGTTTCTTGCCCGTTAGTTTATTGCAGTCCAACTTCTCCATACGTAGTCCCTGCAAAGATCTTACTCTACTAAGAGCCACGTAGGCTTGACCTTCTTCAAACAGTTTCGCACCTAAGTATACGACTGCGTGATCCTCAGTGCTGCCCTGCATTTTATGTATTGTAGAAGCCCATGATAGTATTAAAGGCAACATTCTTCTTTCAGCCGTCCCGTAATTGTACTTAGCTGGAAACTGTATAGCTTTCGGGTGTATAAGATGTACTCCGTCTCTTGCGAAATCAATTCGGATGGAAGGTACATCTGTTGCATACATCTGAGTTCGACGAAATTGAGGCCAAACGATTTCGTTGATGTAGCCTATAGCGCCATTTACTAATCCCTTTGAAACGTCAATATTGGACCGTAGCATGACTTTTGCCCCCACAAATATTTCCAGTTCCGCTGGTAAACCCCGATACAAAATCGTGACTTGGGTGGTGGATTCAGGCTGGAATAATCAGATACCTAAATTACAGATTCAATTTCTAAATTTAAATCTTATTATTATACGCCATTTAGTGGCTGCGCCCATCTTAAATATTGAGGTTGTATGGTGCATTGTATTCTTCTTGTTCCCAAATTGGTGGGATTGTTAAAAAATTATTATCAGCCATTTGGTAGCGGCAGCCATCTTAGATTTAAATTTTGCATAGTAAATTGTATTCTACTTGTTGAGACCTTTCATTTGATACCCATGTTGATGGGATTGATAAAACCTAAGTTATCCGCCATTTTTTAGAGGCCGCCATCTTGGATTTCAATTTTTTATAGTCTATTGTATTCTGCTTGTTGAGACCTTTCATTTGATACCCATATTGATAAAACCTACGTTAGCCGCCATTTTGTAGCGGCCGCCATCTTGGATTTCAATTTTTTATAGTATATTGTATTCTGCTTGTTGAGCCCTTTCATTTGATACCCATATTGATGTGATTAATTATAAATAAATTATCCGCCATTTTGTAGCGGCGGCCATCTTGAATTTATAAAGATAATGAATAAACATAATTGTATTGTCATCAAAATCCAAAGTGTATACAAAATTTCAGATTAATCGGTTGACAGGAAGAGGGTGAAATTTGAATTACTAAATTTGACCCAAGAATAAATAATAAAACAAACGGGGTGAGCTAAATAAAACCGTTTAAAAACAACATGTGGTTCGAGTTAATTAAGATTTACTATTGTCTTTCTGGTAATTATACAATACATTTTAAACCAGACATTAAGTATAGAAGATCCAGCTTAAAATTCACGACATTTTTGACTAAAAAAGAGTTAATTTAGTAGACCTTACGACTCCTGTGATCTAGATCAAGATGATAGTCTATTTAGCGTCATACAGACTCTTGAGCAATAGTTTTTAGATTTCAATAAGGCGCCTTAAAATAAGGGACATATTAAGCCTACATCTTGCGATTGCGAGTGACTGAGCTGTGGACCTAAGGAGTAGATGTCTCTGCTGGGAGGCACACTCCACATGTCAATATATCTACCCAACATAATCTGCTTATAGTTCAAGAAAAGAAAAATACTGATTGCAGATTAAACCAGAACACAAAAAAAAAGGTTTCAATAACGCCTCATTTTAAACCATACGTCAGGTTTGATCTTTTTTCCCTCGCACATTTCACCCGCACTGCACGCGCCGTTTTTCGTAAAATGCGCCATAATGCGGCGCATACGGCTCGTGCTGGTACTCGTTGTAGCCGCATGCATGTTCAGTCTTGCCATATACATATACGGATTTGTCCGTATCTGTACGGAAATAATGTTCAAACCGGGCAATACATAATACATGCACACGAATTTTTATACGGAATTATCAGGCAAATGCAAAGAGTAGTTTCTTAATATTCCTAAGAAAATGAATTTAAATAAGCAGTACTTTAAAACTTATTTGATCTTTCTAAACTAGTGATTTATATTTTTAAAAGAAATTTTTACTCCTTTGACATCGAAAACTTTGCGTTTGAATTGAAGTTTCGTTTTTTGACAATCTGTCATTGCGGTGCTTGCATTTTCTTGGTGTTGTAAAATTTCTTGTATGTCAAATGCAAATATCTGAAAAATTGTTTTGAATTTGCCTGTTAGTCCTCTAACTACGAATCTACTCGTCAAAATAAAATCGATCTGATCTAAAGTTTTTCTTATCGCACATTACGGGGTTGTCATTAGGTGCACTGCGACGGCAACGTCTAAATTTAAATACCTATTTTGCAAATTTCTCTGAGCCCATGTTCCCTCTTAACTCATTTAACACTTAATATTTTGACAAGTCGAAATAATAACAAAATATAAATAGTAGGTAATCTATGTGATTTATCAGCGTATACCGTATTATTTATGATTCTTTCATATTAAAATTATAGTAAAATATATAAAATTAGAATTATAAAACTTTAGAAAGACAAATTATTTACAGACTAGCTGTTACCCGCGACTTCGTCCGCGTGGAAATTATGTTATAAGCAAAGTTTGAACCGTATTCTATTTGAGCCTCTAGGATAAGTCGTAACCAAAATGTAGGAACAAATTTAGGACATCCTCCAACTTACCCGGGGAGTTATGCGCTAGATGGATTTTTTTAATGTGAGGAAAATCCCACATGAATGTACTGTGACTCCCACTGACTAAAAACCACACGTATCCTACCTAACAGCCTACGATTGGGAGCCCCGGGTAAGCCCTCTAAAGGATACTCTAGGACTGCGCTAGATGGATAGGAAGAGACCTCATGGTTTTAGTGGGTCCAAGGCCGGTATGACGTACGTGTTTATTAATTAGCCCCTTTAATAATTATAAGAGTAAGTAGTATGGTGAAGCGCGAATACGAAACGTTTGTTAGATTAGGGCCACAGACTGAAAACTTTACGCATAATCGGAAGAGTTGAGACGATAACACTAACGCTAACGGTAGCCAGTAAATGGCAGTCGTTAAACCAAGTTGAAGACCTTATAGATTTAATAATTTTCAAAAGTAGGCAGTACTAACGCCTGTCCATTTCAACACGGCAATGCGGCTCACCACCTATTACGTTACGTGGGACAAATTAAAAAAAGGTAAACATATAATATGCCTCGATACCCCTTTGGGAATAAAGGCGTGACCGTATGCATGTACTTATTATGTTTAAGGTGATTTAATTTATGTACCCATGTCACTGTAGCCAAAGCTCAACATTTTTCAGTAAAGTTGTTTTAAGAATGTTCATTATAAACAACGTTTGTGTGGCGTGTTGGCTTAATCATAAAAGAGCTGCTTAATGGTTATGGCTATTGTAAAATAATTCAGTCCGCGCCGAAGGCGTGGACTGAATTGCTTTAGAATAGACTTAATCTTTAAGCTCTTTTTTGATTAAGCAAACAGGGCAGTTTCACACGCTGCTTGATGAGTCTGATGAAGAAATACCTCCACGCCTTCGGCGCGGACTGAATTGCTTTAGAATAGACTTAATCTTTAAGCTCTTTTTTGATTAAGCAAACAGGGCAGTTTCACACGCTGCCTGAAGAGTCTGATGAAGAAATACCTCTCCTTTCATAGATCTTATGTGACGTAAACGAAGTTGCGAGGGTTAGCTAGTCTATACATATAGTAAAACTGTTGAGGGTCGAGAGTCTACTGAAGCCGAAAATGAAATTACATTTTTCATGTGTGTCTGTCTGTCTGTATTCCGAATAAGTATCACGCCAAAGTTACTGAATGGATTTGAATGAAACTTAGTACAATCAGAGCTTATAATCCGAGGAAGATTCTAGGATACTTTTGATCTCGATATTTTGCGCGGTTCTTTTGGGAGAAGGGATGTTAGTTGTTACTTCTCAATGCGTTTTCGGATTCCAAAATTTTTTTTTTAGTGTTATAAAGGGAATACTGTAAGGAATGTTTCACACAAGTTTCCATGTTAAAGGTTTTCTAGTTCAGGAATTAGAGACATCCCAACTTTCGCAAAACCTAGAATTCAAGGATCCCTTTGAATGTAACGGTAAATCTAAACTGGCGTGTTGGCTTAATTATAAAAGAGCTTAATGATTAAGGCTATTGTAAATTGTAAAGATCCTACCTCTAGATTGCTATTCAAATAAAAGATTAATTAAAATTATTCAGTAATTTCTGTATTTTGCAAAAATATACAAACAGATTTTCATTGTTCTCTGCCGAGCTCCTAAAAAATTTAGCGTAATAATATGTTGTCTGAGTGTAAAACCTATCTCCTACTAATATTCCTGCTACGTTTTAGTTAAATCAATCCAACGGTTTAAACATTTCATTGCTCTCTGCCTAGCCCCTAGGATATGTGGCGTGATAATATATAGCCTATTTTAAGACTACACCCCTAAGTAATATTTCTGCAAATTTTGAATCAAATCTGTTCAGTACTTTTCGAGATCCTTCCGGACAAAGCAAAGCAAACAGACAAACAGACAAAAAAAAATCTAACTATATTTTCAGCTTCGGTATCTTATGTAGAACACCCAGCGAGTATTTTTTTGTTAATATTTCCAATGTACAGTTTTGGCTTTTCTATCATTTTATTATATGTATAGATAGATTTTTGAAATATATAAGTACCTATGTTTTTTTTTTTTATTTATTAATCATATAAACAATTAACTTATCAAAAAGGTACTTAAGCATTATAAAAACCTATGCGGTTTGTATCTAATGCTACTAATAATCTACATTGATGGTGTATAACTTTACAATAGTGCTAACATGAAATGATTTTTTAATGATTTTTTAAAATTAGGCACAACATTGTTTGTATCCACATCCCGCAATTTTTGCGGTAATGCGTTAATGAGTCTAGGAACCAGGTAAGCAGTCGTTCGCTCGCCATACGTATTGTTTGCGCCACTCGTACACAACTGGTTTCGAGCGACCGCGCGAGTATATACAGAGTGTTTTATTTTGGTTCGAAAATTTTGATTATAAAAATTTTCTGTGAGTAACATATACTTGACTTGATCCTGAACTGGCAAGATTTTGCAGAAGTTAAATAGGCCATTATCGTCATTTTCAAATTGTTGCTTTATTTTTGTGGAGACGATGTTACGAAGAATTCTTCGCTGTAGATTAAATATACTTTGTAGGTATGTGTTATAAGTGCGACCGTAGCTACTCAATCCATATTAAATATAAGACTCAGCTAGAGAGTTATATAACATCAATTTGATTTTGTACGGAATGCGATTTCTAAGTATAACTATATTTGCAAGAAACTGTCTTAGTTTATTGCAAACATTTTCAATATGGTGTCCCCAATTTAATTTGTTATCAATGATCACGCCCAGATACCGTTGGCTATCAACATTTTATATTAGCGGACAGTTACATTGACGTGGTGGTGATCCATGTAGGCAGATGTGGTTGTGTACAATCAGGTCGTCATATGGTGAGTGTTTGAGGTGTGGGGATTTGATCTGCATTAGTTGCGTCTTGTCTGCATTAAGTACTAACCCAGAGTCGTGACACCATCTCAAAAGGACATTAAAATCTGATTGCAAGCGTTCTGCTGCTTTTTGTGGGTCTTTATCGGCACTGACTAAACATGTATCGTCCGCAAACTGATAACATGTACATGATTTTAAACATTTAGCCATGTTATTGACGTAACAAAGAAAATGAAGTGGCCCGAGCATCGATCCCTGTGCTGTTCCCTCATTAGCATCCTTGAGGTCACTATATGTGCTTTCTATGCGAACAGTGAATTTTCGGTTTTGTAGGTAGTTTTCGCACCACCGAAGCAATGGTCCTCGCACTCCAGTGGCTTTCAACCTTCTAACTAATGTATATCAGTGGTCTGGATATCATAGCAAACACAGGATTTATTTTTTCTCTATAGGGCCTCCAAGATATTTAGCTTGATAATGTAGCCGGTGTGTAAAACCGATCTCTTACTAATATTCCTGCAACGTTTTAGTTTAATCAATTCACATACTTACATATGGCACTACCCTCTGCCTAGTTCCTAGGACATGTAGCGTCATAATATATAGCCTATTTAAAGATGCTACCTCTAGATTGCTCTTCAAGTAAAAGATTAATTAAAATTATTCAGTCGTTTCTCTATTTTGCAAAAATATACGAAAAGATTTTCATTGTTCTCTGCCGAGCTCCTAAAACATTTAGCGTAATAATATGTTGTCTGAGTGTAAAACCTAACTCTTACTAATATTCCTGCTACGTTTTAGTTAAATCAATCCACCGGTTAACACATTTCATTGCTCTCTGCTTAGCCCCTAGGATATGTAGCGTGGTAATATATAGCCTATTTTAAGACCCCACCCCTAAGTGATATTTGTGCAAAATTTGAACCAAATCTGTTCAGTACTTTTTGAGATCCTTCCGGACAAAGCAAAGCAAACAGACAAACAGACAAACAGATAAACAGACAAACAGACAAACAGACAAAAAATTTTCTGACCATATTTTTGGGTTCGGTATCTTACTTAGAACACCTAGCGAGTATTTTTTTCTTAATATTTCCAATGTACAGTTTTGGCTTCTCTATCATTTTATTATATGTATAGATGTGTACATTTTTTACACAGTACTTATCATGTGATCCCAAAGTAAACTAGGATTACCTTGATTGTGTTATGGAAATCAGACAACAGGATATTAATACTTGAATCATTTTTTTTTGTTAATACCTACATAGAAACACCCAGACTGTAGACAAATTTGTGGCTCACATATTTTTTTGTGGCATGTTGGGAAACAATCCACGACTTCGTGATCCTCATTTGGGCTTTACGATCTCTAGACCAACGAGGCAGTCATTATTTAATAGTTTTTCGGAGTTCAGGTGTTTCTATGTAACATCTAGGTATAATGTGTACCTATCTATTAATAAAGATCTAAGTATGTTTGTCAGTTGTCTAAATCTCATAGCAAAAGCTTATAATATTATCTTGGTTTGGGCTAGATGGCGTTGTGTGTGAATGTCTCACAGTATTTATATTGATATTAATGTAAAACAGCGAACGGAATGCGTATTCATCTGACCGAGTAGTAGGTAATATTTTATTATTTTTTTATGTAAATGCTCTATGTAGACGTCTGCCTTTTTGAATATAAGCTTTTAAGACCATAATCAATCAAATGTTTCAATGGCAGATCTGGTCAAATACTTTCAAAAAAAAATTTTTTAGGCATTTTCAAAATCGTCTGCTACTAAGTAAAACTCACGATAATGGTCTGCTATTCTTATTTTCCGTTAATAATAATAATATATTTTCATTTTTTTAAAACGGCAAACGTGGTCAAATGCATTCAAAACTAGTCAAAAATCGATACCTTTCCTGGCTGCGCAGTCGTCGCGTGACTCACTTAGGTAGAGTTTAGTGAGTTACTGCATAATGCATGGTAGGTATAGGAGTCTCAGTGTACAAAACCTCAGGTCTGGTCAAATACATACTGGTAGATGTTCATGGGCTCTTAGACCATAAGTATTTAATAATTTATAAGTATCTGTGGTCTGATACCCATAACACAAGCATTTGTCTGCGGTCGAAATCTAACCCACGACCTCGTGCTCCGCAGTCGCACATTTCGACATTTAGACCAACACCGGGCAGTCAAAAATGCCGAAAAGATCAGTAGGCGGTCATATTCGACAGCAATAGTTCCACGCAAGAAGTTCCGTGGACTGGAACTAGTGAGACTTTTGTTCCCGTAGTTTTGTGGCAATAAATTTATTAATTTCCAGACCGATCAATTGTGAGTTAAGCTCGCGCACACCAAAACTATAAAAAAAGCTTTTTATATTAAAGCCCCCCTTAATTTCTAGCTTGCTTTGGGATCAGATAGCGTTGTGTAAAAATTGTATCGATTCACAATCACAACAAAATCTTACGCTCCGAATAAGGAACCAATACGAAATCTCCTGTTTTAAATTTAGTTAGTAATTACATGAACAAGGTTTTATATGTCTTCCCGTAAAACAATTTTATCAAAATGCCGTTATACAAACGATGTTGAAAGTTTTGAAGAATTTCAATCACGAAAAAGATGAAAGTACACTTGTACGGTTCCTTATTTCATTGCTTTCGCAAGTTTTACTTATATAAATAAAACTAGCTGAACCCACAACTTCGTTTACGTCACATAAGGTGTATGAAAGGAGACGTATTTCTTCAACAGACTCATAAACCAGCGTGTGAAACTGCGCTGTTTGCTTAATCATAAAAGGGCTTAAATATCAAGGCTATTATAATGTTGAATTGTTTTACCCATTGTTAGATTCATATGTCTATATACGATTCTTTAAAGTGATATAACTTTTTTATTTATAGACCGATTGACATGAAATAAAAACCTCATAAACACTAAATGTTAAGTGGAGCAAACCTCAATACAATAAAGAAAACCGCATTGCAATCCGTTTAGCGGTTACTGAGATTAGCATGCACAAACGTACAGACAAACAGATATACTGACATACTGACAAACAGACAAAAATTCTAAAAACCATTGTTTTAGGTTTTATTGCGTTCATAGAGCCCCCCTATAATATTTTTTCTTATTTATCTTCAATGTACAGACAGTGACTTGTTACGATTTTATTATATACTAGCTGTTACCCGCGACTTCGTCCGCGTGGAAATTATGTTATAAGCAAAGTTTGAACCGTATTCTATTTGAGCCTCTAGGATAAGTCGTAACCAAAATGTGGGAACAAATTTAGGACATCCTCCAACTTACCCGGGGAGTTATGCGCTAGATGGATTTTTTTAACGTGAGGAAAATCCCACATGAATGTACTATGACTCCCACTGACTAAAAACCACACGTACGCGGGGGAAAATGATGAAATCATATTCATATTATACACTCCCACAAAAGCAATCGGCTGTCATTATGGAACCACAGGGCGGAAATTCTATACAAATGATGAGTTTTCTATTCTGTCACCTACACTAAAACAATGTTATGTTTGTACAGAGCTTGAATGTGTGTGTGACCAATAAGGTTAAGTAAACGTTCCCTCAAAACACCCTCCAACTATATGACGGCTGTGGCGGGGGTGGAGAAGCTAGCTCAGTGGGGGCCAGGGAATTGCCTCTCTGTATATAATTATATTATACTAGCTGTTACCCGCAACTTCGTTCGCGTGGAAATTATGTTATAAGCAAAGTTTGAACTATATTCTATCGAGCCTCTAGGATAAGTCGTAACCAAAATGTGGGGACAAAGTTAGGACATCCTACAACTTACCCGGGGAGCTATGCGCTACATGGTTTTTTTTAATGTGAGGTAAATCCCACATGAATATACTATAACTCCTACTGACAAAAAACCACACGTATCCGGTAGGACTCCCAACCGTAGGCTGTTAGGTAGGTATAACAGCCTACGGTTGGGAGCCCCTGGTAAGCACAGCCAGTGGTTTTAGCGGCTCCAAGGCCGGTATGACGTAAGTCTTTATTAATTGGCCCCTTTAATAATAAAAAGAGTAAGTAGTATGGTGAAGCGCGAATACGAAGCGTTTGTTAGATTTGGGCCACAGACTGAAAACTGTAAGTACTTATAACCGAAAGATTTGAGACGATAACACTAACGCTAACGGTAGCCAGTAAATGGCAGTCGTTAAACCAAGTTATTAGCCTTATAGACTTAATAATTTTTAAAAGTATAGAGAACTCTCTCACCCAAGTTCCAAGTACCCAAGTGCCGGCGAGTTGTCTTCGTCTAAGACTATTGGCCTACATGACCGGGGGCCTGAGGTCGATGAGGAGGCTGCTCACCGTCCTAACAGAAGCAGGCCCTAGACGACAGCGTGACGCAAGGGATTCACGCTAATATAAACCTATCCGCATATAAAAATTTAACCTAACCTATTTCGTAAGCATGTCACACAGAGAAGGATTAAAATCTGTATGTATATGGGCAAAAGCCCATATACCTACAGATTTTAATCCTTCTCTGTCAAGCCCCTGAGCTAAGTAGTGTGATTAAATATTTACAACTAAACTAAAATAGCTGTTCCCCGCGACTTCGACCGTGTAGAAGTCGTTATCGCGTGAAAGTCGTTATCACGTAAAATCATAACACTCCTTTTGCGCAGTCGGTTAAAAAGTAGCCTATGTCCTTCCCAGGGCCTCGAACTATCGCCATACCAAATTTCATCTCAATCGCTCCTGCCCTTTAGCGTGAAAACGTAACAGACAGACAGACATACCGAGTTATGTACTTTCGCATTGATAATATTAGTAGGGATAGCTGTTCACGCGACTTCGACCGCGTAGAAGTCGTTATCGCGTGAAAGTCGTTATCACGTAAAATCATAACAATCCTTTTGTGCAGTCAGTTAAAAGTAGCCTATGTCCTTCCCAGGGCCTCGAACTATCTACATACCAAATTTCATCTCAATCGCTTTAGCCGTTTAGGCGTGAAAGCGTAACAGCCTGAAAGTCGTTATCACGTACAATCATAACACTCCTTTTGCGCAGTCGGTTAAAAAGTAGCCTATGTCCTTCCCAGGGCCTCGAACTATCCCCATACCAAATTTCATCTCAATCGCTCCAGCCGTTTAGGCGTGAAAGCGTAACAGACAGACAGACAGACAGACAGACAGACAGACAGACAGAGTTACTTTCGCATTTATAATATTAGTAGGGAAGTAGGGATAATTTTCAAAAGTAGGCAGTACTAACGCCTGTCCATTTCAACACGGCAATGCGGCTCACCACCTATTACGTTACGTGGGACAAATTAAAAAAAGGTAAACATATGATATGCCTCGATCCCCTTTGGGGATAAAGACGTGACCGTACGCATGTACTTATTATGTTTAAGGTGATTTAATTTATGTACCCATGTCACTGTAGCCAAAGCTCTACATTTTTCAGTAAAGTTGTTTTAAGAATGTTCATTATAAACAACGTTTGTGTGGCGTGTTGGCTTAATCATAAAAGAGCTGCTTAATGGTTATGGCTATTGTAAAATAATTCAGTCCGCGCCGAAGTCGTGGACTGAATTGCTTTAGAATAGACTTAATCTTTAAGCTCTTTTTTGATTAAGCAAACAGGGCAGTTTCACACGCTGCTTGATGAGTCTGATGAAGAAATACCTCTCCTTTCATAGATCTTATGTGACGTAAACGAAGTTGCGAGGGTTAGCTAGTCTATACATATAGTAAAACTGTTGAGGGTCGACAGTCTACTGAAGCCGAAAATGAAATTACATTTTTCATGTGTGTCTGTCTGTCTGTATTCCGAATAAGTATCACGCCGAAGTTACTGAATGGATTTGAATGAAACTTAGTACAATCAGAGCTTATAATCCGAGGAAGGTTCTCTTTTGATCTCGATATTTTGCGCGGTTCCTTTGGGAGAAGGGATGAAAGACAAAACGGTTTTTTAGTTGTTACTTTCAATGCGTTTTCGGATTCCAATATTTTATTTTAGTGTTATAAAGGGAATACTGTAAGAAATGTTTCACACAAGTTTCCATGTTAAAGGTTTTCTAGTTCAGGAATTAGAGACATCCCAACTTTCGCAAAACCTAGAATTCAAGGATCCCTTTGAATGTGAGGGTAAATCTAAACTGGCGTGTTGGCTTAATGATAAAAAAGCTTAATGATTAAGGCTATTGTAAAATAATTCAGTCCGCGCCGAAGTCGTTCACTCACGCCCCCCCCCCCCCCTTAAAAGCGGGATCGCACCCGAAACCCCCAAAGACGCGGCATAGCACCCGAACCACCTCCTAGGCGACGACGCAGTGGCAGCCGTGGGTCTGCTGGGAGTCCTGGGACATCCTTCCGAGGGCTTACCCGGGGCTCCATACCATAGGCTGTTAGGCGTTACGTAAGGTTTTTTTAATTGGTAGGAGTCCGGCATAGCATCCACGATGGATTTTCCTTCACGTTATAATAAAGTATAGGTACATATTACATGGCTTGTACAATAGTATAGCGTAGCCTGAAATTTGATTTATATTAGTGTGAGCTATGAGATCTAGAAAACTGATAAACTTACTTATACTTAAAAACAAACACGTACTCTAATGAATTTGATTATTGTTCTTTATCAAGCCTATAAATTACTACTACTAATCTTTACAGTTAGGTACTTTTGATTGTTGCCCGTAAATACATAAACAAATATATTTTGTGTCTGTCAAGCCGTTAGAATAATTATATGAAAGAATATGAAATATAATTTCATGGACTGCCTCTGTGGCGTAGTCGGCGTAGTGATACCGCCTGTCGCGCCGGAGGGCTTGGTTCGATTTCTGGGTTGTTCCAATTAGTTGTGTGATCCACAAATGTTTGTTTCGGAGTTTGGGTGTTTTCTATGTATAATATGTATGTATTTAGAAATATATAAGTATGTATATCAGTCGTCTGGATGTCGTAGCAAACATAGAATTTAATTTTTCTCTATCGGGCCTCCAAGATATTTAGCGTGATAATATGTCACCGGTGTGTAAAACCGATCTCTGACTAATATTCCTGCAACGTTTTAGTTTAATCAATCCACATACTTACATATTTCATTACCCTCTGCCTAGTCCCTAGGATATGTAGCGTGATAATATATAGCCTATTTAAAGATCCTACCTCTAGATTGCTATTCAAATAAAAGATTAATTAAATTTATTCAGTAATTTCTGTATTTTGTAAAAATATACAAACAGATTTTCATTGTTCTCTGCCGAGCTTCTAAAAAATTTTGCGTAATAATATGTTGTCTGAGTGTAAAACCTATCTCTTACTAATATTTCTGCTACGTTTTAGTTAAATCAATCCAACGGTTTAAACATTTCATTGCTCTCTGCTTAGCCCCTAGGATATGTGGCGTGATAATATATAGCCTATTTTAAGACCACACCCCTAAGTAATATTTGTGCAAAATTTGAACCAAATCTGTTCAGTACTTTTTGAGATCCTTCCGGACAAAGCAAAGCAAACAGACAAACAGACAAACAGACAAAAAAAATTCTAACTATTATTTCAGCTTCGGTATCTTATGTAGAACACCCGGCGAGTATTTTTTTGTTAATATTTCTAATGTACAGTTTTGGCTTTTCTATCATTTTATTAAATGTATAGATGTATGTATGTATGTATTGATGTATTGATATTGATAAGGACGTAATCTTGACTATGACTTTAACTGTACTTGAAGCATGCGTATGGCTGCATATTTATGTGGGCCTGCTATCGGAAAGTTATGTTAATGTTACTGGCTTCTCACATAGGTTTTTTTTTGTTGACGCGGGGAACGCCTTTACGCGCCTTCATCCCAACTGCGGGGGCAGCTGGGATGGTGTGTGGGACTCCCGGCCCGGTCCGGAATGGACCGTCCTACCCACTAAACCCCGCGGTGTTCCTCCTCACCCTTTAGCCGGGCCGAGGGATATCAAAAGATTATTCACGTCGACCCGGCTAGGGGCGCCCCGTTTCTTCGGGGTTCTCCTCGGGGGAGCCAGATGGGCGGCTCCCCAAAGCTCCCTAAGGAGCTGAAGTCCACGCCTGCACCGCTCTCGAGCGCCCCTCTGTAATAGAGGAGACAGAGAGCGGCTGGCGCAGGCGTGCGCTAATGGGCACCCCCGGAACACGGAAAAGGTGCCCACCGCCATGTGACCGTTGGTGGGCGGGGTCCCCCGACCTTACGCCCACGGTCAAGAAACATTCGGGGGCGCGCAGTGACTCCTCACCGCGGCGCCCCCGAACTGCACGGCAGAGCGGGAGTATTATCGGTTACTCCCGCTCCCCCGCACAGTGCACCTCCCGCTTTGCCGCCATCACCTCGTCAACTGGCGAGGTGACAGCGGCCCAGCACTGTGGCCGCCGGTCGCGCCGTTATTCACGGCCGGCAGCCCGAACTGCATGGCAGGGCGGGAGCATCTACCCAAACTCCCGCCCCCACGCAGTGCCTCTCCCACTTTGCCGCCATCGTCTCGCCAGCAAAGGAGGCGAAGCGACGGCGACCCATCATTGCTGCTGCCGGCCTTGAATAACGGCACGGCCGGCAGCAACACACACCACCGAGCAACCCACAGGTGGGTTACTCCCGCCTCGGCCGGAATTAGCCAGAGTAGCACAACTCCCCCACAGAGGAAGTGGAGTGGTCGCTACTCCGTTGCCCAGGATGCACCACGAGGAGGATCCGACCCATTGGGGTCCTTAAGATGTTAGTAGGACCCCGCATCCCTTCTCACATAGGTATATCAGAACTAGCTGACGCCCGCAGCTCCGCCCGCGTCAAGTTTTTTTTTTTTTTCCGTTTCTTCGCGTGGGAATTATTATTATTCCCGGGATAAATAGCCTGTGTGTTAATCCAGACCTATATCTAAACCTGTACCGAATTTCAGCCAGATCCGTTCAGCCGTTAGAGCGTGAAAGAGTAACAAATATCCACACTCACATTAAAATATTAGTAAGAAGTAAGATTAGCATATTTGATCACGCCTTTTATCCCCGAAGGCATAGTCAGAGGCTTGCTATATGTTCATATTTCACCATTAGGTTTTGTTCCACGTTATAGGTGGTGAGCCGTATTGCCGTGTTAATATGGACATGCGCAGGTTGTGATGGCCCGCTGTTGAAAGTTTTCAAGCCCGCCATGTAGGCCTTCAACTTGGCTTATCGGCAAACGTTAAAAGGTCCTCAATCTCTAACCTCATGAATTCAGATTCGCATCATGTTTACGAAATAAATGATCTGAATATGAATCTTAAAAATCCGTGCATAGATTATTTTATGTTACACGCGTAGCTCCCAAACGGTTTGACCAATTCGGAAACTTGATTATAAGCATATTCCTAGATGGTATTGAAAAAACATTTCAAAAGGGAAATTTGGGATGTTTTTCTATGGAGTGAAGTTGATTAGATCTTGTAATTAAATACGAATTTGACTTACTCATATCCTCAACTCATATAATGTAGCTTTTTCAGCATTAAAAGTTATTTCTTTATAGACTCAAATTGTTTTGACAAAGGTCCACTCCCCCCAATTTAATATTTCCTAAGCCTGGGGTAACAGTTACTAGGTTACAATATTATTTTTCTTGCGGTGCAAAGAATAGACAGGATAGTCCCCTCCACCAACCCATGGTCTTACCAGCCTCTTGGCTATGAAGACCGAATCGTCGGGAGTTACGCTGCGTACTTGCATGTGCTATTTTCGGCGCGCACCTCGTATACTCCCACAATTGATTATCCCGGCCCTCTCCCTTTTCTGGGGCGGCCTTGCGCATAGGCGTTCAGGTCCCATTCCAGGGATACGTCACGAGCACATTCGACTTCCCGTTATTCGTGATTGTCTAGCTCCAGATGAAATCGAGCTTCATACCATGCGTGGGCAAACGTCTGTAGGCGCCTAAAGTTTGCTTCCGAAGCCACAAGATCGGGGCCTTCCGGTCGACTTTGTCTACTTCCTTACTTGACCACTTCCAAACTTGTCCACTTCCTAAATTGTCCAGTCCAATGAAAGTAGTCTAGAGGCAAAAAATAGAAAGTGGTAAGTTAAAAGTTAGGTAACATTATTATGAACATTGTACATAAAAGATTAACTTTCTCATTTTAGTTAAAACTCTGCTGAGCTTTCAGAGTAGGGACCCTTTTATTTAATGCTGAGTATAATAGAAAGATAAACTGTTTTGGATTGAGGAACAAATTCATAATAGTGAGTCCATTTACAAATATCTGTGATCCATGTCACCCGTACTTCCTTTTAAGTACGCAAAGTTGATAAATGCTTTTCCCTGCTATAAACTAAAGTAGGGTTGACAATAGATAATCAAAATGGTATAAACATTTCTATTTGTAACGTGTTGACATATTTTTATACCTGTACTAGCGGACGTCACGCGGTTTCACCCGCGTAGTTCCCGTTCCCGTGGGAATACGGAAATAAAATATAGTCTATGTTCACCGCAAAGAGTGTAGCTTTTCAACAGTGAAAGAATTTTTCAAATCGGTCCAGTAGTTCCGGAGCCTATTCGTTACAAACAAACAAACAAACAAACAAACAAACAAAAAAACAAATCTTTCCTCTGTATAATATTAGTATAGATATAATTCTACTGTAAGTTTGTAAGTCACTGAACTCGTCTTAAACGGCTGGACAGATTTGAACCCATTTTTGTATGCGTTTGGGTGGAGCCCTGGATGGTTTAGATTCAAAAACCAGCCAGCCAGGTGGCGCTGCAGTCGGTATCTAGGCTGTAACGTAAAAGAAGTAGCGCTGCTGGTCAGATAGTTAATTATACATTTTTAAATAGCCCAATTTCAAAACGAGAGCCTAAATTAAATCTGATATGGTAATTATGGTTAATACAGCTACTGAAATCAATTTTAACACCAATGTACTTAATATATTGCCTATCCACATCATCAATCAATACATGTAATAAAATCGTAACAGGTCGCTGTCTGTACATTGAAGATATAAAAGAAAAAAAAATATGGGGGATGTATGAACGCAATAGAACTCAAAACAACGATTTTTACAATTTTAGTCTGTTTTCTGTATGTCTGTTATAATTAAGGATTGTATGTTCGAAAGAGACTCATCTTGGGGTGAACTTTATACTAGGAAATATTCTTCGATTTGATCTGATAAAACTATATGATTGTAATTTATTAGATACCCTTGCTTTTTTAACGTATCAAAACACGTTAAGACTTTGTTCGATTGTAATCGCTCTCGAAAAATGAGAAATATTGCAAAAATCTTAACAAGTAATGTACTTTTTTTTATCTAAATAAACGAGTTTAATTCTCATAGAAACTTTTCATAAAATAGATATAGGTCTTTAGAACAATATTTTACGAATAGATTTTTTCTTAAAACACCTCAGATTTTATAACTGTAATATAATGTATTAGAATCGAATGAAATCCGGCAAAAGCGTACGCTGCAATCGTTCGAATTGCCTTAGGATGTAAGAAGGTTATTATTTAATTATTTTTGTTAAAATACGACTGAGCGCTCGCATCGCATCGCACCGCACGTTTCCCGCGCTTTACGCTTCGAGATACCGAAACCACGTAATTACTGTGCAGTGGATGGGTGTAAAAGCAAAGATAATATAATAGTATTACATACAGATCGGCAACTCCCTGCCTCCCACCTGAGTAAGCTTCCCCACCCCCCCACCAAAATTTATGTGTCGATTTCCGTGTCAGTACTTGAGAGAGTGTCACTGCGTTGCATTACGTATTACTACCTACGTACTTTGTGCAATTGCTTTGGTTTAATTTGTGCTTAGCCGAAGGTAGGTTTGAAAAAAAAGTAACTACATACATGAGATTGCGTTTTGGTCCCTATTATTTTGTTTCCATAGCTACTGACCCTAGAATACTTACACACACATTGAAGCTTGATTTAAGCATTCACATTACGTCTATATTAGTGTGGGTGAAAACGAACATTTTTGTATGGAGTTTCCACCCTGTGGTAAAAGTAAAAAAACAAAGGATAAAATGTATCATTATTTTTCATTGCTGCACTACAAAAGTTAATAAACTTAATTACCTATTTAGAATACAAAAACCCGACTGCTAAGTAACCATACAACTGAAAAGCAAGAAACAAGCGCTACATTGCTTTTATTTTTTCTTTAGCTTTTCAGTTGTATGTTTACTTGGCAGTCGGGTTTTTTGTATTCTAAATAGGTAATTAAGTTTATTTTAAACTTTTTAGTTATGTTAGTAGTGGAGTTATTAATTTTCGTGTAGTGAAGGGACATCACCAAAATTCAACCTTAATTATTATTTTTTGGTCATATTTCTGGCGCTACTCAACCGATTGTAATCAAACAAATGTTAGAATTTAAGTCAGACCAAGGCCTTACAAACACATAATACCGCATCGAAATTGGTTTAGCAGTTTTGCGTTCATCGCAGTTAAATAATTATAACGCCAAAAGTCCGCCATTTTGATTTTCCATGAACTTCATTATATCTGGTGTCACGCACACAATCACGACGAATCAAATGACACCTTGTATTTAAAAATCCATCCAGCCGTTCATGTAGAGCTTCCTTGAAAAATTATCAAACTTTACATTTTAGCGCCAAAAGTTTGCCATTTTCATTTTTCAAAAAAAATAATATAGGTACCTGATGTCACTCACACAATCACGACGAATTAAATAACACCTCGTTTGTTAAAATCCGTCAAGCCGTTGAGTCTGTAGAGCGTGGAAGAAAAAAAATCAACGTTTTTATTTTAGCGCCAAAAGTTAGCCATTTTGATTTTTTAGAAATTTTAATGTACCTGGTGTCACTCACACAATCACGACGAATCAAATGACACCTCGCATATCAAAATCCGTCAAGCCGTTCAGGCTGTAGGACGTGACAAAGAATTATACATACATAAATACATACATTATCTCGAAAAACATTACCCTCCTGTCTTCGGCAGTTCGGGTAAAAACCGTTGATTTTCCATCGGTTTGCTCCTGTTTTCCTAATGATTATTTATTAAAGTTACTTACGTGATTATGGATATTTTTGACTATGAAATTTAGAGCTCCGAGAAGGGAACAAAAATATAACACTAAAACATATTTGATTGACATTATAAAACATGGTTGATTTAAGAAACATGATTTCTTCCCGGATGAAAATTTATCAGAGAATGTTAAAATACTCTAGTAAATAATAAAAAAAAATCGGCTGGCTGTAAGCCAAGGGAAAAGCCGTCGTCTGATAAGTTTCAGTAGGTCATAGATGCTGTTGCGTTACACCTTTCAAGGTACCAGCTGACAAACTTTCCACTGAGATACAGCAAGCTGACATTAATTGTCATTCATAGTAGCATATAAACGATCACCAGATAAATTTTTAGTTGATAGGAAATCATTGAAAATACTTTTTTTTTCATGTTCAAGGAGCCAGCTGACGTATTATCCACCGTGTTATAGCCAGCTGACTATATTTGTCTTTCAAAATACTACATAAACTATACTCTGATAAATTTTCAAATGAAAGAAAATGACTGAAATAACTTTTTTTTTCTCCATGCGTGGGAGGCTGCCACTGCCCACCCCACCCACGGAGTCGCAGCTGACGGTCGCGAGTTATAAAAGTATAGTTAAGTCCCTTATGCATTTTACGAAGTTTCGATTGGGAGGGACATGGCCATGAAAATCTGTTACTGGCTCCTGGACTACTAGCTCATTCTTACACTAACGTCACTCGCACGGCGGGCGACACAGTCTCGACGCTATGAGCGCTTGTTTAAGGTGTAACTCTTCTCGGTCTGAGTAGCAGGTATTATTATTACAATTTTGTAGGCTGTAGCGTAGGTATTTTCACTTTTGTATGGCAGTGATGTATCTGTTACGTAGTAACTATTTATTAATCTGCGTCTCTACTCCCCTTGTACTGGTCGCGTGGGTCTCTGGTTCTGTGTCAAAATGCAAACTTTGTATTATGCATCGAGCTCAGTTAAGCTGGATATGCAGAGTAGATAATCTGCGGTACAAATTAATCCAAATTGTTTAAGGACATTAATTTCAATGATCATTCGCTTGCCAATTCCAAACTAATACCTGAGTGCTATGAAATTATTATGCCATCGGACTGTAATTAATATAAATGAAATACCAGAGACATATTACAGTAATTTATTGAATGAATTGAATTTCAAAATGTTATAGTAATTGCATTTTCAGAAGTAAATCTGATAGATTGCAATATACTTTATGTGAAATGTTCTTCCATGTCTAATTCTGAGCGCACATTAGAGACTGTCGCTTTACTAAACCTATGAAACTATGAAAGAAACGTCTCAGACTGTTAACGGTGACTGCCCACGCTCGATGTTTACGCCGCAAGTCGAACCGATCGCATTTTCGATGAAAAGAGTAATTCTTAAGACACACGTAGGTATCTCTAATGTGCGCTCAGCCTTGGAGTACCTTTTTTTTTATATCACTAGAGTGGCAGCCAAGCATACGGCCCCACCAGATGTACCGGTGGTCACCGCAGCCTATGGAGGTTTGCAACACAAGAGGCGCCACAATCGCGTTGCCGACCCTGTAAAAACCTACTTATAATGTGGTGTGCACTCAAATGTGACGAAAAATCTCTATATTCGATCGGTATTTACGAAAACGGATACATGAGTTCGCTTTGCATCCTTGCGGACGATACTAAGGTTATTCTGGCACCTGAGGTAGGGTCCAGGTGGTTAAAAACATTCCACGCGTTGGTCAAGAAAAAGCTTGGTCGAGTAGTACATACATAGTGATGGGCTCTCACAGAGTACGTGTCCTCCTGGCAGGGTCGCCTTTATTTATTATTTATTGAATTCTAGCAGTTCCCCGCGACTTCGACCGCGTAAAAGAAGTTATCGCGTAAAATCATTACCCTCCTTTTGCACAGTCGGTTAAAAAGTAGCCTATGTCCTTTCCTTGGAATCAAACTATCTCTACACCACATTTCTACAAAATCGGTTCAGCGGTTTAGGCGTGAAAGCGTAACAGACAGACAGACAGATAGACAGACAGACAGACAGAGTTACTTTCGCATTTATAATATTAGTAGGGAAGTAGGGATAATGTGGTGTGTTTGAGAGATGAGTAATACGACTGCCTTGATTATAGTCTCGTATATTACTGTCTAATAAATGTCATTAGCACAGGATAAAAGGTCGCAACACAATTTCTTGAAACTCTTGATAGACGCTTGAACAATCTGAAACAGAAAAAAAAGTTTAATTAAGTACGTACTTTGTAAAAGATATTAACATTATCGAGACATTTACAGAGAAGCGCTCGTGGCCCCGCGGACTCAGTGTTCTGTAAACGATCACTGCAGTAAGCAACTTTCACTATGGCCGGTCCATGGATGGGTGACCATCCATGTGATCACTTTGTGACATTTATTTGAGCGTTTCCGTGCTTCGGAAGGCACGTTAGGCCGTTTGTCCCGGTTGCCAGTAAAATGGCAGTCGTTAAGCCAAGTTGAAGGCTTTATTTCAACAGCAGGCAGTCACACCCTGCGCCTGTCCATTTAAACACGGCAATATGGCTCACAACGTATTACGTGGGACAAATTAAAAAAAAAGGTGAAATGTGGGCATATAATATGCCTCTGCCTACCCCTTCGGGGATAAAAGGCGTGATGATGACGATGATGAGACATTTACAGCTCGGATAAGATGTGAGTGACGCGCGGCGGGGGCGGCGACTTAGGGATGAAATGTTCGCCCTGGGCTACGAATAACAATTCTTCCGTAGGCCGGGGCTATCCATCCGACGGTATACTTGGGTCTAATGGTCGTAGGCAGATGGAAGGGCACCGTGTAGATTTAGCCGGTAGAACAAGAAAATCACCTCACGTAAACACAGAATAATATTTTTCTGTTGGCTTTGCTTAATACCATATTTTTTTTACATGTGGAAATCTAACCTACTACCTAGGTGACTAAAAAACCTCATATAACGCCCAACAGCCTATGGTTGGGAGCCCCGGGTAAGCCCTCGGAAGAATGTCCCAGGACTCCCAACAGACCCACGGCTACCACTGTGGCCTCGCCTAGGGGGTGGTTCGGGTGTTATCCCGCGTCTTTGGGGACTTTTGGTGTGATCCCGCTTCTAAGGGGGGGGGGGGGGGGTGAATCTCTCACGTCACGCTGCCGTCATGGGCCTGCTGCGTCATACTGCCCTAAGGACGGTAAGCAGCCCTCTTACCGTCCTCAGGCCCTCCGTCATGGAGGCCGATAGTCTTGTGCGAAGACACGTCAACGGCGCCCAAGTCACCGACTGCGGAACTCGGGTGGGAGAGCTCTCTCCCGTTCCCGCCCCGCCTTGTTAATGTCGAGAAAATAATGATATTTGAAAAATGTTAGAATAAATGCAAGTATTCGTTATTGTATGACAGCCGTAAATTGATAGACCAGAGCGTAGGGCATATGTCCTTTGTCCACTAAAATCCATTTAAAAATCCATCATGGATTTGTGGACATTTATATCCACTATAACAACTTAAACTTATTTTAGAATTTCAGAGTGTAAGGAGATCCATTGTTCTACATTCAGCATGCTGAAAAAGCGTGCCAAGAGCAGGCTCTCCTCATTCAATAGACGCTTGATCTAAATAATAAAGCTTCGTTTTATCAACGTAGAAAACCTAAGTACATATGAATTGAAAATGTCCTTACTCAGTTCCTCCCGCTTTCCACTTTCATCTTCAACAGTTTAGAGGGTCGACTTCCGCGTTGTATATCCTGCGCAGTGTGCTCTGTTTAACAAAAAAAAACATTTAATGGTTAAAATTACAGTGAAATAGAATTATTATAACTATCTAAGGCCCCAGTGGCCAATAGACTGGCAGCATTTCCTCTTTGAATAGCAATACCTAGGTATTCGCTGAAAGAGATAACAGACATTTGGGTCGCCAATGGACATAACTAGGCGCTTTTTCAAAATCTTAAATAATAATTTATGCGCATTGAGACCTCATGACCTAGTCTCGGTCTTGACTCGGACTGGAAGAAAACATTAGGACGAGCCAGGATCCTTAAAAATATAAATTTTCTTATTTACGGCCGCTTTCGCTGCTGCGCTGACTTTAAACTTTTAAAGCCAGCGCAGCAAATCTAGAAAGAATTATTTAAAATTAATAATATTTTTTAGTTAATAAGTTATAGGTTTTAGGATTTATGCCCATGTTTATTAGCTGTTAATTGTTGTTGTAAAAACTATTCTCATAGTTTCAGTGTAGATTTTCGAAAGAGCACAAACTCCTTTGTTTAATTTTATTCTTCAAAGTTTGGATAACATTTAAATTTTGTACTACACACGCTCTCAAAAGAAATAAATTTTCCGGCGCTTCCAACCGTAGGTTGGTAGGCAGGATGCATGAGGTTTTTTAGTCGGTACGAGTGCGAGGGATGTTCGATCCGATTCGATACTTGAGTGGATCGATACAAAGGACTACGATCCATTCGATTTTTGTATCGATTGTATTGAATCTACTTACTATTCATGTATCGATCCACTAGCGGTTAGTGGATCGATACGTGAATAGTGAGTATCGAATCGAAAAATCGACCCAAATTTGTATTCTATTAAATTTTAAAAAAGATTATTTTTAACCATAATATTAATACTGACAACGTATGGTTTACTATGAACAAGTTCCTATTACACTGACATAAATATTTCTCTTCTCTGTGCAAAAAACGTACAAAAATTAGAATTTCGCGGGCTACCTGGCTACCGTGCTTCCCCCTTAAGCTTTCCACCTTTTTTTTGAAGGCCTTTAAAAATATTGAAATGATACCGGATCGGTCCAAAAAAACCGTATTGAATAAAGAGTATCGATACTTGGATCGATACAATGCATTACGATCCAGAAAATCGATACAAATCACCTGGATCGAACATCTCTAGCATGGTATCCATGAGGATTTTCTCTCACGTAAAAAAAAGTCAATCAACAGTATAAACAAAAAAAAGTGGTACATAGCGATGGATTGCCGAATCAGGCAATATTATAACGTTGCCTGTTATGACGCGTCTTCACTTAATACAATTATTATTATGTCGAAACGTTTCGTTTCGGCGAACCGTTCTTCTGTGATAAAACAGTTTTGACGGCCAACATAATTCTCATTATGTTATGTGACATTGTGACCGCGTGATGGTTATGTTATTATAATGTGGGAGGTTCATTAATATTCGATGTTCTTACGTAGGCTAAGATTTGGAGGAGTAAGGAAAGTAATATATTCATAAGATATCCACGTCATGTTCATAGTTCAGTGGGCATTTGTTTTGAATATTCTCTTGAGTGACATAATTTATTGCTAAATTGTGAATCTATTTTAATTCACGTACGTAAATAGAAGGCGCCACCGTGCAGTGAAAATCCACGGCTGAAATCCACAAAGCGCTCGTAGGGTTGTAGATTTCGACTTGACATTGTAAAGGTACGTACACACGAAAATGTGTTACTTTGAGGCACCGTGCCGTGAATGTATACGGAAGGGAAAATTTTCATGACACGGCTGTGTCATGGCACCTTAGCTTTCTACGTTGACGACATGGCGGTGGCTGATGTGGATAAGCTCTTAGGCCTAGTTTAAGATACGCTACAAGCAAGGAGATAAGACTTGTTATTCAGTACTGGTTGGAAGGTCCCATCTTCTTCTTAGAGTGCCCCTCCAACGAGTGAAGGTAATCGACCAGCATGGAACAGTCCTCTCGGTATCTAGCTCGTCAAAACAGTTTAGCTGGAAGGTTCCATAGTAGCCTATCATTAGTTCTCCTAGAGGCTCAAGAACTCACTGAGCACAGTAAATTCGTTATAACTTTAAAATACAGATCAATACGCTCCGCTACATCCATTGTAGCCGTATTGCTCTGTGACAACCACCATGAGTGACTTTGATCAGAGGGCAGATCCACAAAAATAGCTTTAGCAAGCATAACACATTTGCATCTGATCAACTTTTCAACTAGCTAATGCCGGCGGTTACGCATAACGTATTTCAGGGATAAAAAGTAGCCTATTTGAAATTCCATTTTTATTGATACAAAAACAGGAAAAAATATTAATTTCTTTTGAAAGCTTCCATTGCGTGTAAATAGTTAAAGTAACGCAACAATCTGTTATTAATATAAAGCTGAAGAGTTTGTTTGTTTGAAAGCAAGGATCTCAGAAACTACTCGTTGGAAGTCAAACATTCTTTCACAGTTCGTTATTGAGGAAGGCTGTAGGAAATATATCAGCACGCTGTCACGTCACGACACTGTCACGACGAATAGGAGCGGAGCAGTAATCTATACAAAAAAATGTGTGCGTGTACTAGTGTACACACGTAAGAAGTGAAACTTCTTCATAACCTTATTTTTCAAGCCCAAAAGCCCAAAAGTCCAAAAGTCCAAAAGTCCAAAAGTCCAAAAGCCCAAAAGCCCAAAAACCCAAAAGCCGAAAAGCCGAAAAGCCCAAGAGCCCAAAAGCCGAAAAGCCGAAAAGCCGAAAAGCCCGAAAGCCGAAAAGCCGAAAATCCGAAAAGCCCAAAAGCCGAAAAGCCGAAAAGCCGAAAAGCCGAAAAGCCGAAAAGCCGAAAAGCCCGAAAGCCGAAAAGTCGAAAAGCCGAAAAGCCGAAAAGCCGAAAAGCCGAAAAGCCGAAAAGCCGAAAAGCCGAAAAGCCGAAAAGCCGAAAAGCCGAAAAGCCGAAAAGCCCGAAAGCCGAAAAGCCGAAAAGCCCAAAAGCCGAAAAGCCGAAAAGCTCAAAAGCCGAAAAGCCCTAAAGCCCAAAAGCCCAAAAGTCCAAAAGCCCAAAGTCCCAAAGTACAAAAGTCCAAAAATCTACAAACGACATGCTATCCCTGGATAAAGTACTCTTAATTCGAATCCACCGTGGTGGGGAACAGAACAAAGATGGCGCGTAACCAAAAATCGTGACGTGACGTGACGTGACGTGACGCAAATTTTTTTCCAACGCCGATAAAGAAGTTTCACTTCAATAATAAAATTATAGAAGTCAAAACTGTAAATTGGAAATATTTAAAAAAAAAATAAAAAAAATACTCGCTGGGTGTCCAACATAAGATACCGAAGCCGAAAATATATAGTCAGAAATTTTTTTGTCTGTTTGCTTTGCTTTGTCCGGAAAGATTTCGAAAAGTACTCAATAGATTTTTTAAGAACGAGGAAAAATATTTCTTTTGAGAGCTTCCGATGCGTGCACTGTGTAAATGGTTAAAGTTACATAACAATTTGTCTTGAAAAATCTAACTTGTTCTTAAATTATGCGACGGGAAGCCTCTCTCTTTCTCCGTTTTTCACGCAAACGAAGATGCGCCAGTCAGCTAATCTACACAAATATTATAAAGAGAAACATTATGTATTTTTCTGTTTGTGTTAGTTTATAATGAACAAACTCAAAAACTACTTTGCCGATTCCCAAAATTCTTTCACCATTGCAAAGCTACATTCACCCTGAGTAACATCCCTGCTAATATTATAAATGCGAAAGTAACTCTATCTGTCTGTCTGTTACGCTTTCACGCCTAAACGGCTGGAGCGATGGCGATGAAATTTGACATGTAGATAGTTCGAGGCTCTGGGAAGGACATAGGCTACTTTTTAACCGACTGCGCAAAAGGAGGGTTATGATTTTACGCGATAACTACTTCTACGCGGTCGAAGCCACGGGGAACAGCTAGTATGCTATATTTTATTCTTAAGTTCCTACGGGAACGGGAAGCTATAAACAGAGTAAGGTCCGTTAGTAAATAATAAATTCTCTCGTTGTCATCAGAAAATCTTTTTTATTTCCAACGAATAACTAAACAGTATTTTCGTAATGGTTTTACTATTGTCCAGTACAATGAATGTGGGATTTTTATACAGGTGTTCTATTCATCAGCAGATGAAACCCAACTTTTGACAAAGATCTTAGCAATCTTCTTCATGTTTTCCTGTTCAAAACATCAAATAGAAGGTACTATTCAAAAAAATATTTTCGTTTAATAAAATTGAAGTTTTCAACTATAGACAATTTAAGGCTTTGTTCACTATTGGACATTCTTATTTATACTCCTATATGGCATCGACGCCAGCTTTGCTACGTATCTTATTATTTATATCTATACTAATATTATAAAGAGGAAAGATTTGTATTTTTGTGTGTAATAAATAAACTCAAAAACTACTGGACCGATATATCTGGGAGTAACATAGGCTATAATTTATTTTAAAAAAAAATTAGAAATCCGTAAGAAAATCGCAATATTGTAATGAATATCGAGAAATGAAAATCTTTTTAGGCGCGCGCTGTGAAAACTATTGACGATAGAACAAAATGATGTACTACAGGTTTTTTTAATGTCTACAAAAAGTCCGCAAGGCAATATATGCAACTGCAATAGTTTTTCCACTATAACAGGTTTTGTGTTCTCAAATTTAATTATTGCAACAACAGGAACAAATGTTTGTAGTTCAAATTTGAATCACGATATTAACCCTTATCCAAACATATAGTTTTATCATCAAGGGCATTTATCTAGAAGTAAATTCCTTTTTACTTCATTCAAATCGGACCTTCCGTTTAAAAGTTACTACCTGTACAAAAAAATGTTACGAGCAAATTTCTAACTGCTCGCCGTGTTACGTATGGTTATCGACACTACGCTACGAGGTGAATAATTTTATTCGTAGGTCCACACTATACTGGAACACTTATCAGAAAGTCTAAATTTGGCAGCTGGGCTTATAAAGTCTAAGGGTTTAATAAGAAAGGATTTTTAAAACTTCATCCCCTAAAGGGGTGTAATGGGGGTCCAAAATTTGTATGGGGAAACAAGATAAGGTAGACCATTTATTCCAAATTACACAGGAGTATTCTTAAAGATAAATGAGCAAACACATGTTTCAGGTTTTTTGAAAATTCAACCCCTAAGAGGGGAAAAGTCCCCAATAGGGTTGATAGCTCAAAATATCAATATGGGTATCGTTTTCATAGTATTTTCAGACGCTAATTAGAAAAAACCGGCCAAGTGCGAGTTGGACTCGCCCATGAAGGGTTTCGTAGCAGCAAGTAACATAATATAAAAGTTCTTATAGTTCGTTGTAACTTTGATTGATGTTTTAACACGTTCGCAGTGGTAGTGATTTTTCTATCCGAAACTACGGGTACTTAAAATGTTAGTAAGTTTTCTCCTAGTCTAATAAGTCTCTGGTATTCGCCGAATAAAATAATGTCTAACAATTTTAGATAGTTAAATCAAGGGGCACCCGGATTAATTAAGAAACTTCAAAGTTGTGTTTACCTAGTTAAGTTGATCTTAGTTCGATCTTCATAAACAGATCTTCACTTTACACTTGTTAGAAGTTCCGCCATCAGAGCAAAACGTTTACAAGCGGTGCGAGTTTGTTAATTAATAGTGTATCGGCTAACGAGAGGGACCGATACTCATATATATACTTCCTAACCGTAAACTTGTTTACGACCAGCTACATTCGCAATAAACTTACAAAACTTTCATCTCAGTGTCCACCCAGCTTCCGTCCAAATACAAATCCTACTTGAATTTGAAGCCTGTGGTTTACTTTTTTAGGCTGAGAGCACATTGGCGACAAAACTGTCTCCAGACAGACTGCCGCTTTACTAAATCTATGAAACTGTGAAAGAGAAGTCTCACCGACAATAGTTATTTATGATACAAGTGTGGTATGTTGATCATTACACTCGAAGTAAACTCTCGAATAAGCTCGATTATTGACAGGTCGTCCTACCCTGACTCCTTTATGGTACACAATCTTCCGAGAGCTTACCCGGAACCCGCAAATGTAGGCAGGTGGTCACCGTATGGCTTTTCACAGTAGAATCAGTCAACCATTAGAATTTCCACACGTAAAAAGACTACCGCCATTCTTTTTTTTAACGTGAGGGAAAATCACTCATGGATGCTATGCCGGACTCCTACCGACTAAAAAACCCCACGTAACGCTCAACAGTCTATGGTTGGGAGCCCCGGGTAAGCCCTACCCCCGGAAGGATGTCCTGGACTCCCAAAGACTACCGCCATACTGAGCCAGAGTGCGAGAACATACCAATCCTGTAGTTCTATAATCTAAGATACCAACACTCCAAGCACGAAAATAATTTTAATTCATTAGCCCATGCGGTTTTGGAGGAAAATTATTATAATGTTTTCAATAACTCCATAATGTTTATTATTATTTAATCTATACTAATTGCTTTATTGCCATATAAATTACATTTTTAAATATATACAATTTATTAAAACTAATTTATTCGAATTACGTAACTCGCCCCTTAACGTATCCGGTGCAAAGGTGCCCATTACACTGGCGGCATTGCCACGCTGGATAGCGATGGCCAACCTTTGCACCAGATACGATCCGGAGCAAGAGTCTCTTGTCTTAACTCTTAACCGATGTCCCAATTCCTTAATTAAATTCTTTGCATCTGCACCCCAACTGCCCATCGTCTCCACGGCGAAGGGCAGTTGCAGTATTTTCAATAACAGTCATAATTGGGAGTATGAATTTTATTTTTTCTTGTGATAATGGAAAGATCATATACAAGTTTCATGGTAAAACTATTTTTGTTTTTATGATTTTCGCAATTATTCAGAAATTATACCAATTTGAAAATTCAATAATGAGTCGAACAGAACCATCATGCGAAAACACGGCGACAGCTCCCGAATAAATCCGAGCGCGTGTGACGTCATCGTAACAAGTTTCAATCATAATAGTTGTAGCAATAGTTAGTACAAAGCAGAATATCGTGACGTCACAGCGATAGTAACCAATGTCGAGCGTTTAAAAGTCGAGTGGTCGTATTTCAAATTTTATCAATTTTAAATGGTTCATAATTCAATCAAAAACTTTTTTTTTAAATTATCCGACATCAATATCGATATTATTAATAATAAGCTTTTAAAATACATAAAAAAATCAATATCTATTTTTTTTTCACATTCCCAATTAAGACTAATCGAAAAGATATAAATAAATGCATTTCATGGATTTATCTTTCTTACATCATATTAAGCTTCATGTATTTCAGCCTTTTTTTTTTCAATATTAGTAAAAGGAAATGTGGGTTTGATTTTGACTGCCTCGTTGGTGTAGCTAGAGGTTGAAATGTGCGACTGCGTATCACGAGGTCGTGGGTTCGATTCCCACCGTAGACAAAAATTTGTATAACCCAGGTAAATGTTTGTCTCAAGAGTCTGGGTGTTTCTATGTATGATAAGTATGTACCTATTTAAAAATATTTATTCGTGGTCTGATACCCATAACACAAGCTGTTTATTCCTAGCTTACTTTGGGATCAGATAGCGTTGTGTGAAATGTCCGTGAATATTTATTTATATATTTTATTCTTTGTTTACAGGAAGAGCTGCAGGGTAGCAACGCCAGTTTGAACTCCTCATCGACTGCAGCTCAGAGTAACTCCAGCTTATCGATGTGCCCGAGTGAAAGGACCCCAGATGTGTTGAGTGAGACCAACAGTCTTGCTGGCAGCCGCCCCGTGCTCACGAATAGTCAACCTCTCGAAGTAATGACATCGGACAGTATACACAGTAAGTGGTATCGATACTATTTTATAAAATAAAATAAACAAAAATCTTTATTTCCAGATTCTTATCAGTTCTTATTACATAATTTTGGAGATCTCCTTTTAAGCAAATTTATGCTTGTATCAGGAGATCCCGCTCCTCTAACAGACCTCTTATAACTATGTACCTACAGTGTTCGTGTTATCTTTACGAAATACTTAAAAATAAAAAGAGAAAAATAAATAATCATTAATTAGCCAGTACTAAACATGCAATAACATAAACTAGCAATAAACATGACACGCATACCATAATATATGACATGTAATAGTGTGTGTGTGGGTGTGCATGTGTTCGGGTGTGTACGCGCGTGTATGTGTCTGTGTGTGTGCGTGTGTGTGTGTGTGTGTGTGTGTGTGTGTGTGTGTGTGTGTGTGTGTGTGTGTGTGTGTGTGTGTGTATGTATGTGTGTGTGTGTGTGTGTGTGTGTCTAAAACTAAAAAGAGGAAATATTTGATAGTGTGTTTGCATTGAATGGGCTCTGAAACTATTGAACCAATCTGAAAAAATATTTCTCTGTTGGAAATCTTCACTATCTCTGGGTGACATAGGAACTACGCGGGTGCAACCGCACCACATCCTCTAGTTTTTCATATTATGCTCGCCAAAAAGATGCCACCAGTCTTATGGAAACACAGAGCATACTCTATTATTAATAAGCTTTTATTAGGTCGTCGTGTATGTAACTTACAATGTAATGGAATCTAAGGATACTAATTTAACCATCTTCCAAGGATCGTAGCGTCATGAAAATTGGCAGATGTATGTAGTTCTGATGACTATACAATAATATGGTACTGTCAAACTGATATGATGATGGAGCCGGAAGATAGGCCCAGAAAACCAGTGGAATCTAAGGTAGCTAATTTAACCAGCTTCCAAGGATCGTAGGGTCATGAAAATTGGCAGCTGTATGTAGTTCTGACGACAATACAATAATATGGTACTGTCAAACTGATATGATGATGGAGCCGGAAGATAGGCACTGAAACTTCGATGGAAAAAGTGGAATCTAAGGTAGCTAATTTAACAAGCTTCCAAGGATCGTAGCGTCATGAAAATTGGCAGCTGTATGTAGTTCTGATGACAATACAATAATATGGTACTGTCGAACTGATCTGATGATGGAGCCGGAAGATATGCACTGGAACTTTATGATGGAATATCGTATTATATCTGTTTTTGGATTCGTCAGAAAAGTCTTGTAATGAACTTTGACCAGGCTTAGGTTTCAAGGTTATAATAAACCTTTTTTTAATTGACTTGTAAAACTATGCAATGGAATCTCAGGTAACTAATTTAAGCCGCTACGATCCTTGGATCTTCCAAGGAATGCGTCATAAAAATTGGCAGATGTTTGTAGTTCTGATAACAATACAATAATATGGTGCTGTCAAACTGATCTGATGATGGAGTCGTAAGATATGAACTGTAACTTCATGATTGAACATCGTATCATAGCTGTGTTTGGATTTGTTAGAAAAGTCGTGTAATGAGCTTAGACCACGATTAGGGTTTAAGGTTATAACAAACCTGTTATATATTGAAGTTAATATTGAGTGTAAATATTGAGTGTAAATATTGACATAGGTACCTGCAGAAAATGTATATGTATTAGAGTAATAATGAAATATTTTCACATTAGTCGAACTCAGACAAAACACCATGTAATACAGAAATCCCTACTTATATTATAAATGCGAAAGTAACTCTGTCTGTCTGTCTGTTACGTTTTCATGCCTAAACCACTAAACCGATTTTGATGAAATTTGTTATAAAGATAGTTTGAGTTAAAGAGAAGGACATAGGTTACTTTTTAGCTGACTGCGCGAAAGTAGGGTAATGATTTTATGCGATAACGACTTCTACGCGGATGAAGCCGCAGGGCACATCTAGTTAAGGTATAAATGTTGTGACTAAAAAGTATAAAATAAATAAATGGTTTAAAAACCCTAGAAAAATACGCTTTTATAATGCACGAAAAAACCCAAAAATAAATTATGGATCGTTCAAGTTGCCTCTATTTCTGGGCTGAAGTGTAAACTATGTGCTTTTAGTTATAATATTTGATTATAAAAGCGTGGGGTGCTAGAACATGAAAGACTTTTTTGTAAGCATATTCCTATTAATACTAATCCTTATATAATAAAAATCCTGACGAAAACTGCATGAGGTCGCACAAGAGCATAACGTTTATGCTGCCAAAGGGAACGCCTTTTCTTTCAGGCAATTAAGTAGATACATGAAGGGAATACGTTAACAGTGGCAAAATGTAAAGTTCTTGTTCGACAACGATATATCTTTGGTTACCGTTAAAAACCCGCTTGGGGATATATGCGTTTGTATTCCTATTACGTGATCACTACATATTGTACTAAATATCTCGGAATGCCGGAACTTTAAGGACCTACCAATGAATTATCTAATAGAGATTCGTAACGGTAATAGGTTTGCTCCTATTACGCGGGCGTCACGAAAAACTGACAAAAGTGGGTGTTGAAAATGCGTAGGCGTGATTAACTACTTTACTTTTCAAGTTAGTATGTTATGTATTTCAATTAAAGCCTATCATCGTTAATACATTTCCGAAATGACATTAATAATAGTAAAAGTCACAATAGATATATAAAAGCGTGACAGTGTAAATTAATATTTGAAGCGCTCGTGGCCCCGCGGACTCAGTGTTCTGTAAACGATCACTGCAGTAAGCAACATTTACTATGGCCGAATATGGATGGGTGACCACCACGTGGACCACTTTGTGACATTTATTTACGAGCATTTCCGTGCTTTGGAAGGCACGATAAGCCGTTGGTCCCGGTTGTCAGTAAAATGACAGTCGTTAAGCCAAGTCGAAGGCCTTATGGGCGCTTGAAAAATTTCAACTGTGGGTCGTCACAACCTGCGCCCGGGTTGGCAGCGCGTGTGTAGCGCCTCTGGTGTTGCAAACGTCTATAGGCTACGGTTAACAGCCTTCCGGTGGGCCGTAAGCTTGTCTGCCACCTAAGTAGTATTAAAAAAAAAAAATAGTTTAAAAACAAGAGAAAAACACGCTTTTATAAATGTGACCTTAGCCTTAATCTGACAAGACATCATGCAGCTTCCGCCAGGAAAGTCTTTCCTGTTCCAGCGCCCCACGCTTTTATAATCAAATATTATAACTAAAAGCACATAGTTTACACTTCAGCCCAGAAATAGAGGCAACTTGAACGCTCCATAATTTATTTTTAGGTTTTTTCGTGCATTATAAAAGCGTATTTTTCTAGGGTTTTTTAAACCATTTATTTATATGTAACTTTAACTCGACTGTTGTCACTGCTAATCACTGCTTACTCCAGCTAATTACTTCTCTTAATTAAGATCAAACGTGAAATGACTTTTCTTTAGAGATTTGTGACATAAAAAAATTCACGTCAAAATCGAAATTGAATATTTTTGTTAACAGTTGAATAGCGCCGCTTTTTATAGTCAATCCCATAGAGTACCACGGTCTATGACTTTATTGGGAGGGGAGGCTCCATAATGAGACTTTAACCTTAAAAGCATCCCCATAACGAGTAAAACATATGACAGAGAGATATGTATAGAGCAAACATGCTATGTCTACGCCACTTGTACATAACTAGTCGCGTCGCGATTGCTCTATGAGTCAATCCCCACCACTACCTCTAATAGGGATGTGCCGCATCGCTCAACTTGACATGTGTTAATGTCAAAACTTCCGACCAGGTGGTGCAATAGCAGTAGTAGGGTACGTAATTTAACACAAAAGTTAAACTGTGACTACCCTCGCCCTAGATGATTGACCACCTCCTTAGGTCTATCGACACACGTATTAAATCTTCTGCAGCAGCATAGGTATTTGTTGTATGGTGAGAATAAAAATCTACTATTAAGGTCAGTTAGGACCTAAAAAAAGATAGTACCTACCTATCTAATAAAATAGTTTGTACCCATTTTAAAGTCCCCTTCCCCTATGTCCTTAGCTATGCAGATACACTGAGATTGTTCCTTACCTTAAACTAAAAACAGACATTATAGTTATATAAAAGACCATCATCAATTGATTTGATGCCCACTGCTGGGCAATGGAATCCCCCAAAGTTCACCCCAACACATCAACGTTCGGCGTTATGCCGCCCGCCTCCAGCAGGTTCACGCCCACTCTACATTACCCGGTACGAGATCGACACTCGAGAATATTTCGTATTTATCAGGTAAAGAGAAGTATAGCATACTATTCACTTTGTACACGGAAGCTTTGACAGATTATTCAGATCTATTTGAAATAAGACTCAGAAATCTGAAAGGGGAATCGAGAGCTAGAATTTCCGTGAAATTTCTTATCGATATAAAGGGATCCAAATGAATGCAACTTGCATTTCTTAAGAGTCGTGAAACCAAGCTTGTTTGCAACCTATGTTTATCTTAAAATCCACCTGTATTCATTCATAACGTCAAAGAGATTTCAATCAAAGCTTTATCTAACGGTTATTGGACTTCAACGCCCTCCGTTCTGTAGAAATCTTTGTGAACTTTATAATACTGAAAATTGAAATGACCGGCAGGTAGGTACGGATGGTTTTATGAAAAAAATTCTTACGTTACCTCATCTAAATGTATATCGATTGATTCCGTGTTTAGCCTGACTACCTCTTCGGGAATAAAGGCGTGACTATATTATGTATGTATGCGTTAATCTTTTGATGTTTCATGCTGTGCACCATTTTTTAGCTTATGTATCAAATTTCAACACAAACATATTTATTGATATGAAATAAATAAATTAAAAAACTAATTTAATAATCATTAAAATATTTTTTAAAAAAAAATTTGCAGACCTTATCAAAGTTCTTACTAGAACCGCGCCGTAAAAAAATAATAGTTTGCCGATCTTTTCACGAGTGGCGCTTTGCGAACTGGCGTTACCACCTATTTGTTTTGTATTCTTGACGTTTTTACAAAAAACCCCCAGTTTCCGAAAGGCTGATCAACGCTAAAATTAACTATAGGTTTATGTGATACTAGCTGTCCGCGTGACGTACTTTGAACTTGAGTTCATCCAGTACCTCATGTACCTACATTATGTCATTACTTTGATTAAGTATATTAAGTGCCCATAATCTTACAAATATTATAAATGCGAAAGTTTGTGAGTGTGGATCCGTGGATGTTTGTTACTCTTTCACGCTGGAACGGCTGAACGGATCTGGATAAAATTTGTTACAGGGCTACATTATTGTCTGGAATAACACATAGGCTATCCCGGAAAAAAGTTCCCACTGAGAGAGGGAACGGGAACAAATTTTACGCGGGCGTAGCTGCGGGCGTCAGCTATTAAGTATAGAAAGCCGTTCCAGAAATTATTTGAAACACACTTTCATTAACTATTTTGCACTCTTAGGGGTGGAATTTCAAAATATCCTGAAACATTGTCTTCATTTAGGTTTATTGAGAAGCAGGCTGTACATTAATACAGTATGAAGTTGATAATCAAGAGTTTCCCATAAATACATTTACAACCTATTTTTTACTGCCTCCCTTAATGGTGAAACTTCCAAAAATCCCTATTAATATTATAAATGCGAAAGTAACTCTGTCTGTCTGTCTGTGTGTCTGTATGTCTGTCTGTTACGCTATCACGCCTAAACGGCTGGAGCGATTGAGATGAAATTTGGTATAGGGATAGTTCGAGGCCCTGGGAAGGACAAAGACTACTTTTTAACCGAAGGAGGGTTATGAATTTACGCGATAGCCGACTTCTGCGCGGTCGAAGTCGCGGAAAAGTTTGTGAGTGTGGAGGTATCTAGATGTGTAGATGTCGGACGTTAGTTACTCTTTCACGCTTTGACGGCTGAACGGATCTGGCTGAAATTTGGTACAAGGATGATAACTAGGTTACTTTTATTCCCGGGAATAAATTTCCATGGGAAGCAGGGACGGTAACAAAATCCCCGCGAGCAGAGTTCTTTGTCTGTGACTTCGCACGACAGCTTCGTTTCAGATCTGTCCAGCGCTGGTTATTTACTGTAGGTCTTCCTTTTTAGGGTTCCGTACCCAAAGGGTAAAGATGTGACCCTATTCATGAGACTTCGACGTCCGTCTGTCTGTCTGACTGTCTGTCTGTCCATCACGAGTTTATCTCAGGAACTGTGATAGCTAGAGAGCTGAAATTTTCACAGATGATGTATTTGCCGTTATAACAGCAATCGCTGAAATCTGAAAAGAAGGGGAGCTCGCATACTAAACGTGATTTTTGTGCCGTTTTTTTGGCACGGTACCCTCCGTGCGCGAGTACGACTCGCACTTGAGCGGTTTTAGTACTATAGGAATTCCTTTTTAGGGTTTCGTAGCCAAATGGCAAAAACGGAACCCTTATAGATTCGTCATGTCTGTCTGTCTGTCTATCTGTCTGTCTGTCTGTCCGTCCGTGTGTCACAGCCACTTTTCTCCGAAACTATAAGGCCTATGATATTGAAACTTGGTAACTAGATGTATTCTGTGAACCGCATTAAGATTCTTATACAACGTGAATTTTTGTATAGCGCAAAGCTCAGACACCCCAACTAGAGTTTCGCTTCAAAATACCGTATAAAAAATATTAAATTAAACTACCGAGAACTGACCAAGATATAAGCCTTTGTTTATAATTGCACTATTTTTTCCGCGAACAGCGTAGGTGTAGGTATTATACGCAAGGCAGTTAGTCACTATTCGTGTGGTATTGATAATAACATTAACAAACCATTTTCATAAGTGGTAATTATGGAACTGTGTTTAAGACAGAAACCGGCCAAGTGCGAGTCGGACTCGCGCATGTAAGGTTCTGTACCAAAATACGGCAAAAATCACGTTTATTGTATGGGAGCCCAGTTAAATGTTATTTTGATCTGTTGTTAGGGTTCTGTACCCAAAGGGTAAAAACAGGACCCTGTTCATAAGACTTCCTTGTCCGTCTGTCTGTCCGTAACAAGACTCTATCGGAACTGCGATAGTTAGAGCTAGTTACAGATACTAAAATCAGATAAAAGGGGACGGTTAAACGGGATTCCCATACGACACACGCGATTTTTAGTACGGAACCGTCGGTGCATGAGTCCGTTTCGCATTTGGCCGGTATTTATTATTATAACGGCAACAGAAATACACTGTCTGTGAAATTTTCAACTGTCTAGCTATAATAATGGTTAGTGAAATGCAGTTAGGTGACAGAGGGACCGTGGAGTCTCAGTAATAAGGTCCCATTTTTACCCTCTCCGATGCCGCGATGGTAAGGTTCACTAGCATTAGTCTTAGTAAAAGGATCAAGCTGAAAAGCCTATGAAACCTAGGTACCTAAGTGTTCAAGGGCTGAATAAAAAAACTTTCTTTCTAGCTGTTACCTATTGATTACGGAACCCTAGAACTGCAAGTATGTACGTACTAGCATTTACGAGTAGTAGTCAATACGATTACGTGACTATTCAAAATGCCTGCACACACATTAATGGACAAGCGGTGTCGGAAGGAGTTCTGACGGGGTAAATGAGGATTAGTATGGCGCCAATAGGCTCATTATCAGTATCATGTAATCCTCTACGCTAAAAGTACACAAAACACTTACACTGTTATTTTTTTAGCCACCACTTACTAAAGTTAACCCGTTGCACTTTGTCACCTTCGGTAATTCCTTCTACCTTTCGATATTGGTATCGCAGTCCGTGTGTCGTGCCTCTGGTGTTCCAAACGTCCATAGGCAGGTTAGCAACGATCACGTATGCTGTAAGCTTTTCAGTCACCTTAGTAGTATAAAAAGTATAATAAGAGACATGTTGTTCACACGATCGCGTATTTTGCACAGCGACACGGGATGCGGAACGGCTACACGTATGACGTCGCGCAGCGCGATGATAACACGAGCGCGACTCGCGCTCGTGTTATCGGTCACTGACTGGTGGCCAGACCGGGTGGCGCGGGCGCAGGGGCGCGGGCGCAGAGGCGCCGCCGGGGGTGGCTGGTCGAGGGCATGGGATCGGCTGGTGGCGGATCGCTTTTGATCACGCGTAGTGATGCTATTTTATGATACATATGTATACACTTTACGATATTAGAGTGTTCAATGCGTTAAACTTGTTCGTGAAGTTTAAAAAAAAAATTAACATAGGTTGAAACCGGGTCCATTGGATAATGTTACTGATTCTGATCAAAGTGTTTTCAGGTTTGCGCTATACAAAATTTCATGTTGTATAAAACTAGAAAAAAAACAGTAAATTTTGGGGGTCCCCATACTCAGAACTGAAACTCAAAAATTTTTTTTTCATCGTATCCATACGTGTCGAGTATCTATAGACAGGTCTTAAAAAATGCTATTGAGGTTCCTAAAATTTTTTTTTCTACAGTAAATAGTTTGCGCAAGAGACACTTCCAAAGTGGAAAAATGTGTGTCCCCCCCCTCTAACTTCTATACTAAGAGAATGATAAATCTAAAAAAAATGTATGATATACATTGCCATATAAACTACCAACGAAAATTGCTTTGAACGAGATAGAGCTGGTAGTTTTTTTTTTAATACGTCATAAACCGCAATTTTCGGTAAGAAAAATCACTACCACTGCGAACGTGTTAAAACATCAATCCAAGTTACAACGAACTATAAGAACTTTTATATTATGTTACTTGCTGCTACGAAACCCTTCATGGGCGAGTCCAACTCGCACTTGGCCGGTTTATTAATACTTATAATTGCAAATGAAATATCGGGTAACAGGTCGTTTTCATTCAAACCCACTTATCTAGTACTGTTAGTAGCAAAGATAATAATTATAATAGTAAGTACTACATAAGTAGTAATCCAGTCACAGTTAAGTGGTGGTATTAGCTATCATTTATTGCCGTCGTTTAGAAACGTTTTAGTTCCAACTACCAACATAATATTACCTTCACAAAGGCAAATTAAATCATATTTTATACCGAACATTAGAATAATATTGAAGCTTAAGATTATTAAAAACATGGTAAGGATTTCTTGCCAACAAAGTCGTCGGAAAGCTTTAGTCGTATAGAGGCTAAGTATTGTATGGAACTTGTAATAGTGTTAATGTTATCATATGCAAGACTAAAGGTCATAGTCCACTTACACGACTCTACTCCCACCCGGCAAAAATAATATAATTCAAATATAACTCTTTAGATATGTTTTACATTGTCATCATCAATTAGCAGACAGCTCGCTTTCAGCGAGCATACCACCGTCAGACTGCTCGGGAGTTGACGCCTCGCTGGGCGTGCGTTGTAGACGAGCGGTCGGCGCGGTGCCAGCGCGCTCACTACTAGCAGTCGCCCGCAGCACTGGCACCGACCGCGAACTGTGTCTATTGTGTAAAGCGAGAGCGGTCGGCGGGTGGACAGCTGGCCGTCTGCTAGCTGTCGCCGTGTGGACTGCTGGGTGCGTGCTAGCTGTCACCGCGTAGACTGCGAGCAGTAGTCTTCTTTTAGGGCAGTGTTGGGTGGGAGCGGTATTGGAGCAGAGTCGTTTAAGTGGGCTATGACCTTCACGTATCTGTTGCCAGCGACGTCGTATGCTGCATTTAAAATGTGATTCTTTAGATTGATATAACTTTTTTATCTATGAACCGATTGACATGAATGTTGAGTATAGAAAACCGCAATGCAATAAAGAAAACCGTAGTGCAATCGGTTGAGCGGTTGCTGAGATTAGCGTGCACAAACGCACAGACAAACAGACAGTTACGATTTTATTATATGTATATTGATTGATTGATGATTATTGATTGATTGATATTGAATAAATGATAAGCACTCATTTGCTAACTAATCTTGCCCTATGTAATATTTAGGACCTATAGAGACACTTCAAAATTTGAGTGGCTATACAGAGGTAGGTAGCTTATTCTACATAGTATAGTATACAATACAAAATAAAGATTTCCTTCATTCTTCATCCGCTTGCCATGATAAGAAATGGCTCATGCTGAAAAAAATTACAGCATTTTGTATACTTCTAAGGTATATCGTCTTCGAAAGGATCTTAATCGAAAGTGTTCACTATGAAGCCTATGAACGTTTGCAACACCAAGGTGCTACACTCGTGCTGCTAACCATGCAAAATCCTTCTAAGACTCTATTCATGGACCCCATACTGGTAGATGTTTGGGAAAATCTAGAAGCCCCTATCAGATCATACTGTGCGTCATACGCTCCGAACATAAAGCGTGGCAATCTATATTATCTGTTCCTCCGATATTGTCAGCATATAATATAAAAGTAAGTTCAACTCATCTTTGCGCGCGGCCCTATGTGTAGGTAAACCTCGTATAAACACAGTGACTTCGTGTGCGTGAAAAGAGGTACAGTGAAGTACAAAATATAAAAACACTTGTTTAACTAAAATAAAAACTTAATGGGTGAAATGAATGTTTAACATATTAAATGTATCGCTGCTAGAAGAATAAAATTGAGGAATTTTAGGATTCGCTGCTCTCTACAAGGTTAATTATAAATTCAGATTCCATATCAAAATGTCGATAGTATTCTTCTTCTTTGTATTACGCCACATCACTTCATCAATTTGACCTAAACGTGCGTTTATTAATTTCATTATTCCCATCACATTTTGTTCGATGTTATGTGACACATTAAATTTTTTTTTAAATTCCCCTACATATTTAATTGGGTTTAGTTCAGGATGATACGGTGGTAGCCGAAGAACTTTTATGCCATATGGCTGAAGTATGTCATCAATCTTATAACAAACTAGCTGACCATTGCAACTTCGTTTACGTCACATAAAGTGTACAAAAGGAGAGGTATTTCTTCATCAGACTCATCAAGCAGCATAAAATATCGGGATCAAAAGTATCCCAGAACCTTCTTCGGATCATAAGCTTAGATTGAACCAAGTTTCATTTAAATCAATTCAGTAGTTTCAGCGTGATAATTATTCGGGATACAGACAGACAGACATTTTTAATTACATTTTCGGCTTCAGTATCGATTAGAGAACGCCCTACAATTAAAAATTTCTAATTATCTTCCATGTACAGACTCTCGACCCTCAACAGTTTTTTAAGATGTATAGACGATGGTCTTTTTACTTTTTAAATCAAGTCCAACAGTTCAATTTTTGTCGTATTTGCTGTATATGCAATGTTTTTTTCTGTCGACCATCCCTGCATTTCTATTTTTTTTTTGCATTAGAATTTGGAGCTCTATCATTTTTTGACTATTCTGTAGTACAATTCTACCATACATTATTTTGTTATAATAATATGTAGTGATAACAAATATTAATTACATCGAATTGACACATCAAAAATATTTACCTGACTTCTTAAAAAATTTCTCCGTAAAGAACTAGACATTTTCTTTAACGACTGTACCCATGGTATTATCACTTAGAACACTGTGAAATGAATTATAATGTAACCAACTTACACAGGATGTCAACGTTGCAGTTACATTGAGACTTGTCATGATATTTAATTTCGTTTCATTATAACGTAAGAGTTGCCTTCAAAACGTGTTAGATGACGCCGAATGCTTTTTGTTTATTAAGATTTTTAATATTAAGGCCACACAGAGAGTTTCCTGCAAAAACTGCTTGGCACCGCTGGTGTCATCAATAAGTCGAGTTACGTCTCTAGTAACGTCTCTATCTCATAGTATACAAATGTACTCTGTGAAGACGGCCGCATCACTGCCACACAAATTAAAGCTGTATAATTACTAGAGCACGCACACATAGCGCCGCGCGCACTGATGAGTTGAACTATCATATAGTTGTATATTATAATAAATACTATACACATACATATTATATTAAACGCTGTTTTAGCTTGTTGAAATATGGCCATCTACTCAATTACTCTGACGAACTCACGCCTCACTGTCGCTGGAGTCTCATAAATGTATCAAAACAACAGTATATTTATGAAAGAAAAAGTTATAGATTCCCTCTTAAGTTATTCAAGAAATTTGTTATGTGGGACATCTTTTGAAATCTATCTTGGGGAATAATGGTACCCACATAATTTTAAATTAGAAACAAAACGTGAACGTTTGTAAAGTATTAAATTTATATTAATGTTAATTACTCTTAATTTCAGCCAACTAGCAAAATTTAAAACACGGATAGTTTATTGTCTGGAATAACAGTTAAGGTATTTTTTATCCCAGGATTACATTTTCAGTAAGCCATCTAGTCTTACTAATATTATAAATGCGAAAGTATGAGTGTAGATGTGTGCATGTTTGTTACTCTTTTACGCTCGAACGGCTGAATGGATATGGCTGAAATTTGGTACAGGGATACATTATCTGGAATGTCGATCTGGAATAACACATAGGGTACATTTTATCCCGGGAATAAGTTCCTACGGGAAACGGAAACGGAACAAATTTTACGCGTGCGAAACTGCGGGCATCAGCTGGTATTACATAAGAAGAAAATGATTTTAAAAGACACAAGCTTAAAATGTAAAAGCCCCCTCAACACTGAGCCAAAGTTAATTAAATGGTCGAAGGATTCCTTTTTCAACATGGCGTATTCAAAGAGCGGGCGGATATGAAAAGATTATTTTGTTTTCTGGGTACGCTTTGATTCAGTCATATTAATGACGATACATAGTTTTTTTACTGAAAAAAGGCGATTTACTGCGAGGACCGCAGCGATGACACAGCGCTCCACACTCTGGTGGAGTGCACGGCGTATGCGCAATAGCTAGGTCCTTGTAGTGGGTCTGGACGTGGACACTCTCTCGCTCGAGACCATGGTGCGAGCCAAGATCTCCAGCGGGAGTAAGTGGGACTACGCCGCCTCTTTCTGCGAGCAGGTTATGCTCTTGTAAGAGACGGCGGGGCGGGAACGGGAGAGAACTCTCCCACCCGAGTTCCGCAGTCGGCGACTTAGACGCCGCCGACGTGTCTTCGCCGAAGACTATCGTCCTCCATGACCGGAGGCCTGAGGACGACGAGAGGGTTGCTCACCGTCTTTACAGAAGAAGCATGCCCATGACGGCAGCGTGACGTGAGGGATTCACGCACGCCCCCCCCCCCTTAGTAGCGGGATCACACCCGAAACCCCCCAAAGACGCGGGATAGCACCCGAACCACCCCCTAGGCGAGGCCGCAGTGGCGGCCGTGGGTCTGGTGGGAGTCCTGGGACATCCTTCCGAGGGCTAACCCGGGGCTCCCAACCATAGGCTGTTGGGCGTAACGTGAGGTTTTTTAGTCGGTAGGCGTCCGGCATAGCATCCATGAGGATTTTACCTCACGTTAAAAAAAAACAAAATAAAGGCGTCTTAGTTTGGTGCTAAGAAGTAATAATGATAGTGTATGCCTTTAATGAAATAGGCATGTATCCTGTAGGCATTTCTTAAAGACTGAATCTATCTAAGAATCTATCTTACCGTATTGGAATGGTCAGGCACAGGTTGTGACGACCTGCTGTTGAGATTTTTCAAACTGCGCCATAAGGCCTTCAACTTGGCTTAACGACTGCCATTTTACTGGCTACCTGGACCAAACGGCTTAACGTGCCTTCCAAAGCACAGGAACGCTTGCTAATAGAAATTTCACAAAGTGGTCACCCATCCAAGGACCAGCCGCGGCGAACATTGCTTACTACAGTGAAACAATAGGGAATATGCATAAAATTTATATTGCCTCAAAAATCATTTTTTTCCACTTTTTATTATCATTTCATTATAAATAAAAGGTTTTTTTATTTATTTATTATTTAAAACCTGTTAAATACTGCATTAAAAGTGAAAATCCTGAGAGCGAAATTCAAACTTGCACAAACGCTTCACCATTGGTTGACACGAAATGTGACGTCATTTGTCTCACACAACATTCAACTTATAGGCGTCAATATATGTTCTGGGACTTCCCTCACGTTAAACAAAAAAAAAAAAACAAAAAAAAAAAAAAAAAGGCGTCAATATGTATAAAGGTCATTGGCCCAACCAAACAGTACAAGCATACACGGATTGACAGTGTCATCTTTTGTCATCAAAATGGCGCCAATATTGGTGGCGTTTTAAGTACTCAAATTTAATCTATGTTTTAAATTAGAATTTGAAGAATAATTTTATCATTTTAAGGCTTATTTAAACATTATTTTTATTTTATAATGATGTAAGGAATTCTTTTAAGTTATAAAAAGAAATCATGCATATTCCCTATTGCACTAAATAGACCAAATCAATATAAACATTACCTACAAATAAATGAAACTTTTAATTAATCTAATACACCAACTGCATAAATAACAGCAGTTGGTGTATTGTGTAAATTAATTTCATGTAAATCGTTATCTCTGCAGTAGGTGAAGCTTGAAAACTGGACCCGAAATTCGAAAATATATATATCTATTATATAAAAATAAGTCGGGTTTTCCTTCCTGACGCTATAACTTTAGAACGCACGAACCGATTTCCACGGTTTTGCATTCGTTGGAAAGGTCTTGGGCTCCGTGAGGTTTATAGCAAAGAAAATTCAGCAAAATTTCACATACAGCGCCATCGCGGGCGAAGCTGCGGGCATCAGCTAGTATATATATATATATATATATATATATATATATATATATATATATATATATATTTCCTTGATTTATACACTAATTGCATTCTATATTTGAATCTCCACTAGAAGTGCCTTGGCTTTTTGATGACAGGTCAGTCGGTGAGTGAGTGACTGCGAATATGCAAGGCATTTTGACTCGTTATAATTCGTAAAATACTGATTCAAACAGAACAAAATTTTAAATATACCGTAATTATATAAAGCTTGCTTAGTTACTGAAATTTCAAACTTCTAGTTTTATCCACAAAGAAGTTACAGGGGGTGGAAATTTACCCAGCACGGGTTCGAGAAACCTTAACCTGTTTCTCGAACCTCATTGCTGCACCTAAACTTGGTTGTGTATGTATGTGTATGTAATTCTTACAGTACCTATCAACCATAAAATTCATAATTTCTCAAAAGTGACTTTTGAAATCGTCATAATTTTTTTGCCGGAGGGTGAATTAAATGATTTTTTATCAACTACCTGAATCTCAGTGTAATTGTAATTAATCTGTCACGCAGCGGACGATGTGAAAACCTTTTCGAATTGACATTCTTGAATTTCCAACTTCGTTTCAAAATGTTTTTTTTAATGTTTAATTTACTATAAGGAACACGCGTGGCTGCGCTTACGTGGTTTCTATTTTAGAGAACTTTTTCCGGGAATAAAATAAATAAATATAAATATTCACGGACATTTCAATATAAATTAAAAGTAGGTAGCGTATGTGTTATTTAATTTTAGAAGTTTACGCGTGTACCAACTTCAGCTAGATCCCGTTAGAGCTTCTCCTGTTGTGCCCAGACTTAAGTTGATAGCACTCTACCTAGAGCGTGTTCTTTCATTAGTCCTGTTCAGCCGTCCACTGGATTTCATATTTTCTTTCACACGAATTTGTTTCTTTTGTCATAGAAAATATGGAGGCACATCCGATATGCCTAAATTTCAATATAATATTTTATCAAATTGAACTTTCTCAATAACATGAACCAAAAACACCAATCAAATTATGTGTCGTACAGGTGGGTTTTGTACCAAATAGCAGCAAATAATCACGTTTATAGTAGTGGGGCCACTATTAACTACGTTCTTCTCTGGCAACAGAAATACGTCATCTGTGAAAATTTCACTGTCTAGCTATTAGGGTTAATGATATACACTCTGGTGACGTATAGACGGACAGAAAGTCCGGCAGACAGCGGAGTCTCAGTGTATAGGCTCCCGTTTTTACCCTTTAGATACGGAACCTTAAACACCAAAATGCGAATTAGTTGGTTCCGTCATTATTATGAGGTGTCATGAATGTGAGTGCATGCTTAACGGCAACGTGCCAATAACACTGCCTGCTGGGATTCGAAGTACTTCTAAGTTTTACTCCTTGTAACGCTATGTCTGATTGCCGCGTACACTACGGAGTTGGCACTGTTTTTGTGTGTTTCGTACTGACTAGCGGCTTTGAAAAATCAAGGGAGAACTCCCTTGCTCCCGATAAAAATACTCAAACTATCACGTCACGCAGTCGTCATGGGCCTGCTTCTGCAAGGACGGTGAACAGGCCCCGCACCATCCTCAGGGCCCCGGTCATGGAGGTCAAAGTCTTGGACGAAGACAAGTCTGCCGCGTCCTCACCGCAGACTGCAGAACTCGGGTGGTAGAGTTCTCTACCGCTCCTTTCCCACCGCCTCTTTCTCAAGCATGACCTGCTCGCAGAAAGACGCAGCGGAGTCCCACTTACACCCACTGCAAATCATGACCCGCACTATGGTCTCCAGCGAGAGAATGTAGCTTGTTTGCTATAGCTATAGTTTCACACGTAGCTATACATGGCATAACAATAGACATAGGTAATTTAGATTTCTGACACTGAAAATTATTGAACCAGCTGCAACTGATGAGGTATTAAAACTCTTGTCCATTGTTCACAGGTTTAAATGAAGCCTACATACAAGAGTCTCTTCTGCACTCTCGAGCCATTTCCATGAGCTCGGGGCTTGATTCAGCTCATGTACAGAACAGGCGAAAAAACAGATCAAACCGGTAAGACTCATACTGTTTTACGAATACGACCTTCCAATCTTTCTTTGTTGATAAGCTTGCTCATATTATGACCCTGGAGTACGCCCGACGACCTTGAATGGGTCGCAAGGAGAATCTCGATGCGGGAGGCGAAAGACCGTGTGTTGTGACGTAAATTGAGAGGGGTCAACGTCCAACAGTGAATAGAAAAAATAACCCAAACTTCCAACATTTGCAAAATCCGCAATAAATATTTAGTTTCAAACTAGCTGATGCGTGCGGCTTCGCCCGCGTGTAATTTGGTTCCTGTTTCCGCTTCCCGTGGGAACATTTTCCCGGTATAAAAAGTAGCCTATGTGTTATTCCAGACTATACTCTATCCCTGTACCAAATTTCAGCCAGATCCATTCAGCCGTTAGAGCGTGATTGAGTAACAAACATCCAAACATCTTCACAAACTTTCACATTTATAGTACTCGTATTAGTAGGGTTCGGGATTTCAAACCAATTGTTCAGCAACGATATTAACATTTGCTATTACTGTGCCACTATCACCACGACAGTCACAGATTATAACACACAATTTATAACACCTAGACGGTGCCCGCAGTTCCGCCTATATCACCTACATGAATTCTGCTCCCGTTCCCGCGTCCCACGGGAATATATGCCGGATATAAAACTCAGCCTTAGCCTGAAGGAATGTTCTGTAAACGATCTCTGCAGTAAGCAACTTTCACTATGGCCGGTCCTTGGATGGGTGACCACCACGTGATCACTTGTTACTTTCCAGTCTTCAACTTTTCATTCAATCATATTCAGTTTCTTTAAAAAAGAGACCAACAGTAAAACAAGAAAAGGCATCTAGATTCTAGTATCGATCGATCGGCTTAGGTGTAAGGGGCCCCACCACCACCTAATTTTGGGGGCCCAAGCGACCTCAACTGCACGTGGTGCACCTGCCGAAAAACTAACGAGGCTCCGCGATTTTCAGGTACCCCCATGGTGGCCTAGGCTCCCATGTGGGTGCCAGGTGGTACAAAGTGTTGGTCCGGGGGGGTACCACCGTGCAGCTGTGAAAAGCCCCCCAAGTAACCCAGCTTCGGTTGGGTTGCGTTCGGGGTTCAGCAGCTGCACAGCCGGGCCCGGGGCGATGTTTGATGCAGCAGGGGGGGACCAGTAGGCGCTAAGCGAATTCTAGTGTAGCTGACTGGGGTCGACCCGCCGGCCATGGAGACCCGTAGAAACGGTTTTGACGCTGGCCGCCCGCGGCACAGTACAGAGGCCCAACTGGGACTAACCACCCTGGGAGGCTGCTGGGAAGTTCCCGAACGCTGAATTGGTTTTTCTGGGGGACTTCAACGGTCACCACACTGAGTGGCTGGGGTCCCGCGTGACCGATCCAGCGGGACGGGCCGCCCACGCGTTTGCTCTCTCACATGGTCTGACCCAAGTGGTGCGCGGGATTACGCGCATACCGGACAGGTCAGACCATGAACCCTCCGTGCTGGACTTACTGCTGACGAGTTACCCAGCACAGTACAGTGTGTCGGTTAGCGCCCCACTCGGTACATGCGACCACTGTGTAGTGCGTGCCAGCCTGCAGGTGTCATCTCCTGCAAGGGGAGTAGAGGTGACGCGGCGACTGTGGCACTACTCGTCAGCAGACTGGGACGGACTACGAGAATACTTTGCAGCCGTCCCGTGGAGTCAGCGCTGCTTTGCAGGAAAGGCCTCATCGGAAAGCGCCTCTGCGGTTGCTGGTGAGATAGCTTTAGGTATGGAATACTATATTCCATACACTGATGTTGCCAGCATCCGCAAAGCCCGCCCCTGGTTCGGGCGTGAGTGCGCCGTAGCTGTTCAACAAAAACAGACGGCTTACCGCGCCTGGATCAGGGCTCGGGCTGTGCGCGACCCGAATGTGGCCCAACTCAAGGCAGCGTACAACAGAGCCACTAGGTCCAGTAAGAGGGCCTTCAAGAGAGCGGACGCCCAGCGCGTCACGCGGCTTGGTCAGGAGCTCACGTCTCATCCGACGGGCAGCCGTGGATACTGGCAACTGGCCAAAGCCGTGCAGGCCAACTTTTGCAAGCCCTCGCTGCCGCTGCTACGCTATCCTGACGGATCACTGGCTCACAAGGCCCAAGAGAAAGCGGAAATGCTGGCCAATCTCTTTGCGGCTAATTCCCGGGTTGATGACTGTGGCAAGCAACCTCCCACTATCGCCAACTGTGGAACCACGATGCCGGATATTAAAATCCGGCAGTGCGATGTGCGAGCGGTGCTACAGTCACTCGACACGCGGAAAGCCAGTGGTCCTGATGGCATTCCGGCAGTGGTGCTGAATAATTGTGCAGCTGAATTATCTCCAACGCTAACACGCCTGTATCGCCTTTCCTATTCCTCGGGAGAAGTGCCGAAGGCTTGGAAGGAGGCGAACGTCCAGCCGATCCCCAAGAAAGGGGATCGGTCGGATCCGGCCAACTATCGACCCATAGCCGTAACCACCGTCATCTGCAAGGTGTTCGAGCTAATCATCAACAAACAGCTCATGCGCTATCTGGAGGATCACTCGTTAATTAACGATCGCCAATATGGCTTTAGGCCGAAACGATCAACGGGTGACTTCCTAGCGTACGTAACGCACACCTGGGGTGAGGCTATGGAGAGGCACGGCGAATCTCTGGCTATCGGCCTAGACATCGCTAAAGCCTTTGATAGGGTATGGCATGCGTCGCTTCTTTCCAAGCCGCCGGCATATGGTTTATCGCCTCAGTTATGCCGCTGGTTGGCCAGCTTCCTGCACGGGCGACGTATATGGGTCCTCTGTGATGGTCAGGCTTCCTGCTTTTTGCAGGTAAATGCCGGGGTACCACAGGGATCGGTATTGTCCCCAACTCTCTTTCTTCTGCATATCAATGACATGCTGTCCTTTGGGTGCATTCATTGTTATGCGGATGACAGTACTCTGCATGGGAGCTATTCTGGCCGCCCAGCGGAGGGGCGTTGTGACGTGGACGAAAAGAGACGGCAACTCGTGGCGGATCTCGACCGGGACCTGGGTCGCATTGCCCAATGGGGTTCAGACAACCTGGTCGAGTTCAATGCCGGGAAAACGCAGGCGTATGCGTTTACAGCTAAGAAGTCCCCATTCCTACCCCTACCCTCTCTTCAGAACATTACGGTTCCACTAAAGGACAACCTGGAGATTCTCGGTATAGACGTCAGGCGTGAGCTCAATCACAAAAACTACATAGAGAGTTGTATTGAGCTGGCCTCGCGGAAACTCGGAGTTCTAAATAAGGTGAGACGGTACTTCACGCCACATCAGAGATGTTTGCTGTACAAGACGCAGATTCGTCCCTGCGTCGAGTACTGTTCTCACCTCTGGGATGACTCCGCGAGGTACTTGTTGGACGCACTTGACGCTATGCAGAGACGTGCTGTCCGAATAATTGGTTGTCCTGAGGTGACGGGAGGCCTCGAACCGTTGGCGCAGCGAAGAACCGTAGCGTCCTTGGCTGCCTTCTACCGAATGTATCACGGCGAATGTTCTGAAGAGCTCTTCAATCTGATCCCACCATCACCTTTCCGATCCCGAACAACGCGTGCCGGACAGAGATGCCACTCATACACAGTGGAGAGAATCTTCGCCAGAACCGAGCGTTTCAAAAGATCGTTCCTCTGTCGAACTATAAAAACTTGGAACGACCTGCCCGCACACGTGTTTCCCTCATCTTACAACCCCGGGTTCTTTAAGAGGAGCGTGAAGAGGCACATCACAGGGCCGCCAACTTGAGGACCGCTGTAAGAAGTGGCCCCCAATCGCAAGATGCGCCACGGCTATCCACCGTGGCGACGTCAATTTGGCGAGCTGAATAAAAAAAAGAAAAAAAAAAAAGGCAAAAATATCCAGTACGAAATTTTAGTATACGATATAACGATATTCCGAAATTGCAATGTTTATGCCCAAGCGAAAACCAGCTGCGAGGTCAGATGACTGAGTTCTACATTATAGGTATGTAACATAGAACACACTGCAAGAAGTGATGTACACACGTATATTTAGTCACGCCTTATCCCTGAAGGGGTAGGCAACGATATCACGTGGTAGGACCGACCATATTGAAAGTTGCTTACTACAGTAATCGTTTACAGAACAATGCGCTCGCGAGCCTACAAACGCTTCTGTACAGAAGTGATGTACACTTTACAAATAACTATGAAAGTCCCGCTACAAACTATACCGTTCGGAATAAGCAGCCTTAGGGCGGATTCTACAAAAATCGGAGTAAATAAAATAAATAAATATTCACGGACATTTCACACAACGCTATCTGATCCCAAAGTAAGCTAGGAATAACCTGCTTGTGTTATGGGTATAAGACCACGGATATTAATACTTATATACTTTTAAATACATACATATTATACATAGAAACACCCAGACTCTTGAGAAAAACATTTATGGGTCACACAAATATTTGTCTCCGGTGGGAATCGAACCCACGATCTCCAGCGCCGCAGGCGATATCACTACCGACTGCGCCACAGAGGCAGACTATACTAGATAAAAAAAAAGTCAAGAGACTATACTAGGAGTAAGACTATACTTGAGAATAATTTGTACATAAAGTAAAAGTAAAGTAATTTTTCATTTTACCAACAACTAATAAGCACAACGACGTCCACTTCATTATGGTTAACATAGTTACGTTGTGCTTTAGTTGTAGGTAAAATGGAAAATCACTTTACTTTAAGAACAAGTAAAGTTATTCTCTAGTACCTATAGTCTTACACCGATTTTGGACAAATTCGCGTTCATGTTATTCGAATACCTACATTATTCCGAATCCGAACGCCGAATCCGAACGTAATCTTGCAACGGGTCTTGTTTTCACTAATATTGATATTCGTTATTGGGTCGGCTGCTAACTGTGTGCTCACAGGGCAACGCGCGCCTCTCGCAATAAGGTTCGCGTTGCTCTATGGTGCTGCATGGTACCGATATTAAATGTTATTTTATGTAAAAAAGCGGTTCTTTAAAATCATATATTTCAACTATAAAGATCTGTAAAAATATACATTTATCTGTTGGTTTTCAAACACATAAATCTTACTTCTTACTAATATTATAAATGCGAAAGTTTGTGAGTGTGGATGTTTGTTACTCTTTCACGCTGAAACGGCTGGACCGATCGGGCTGAAATTTGATACAGATATACATTATAGTCTGGAATAACACATAGGTAACTTTTCTTTATCCCGGGAATAAGTTCCCACGGGAAGCGGGAATGGGAACAAATTTTACGCGGGTGAAGCTGCGGGCATCAGCTAGTATTATATATAGGTAGGTACATCTTTTTCTAGGAATGGTCTAGGCAGATCTATAGGTCTTGTTCTTGCTCTAGTGTGGAATATTCTGTCTAATGGTATTATATTTAGTATGCTATACATGTCCATTGTAACAGTTGTACTTAGCTTCATGTAGGTAATATGTTTTGCCGTACCGTCCGGCGCGTAGTGTGGCCCGCCTTTCTTAATGAAGCACCCCTGCCCGGTAATTCTCTGTGACAACTGGTAGGAGCCAGCTCTCCAGTCACTCGTTCATGTATGCCACAATATTAAAGTTACATTTGGTCAGTAAAATATTGCAATACAAATAAAATACAGACACCTTCACAAAGCTCAAATATAAGCAGCTTTCTCTCCATCATTGTTGTATTGTTGTTTCCTGCTGACATTGAACTCGACCATGTTGTCAGAGCTTTTTACAGAATTATATCACGTTCAAGCTTAGTGGCTTGTGACTTGTTGCCCTCGTCGTTTTCCTCAATATCGACCTGTTGGCTCTTCTTTCAAACCAACAAATAAAAACATAGTTATTTCCCATTATAGAAACACACACTTGCACTTACATTCCACAATTTAATTTGCTTTAACAACACGTGACCGTTCTCGCTTTATAGCATTCTCAAAGGTAAAATGTATTACAAAAAGTTCCATCAAGTGCCGACAATCGAGAGTATAAATGATATTTATTTCACTTATGCAAATACAGATGCACTTGTAAAACGTCCCGAAAATAAACCAAAGAATTACCTACCACCAGTTCACAACGCGACCCACCTGAGAAGAATTGGCAAGAAACTCAGCGGGTTATTCTTTTTAATGCTCTATTTACAATTTTAAAGAATCTAAAAACTATGCGACACCTATACACTTTCGACGGTGTAACCATGCCCCGGTCGGTGCAATTCAATGGATATACAAGTAGCTCTTGAATTACCTATTCGCAATACTGTTGAAACCGTTGTTTACTGTGGTTGTACACAAGTGAACGCTCGAGGGTTTAATGTGAACTGTTTATTGTTCAGTTCTAATTATTTCACAATGACACTACATGTATTCGTATTTAAATGTCCCCCCATATACTCAAATCCTCGGAAAATTATAGTATAGTGTCGGTTGTTTATAACTTTTAATTTATCACTTGTACATCTTCTATATCAATTCGAGGTGCGTCAACTCAAATGATTTAGCAGCACCAGCCCTTTAATTTTCTTTGAAGAAAACATTACCTACTTCAGGTAACTAGTTTATTGGCAATTCTAACACTGGCAATACGCGAGGTACTACCCATATTTAATTGTTCTTTTAACGCTTTAGCGGTGGCTTTGTAGCAAGGGTGCATGTCCGTATCCTTTTGACAATGAACTCAACCATGTTCGTCCAACTCCCCCTCCCCGTGAGAATGAGGAGGTCCGGAACAAAAGCCGATAAATCCACTTTGCGCCCAATGATTTTTTATAGTTTTTTTTGACAGTTGAAGTAGTCATACATGATATACAACACTAACACCGCAACAGATCCCGTTAAAAACGTACTAAATAAGGCTCTAAAGATGGGCAGCCGGATCAAAACTCGACAAATACACGTATTTTAAAGGCTCTCTTTAATTTTCGGAACAATAACCGATAAATCCTATACAAATTCTCTAGATTTTTTTCGTGTTCAGTCCATTTACCGACAAATATATTTTATATTGTTATTTCGACTGAAAACATTAGTTTTGTGATAGAAATAGTTTATGGAATGGTAGCAACACTAATTTAATATAATTATAATAAATTTAATACTTCTGCTACCTTTAAGCTACTAAAACTAATAACATTACCTATTAAAAGAAATGAAAATTAATATTAAATTATTTTTTATTTAATTCATTCTTTTTAATTTAATAAATAACAATTCGGTGGTGATTGGAGTATTATTGACGAATTAAAGTGGTACAGAGATTTAGTACTAAACGAAAGTCATCGTGAGCATGAATCTGATGATGAAGACTTATGTGCGACTGGACTGAAAAAGAAACCCTTTGGTCCACCTTCGTTATGGTATAAAAATTGTAATTTTTGATAATTAAACTATCTTACATTGATTAAACAAAAATTAACACGTATTTTACTAGTTTTACCTATCCATTATACAAAAAAAAATTTTTCAATAAAAAATACAACCGACTTCCAAGAAATCCTGAAAAATAAAATTTACTTAGCACAAAGTAATATGTATTTTGATTTATCTGATTTTTTATTCAATATCATATTGAAGTCGGCGCCAAGTAAATTCATAGGTTTAGGGAGGTATTATTCATGGCACCAACTTCAATATTATATTGAATTAAATCTGATAAATCAACTACATATTACTTTGTGCTAAGTAAATTTTATTTTTCAGGATTTCTTGGAAGTCGGTTGTATTTTTTATTGAAAATTTTTTTTTCATTATTTTAAGTGACGGGTAAACCGAAAAATATATCTATCTAGGTGAAAGTTCTCATCAATACAAATTAATCAAGCCCCAACACAAGGTAGCTGCTGTAAATCGTTAAGGAATTCCCTCGAATCACTTTTGGTTCCATCATCAGATCGACTCCAGACCTTTATTAACGGTAGTACATTAAAGCACTGAATTAAAAAGTTAACAAACGCACTAGTTGTGCCTATAATTTTCGGTGGATGCCCTCGATTTCTCCAGGATCCCATCATCAGATCCTAACCTGGTTATAATGGGACCACCTCAGAAGTAAACCCTATTCAACAAAAAAATTGAAATCCGTCTATAATTGACGGTGAACATACATAAAACATTGAGACCTTTTTTGTTTTTTGAAGTTGGATCTATCAATCTAGGTGTAAAGTTCTCATCAATACAAATCAATTAAGCCTAAACACAAGATAACTGCTGTAAATTGTTTAGGAATGCCCTCGACTGTCTTTCGACTCTATCATCAGATCGACGCCATACCTTCATTAAAGTGTAGAACATTAAATCACTTAATTAAAAAGTTAACAAGCACACTAGTTGTCCCTACAATTTTTGGTGGTTACCCTCGTTTTCTCCTAGATCCCTTCATCAGATCCTGACCTGGTGAAAATGGGACCACCGCAGAAGTAACCCCTATTCAACAAAAAAAAAATTTTTGAAATCCGTCTATAATTGACGGAATTATCGCCTGACATACATAAAAAAAAATACATACAGACGAATTGAGAACCTCCTCCTTTTTTTGAAGTCGGTTAAAAACTAGCAACAATCGAAACATCGATTTTTGCGGAATTACCGGGACAAAAGCCGATAATTACAAAATAGCCAGTTAAATCCCGATAAATACATTATGATCGTACCAAAACCCGATTATTCCATATTTGAAATTAAATTTGTAAAGAAACTATCAATACTAGTTTTTTTTTGTCATAACTATTTGAAAGTCCTTCCTACAGGCCAAAATGAGGTAATATTAGTTTAAAAAACCATGTAAGTATTCTTACGTATATCATTCTTTATATTTCCTGAAAAAATACGAAAAGTGGATTTGTCGGCTTTTGTTCCGGACCTCCTCAAATGCGATCTAGGTCACGTTTCAGGGTCAAGATCAGGGCAAAGTTACCGTGATTTTCCTCGTTGTTACCCTAATTGGCGTCGTTACTTTGGCGACGTTAACTTACCGTGTACGTTACTTCCTGTTCCAAATCCCTGTACTAAATTTCAGCCAGATCCGTTCAGCCGTTAAAGCGTGAAAGAGTAACAAACATCCAAACTCACAAACTTTCGCATTTATAATATTGGTAACATACCTACACCTACATAAGCCTATTTTTATATTTGTTACAAAGCTTATTTTTATATTTGTTAAAAATTAGTATCATTATCGAATTAGTGGAAACCGAGCGCTACCACTTATACTAATGATCTACATTGTAAGAAACATGTCAAAGATACTTACAAATAAAATATACTGCGGGGCATTATGTAGGTGTATCAATGGCTTCATAAAATCTCGAAATTAAGGTTCAAATTCCAAATTGTATGACTATTTTTATTGTAAGTAGCTGGAGGGTTCTCTTTTCCTAGAAAGTACATAATATAATATGATGAAATTGAATACGATTCTAAATATAACGATATATTATTGAAAAGGTCGACGGGTAAAAGGAATAATAAGAAGAAAATTGTGTACACGTGTAACAATTATGTATGTCCAGACATTGAGGATGTGTGTGAGCACAGTTCCTTACACGTGACCAGGCCTCCGTCACTCGCTACAAGTCGTTTTATAAGCACCTACTCCTAAGTATTATGACGCAGAACTAACGTGGCCGACCGGCAGAGGGCTGCCACACGCCAGACCGAGCGAAGTGCGCACAACCAATGTACATTTCCCGCGTAAAATAATATTTCGCTTTATTTAGTCTTGTTTTTTTTTTTCATCTTACTTCTCACTAATATTCTAAACTTAAATGCGAAAGTGTTTGAGTGCGTATGTGTAGATATGTGAATGTTTGTTACTCTTTCCCGCTCTAACGGCTAACGGATCTGGCTGATATTTGATACAGGGATAGATTGTAGTCTGGAATAACACATAGGTTACTTTTTATCCCGGGAATAAGTTCCCATTGGAAGCAGGAAAAGAAACAAACTTTTACGCGAGCTAAGCTACGAGCATCAGCTAGTTATAATATAATTCTTATGTAAAGAAGAAGTTATAAAATATTACTAAGTTTTTTTTTCAGACACTGTTTATTGTTTTTTGTAGTTATAATGTATTTTTGTTACGTGCTTACAACCCTAATGTTGTCAATAGTTGTCACTCGATGACGCAATCATACGGTGTGCGCACGAATCTCGACTCTCGGAATACGTCGTAGAACATGTTTTCCACTGTAGCGATATGTTATAGCTAATATTTTTGAGGTTAAGTATGGGAGTGATGTATCTGTTACGTAGTAACTATTATTTAATCTGTCACGTGACGTTTGGACTTGTAATAATTCTTAACATTTCAATAAAAGAGCGTGAGGTGCTTTGTATGTCATGAATTAGTTCCCCACGCTACAGGGCAAAGATAATAGGTGGCAAAGTTGAAATTCTCAAGGAGCCCATCGAAGTGTAATGCCAATTTTCGAAAACGTTCAGGGTGAAACTACCAAATGACTGAGTTACTTGTATAAATGCCAATTCAATGCTACTATAATAATGACGAAAGAATGTTACGTGATTTTTCGTTCAGTTCGCTTAAAAGTGATATTTAAAATGAGGACTGCTGTAAAAGATTGTTAAAGCTAAGACCGTCAACTTGACTATTATATTATTTGCAATTGGAACCAACAGCTTAACTTGACTACCAAGAAAATTATAATAAAAATAATATAAACGCTCTTAAATTGAAAATTCTATAACGATCGCAAATCTCAAGGGTAACCGTAGCGTAAGATGATGGCAGTGATCTTTTACAGAACTCTGAGGTGTCGGATCCATGAGTGCGTTTTTTCTGCGTTAAGAAGTCCTACACTGACTCTATAAGGCTATAAACGACATGGTGCCAGAAGACCCTGGTGCGCCTTTGAATCGATAGCCCCAGGGCTCATGACACAGACTTTCCGCCACCACGGCCTCGCCTAGGGGTTCAAATACTATCCCGTGTGTCTTTGAGGACTGGTTACTGAACTGAACTGGGTACTGGTGGTGGTGGTTGGTGGGGTGTTATCCCCGTTCTTGGGGCATAAGGCGTGCGTATAACTCTTACGTCGTGCCGTCATTATGAGCCCGCTTATCCAAAAATGTTTAGGTTATACTCTACCTCGGTGGCGCATTTAGTAGTGTAACCGACTGCCGGGCTGAAGTCTTGTGTTTGATTCCTGGGTCGGTTCAAAGATTTGTGTGATCCGATGCATAAATGTTTGTTTCGGAGTGTGAGTATTTTCTATGTGAAATATGAATGTATTTAAAAATGTTGTCTATCAGTAGACTAGATCCCAAAATACAAGCTTATATTAGCTTAGTTTGGGCTAGATGATGTTATGTAAGGATTTCCACATATTTATTATTTATTTATTAGGTATACACAGCTGACAAATTTTCAGGGTGGCGCAACCGCGGCATTCCCATAGTACAATATAAACCTGATTATGTTTACATTTCATTTCGTGCTCAGTAATCCGCATAAGTAGCAAACAATTCTTGCCTTGTTGATATTGCAATAAGGGTGCGAAAATATTTTTAGTCGATTGTCGAAACGGGGTATGTTAATTTCGAGCGTATGTTTGTTTATTTAAGTTATACGAATATCACCGTCATATTATTGTGTGAGGGTGTTGTTTTCAATATTTAGACACTGTTTCAAGCGCCATTTCTTTTAATATCTGTCTCTTATATCAGGAAGCCCTGGTATGACCTAGATTAAATGTTCCCAGATTACGTGAGACACTACAGAAACGAAGAACTCGCCCCCTTAGACAAGTGGTACAAGCTTAAATCGCAAACGAAAGGATATAATATATCGACCAATCACACCCAAGCTCGTGACCCCACCGCAGCGCGCGCGTCCTTCCCTACGCCGACGACGAGCTAGTGATTGGTCGATATATTCTATCCTTTCGTTTGCGATTTACGCTTGTGTCACTTGTCTAAGGAGGCAGCACAGAAATATCAAAATCTTAAGAAAATAACTAGTGGGGCTCGCTCGTTTTTCCCAAATTTCATATTTTATTTTGATTCCACGTTAAGGCGGTGAGCCTTGTCCGTGATGAAATGGCTAAGTGCAGGTTCTGACTACTTGCCGTAGAAATTTTACAACCGATTACACTTATAATATCGTTACAGAGTAACGTGGCTAGCAAGCGAAGGATTGACGAACTACTTAAGACGAATCATTCAAGATGAGAAGAGTAGCGAAATACAGTCTTCCCACTCATACCAGGACTTCTCTACTGCCCCGCCGAACAACCAATATGGTTCGAAAATGGACTTGAAAGGCAGGCGGCTGTCCTACCAGCGAGCTGTTTCCGGTGAAGACCCTCGGTACCATGAAGCTGCGCTCCGAAGACGGAACCAATTACAAGAGAGTTTTGAGGTAAGTGACTTTGAATCTTATTTATTATTATGTTCAAAGATTAAATCTTCCCAACACAGATTGAAATTACCGCCTCGGTGACGCGCTGAGGTTCTAGATTTGATTTTCGGGCGCGTCCAAATATTTTTTTGATCCACAAATTGTTGTTTCGCAGTTTGGATGTTTTCTATGTATATGTATGTATTTAGAAATATATAAATATGTCTATCAGTTGTTTAGATCCTATAGCACAAGTTTGCACAAGGTTGCAGCTTAATTTGGACTGGATGACGCTGTGTGTCCACAAAAATCCCGAACCACACGGGTTATGCATGCCACTCTGAAACAGTGGAGAGAATCTTCACCAGAACTGAGCAATTTAAAATAATAGCTTCTTTGTGTACCCAAAGAAACTTGGAATGCTCTTCCAGCGCAAGTGTTTCCGTCATCGTACTGTCGCGGATTCTTCAAACGGAGCGTAAATGTGAGGAGACCGCCCTTTATACTTTTATTATAACTGTGCAATACCATTTTAGTCGAGTTTTACTGAATACATATTACGAAATAATTTATTAACAGTCACGAAATCAGTCGTTTGTGCAAAACATAAACCGGCCAAGTTCGAGTCAGACTCGCACATAGAGGGTAACGTACCAAAAAACGGCAAAATCACGTTTGTTGTATGGGACCCTCTTAACCCTCCTTTTTCCTGATTCTAGTATGCTATAGCAGCAACAGAAATACCTCATCTGTGAAAATGTCTGCTCTCTAGCTATAACGGTTCCTGAGATACATCCTCATGACATACAGACAGACAGCGAAGTCTCATGAATAGGGTCCCGTCCCTTTGGGTACGGAGCCTATGAAACCATGACTGTCTAAGTGTGCCTTTCTACCTGAGATGCTATGGATGCGTTTGAAATCCACCAATCATATTCATCCGCATTTTGACAATAAACTGTCAACGTTACATGACATTGACATGTGGACCGACGAATGTGATTGGTGGGCATCAACGCATCTCTAGCAACGAAGCATAGCACATTATCTGGTGCAAAAGCACCCTTGACTGTCACATAGTTCATGTAACTAGGGCATACAGGATTTTTTTTTTCAAAGTCATTCCTTACAGAGTCGTAGTGGATAGCAGGCGAGGTTAGAAAGATTACTATCTTTCTATCCTCGCCTGCTATCACTGTTGTTACAGCTGGTGTAACAGAGATTGGTTTTTCTATAAAAATATAATTCTGTATTCAAAAAACATGTATAAATGTGCGTTTCTCAGCTGGGTACATTCAAGCTAGCTTTAGCTTAATTTGGGCTTATGTTAAATGTCTCAAAATATTTCTATTCATTTCCTTAAGTATCCACTTATAAAACTCGTGGCAAGACTCCCAACTTAAAGAGTTATAACAGTGTTCGAAAGTATGGCGAAACTGCGGGCCTTACGATGTACGATACTTATATATATTTGACAAAAAGTCAGTTGTCAGTATTCTATATGAAAAAGAGATTGCTAGATTTAAAAAGATTTTATTACTTTTATTTAGAACCATTCAAATTATCTTTTTTTCTTTTTTTTTTTTTTGTTTAACGTGAGGGAAAATCCTCATAGGATGTCATGCCGGACTCTTACCGACTAAAAAACCTCACGCCACGCCTAACAGCCTATGGTTGGGAGCCCCGGGTAAGCCCTCAGGAAGGATGTCCCGTGAGGAAGGATGTCCCGTGAACCATTCAAATTATCTTTGCAGAAATTAATGTTTTATCAGTTTTTAAAAAACGTTAAAATGTCATGCACTTCTAAGTGACTTACGACAAATGAATACTTATCAATAAGGTTTACGTCATTAATATGCATCTCTTTCAATGATATCTATTATGAACCTTGTTGTAATTTTGAATGACTAGAAAACTAAATCAAAACTGATACACCACTTTCTTGGCCGACCGTACTACTAATTAGGCACTGATATTGTTTTGACCTCTTGTAGAGAAGGAATTTCTAACTAAATGGTTGTATGTCTGAATAAGTTAAATCATGCTTATACTTCGCTTTTCCAATGGATGTACTCCTAGTTGCTTCACCAGGGAGAGAAGTGTAGATACTTTCTTTACACCTCCCTTAATTTATCTTTTAGTTAATTTGCGTACCGGTTTAAATGTACTCCTAGTTGCTTCACCAGGGAGAGAAGTGTAGATACTTTCTTTACACCTCCCTTAATTTATCTTTTAGTTAATTTGCGTACGGGTTTAGATGTACTCCTAGTTGCTTCACCAGGGAGAGAAGTGTAGATACTTTCTTTACACCTCCCTTAATTTAGCTTTTAGTTAATTTGCGTACGGGTTTAAGACACAAAGAAGGGAGAGCACTTCCCAAAGAAGCGGGATAGCATCTGAACAAAGAAGTATAATAACTAAACCCGCAGGGAAAGTCCACTATAATGGACAAAGTCTGTGTCGGGAGCCCTAGGATTCTCCTTCTGAGCGCGTACCCGGGACTCCCGACCGTAGACAGGTGGTTACAGTCAGTAGAAGTCTGGCTCAGTGTCCGTGAAGATTGTAATAAACTGCGGTATTAGCTTAGTGACTTGTGACAGCTGTCTGATCACATCGCTTACGATTGACAAGGACACACTTAAACGGGCTGGAAGTCACTTTTCTTCGTAATACATTATATTACTTGTATCACTAATTAGGCACTGATATTGTTTTGACCTCTTGGAGACAAGGAATTTCTTACAAAATAGTTGTGTGTCTGAATAAGTTAAATCATGCTTATATTTCGCTTTTAGAATGAATGTACTCCTATTTGTCTCACCAAGGAGGGACGTGTAGATACTTTCTTTACACCTCCCTCAATTTATCTCACAACGAAGTGAGATAGCACTCCCCAAAGATGCGAGATAGCACCTGAACAAAGAAGTGGGATAATAACTAAACCCGCAGGGAAAGTCCGCTATAATGGACAAAGTCTGTGTCGGGAGTTCTGGGATTCTCCTTCTGAGGGCGTACCCGGGACAGTACCGTAGACAGGTGGTTTTAGTCAGTAGAAGACTTGGTTAGCATCCGTGAAGATTTCTCACGTAAAAATACGGGTTTTCTAAGACATTCTAAGTTCTTCTAGGACTTTAATGAGTTGGAGCGCGGTATAACTTTTCTGGTCGTGGTCATTGCTGGAGATCCTGGTTTACCGGAGTCTGTGACTATATCCACAAGGAAGCGCCGCGCGTGTAGTCTAGTTCTACAAACACCAACCGTCTTACTACAAAAACATTAAACATGTGCTGAACACGTGTTTAAGAAAAAGTTCTACCACAAAATAGCGCCTAATGCTGATTTCGTATTTAGACACGTCTAAAGTTAGACATCACTTTAGGCACACGGAGCAGATAGTTTAGCGCGTGTTTAAACCACACATTTGACAATTTAAATTCAAATTGGAGTGCCCTTTATTATCTCAAACCCAATGATATAATACAATTAGACACGTCATGCATGAACATCACGGCACGGCTTTAAAATACAGCACAAATGTATTGAACGTAAAGTTAGTCGTGAGTGGTTCTCGCTAGTCACTATTCTTATGTAGTGATTAGGTACTCTGTGGTTTATTCATTACCTTAAATGGCGGGACCGGTGTTGAGAAAATAAAAAAAAATTCTGATGTCAAATCACACATTTTTATATTTTACAGTTGCGGTGTAATTATTTAATTGTCTGAAAATCCACGAAGGCATGTTTTTCACGAGTTTTCTTTACTAACAGAATATAAAACGCTGATAATAGAACTTTCGCTAAGCGTACAGTCGCGGCACTTGTTGGTCCGTACTAAACAGCAGTCAGGTTAAAAACCTACCTTCTTTTCGTCTTGCCATTTTCGGAGTGTTGATAACGTATCTATAGTAATTATACATCATTGTTCAAACCCCACTCAAAAAACAAAGAAACAATTTGACAACACCGAGTGACACGACACGTTCCGTTTCATCCTGCACTCGGCTATTATATTGTTATTTTATTCAAAATTATTGATATTACTTACATTTTGTATTAATTGTTCAATTAAAAACGATCTAATTTGTATTTTTGAAAGGTAGTAAGAAAAGGAAACTAAGTAAAAGAAAAATTATGACATTCAATTTATTTATTTTTGAATACAACGAAACAGAAAAGAACGAACCTATACGAATGATGAGCAGTGTTGCCTATGTGAAAAGAACTGATTGAGATAAACGTTATCTTGTTAGACACACGCTAAATACGGTTTTGTGGTAGCGAAACTTAAACACATGGTTGACATATGTTTATCTTTTTAGAAGTGTCTAACTAAACACATGCTAGACCAGTGTTTAAATTATTTTATGTAGTAAGACCGTAATGGTCTAAGATCCCTTTAAGAACGACCTTCACCGAGCTGGTTATTGGATGAAATTAAACTAAATATGTCACTAATTAATTTGCAATAGGGTTGCCTAAAAGATAGAGAGAGAGAGAGAGAGAGAGAGAGAGAGAAAATAATCGACAACCTAACATTTGCATATTCTGTGGGCGTTATACTTTCGATTGGTATGGAATGTATCTATTAAGCAAACCAGTAAATAGTAAAAAAAAATTTTTTTTTAATTCTTAGCTAATCATATTCTGGAGTGACATTTTTTAGGCAACCCTATTGCAAATTAATTAGTGACATATTTAGTTTAATATAAAACACTTTTCGTCCAATAACCAGCTCGGTGAAGGTCGTTCTTAAAGGGATCCTAGGATATAAGTACAAACAGCAAGTAGGTATGCCATGAGATAAAAGTATTACAAATTGAAACGATTATATTCTTTTTTTTTGATCCTTTTAGCCGCTGGCTATGGAGTCGGACAATAGACTCGTGTAACAAATTAGTGTTTACCATGTTTAAATAGCCCTTGTTTATATCCTGGGCGAGTTGCAATCGACTTATATGCTTCTTTACACATTATTTTCTAGCCATGTTACTTTGCATTGTATTATTGTATTCACGATATTTCTTAAACATTCCATATTCCTTTTGTATTAAACCTTTAAATTATTAAGGCTTAATACAAAAGGAATAAGGAATGTTAACAAACGTCCCTCATTCGTTGATTTCATTTTATTGTATAGGGTCTTCTAATAGGAACTTCGGAACTTTGATAGTTGACAGCGGCTCTTGTTGAAAGCGTAGCATCGTGTAGCGCTCGTAGCCCCTCTACATAAGAGCTCTGTAACCGATCACTGCGATAAGCAATTTAAGCAATCCTTAGACTGGTGACCATTTTATGACATTCAAGCAATTGCTTTCTTCGAAAGGTCATGTTGGAGGCCTTATAGGCAAGTTGGAAAAATCAGCTGGTATTCACAACTTGCGCCATTTCGACACGACAATAGTCTCACCGTAGTAAAAACAAAAATACGGGAATACGAGTGTAAAGTATACATCTACGTAACTATATGAATTTATGTCAGTTATATCGCGTCGAGCACTTGTAGGTGCAATACAGAATTCTACATCAGAACGTTTGATGTCAAAGTGAACCGTGTTTGTGAAGTGATTGCGGGCGCTGCTCCTCTGTGTATGCGATCTTGTATTTTAATTGCTCTATCAATGTCTGAGATATAGGTATGTTACTGAGGATATTAATGAAAGATACATACATACATAACATCACGCCTGTCTCCCAATGGGGTAGGCAGAGACTATGACTTTCCACTTGCTAAGTAAATGAAAAATTAATCTATTTATTAAATAATTAATTAATTTCATAATTAATTAATTTAATAATTAATTAATTTAATAATTAATAAATTTAATGAAAGATATAGATAGAAAACTCTTAGATTCATTGAGCATTTTTACAAAGCGCCATCTTATGCCAAAGTAAGCTAGGATTAACCAAAGACTTCTATATAAACTGAGGTAGACGCGACTCTAACAAACGAGATTTCAAAAGCAATCCTCAAACTCACGCATTACCAAGACTACACTCACATATAAATATTTTTTACGTAATTATCACCACACACAATAGCAATATACGAATAGAAAAAGAGTAAAAGAGAAGGCGTATGGACTCCGATTGCAAGTCGAGTACCTACTCTCGAAGTTTTGACTCAACACAGTGCGAGCAACGCTGCTAATTAGCTCAGTTTATAGGTTTCAAAAATCGGTGCGTAGGGCATGTCTACCTCAGTTTATATAGAAGTCTTTGGGATTAACCTGCTGGTGTTATGGGTATCAGCCAATAGACATGAACACATATCTAATGAAATCAGGCGCTACGTCGCGGAAATCTATCTTAGAATCCTCTCCTTTATTATCTTGAATACTTATATATTTTATGTAGGTATTTATAATACAACCACCCAAACTCTCCAGAAAAATATTTATGGATCACGATATTTAATAGATTACTCATCTAACTGTCAATTCAAAATTCTTCTTTATGTTATTTTATCCTCACGAGACACTAAAAGTTTTAAACCTGCCGAGTATAGGACTACTTCATTTCGCAATTTAGTTACTCGTCGTGAAAGCTGTATGGAAATATATAGGGTAATAAGCAATCCCCGCGGCTCTTTTCGCGTAATGAGGATTTCCCGTACTTGTTTACCACGTAAACTTGTTCTTAGTTTTAAAAGTAGTTTTATTCTGATTTAAAAGCTTTATCACATACATTTCCACTTTCGAGTAAAGTTTTATTGAAATCTATTTACCTAAGTAGTTTTTGCGCGACACAAACAAACAAACATCCATCAACACAAACTTTCGGGTTTATAACATTTGTATGAGTGTGATATGAGTTACAGTCGGAAAAGACTGATTGGCAATCGAAAGTGTTTCAAATCTATGCCAAACAGATCTTTATTGAATTACTCTACTCTAAGAACACCCCTATATTTTAAAAACCTTGCTTCTTCCTCAGTACTAAACCTCTCAACTACTTTCTATAAAATTTATATAAAAAAAATCATGGTAATCGATCTTCTTGGCACTATAGTACGGACGGATATATATTATATATTCAGATTTTGTTAAGTTAGTACAAGGCAAGGTGGATAAGATGACCTAATTATAGGTTGTGGAAGCCTAATGGATGCGGCAGGCACAAGAACGAACATTGTGGCGATCCTTGAGGGTGGACTATGCCTAGCAGTCAGTTGATATGATGACGATAATAATGAACGTAGAATTCGAAAGATTACTAACAGATAATAATGTTCAGATCGTTGGCAACAAATACATTTTACAAGATATCAGGTACAAAACAAATTCGACCTTGGCATAAGTAACACTTAAAACCTGAGACCGGGTGGGTCGAATACCTATTCTGATTCTAGTTTAGATTTAATTTACCCGAATAAATGCGATAAAAAGTTTGCGAAGGACCCTGTTTGATCATAAATAACTGAACCGAAGTCGTTAAAAGCTTGTGACTGACTAACAGAATCGTTACTGACAAATGTACGAGTATATATGTCTACTAAACAGGAAATTAATACCACGTTTCTGAACGAAACAGTAAGCAAAACCAGTGGCCGGATCATCCACTATGCTATGCAAGTATTCCCGCCGAAAAGTAATTAAATTTTAATGAACGTATGGAAATACTCATGGATGATATGCCGGCCTCCTACCGACTGAAAGCACACTATGCCATTCTGTAGGATATCCCCAGGGATCCCGGCATGGAAAGTATTTAATAGCCATGACTTTGCTAGTACCCATTGTTTTAAAAGTACACTAGCAGTATCTCACGGCTCCGTTTGTGACATGCTACGAACTCCGTAGCACACATTTAACTCATACATGTACGTATTTATAATTGTTCACTCCTTTGAGTTATAACATGATGATATAACACATTATATTACTTCTGAATAGAGTTTTAAAAATACAAGTAAGATTATGTACACTAGCAGTATCTCACGGCTTCATTTGTGACATGCTACGAACTCCGTAGCACCCATATAACCCATACATGTCTGTATTTATAATTATGTACAGATATTAGTTTATCCCTTTGAGTTATAACATGATGATACATAACATTATAATACTTCTGAATAGAGTCTGACACTCTATCGGTAACAGACAAGTATTTCCTCTTCATAAAATTACTACCTAAAGAAAAACTATTCAGTCGCATTTGTTTTAATCATTAACACGGTCCTATTGGTCCAATGTTTATCGCATTAATCGAATCGCAGCTATTTTAATGTGGCTATTATCTGAAAAGCTGTTATTTCCACCTTTTAAAAGCATTAAACGTCCAACTATTTGAAGATAAGCGTTTTTTGGAATCGTTCTAACCGTTTACTTTAAACTTGGAGTATCACTATCCCGGATGTAGGAAATAATAGTGCAACGTGTGGTTGTAGTGAGGGTAAGAGTACGGCATAGCATTCAAGAGGGATTTCGATACGTAAAAAAAGCATTCTATGCTATAAGATGATCAAAACCTACACTTAAAGCTAGGTAGGAGATAAGATTCAGGTAATATAATAGGTACTCACATCACTCTTTTTTAGTCAAAAGTTCAAAACTTAATTACGTACAATGCATAGTGAGCTGAAAAACAAATAAATGCACATTCACTGTCTCTGATAAACATTTTCACAGTCAAATGAGATTACTACAGAACTTGAACTAGCCAAAACGAGAAACTTGTAATAATTCCTGCTGTACACGTACAAGAAATGCAAGCAAAATGTAACTTTGCAAAACTTTATTGCTAAAGTTTTCGGTAACTTTCAGCACTTTATGCATTTTCTCTTCTGCTCCACCAACATTTTTGGCAAAATATTGCAGATATTGTTATGCTGCATAAATCGACATTTACTGCAATTGCTGAACATTTTTAATACTTTATTTTAATTAAATACGCGTTTTTAACTAAAAAAATTGTCTATACAATTTCCCAACATATTTCACATCACTTATGTATTTTATACACTTAATTTTGGAGCGTTTAAACGTGGAATTTATTCCGTAATGAGTGTACACATAGATCTTACTATTATTTGAAATTTGCGCCAGTAAGTTTTACGTATTTCGCCAAAACGCGTCGTTCGAAACGCTGATCCGTTCGCACAGACCGTTGGCCGTCGGCAAACTGCTTAGGCGTATCTTGTTCGGCTTAAAAACCTCACTGAACTGCCGTAAAAGAGTTTTAAACTGATTTCTTAACATAAATATTCACTTATATTTACTAATGAAACTACTTTTAATAGTTTTGCACATTTTAGAAAGTTATAAAAAAATATATGAAAATTCTTGAAAATCTTTGACTTTTGTGTATAAAAATATGTCAGAAATATACAAAAATATTTTAGAATGCAGTTTATGTCTGTAACTATATTAGCCTATAAGAAATATTTTAAAATAAAAGAGTTTTAAAAATCATAGATTTGAAATTCAGGCGGTGGGGGGAAATGGGCGGGTTCTGAAGGAAGCTCATTGCGCATGTGCTCCCTTCTTTTAGGTCCTGTATATAAAATAGCCTTCAAGTTCAAGAGCATCATTGTGGGTCGAGACTTCTTCGCAGGCAACGGTGCCTCAGAACAGCTCTCCCGACATTCGCTGGAACAAAGTATATTTTAATAACTACTATCTGTGAAAGTGAAAAATTTAAAAAATAAAATAAAAAATCAAACTAAAATTTGTCTTAAATAAAAATGCGTTCAAACTTATTCTAACTAAATAAAACTGTATTTTTATAAAGTTATACACATATGATAAAGTTCCGCGATGTTCGGGGTTTTGTTTCCCGCCAGTTTCACGCACTAACAGGAGGACCCGTAAATAGGTAAGAGTTTTTAAAAGTGATAATTTTATAACGACTTCAAAAACAAAATTTTGAAAAAATGTTAAATTTTTTAATGATAATATCTGTGTTGTAATAAATTTTACACTCAAAAAATACGTTTACGAAATGTGTATTTCTTTTCTCATGTGTCGGTTCGCCAAGTCTCTATCAATGTGTTTTATAGAACAAGTCAGTGAAAGACTTTGCCACAAAGTTTTGTTGTTAACGATTAAATCTGATTTTAGATTGATTCGGGCCAAGGTGCCAACTTTACGCACTGGCACACGCGATTTTTGAAGACATTTAAACATTAGCTATCAAGGCAATAGAATCGAGTCAAAATTATATAATCTTTCGTTCACTGTAAAATATATTTTGAAATTAAACTTAAAATAACTAAACTACAAACGTAAGTTTTAAACAAATTCTAGCTTAAAAACGATACAACATAATAATAATTAAAATTATAATGTTATAAAAAATCTTAGTATGTTTTAAAGACAAAAGAAGGTAATTAATTAAAGTCATCAGCGTTTAATTTACTTACTGATCGGAAAAAAGCCTTTAATAATGACTGGTGTTATTTTAAAAAATCGTGTTAAAATAAAAACAGCTATAACGAAACTAAAATAGTTAACGAACGTTCTTTTTTTTAATTTATAGCAGTGCAATTTATTTTATGCCAACTGTTATAACGATAAAATAAGGCACGGTGTACACTGTATGCCGACGGATGTCGATTTAAAAACTCATTACCGAATAAATATCGGAAAACGGAACTCCGTAGTTAACTTTAGGGAAGGTCAGTTTATCAGCTCGTTTCGATCTCCAAGTATAATGTTCTACGATTTTTCTTGTTTTACCGACGAAATTAATCAGCTGTTTTGCTTAGAATTTCTATTTTACACCCGTAAATAAGTATACCTACGATGTTGGGATAACTGTATTTAATTTTCTTTTTTTTTTATTTAATTTAAAAATAAATTACCAGCTTCCGCAGTGATTTAAATGAAGAAGCAACCCAAAGGGCTATGAACTTTGTGGAAGTGATGAAACCTTTCCAATACAAATAATTGGGGACCCTAACAACATATAACTATTTTTAAACACCTGTGACGTTATTCGCAGTATTTAATGATATGCGCTATACTTTTTTTTTCTCTCTCATCTTTGCCATGGGCAAAGCCTAGTGATAACAGTTGGGTATCTAGCTAAATAGTCAATAAACATCTCGCTCCGCTGGACTGCGTTATAATATGTAGCATTAGGTAGCACCAATACCAACGACGTGGGTTTGATAATGGATGAGCACCTGATTCGGCAATTTGGCACAGTTAGGGGCTAACAAGAAACCGGCGAAGTACTAGTTGGACTCACACGTTTCGTACCAAAATCACGTTTGTTTTATTTTATTAACTTCAAAACAAAGGGGGAGGTTCTCAATTTCGCAAAATGGATAGCTCGCTTTAAATTGTTTTTGTATACGCCGCATACAACAAATATTAATTATTGTAGTGGCAACAGAAATTTCGACTGTCAAGCTATCACAGTTCAGATATAACGGACAGCAAATTCTCGGTAATGGGTGCCGTTTAGCTCTTTGTTTAAAATTTTGATTAACTTGCTGAATTTTACTACAACCCCGAACAAATTAACCGTCAATTGCAGATTTTTTAAATTATCTTGAATGATGGTACCTACATTCAAGTACAGTATATTTACAATTTTGCGAAAGGCACTTTGTATAGATATGTGTTAAAAATGAACTTAAAGACTGGTGCTGAACAAATTGGTGGAGAGGATTTTAATCGATTCGAGTCTGGCCTGGCGTCCCTGGAAGATCTACGCTCTAAGAAAAGAGCCATGTAAAAGCGGCTATTAGATTCAAGAACTTTTAAGGTTGACTTGACTTCGTGAATGAAATAAAATACATTGAAATGCAATTGACGTCCTGTTTTAGACTGGTACGCCTGATGGCGAAAGCAGAATTTCGGTATCCAATATAGACAACGTCGGACAAAGGGGAGTCGTTATCATTTTAAACACGAAAGCTAATTATTTGACTGCCTCTGGCGCTGCGCTGGAGGTTGTGGGTTCGATTCTCACCGGAGACAAATATTTGTGTGACAAATAAATGTTTGTCTCAAGAGTCTGGGGTTTCTGCATTTTACATGTGATTCTTTAAATTGATATAACTATTTTATTTATAAGCCAATTGACACGAAACAAACACTAAATGTTAAGTGGAGCAAATCGTAACGCAATATAAAAACTGCATTGCAATCGGTTGAGCGGTTGCTGAGATTACCGTGCACAAACGTACACACAAACAGACAGTTACGATTTTATTATATGTATTGATTGATTTATTATTTATTTATTTGGTTAATTTTTGATTATCTACATTTTTCAGAGTTTTGTACCCAAAAGGTAAAAATTGAAACCTATATGATACTCCGCTGTCTCTCCATCTGTCTGTTACCACGCTGTATCTCATGACCATGAGCTGTCTAGCTATAATCATCAGCTCAAATTTTCACAGATAAATTATTTCTGTTACCGCTATGATTAAAAAAAACAATGGGACTCCATGCCACAAATATGAATTTTTGCCTCGTTTGTAATAGAACCCTCCGTGTACGGACTTGACGTTACTTACGTTACTTTAAAGTCTATAAATATATAATAAAGCTGTTCCGGGTCGAAAATCTGGACATGAAAGATATTATGAAAATTTTAATTAAAGGGCGTTCAAAAAAAATATTCTACCTGCCTCCCGAAATAATAACATGCTGAAACTACTGAATCAATTAGGTATAAAGATACTTGGCTATATTTGAGCATATGATTTGAGGATATTTAATAACTCGTCCACAATATATATCTTAGTAAAATAATCAATTTGCCAAAAGATAATTGTTCCGAGAACAATTTTCTGTGATTTTATAGAAAGTGGACAGAAATTAAATTTAAGTTTACTACAGTTCTGCTCATAATTACTATAAGTTTCGAATAAGTTCATTTCATGTTCTATATCAGGTTCAATCTTAATTTTGGTTTAGCAAACTCATTTCATTTCATTCCCGTTCATGATGAAGTTCCAATTCACATTTGGTTCACACACCATTCAAACTCTTCATTAACTTAAAATTTAAAGTTCAGTTACAAGTTCAATAATAAATTACAGTTTTTAACTTGAGCCTCAAACTTCATACTTAGTGCCTTTCCAACTTTGATTTCCACTTCAACTTCAATTACCAACTTGAAGTTAACATATGAAATTCATTATAGGCTTGACTTCATTGTCAATTTGATCTCATCATAATTTCATGGTACGACTTTCATGCTTCGACTTCAAAAGTCAATGAACTTCCTCTAGAACTTTAAGTTGATCTTGAACTTGAACTTTAACTTGAAGTTATTAAACTTGAACTTAAACTTGAACTTGAACTTAAACTTGAACTTACACTTATACTTGAACTTAAACTTAAACTTGAACTGAAACTGAAACTTAAACTAAAACCTAAACTTAAACTAAAACTTAAACTTAAACTTCAACTTGAACTACAACTTGGACATTATTTGAATTACAATATTGGACTTCGACTTGACTTTCAACTTGAGCTTGAACTAAAATTTTAACTTTAACTTCAAAATAGACTAACTGGAACTTCAACTTGAATTTGCTTTGCAACTTGAACTTTAACTTGACCTTCAACTTGAGCTCAAACTTGAACTCAACTTGAACTTCAACTTGAACTTCAATTTGAACTTCAACTTAAACTTCAACTTCAACTTGAACTTTTACTTAGGCTTACACGTAAACTTCAACTTGAACTTAAACTTCAACTTGAACTTAAACTTCAACTTCAACTTAAACTTAAACTTAAACTTCGACTTGAACTTGAACTTTAACTTGAACTTTAACTTGAACTTCAACTTGAACTTCAACTTAAACTTCAAAATGAACTTGAACTTTAAGTTTGCCTCTAAACTTAGTATTTTAGATTTAAACCTTAAACTCAACTTTACTAGCAATTTAAGCTTCATGTTTATTGTCAAACTTCGACTTTCAAGATAGAAAAAAAATTCAAAGTGCGACCTCAACTTCAAATAGACGTCAAACGGAACTTCATGCCATACTTTCTATTTTATCAATTATGTTATCAAATAAATGTAAGATTTCAAATTTAAATTGCAGCGGAACTTTACCATCAGCCCCACTCTTTCAGGGGATTTCAGTTTGAACTTGAAGTTCATAGTTCATGTTCAAAAATTAAAATCAACTACAACTTTAAGCTTAAATTTAAACTTCAAACATAGACTTACTTATGTAACTTTGAACTGTGAAAATTCTTACCTCGTTTTTCACATCCAAACTGAACTTCTATTTCAACTTTAATTGTCCTTTGACTACCAATTTAAGCTTAATTTTAGACTTTAATTTCAACTAGAAGTTCAAACTTCATTTCGCAAAAGTCAATATTAACATTAACTTCCAAACTCAACTTGACCTTGACCTTAAATATTTATATTTTAAATAAATATATTTATTTGTAGACATTCACACACGACATCATCTAGCCCAAATTAAGCATATAAGTTTGTGCTATGCTTGTTAAGTCGTTGATCCCGGTTTTCAATAACATGCCAGTCAAGTCAACCAAGTCAAGTCAACAGACCATTACGGAATTGTGGGCGAATATTGTATTTCTGTGCCTACCTCTTTGAGGATAAACGTAACAATATTTATGTATATACTCCTATAAATCTTCTAGTACTAGTTCCTTTGTTAAGTTCAATTTATTGAACGTAACAATTTTTCCCAAACCAGAAATTATTTTTTTTTGTTGATATTTTAAAATACTATTAGCTCATGCCCGCGGTTCGCCCGCGTGAAATTTCGTTCTCGACCACGCCTATCATTAAGGGTATGAAAAATAGATTACGAGCGATTCTCAGATCTTCCTAATATTCATAATCATATTTCACAAAAATCTGTCAAGCCGTTTCGGAGGAGTTTGCTACCAAAACCGAATTTAAAATATTTGATAATATTGGAATTAAAGGGGGTCTAACATTAACCATGAATATTTAACGTTAGGTATAGCGTTGGATTTGAATCTTAGATCTGGGACCGTAAGGCCTAGCCCGTAGACCCCGGACCCCGGACTATGGACCCCGGACCCCGGGCCCCGGATCCCGGACCCTAGACTAAAGAGTTTTAAAATCGAAAATGATTTATCTCAAATTATCTCAAAACCGCTTTTAAAATAATGTAGTGAAAAAAACCGAACCGAACCTAAATTTTAACCTAAAAATTGGCCTTCTCATTGCAGTTGCATTTAAATTTTACCACTTTGCTGCCACAACGCCAACTTTTGTGGGAATGTTAGTGGTTCATCCACATGAGTATTTCATGAGAATTTGTGTGAAATAACTTGAGATAAATTTTCCCGATATTGGAAAATTTACCGCCCTACAACCGGATATTTTCACTGTCGTGACGTAGCGATAATCTTTTAGTTCGATGTTTTCTATCGGTCAAAAACTATTGAAATTCAGTAAGATTATACTTTAACCGCTCAATATATATTTTTTTGCGAAGTTGACAGGATAAGGAGTGACCACAGTATATCTTTCAAAAATTTAAGATTTAGAATCTACTGGCCTCTGAAGCGCTCGTGGCCCCGCGAACTCAGTGTTTTGTTAACGATCACTGCAGTAAGCAACTTTCACTAGGGCCAGTCTTTGGATGGGTGACCATCCATGAGACCACTTTGTGACAATTATTTGAGTGTTTCCGTGCTTGTCCATCTCAACACGGCAATGCGGCTCACCGCCTATTACGTGGGATAAATTCTAAAAGGTGAAATGTGGGCATATAATATGCCTCTGTCTACCCCTTCAGGGATAAAGGCGTGACCATATGTATGTATGAAAGGATGTTAAGATTATTTCTTTTCCAAAACGGTTTTTAAATAAAATTATAAATAAGCCCGTGGTCCGATCATTATTAAATTTGAATTGGTTCAAATGGAAGTTTAGCTTTCAAGTTGGTTAATAATCATAATTTATTATTATTTATTTCCTTCATATGGGGGTACATATCACAATCACACAACAATATTTTATATACGGCTAGCTAAGATAATGCACAACTGGAAAGATACCCAGAGAAAATACTATTGGAAAAATGCGAAGATGAAAAGTTGCGGAAATTAAAAACGACGGGAAAATGCTAAGATGAGGAAGAGTTAAGATGGCGAACGCTTTTAAAGATGCTTTTAAAAATTAACAACGAAGAAAATGGTTAAATGCAAAGGTGTAAGAAGATGCGCTGTTAAACAATAATCAACAATTTTAAGAGACAAGAAGCGGTAGAAATTTAAAGCAATATTTTTTAGTAAAATACATATTGTTAATACCTACATTAATTTAATTAAATAAACCCATAAGCCTTCAAAAGGCTTATAGAATTATCAATGCCTATTGCAATACAAAATAATTTACGCTGCAAAACCTGTGCAGCAGTTCAATTTCCTCACAAATTTATTCATGACCCAGGTACATACCTGACCCCATTAAGCCTTTAAGCGAAACTCCAAAGCAGGCTGCATATTTGTAGGTCATAGATAATGCGATCTAAACTGCTCTAAGTAGGTTAAATAAATTGGTACGGTCGTAGTTGTTGCTCCCGGCGATAGACGGATATGAAGAGATCGTGTGGTTAGTCGGTTCGAGCCCAGCATTAATACGCCCGAAATGTCAATCTTCTCACCTGTATCGCTTCAACATGGTATGAACTTAATATCCCAGATGAATATTGAGTTGCGAAGCATAGGTACTCGAAAAAATTTGGTATCTCGTGTAACAAGACAAAAATTACTATGAAAGGGTTTAAGAAAAAAAATAATAATGAAACCGACTTTAAACGAAACTTAAAAATGAAATATAAAATTTACTTAGCACAAAGTTAGTATATTCTCATTTATCATATTTCATTAAATAAAGTTATGTAATACTGAAATCGGTGCCCAGTAAAAGTATGTAAGCTTAGGTAAGGTAGGCATTATTAATATCTCTCATAGTCATATTGGCACCGACTTCAGTATTATATTTAATGATAAAGGATGATTTAGAATGTACTTACTCTGTGCTAAGTAAATTTTAGTTCTCAGTTTTTTTTTCAGTTTTGTTTGAAGTCGGTTTTTTTTTTGTAAATATTTATATGCGCATATAGTAGTGCGGCATAGGTACCTAGTTATAAATATGATAAAATTCCAAAGCTCTATTTTAATGCATTTGGCTTTATTTCCCTTACCAAAACGGTATTAAGTTTAACGTTCATTTTTTCAAAATAAGTCAGCGCCCCTTATCTGTATCTGTAATCAACGGCTTATGAATTAATATTCAAGTCCCTTAGTTAAAAACTGACGTAATATTAGGAGCTAATACAGTCCGTTGATGAGAACTTTTCAAATTTCCGGATTAGAAGCTTTCTAACATTCCATAAAAAGTATGAGGTTTTTGTTAAAATTGAACCGCATATTGTGGAATTGTGGTAAGTATTCGATAAAATAGCCTGACCCGGAATTGCAAGAAACGTGACGTACTTGAAATGCAGGGTAGCCAGAGACACATTTTGCCAGATAAATACTGCAGTTAACAAGACTATAAACAAAAAAAATGACATTTTGATTTTGCGAAAGTGTGGTGGTGGCAGTGTGGATGTGTGGATGTTTGTTACTCTTTCACGGCTTAAAAGATCTGGCTGAAATTTGATACAAGGATAGATTGTAGTCTGGAATAAAACATAGTTTACATTTTATCCCAGAAATAAGTACCCGTGGGAAGCGGGAACGGGAAAAATCTTTTACGCTGGCGAAGTTGCGGGCATCAGCTAGTATCCTATGTAATGGATCTATGTTTTCCTTTGAGGTACGAAACTCTCGTAAAAATCATGCCACTAAAATCTCGCAAAAACCGTCTGTTATAGTGGAATCATAATTTCAAAAGTTATTCGGATGCAACCGGAACAGTCAGATATTGCAAATGAGTTCTGACTACCGAAATTTAGCAAACACCAATATATCATTGCTTATCAATTAATGAATCGGGCAAGTTCATTTCGAACCTAACGTCTAGTTTGCTAGTGTAGTGGCAGTGCATTCCCACGCATTAACACTTAGGCCGCGTTCCCACTATGTCGGTACGGATGATTTATTTCTAGCTGTTCCCAATAGACTATATTATTTTGTGACGACATCATTGAGACAGAAGGAAAACTCGAATTGAAACCTGGTTGTCAGTAAAATGACAATCGTTATGCCAAGTAACATGCGTTATCGGCGGCTTGAAAAATTTTAACTGCGTGTCGTCACGACCTGCACCTGTCTAGTTCAACACGGCAATAGGCTCACCGCCTATTACGTGGGACATAAAACTATAAGTTTAAATATGGGCGTATACTGTGCCTACTCCTTCGGGGATAAAGGCGTGACTACATATGTATATTATCAGGTAACTTGTTGCCATAATTTTGTGAGCCTAATAAATACTTTTTTCTTTTTATCTATAAATGTGTTGTGTTGTAATAAATGTGAACACTTCCATTTTAACGACACGATAATTTTCTCGTCTCGATATAATGGGAACGTAGCCTTAGGTGCAAACTGTCCCCGATATATTGGAACCAATACGACTCGACAAGTGATTGCTATATCTGACGGTTGCTTTGAGCCTCGGGTTTTTTGTGCAGCTTTAACGTGGCCCAAAGCCGGCAAGCAATGGAAATGAACTCAGGCGGCTATAAATCGGGACGTTTATTGAGTTTCATTCCAAATCCTCAATGAAAGCATTCGTACATACGTACTGTCACACAATTATGACATGAAACTACATTGTCATACACACATGTGTCATCTGACTTGCTTTCTTATATATGGGTGCCTGAGTCCTGAGATCTGGTTTGTTAGTCTGGGTTTGCAACCTGCAGGTCAACTGGAGCCCATCTCTGGAGACAACCTATTTTGAAACTTAACTAACTTGAAATATAGAAAGTATATGGTTCAAAGTTGGATAGGAATAATTATACCGTATTGCATAGCATTGCTCCCTTCTGCATCCCTTGGCGAAAAAACAACCTGACCCAAGTAAATATCTATAGTTCCAACTGTAGATTCTTAATTCCAACTACAGATTTTCGATATCGTCACATCACATGGCAGTCGCTACATCGAATTTGTCTTTTTTTGGTACGGAACCCTCCATGCGCGAGTCCAAATCACAATTTGCCAATTTTTCATTACAGCCAACGCCGCGCCGTCCAACGCAATCAAACCGCATCGTTGACTTGTTAAATTTCCACAGGCTGTTTTGCATACCTATTTGAGCGGGCGGCAAATTTTAAAGTCAGTGTCAACAAATCAATCACTTTTGCTCGGCTTTTCATCATTTTTCTCACGAACATCGTTATATTCATCCAGTTCTAAACATACATGGATAATTATCTTGATATTATCCTGGAAAGTCTGGGTTTTTCAATAAGTACCTATCTATATATATAAAAATGTTGTGTGCGTTTGTGTATCTATTAAAAACTCAAAATTTACTGAATCGATTGAGCTCAAAATTGGACACGATATACAAAAAGATTCAGAGATGGTTTTAGGCTACTTTATACACTTTTATCATAACAGCAATAAGAATAAAATAGCTTTAAAAAGTGATTTTACCAATAGATGGCGTTGGTCGTTTTTTTTTTTAAATTATATTCTGCCAGCTTCAGAACAAAATATTATAAACAACCTATTTACAAGGTACCTGCCAGATTGATGTTTTTTAAGAGAATTTTGATTGCGGCCTCCTTGCATTCAGAATAATAAAAGAGAGTACTTACCTATACCTAATAAAGAGATCAGATATGTTTTGCATGTTATTTTTGAACTTTTTGGACATTCGGAATTTTGGAGTTTTGGACTTTAGACTTTTGGAATTTTGGAGTTTTGGAGTTATGGAGTTATGGAGTTATGGAGTTTTGGACTTTGGACTTTTGGACTTTTGGACTTTTGGACTATTGGACTTTTGGACTTTTGGACTTTTGTACTTTTGGACTTTTCGAGTTTTGGGCGTTTGACATTTTGGACTTTTGGAGATGGAGTTTTGGAGTTTTGGAGTTTTAGAGTTTTAGAGTTTTAGAGTTTTAGAGTTTTGGAGTTTTGGAGTTTTGGAGTTTTGGAGTTTTGGAGTTTTGGAGTTTTGGAGTTTTGGAGTTTTGGAGTTTTGGAGTTTTGGAGTTTTGGAGTTATGGAGTTTTGGACTTTGGACTTTGGACTTTTGGAGTTTTGGACTATTAGACTTTTGGACTTTTGGACTTTTGTACTTTCGGACTTTTCGAGTTTTGGGCGTTTGACATTTTGGACTTTTGGAGATGGAGTTTTGGAGTTTTAGAGTTTTAGAGTTTTAGAGTTTTAGAGTTTTAGAGTTTTAGAGTTTTGGAGTTTTGGAGTTTTGGAGTTTTGGAGTTTTGGAGTTTTGGAGTTTTGGAGTTTTGGAGTTTTGGAGTTTTGGAGTTTTGGAGTTTTGGAGTTTTGGAGTTTTGGAGTTTTGGAGTTTTGGAGTTTTGGAGTTTTGGAGTTTTGGAGTTTTGGAGTTTTGGAGTTTTGGAGCTTTGGAGTTTTGGAGTTTTGGAGTTTTGGAGTTTTGGAGTTTTGGAGTTTTGGAGTTTTGGAGTTTTGGAGTTTTGGAGTTTTGGAGTTTTGGAGTTTTGGAGTTTTGGAGTTTTGGAGTTTTGGAGTTTTGGAGTTTTGGAGTTTTGGAGTTTTGGAGTTTTGGAGTTTTGGAGTTTTGGAGTTTTGGAGTTTTGGAGTTTTGGAGTTTTGGAGTTTTGGAGTTTTGGAGTTTTGGAGTTTTGGAGTTTTGGAGTTTTGGAGTTTTGGAGTTTTGGAGTTTTGGAGTTTTGGAGTTTTGGAGTTTTGGAGTTTTGGAGTTTTGGAGTTTTGGAGTTTTGGAGTATTGGAGTTTTGGAGTTTTGGAGTTTTGGAGTTTTCGAGTTTTCGAGTTTTGGAGTTTGGAGTTTTGGAGTTTTGGAGTTTTGGAGTTTTGTAGTTTTGTAGTTTTGGAGTTTTGGAGTTTCGGAGTTTCGGAGTTTCGGAGTTTTGGAGTTTTGGAGTTTTGGAGTTTTGGAGTTTTGGAGTTTTGGAGTTTCGGAGTTTCGGAGTTTCGGAGTTTTGGAGTTTTGGAGTTTTGGAGTTTTGGAGTTTTGGAATTTTGGACTTTTGGACTTTTGGAACTTTGGAGTTTTGGAGTTTTGGAGTTTGGACTTTTGGACTCTTGGACTATTGGACTATTGGACTATTGGACTTTTGGACTTTTGGACTTTTTGACTTTTTGACTTTGGACTTTTGAACTTTTGAACTTTTGGACTACTACTAACTCCTATGTATATTTCATGATATTTCTTTCGAAAAATAAGGTCATGAAGAAGTTTCACTTCTTACGTGTGTACAATAGTACACGCACACATTTTTTTTTAAATGTACCCATCATTTAGTTTGTTACTCATTTCTCATAGGTACATAAAACCACCATAAAAAAGTCACAGCGAAGCGTGGCAGGGTACCGCTAGTGTATTTATAAAAAGTATTTAATATGTATACGAATAAGGTATTTTTTTTAAATTCATTACATCTACCAACGCATACTCGAATATCTTACTAATATTATAAATTCGAAAGTTTGTGAGTGTGGATTTGTGGATGTTTGTTACTCATGCACGCTCTAACGGCTGAACGGATCTGACTGAAATTTTGTCCAGGAATAGATTATAGTCTGGAATAACACATAGGCTATTTATCCCGGGAATAAGCTCCCGTAGAAAGCGAAAAACGGAAACAAAAACGTACGCGGGCGAAGCTGCGGGTATCAGCTAGTTAAAACAAATATGAAATCAGTAACACTTACACCTACACCATTAAAGTCGCGGATCATAATCTCTGTATAGATGTATCAAATCTACTTATACACCGTTCTTAGCCGGTTTAAGTTCTTAGTTCAATCAGTTGTGGAACAGTACATAATATGCTGTGGTTTCCTTGCATGTGTTTGAACAAGCACAGTTGACAAGGGAACACGGTTTTAGCACTCGGCTTTAATTAATTATTATAGGTATTGGAAATCTATGACAGGCAGTACAATGAAGATTGAACGGTTTTATGACTTAACATAACTTATTGGGCAGCTCAAACTTTATTGTACCATAGGATTGTATATCATTTCGACCAGATTCAGAAATGGATGAAAATGTATAGATTAGTATGTGTAGGTTGATCTTGGTGAACTACTGTTTGACCACACAATGTTTGTTGTCATCTACAAAAAGACTAGACTACCTCCGAGGCATATATTATTTCGAGATCCTTGGGTATATAATGAAGTCTGATCGTATAGATCAAAATTCCCGGCTTTACCACTGTTACGAGAAAGTACAGCAGGTAGTATTACTCATCTACAAAATATACTTTAATAGCAGACCATTCCCAAGCATAATATATCTTTAGATATACAAAATGAAAACTGCTTCACCAGATTGGATAATTCTTATTTAGTTGCATTCTTTCCTCTTCTAAGATATTTTTGGGAGGCTGATTGGTGTTCTTTGCCTTGTGAAATTCAGAGAGGCGTAAGTCCAGTAATGAACTGTAATATTATGCTCTTCTATTGATATAAAAAGGATATAATTATATTAACCAATTGTTAACATTTAAACACACAACAGTTTTGTTAGGATTTCGTTTGGTACAAAGCAGCAATTCTTATAGGAAGAAAGATCCGGCGCTCAATTCTGCTAATATGATTCTTATCCTTAAATATTCAATCGTCCACCAACCTGGAGTACTATCTCTCAGTCAGCTTTTACTGATCTAAAGCAAATCATTGCACACAATATTATGTTGGGTTATCTTCTCATACTTCGCTCAGGATGCAAACAACATTGAAATGAACCACACAATATGCACGTAATGGCTTCTTAAGATCGATATCCAGTAGTACTTACCAAGCAACACGCGAACTATCGCGATTTATCAAGGTGTGGCCACGATTTATGACGACCCACTCATTTTAACTGTCTTTAGAGGTGGGCGAAAAACTGTGTTAATGTACCCCATGTTTGTTAATGTTAATAATGAGGTTGTGTGGGTGATATGGAATCGTAAAAAAGTCATAAGTCGTGTGATGATGTATGGGATCGTATAAACTTGAGAGTAGCGAAAAATTCAAAATCTGGAGTACAAAGCAATTTCTTTACTTTTTAAATTACTGGGCGGAAAGCTTCTATTAACGCGTTGGGACTTTTGAGATAGATTTTGACATTTGAACTTTTACATTATATCGGCACTCTTGTTAGTGCCACTGTTTTTTTATTTAAACTAGCTGACCCGCGCAACTTCGTTTGCGTGATAAATGAAGAACCGCTTGACCGATTTTGTGCAAACTTCACATAAACCATCTACTAAATAGTCTGAACAAAGCCTAAACATTTGGTTTGGATAGATGATCCCGTTCTTGAGTTATAAAATTACAACGAAAAGTGGCATTGATTTTTATATATATAGATATGAGATACTAGGAATTTAGTGATTTGGTATGGCAGTATTTTAGAGTGCAGATTATAAAGTCCCAAACTTTTGACATAATCGTTACTTCAATACTTATCAAATAAAACTCAGAAAGCTGGATGGAATTAATTGAAACCAACTCACTGGGTGATGGCAATGTGTTTAGAATTATCTTATTACAGATCTCCAGGTTTCTTGCCAAATCTCCCAAGGATTGCATTCTTGAGCCCCTCGATATTCTCATATATATTTATGATCTCACAAAGAATATCATTCCCAAAGGCAACATGTTCTTAGATGCAGAGAAAACAACTCTTCTCTTTTCTTTTGATACACAGGACGAGGCCTTTACTAAGAAATAAATTTCTTCGTTCAAGTTAATCACGTGAACACCTACAGAATCTTGAAGTTTTTAGGACAAGATGTCCATACTAAGAAAGGACATTTTAAAACTTCCTTTTTTTTTTCGTTGTAAATTTTACTCTGTAAATAATAATCATGACTATAAGGATATTTATCTTAGCTCTGAATAAATGTACTTCCTTAAAAGTGTAAAATAGGGTCTATCGAAGCGTGGCACGGGCGAAGCTAGGGGAAGATACAGCTAGTATCTCTACTAATATTATAAATGCAAAAGTAACTCTGTCTGTCTGTGATTTAAATTAAATCTCATATAGAAATAGTTTAAGCCCCTGGAAAGAACATTGACTTCTTTTCAACCGACTACGCAAAAAGAGGGTAATGATTTTACGCGATAACGACTTCTACGTGGACAAAGCCTCGGGGAACAGCTAGTATATTGTAAATCCTATAATCTGTACAGTCGGCTCCAAGTATCTTGAAAGACATTGAGAGGTTATTACTGAGGGATGTCTTCAGTCAGCGTTTTATACAAACCTTAATGATGTCGCATTTCGTGGATTTGGATGTACCGCGTCCTGACTGTAGCAATTTGCTTAATACTAATCGCATCTAATACCTACCTGTAGCCCGTTCGCTCTAAGTTTGCCGCTGGCGTAGAGGCTGGTGCAGAGGCGTAGTAGGGAAGGCAACCGGCAAACTTAGGGCGAACGGGTATTACTTTGGCATGAGCCGTGTAACAAACAAAGTTGGATTTGCTACGACATTCGAGAGCGGAAGAACCTGAATATTCTTAATTTGTTGAATTCGTCTCCAACCTGAATAGCAGAAAATACAAAAAATCGGGCTAAGCAAGAATTTATCTCATGGGAGCCTACTTAGATTTTTGACTTTTAAAGTTTATATGTTGTATTAGCGACGAATTTTATTTATATTCTGAAAATTTCAGCTGCCTAACTACCGCGGATTTTGAGATACAGCCTGAAGACAGACAGACAGATGGACATCGGAGTCCCAGTAATTGGTTCCGTTTTTACCTTCTGCCTACCCATTCGAATCATTGGTTCAGTTGTATTGTAGTGGCAAACATTCAAATAAGTAGGTTTTTATAACACTATGGTAGTAGACAAGCATTCAGCCCACCAGCCCCCTTAGACAAGTAGCACAAGCGTCAATCGCAAACGAAAGGATAGAATAAATCGACCAATCACACTGAAGCTCGTCGTCGGCGTACAACGCGTGCGCTGCGGCGGGATCACAAGCTTGGGTGTAATTGGTCGATATATTCTATCCTTTCGTTTGCGATTTACGCCTGTGCCACTTGTCTAAGGGGCTGATTAAAATGGGTCATCTTAGCCGATGAGCATTTGCAACACCAAAGGCGCTAAATATGTCTCTCTATCGCTGAAATTTGACATAGGTATCTTACTGTTGGGAGTCCTGGGGTATCCTTGCGAGGGATTACCAGGGGCTCCCAACCGTAGTCATTACGTGTGGTTTTAGTCGGTAAGAGTCCGGCATAGCATCCATGTAGGATTTTCCCCATATTAAAAAAATAGGTATCTATCAGTCTGCTTAATTAATTAATGAGATACAGACAGACAAATGGACAGAGAAGTTACTTACGCAGTTTATATCATTTCTTAATTCATCGTTTCACTGCGCTGTTTTCTTATGGTAGGTTTAAAGAAAAACCCTGATTCACTAAGCTAAGTAAATCAATGAGTCAGGACTTTCCTCTGAAAATTATCAGCGTTCAGTCAAAGTTGGGATTTTTGGTCCACAGTATTTGAACACAAATTAGAGATAGTACAGATGGAAACCTACATACTTGTGCGGGAGTGTGTGTAGCAGAGGGTAGGTGTGAAAAAAAGTACATACATGAGTTTTTCATCTGTACTATCTCTAATTTGTGATTTCAATCTAAAACTTCGTCCTTGAATGAAAGGAAATATTTAATTTAAGTAGTAGTAATGGTATATAGACAAGCAAATGAAGTTGTTTTTAGGGTTTCCTACGTAAAGGTTAAAAACGGGGCCCTAACACTGAAACTTCTCTGTCCATTTGTCTGTCTGTACCTCATGAACCGTAATAGCCGACAGTTGAATTTTTCATAGATGATGTATTTCTGTAGCCGCTATAACAACAAATACTAATAAAACCGGCCAAGTGCGAGTTGGACTCGCCCATGAAGGGTTTCGTAGCAGCAAGTAAAATAATATAAAAGTTCTTATTGTTCGTTGCAACTTTGATTGATGTTTTAACACGTTCGCAGTGGTTGTGATTTTTCTAACCGAAAATTGCGGTATATGACGTATTAAAAAAAACTCTGGCTCTATCTCGTTCAAACCAATTTTCGTTGGTAGTTTTTATGGCAATGCACATCATATATTTTTTTTAGATTTATCATTCCCTTAGTTTAGAAGTTAGAGGGGGGGACACACATTTTTCCACTTGGGAAGTGTCTCTTGCGCAAACTATTCACTTAAGGAAAAAATGATTTTAGAAACCTCAATAGCATTTTTGAAGACCTATCTATAGACAGCCGACACGTATAGGTTTGATAAAAAAAAATAGTTTCTGTTCTGAGTATGGGGACCCCTAAAATTTACTGCTTTTTTTCTAGTTTTATATAAGAATCTTAATGCGTTTCACAGAATACATCTACTTACCAAGTTTCAATAGAATAGGCCTTATAGTTTCGGAGAAAAGTGACTGTGACACACGGACTGACAGACAGACGGACAGACAGACAGACATGACGAATCTATAAGGGTTCCGTTTTTGCCATTTGGCTACGAAACCCTAAAAACAGACAAAAATTAATATTTATAGGAACTCCCATACAACAAAATGGATATTTTGTCGATTTTGTACGGAACCCTAGTGTGCTCTCGCACTAGGTACTAATCGCACTTGGTCGGTTTTTAAATATCATGTCTATTTACTTTGATGTTTAATATCATCACATAAATTCATCATGAACTTCAAACAAAGCCTCTCATCCTACATGATTGAGTTCATGCAGAAATGAAATCTGCATCATTATACTACCATTGGGTATTAAAATAGTTTTTATAAAAGCTTTTTACATTACATTATTCCCGAATATAAATTGATACGTTCAAATATTCTCTTTGAAATTCGATGTTATTTTACCGCTAAGTTACTACAGCACGTATATAATTATCCCCGAGGGAGTAGGCAGAGTTTTGGCAAGAACATTGACTAAAACTATATAGAAAACAAACCATAAGAAACACTCAAACTCTTAAACAATTATTTGCGGATCATACAAGTTTTGATGAAACCAATCGAACCCAGGTCGCAGTCGAATACACAGTTGCTAATAATATGTGTGTCTTTAAAAGAGACAAATGTGTTCCTCAGTTATTTTTAGTTTTTGACGTGAGGAAAATCCTACCGACATAAAACCACACATCCTTCCCAATAGCCTACGGTTGGGAGCTCCGGTTGTCTAGGTCCTAAAGAACAACTTACCTTGAGCTTAATTTGAACAAAATCGCGTTTTAACAATTGAAAATCTCAAAACATTTCAAAAAAAGGTGATGCTAGCGATCGAATCAAGCCATTACGCTAACAAATTCTGCCTCCAAAACTCAAAAGCTTAAAATTCATTAGCAGGTCTTAATGGGTTGATGAAATTGGTGTGGCTAATAGCTTTCCGCCTATTATTGGCGGTAAAACATGGACAAATGCAATCACTGGTATTGTACTTTCGGGGGTATTAAAGTCAGTTATAGACTGTACCGATGAAATGTATTATAACGGTTTCAGTTGATTAAATTTCGTGCTTCCGTACGAAATTTCGATATTCAAGTTCCGTTTTGATTAATGAAATGGATACATGTTTCGATAGTGCATACATATGGTTACATTTTTATCCCGGAAAGGATAGGCAGATGAACGTAAGCACCCACATTTCACGTTATAGTTTTTTGTCCCACGTAATAGGTGGTGAGCCTATTACCGTGTTGAAATGAGCAGGCGCAGATTGAGACACCTACTGCACTGTTTGGATATTATTCAAGTCATAAAGCCTTTAGCTTAGCTTAACGAAGAGTCAATGAAAGACATCGTATATGCCTCTCGCGAAATGGTAAAGAATTACATTAAATTAGTATATTAAATAAATAAATAAATAAATATTCACGGACATTTCACACAACGCTATCTGATCCCAAAGTAAGCTAGGAATAACCTGCTTGTGTTATGGGTATCAGACCACGGATATTAATACTTGTATACTTTTTAAATACATACATATTATACATAGAAACACCCAGACTCTTGAAGCAAACATTTATGGGTCATACAAATATTTGTCTCCGGTGGGAATCGAACCCACGACCTCCAGCGCCGCAGGCGGTATCACAACCGACTGCGCCACAGAGGCAGTCAGAAAATAATTAAAATATAATATATTTTTAAACTTTACTATTTGTATCAAAACTAATTATTATAAAGATTCTTATCTGAACTCGTTTTATCATAATCAATGATACCCTAATGATATTCATTTGTGTATCCTACTACCTACTAATATTATAAATGTGAAAGTTTGTGAAGATGTTTGGATGTTTAGATGTTTGTTCTCTAACGGCTGAATAGATCTGGCTGAAATTTGGTACCGGGGTAAAGCATAGTCCGGAATAACACATTGGCTACTTTTTATCCCGGGAAAATGTGCCCACGGGAAGCGCTAACGGGAATTAAATTCACGCGGGCGAAGCCGCGTGCATCGGATAGTAATGGTATAAATCTGTACACACATCCACCAATACCCAAGACACGAGGTCTAACCTATAACACAACAACTTTATTTCTATCACAATAACCATATGTGTATCGGGTGTCAAAATTATGAGGAATGTTCGAGCCCATTCACAAAAAATAGGTTCATTATTTGAAGTTTATCGCAGACTATGGGACATAGAATATTTATACATGACAAACGATCCGTAAAATATACTAAAACTAGCTGACCCGCGCAACTTCGTTTGCGCCACATAAGAGAGAGTATTACCTGTTCCCGTCGCATTTACTCCCGTCACGTTGCGTTTACTCTCGTAGCGTCTCGTCGTTAATATTCAATACTACGTGTGAGAGAGAGAGAGAGAGAGAAAGGTTTGTCGTCGCGTGTATTCCCGTCGCATTATTTTTAAGAACAATTTCGTTTATGAAAGAGGTATCCGGAAAGAGGTAAATTGATTGCCATTCTTCTTCGTCTTTCGTGTCAATGATTCACTCTTTATTGACTTTCAGATAGTTTGGGCATAAAATTCTGCCATCTTAATCGCACTGCCAGTAGCTTCGTTAAGGTCCTTTTTAGTGCAGGAGGTTGGACACAGGGGACATGAAAGCAAGTGTGACATGGATTGAACTGGGGCTCCGCAGTCACATGCGTTTAAGCCAGGGTCTCGCATTCCCCACCTGCATAAATTTTGTCTCGACCGGCCTACCAGAGTGCGTAAGCGATTGAGAGATCTCCATAGCGGCCATTGGAGATCATGTCCTGGAGGTAGTTTCTCCTGCGGCTGTAGAAAAACAGTCGGTGGTGAGAATTTCTCTTTCCAAAGTGAGGTTCTCATCGCTAAAGGGTGTTCATGTGCGGCTTTCGTTTTGTGGATGAAGCTCTTGCGGCTTTTTAAGCGGGCTCTGGGTGGTTGGTGTCCGTATAGGCAAGGTCGGGAGTTAAAAAATTGCCATTAAAATGGTTATTGTGCACCAACCCAAAGATAGACACATGCTATCGCGCAATTTATTTAGAACTTTTTTAAGAGAAACAATTATGTAGTAGGTACATATTTTATAATATAAAATATATATAAAAATAATATAAAATATATATAATAAATATAATATAAAAAAATATGTTACAAAAAGGGTATTTAATACGTATAATAAATATAAATTTAGACAATTATTGTTAGAACAGGACTGGAACATGGTTGGTATCAATGATTTTATAAAAAAGCTGAGTAATATGTTCAAAACAGCTTTTAAAATGAAAACTAAGCAAGTTAATATACAACAATCTTCCTTGGCATGGGCAACAAAGGGAATTAAGGTATCCAGTGCAATGAAACGTTTTTTGGTGACATGTAAACATAAAAATAATGATATAAGTGTTGTTAATTATAGAAACAAATATATAACCTTATACAGAAACGTAATAAAAAAAGCTAAAAAATTAGCTGTTCAGTCTAAAATATCGCGATCTAAAAACGTTTCTAGGGATATTTGGAAAATTATAAATAAATATAGGAATAAAACAAAGCTACGTACAAAAAGACTACTTTTGCAAGTAAATAATAAGATCATTTCAGAGCCCGTGGAAGTAGCAACTGTCTTTGCAAAACAGTTTGCCACCAATTCAAATATAAGCAACGGTTGTAACATGCAAAGTGGCAGTGCAATAGATGTATTGAAACAGACTGAAACACGAGTCAAAAATGACATTATCTGGGACCTTACCACTGAGCAAGAAATCAATAACGTAATAAAGAAAATGAAAAATAAATCCTCTTGTGGTTTTGATGGGTTACCTATAACGCTAATTAAAGATAATATAGACATCTTGGCCGCACCCTTGAAATTTTTTTACAATAGCTGCATGACAGATAGTATCTTTCCCGATCAACTAAAAATATCCAAGGTCATTCCTATTCACAAAAAGGGTCCTACACAAGATCCTAAAATGTATAGACCTATTTCCTTGTTGCCGACCATATCCAAGATTTTCGAAAAGTTAATTAAGACTAGACTCATGAGACATTTGAACCGGTACAAGGTCTTAAACCATAGACAGTTTGGGTTTCAAATTGGTGTAGGCACGCAAGATGCGATTGGTGCACTAATGAGGGATGTCAGGAGCGGACTAAATTCTAGGAGGAGGGTAGCTGGCCTCTTCTTGGACTTGAGCTCTGCTTTTGATACCATAAACCACAATCTACTATTACATAAGCTGGAACATTATGGTGTTAGAGGCAAAGCCTTGGAACTTCTTACATCATATTTTAAAAATAGAAAAATGTTCGTTGAAGTAAAACAATTAATGCTAGGACGAAGTGATAATGGTGTCGACCAGAATATGACTAGTTATAAACTTTGTGAACAGGTATTTAGATCAAAATTAGAGTGCAATAGCATAGGAGTTCCGCAAGGATCAATACTTGCCCCAATCTTTTTTATAGTATTTATTAACGATGTAATAAAATATATTGAGAAAAACTCAGAAGGACACACACAGTTGGAAGTTTTTGCAGATGACACGAATGCCGTAATATCGGCGGATACTATGGACTCACTTAACATACGCGTAAATGAAGCTCTAGAAGCATTTCACAAATGGTTTACTATCAACGGGCTGAAGGTGAATGCAACTAAAACTAATTTGTTACTGTTTCGCACAATATCTAAATATAAGGACCGTCTTAATTGTATATTGGACAGTGAAAATGTTGACATGGTAGAGGTGGTTAAGTTCTTGGGCATACAAGTTGATTGTGACCTTAACTGGAAGCCTGAACTCGAAAGCTTAGAACATTCCATCAGCTCAGCGTGCTATGTTTTGAGAAGCTTAAGAAATGTTATTGACATGTCGCAGCTAAAGAGAGTGTATTTTGCGTTAATAGAGTCCAAGTTAAGATATAGCATATTGTGTTGGGGAGGCAGTTATGAATATAACATAGATAAGGCCTTTGTATTACAAAAACGGGCAATTCGCAATATCGTCTGCATACGCCAGCAGGAATCATGTAGGAATTACTTTAAAGATCTGAAGATTCTAACGGTACCGTCATTATATGTGCTTGTTCTTTTGCAAAACTTTGCTAAATATGTACACGAATTCGAAACCGAAGAAGAAAGAAAATGTAGGGAAAGTACTAGAAGGAAAGACTTCCAAACAAAATGTATTCCTCATCTTGATATTGTTAAACATGGCACCTGCCACATGTCGGTAAAGATATTTAATAGGCTTCCCAAGGACTTGAAAATATTGTTATACAAACGGGATTTTATATCCAAACTAAAACAGTTCCTGTTGGAGGGCTGCTATTATTCTTTAGATGACATGTTAAAGATTGAACACGTGTGACTTGAATTGAATGTTTAAGTATGGATATTTAATGTATACGTACAATCTATTTATTTTTTATTTGTATAACTCCTGACATATTGGTTGATGACATTGTGACATTTGACTTAATTTGTAATAACTGTTTGACATTTGCTAATACTATGATTTTTTTATATTCAATTTATTCGCTATTATCGATTTGTTTGATGTTTTTGTTTATATAAATGTTGCATGATGTTTTTTTTTTTTATAAAATAATTAATTTGTAGCTATCTGTCGGATGAATTTCTGCAGCAGTTCTAACATTCAACACAATGTAAAAATTGTTATGAATAAATGATATGATGATATACATAACTATAAATATTTACGCAGCACACGCAACGAAGCTCTCAAAAGTAATAACTTCTCCAACGTTTTTGAAAGATTTACTATTACTGCTCTGCTCCTATTCGTTGTAGCGTGATGCTTTATAGCCTATGACACTCCACAATAACGTAGCTTTCTATTGGTGAAAGAATTTTTAAAATCGGTTCAGTAGATCCCGAGATTACCCCTTACAATTTAACAAATATACAAACACACTAACTTTACCTCTTTATAATATTATTATAGTATAGATAAACTAGACAGGAGACATAAAGTCTATCAAAGACAATGTAACCAGTTTTATTTGCTTTGAAAACTGCCACATACTAACTCTACAATTAGTTCCAAATGACTGGTTGACTGCAGTACAGACTTTTAATAATACAATGAACGATTAACTTTGCTTGCTCGTAAACTATAAAGGCTCAACGCAAAGCTCTGATATAAATTGCGACCAAGTTATTTGCAACATATATAGGTTTTTTTATTAGGGTTTCGTAGCCAAATGGCAAAAACGGAACCCTTATAGATTCGTCATGTCTGTCTGTCTGTCTGTCTGTCTGTCTGTCTGTCTGTCTGTCTGTCCGTCCGTGTGTCACAGCCACTTTTCTCCGAAACTATACGGCCTATGCTATTGAAATTTGGTAACTAGATGTATTCTGTGAACCGCATTAAGATTCTTATATAACACTAGAAAAAAAGCAGCAAATTTTGGGGGTCCCCATACTCAGAACTGAAACTCAAAATTCTTTTTTTCATCAAACCCATACGTGTGGGGTATCTATAGATAGGTCTTCCAAAATGCTGTTGAGGTTTCTAACATATTTTTTTTCTAAAGTGAATAGTTTGCGCAAGAGAGACTTCCAAAGTCGAAAAATGAGTGTCCCCCCCCCCTCTAACTTCTAAACTAAGAGAGTGATAAATCTAAAAAAAATATATAATATACATTGCCATAAAAACTACCAACAAAAATTAGTTTGAACGTGATAGAGCGGGTAGTTTTTTTTTTAATACGTCATAAACCGCAATTTTCGGTTAGAAAAATCACTACCACTGCGAACGTGTTAAAACATCAATCAAAGTTACAACGAACTATAAGAACTTTTATATTATGTTACTTGCTGCTACGAAACCCTTCATGGGCGAGTCCAACTCGCACTTGGCCGGTTTATTTTAATATATTATTTATCTGCAACATAATATATAGGGCAGTAACACAAAGTCTTGGAACTTTGCAAGTGCTAAATACTACTCAATACGTCGTTACGCAATGCCCCACAATTGACGTGAAGCTGTAGCTGTCTCACTTTAATGTGGTTTACAAGACTTAAAATTGACACAGTTAAAAACCTGCATCAAACCGCCTCCATATATATAGTTAATGATAAAATGTTGAGTAATGGTTTGTTTATCAATTATTTTTGACATTTGTACCAGTCAATTTACCTGCTTGACATTATAATTTTCTTTTGCTTTGAAATAAGGATCATGATCTGTAATATGTACCTAGTTTAATGTTTTAATGGCATGTTATGTTCACTATATTTGCACGCCTCATAGGCAAAACATGACTGTTCTTTTGTTTATTCTTCTGTTTCACCTTGTGTACTTATGTGCAAACCTACTCATGTTTAGCAAATAAAAATTTATCTTATCTTATCCATTAAAAAAAAATAGAATTCCTCAAGAGCATGCAGACACTATAAGGCTGAGCGCACATTAAACACATGATTGTCTTAAGACTGACTTTTGCGTTGCAGTCCAAATACCCGTTGTAAAAGTCAGCTGCCGATTATTGGAAGTGTGTGCGCACCTTAAAGGCCGTTGATAGGGCCAATGACCTTGACCATGCAGAACTCGCGAATTTCAAGCTAGGAAATGTAGTTTTTAAAGCTTACTTTAGTTGTAATAAAATAATACTCATACTTATTCAAAATCGGAAATAACCAAATTATAGGCGTGTATTTTTTTCAAATATTGGCATTTTTTTTTCTGGTCGATAAAAAAAGGTCATAAAATGCATTCCTCCTTATTCAAATTTGGGGCTGATTCTAAAATCATTTTACACATTACTATAATATAATTAGTATACAATGACGAAATATAACAAAAGCATAATTTGACACACATCTTGCAGATTAAAAATCTACTTTTAGCTATCATTTTTCGTCTACTTATGCCGACAAAAATGATTTCATTTGCATATTTTCTAAACCAGACCCCTTAAAACAGTTTTGTGTGTGAGATGTCTATTTCGCAGTTCAACAGATTTGGTAAACCGTCTACTCAATGACAGTCTTGTCGCAGATGTGCGCTCGGCCTAACTGTGCATTCACGGATCACCCATGATAAATTGTTGTAACGTACCAACCTTCGATAGTTTTATTAGGTCCGTGCGCCTCATACCAAATTTCCATCTGGTAAAATTGACTGGGAACCTTTTTTCATCTAGGAAATGCGTTGATTATGTCCAATGATCTGAACATGTCCATCTTCTATAAGATAAGTTCCTACGTACGAAACTAACTACATACGAACATATAACATTTCTATAGTAAAATTATTGTGAGGCATTTTTCACAGTAAAAATAATAGCCAGTCATAAAAATAATAATAATCACGAGGTATTGTCAGTCTTACCACTTCTCCCTCCCACTCCCTTTTTATTGTCAATTTTCTATGTTTTTTTTTTGTAGATAATCTGTAGACCAATTGACAAAGAACAATTTATGTTAGTTTTATTTTAATTGTGAACACATCACACAATGACGTAATTTAAAACTACAACCTTATAACTTGTAGGAAATGTAATATTATTTAAAAAATACGGCGCTGGTAAACTGGTAAATTACAAATGATACTTGCAATTACACTAAACTTATCTAACGGAGTTCCATAAAGATTTAAATACAAATGAATACCACGGAATGAAATCGCGTGTCGATTTTGTCGAGATTCTACATCTAGACAAAATCTCACGAAAAAATAAAATTATGACTTGAGTACCTCTCAATCGAGCGAGTGGCAAAAGTGCCCCGCAAAGAACATTTTAAGCATACCCGGCGTTGCACTTTGATCCACGACAGTGCACGGTAGAAAATATATATTTTGACAACCGCAAATGCATCTTTGTGACACGATGAAATTCTTTCACGGAACTACTTACCTGCAAGGAACACTTCATTGATTTTTCAGATTTTTACTGTCACACAATTTCTCACTGCAAACTTTACAGTCTTGATTTAAATCTAGGATTTTTATAAATACCAATATTATATAGTTGTGTTATCATTGATTCCATCACCCCGAAATAATGTTTGTAATATTTTATGCACAGGTCTGAACCAAAGGATTTAAGGGTTTCCAAAATTAATTTTTTTAAGAATTTAAAAATGCCGGGCTCCCACTCCCCCCGGTCAGGATCTAGCAAGAGCGGTGGGGGAGTGAGCACCGAAGCGGTAAGTTTACTGGACTAGATGCATGATTGTACTGTTTTAGATACAGTTCTTATTATTTTTATATGCATTTGGGCCCTTTACACCTTCCTACTGGCGCAGTGGGCTGACTTTGGAGAGAGCCAGTCTGCCCGCTAAACCACCAGGATGGTCATAGAAGCAAATTTTTTTGGTTCTTTTTTCGCTGTATAGAAATTTTTATTTGCTTTCTAGGTAAATATTATTTGCATAGATTCGTTTGCATTTGGTGTCTGTATTTTCTATAGCATAAAGTGCTAGGTTGACACATGCTTGTAGGGGTCGTAAGATTTTCGATTAGCAAATGCGTATTTGAAAACGTAGCGTGTGTAGGTCTCCACAAAAATAATCTTACGACCGATCGACAAGGTTGCGGAATGTTGGTTGAATCGTGGGATAAGCTTATGCCTAGTTGTAGTTGGAGTTTATTTATTTATGTCTTCGAAAGTGTACGTAGGATATACCACTAGACTACCCCTTTCTTCGTCAGCCGAGTTTTTAACCAAGGCTTTTGTCGGCAATCAGTCAATAAAAGATATTAATAGAAATATCGTTAGCGGGAAGTCTTCCTATCCCAGGGGTCCACTTTAACACTCCCACCCGAGTTCCGCAGTCTGCGGCATCGGCACCGTAGTCTTGTGTTCGCCCAAGACTGTCAGCCTCTATGACTAGGGGTCTGAGGCCGGCGAGGGGGGGGGGGCTGCTCACCGTCCTTACAGAAACAGGCCCAAGATGGCAGAGTGACGACAAAGTTCCACGTACGCCACAGAGGGATAACACGTGAACAACCCCCAAAGGCGCGGGAAAGTACCCCAACCCCCTAGGTGAGGCTGCAGTGGAAGCCACAATTTGTCGGAAACATGGGACATCCTTACAAGATAAGTTCTTGGAAGGGGGCTCCCGACCGCAGTCATTGTTAGGGCACGTGTGGTTTTAGTCAATGCGAGTCTGGCATAGCATCCATTAGGAATTTTCTTATGTAATAAAAGGAATCCACTTTTTTTTATTTAACTGTGCTTATGCTTTGCTGGGGAGTGACTGCCGTCTCACCTTCCAAACCCGGAAGCCTGCATCAGGCGTTCCACAACAATTTCCTTATACTTTTGTTATGAGAATAGCTAGAGTTCCGTACATGAACTATTTGACGAGTACCTAATAGAAGAGACTTTTCTCACATTCCTTTCAATGTGAATAGTACTAAAAGCGGGTACTTAGAATGCTGGGTAGTTTCTCTTTGCTACTCACTTTACACTTCAGGTGTTAGTGTTGAGTTCAGTTTTGCCAACTGTACAAAATTTTAAACGGTTGTTGGCTATGTGCCATAATGGGGGCGCCCAGCGGGAATACTCAATCGGTTCAATTACTGTAAATGTCTGGTTTTCATGCTTCACAGTCTAACGCCAGTAAGCCCACGTAGTGAAGTTTTCTCGAACCCGTTTCCCACGAGGACTTCACAAACTCTCCCCTTTATATTAGTTATTAGCATGATATACAGATATAGAACAGAAAGGAAACCCCATTTATCGGGGATTCCCGGACTAAGCAAACCGCTAAGTTATATCTTGAGGTGCACCTGTAAAATTGCACAGCTCGACTGACGGTAAAACGTGGGTACCCTCTGGCCCCTTTGGTAACTACGGTTTACTGTTGGTTAGTGTAGTAACTCTTCACTACACTAACCAACAGTAGGGTCAGCCGCCCTCCAATCATAGAAAAAAGCATCCAGCAGTACACATCGAGTGATAGATTTGATTGATTGATCTTTTACAGCCTAGAAATACCTTTTTACTGTCAGCTTAAAGAACCCTGGGAAAGCAGAATCGCTTGATATGAGTTGAGATTGTGTCGCGTGTTATCGGTAGGAGTCTGGCATACATTCCTTACGCTTTTAAAAGGAAAAAAATGGTGGTCACCTTGCGCTAGATTATGACAGCTCTTCAGAACTATCGACGTGGTAGATTAGGCAACAAGTTTAAGCATTCATGCGTGAAACCATAATCTGCTAACTAACTTTCTCGTAGGTACCTATAATATTTTTGAAGATAATTTTAATTATAAATCGTTGAAATACATAGAGGACTAACCTATGGAAGACCCCATATGGGTGGTGATGCGTGTCAAATTTTAATACGTTTTGCTTCCATCGCGGGCTTAGATCATCTAACCAAAGGATGCGCCTTACTTAAGCACTGTTTTCTGCCAAGCCAATAGACCATTTGGTCTTTTGGCTTTATAAAAAGCACTGTATATCAGTACATCATTTTATATGATTAAACTAGTACATTTCATTGTAGTTGACTGTACAATAAAAATTAACACACAACAGCCATTACGCGTTTGTCGATTAATACATTTTTGAATATAATGAAATTTTATATGTCTTTGTGTTTCCCCCTTCACCCGCTATGAAAACTAGCAGAATATTTTTGTATGCGGTGGTTCGCAAAGGCTAGTCCCGTGATATATGGTCTAAGATCGCGGGTTAATAAAAAAAAAAGAAGTAAAACAAAAAAAAAGTAAAAAAATAAAACGAAGTAAAAAGAAAAAAAAAGGAAAAAAAAGTTTCAGAAAAAAAGAAGTAGAAACAAGAATTTCAATAAATAAACGCTAGTTTTACAAAGTTACGAAAACTTAAGGGTCTTAAATGTTCTTAAAGTACAGGCCCCAATATTTTATAATTTTTACTCAAGATAAATAAATAAGTAAAAAGGTTTTTATTTCAGTAAGATATCTAGCTGTTACATTGTTGAGATTTCCCAGTAAGTAATTAAATACTTGTGTTGGGAATATCTCGCCATTCTCTATTGGTATTCTTAGAATTATGTATATTCAGAGGTTCTTCCATTTACGTCATAATACGAATGTCAGTTTTTTTTTTCTTTTTTTTTCTTTTTTTTTTTATACCACTAAGGTGGCAGACAAGCATACGGCCCACCAGATGGACCGGTGGTCACCGCAGCCTATGAACGTTTGCAACACCAGAGGTGCCACACTCGCGCTGCCGACCCTGTAAAAACCTTCTAAGACCCCTTTTGAAGAACCCCATACTGTAGGCGTTTGGGAAAACCGAGGCAGGGAGGTCATTCCACAACCTAAGCGTGCGCGGAAGAAAACACCTATCGGATCTAACCGTGCTGGAACGCACCGGACGCAGAGTGTGAGGATGAACTCCCTGTCTGTGGCGAGCGGTGCGATGATAGAATGTAGCCGTGGGCATCATATCAAACAATTCCTCAGAGCACATACCATTGTACAGGCGGTAGAACACGCATAAGGAGGCAAAGTCTCTCCTGTCGCGAAGAGGTTCCACACCAGCTGTAAGTACAGGATCGTTGACAATTCTTACAGCTCGCCTTTGCACCGAGTCAAATTGACGAAGCTGATATTCAGGTGCTCCCGCCCAGAGGTGACAGCAGTACTCCATATGCGGCCGCACTTGCGACTTATAGAGAAGCAGTGTTTGCGCCGCAGTGAAGTACCGCCGCGCCCTGTTGAGCACACCCAGCTTTTTGGACGCCAGCTTAGCCTTGTCCTCCAAATGACTACGGAACTGAACGTCACTGGAGATGTCAACGCCAAGGATCCCTATACTTTTGGAGATGGAAAGAGATGTGCCCTGAAATTGCGGCGCTACAGTAATTGGGGTATGCTTAGCGGTGAAAAAACACGCTTGTGTCTTGGAAGGGTTGAACTGGACAAGATTTTGTCCACCCCAATCGGACACTCTAGTAAGAGTAGCCTCGATTTCAGACACAAGCTGTTCACGATTTTCCTCCACTGTGTCCCGAGAGATACCGGGGCGGCCCGTGTAACAAGTGTCCCCCGTACTGTCGTCCGCATAACAATGAATGCCGTCAATAGACAACATGTCATTGATATGCAGCAGAAACAGAGTAGGGGACAACACTGAGCCTTGCGGTACTCCAGCGTTTATAGCCATGCAGTCTGAACAGCTGCCGTCAACGACGGCCCTGATGCTTCTACCGGCCAAGAAGCTGGACACCCATCCGCATCTAAGTACAAATATACTTCTACTTGTTGATGTTCCGGAGCCATATTTATCATACAATCATATTCGATAGGTTGAGGTGTGTGAAATTATTGAGTACCTACCTATATGTACATATATAGGACGTAGCTAAGCCGTAGTCGTTTGGTAAATAGGAAAATAATGATGTTTGGCAAACTACCGGGTTCTTTGTGTAATGTTTGTTAGAAGTGGCCCTGACGAAAACCTACGGTTGGAACATTTCCACTACGTAAAAAGCCAAAATTGCTAAGCACGGTATTTTGCAAATATGAATGAAAATTGGACAATGGCCTTAAATATAATGCACAAAGGTCAGCGTACATCAATATACGTGTAAGGCTTAACTTTGATAGCGGTCTTGGATTATATAGGTACTTGACTATACAAATATAAGGAACTAGCGGTTCCATGCCACGCTTCGCTGTGACTTTCTTATGGTGGTTTCATGTACCTATGAGAAATGAGTAACAAACCAAAGAATGTGTACATTTCAAAATGAAAATTGGACAATGGCCTTAAAGGTCAGCGTTCATCATTATACGTGTGATAGCGGTCTTTTATTATATAGGTACTTGACTATACAAATATAAGGAATATATGTATAGTAAGTATATGTACGGTCTTGGCTAAGAAATTGACTTCGTGTCTAAAAGAGCTGTGTCGAATTATGTAAGGTCGAAATGCTTGTTTATTCTCGTGTTAGTAAACCCCACTTTTCATTGTTTTTAAAGTAGCAGCCTCGCATTTGTGTATGTGACTGCTGTGCTGAGGTCTCTGGATCGAATCCAGGGTCGTGTCAAGTATTCGTGTAATCCATGTTTGTTTCAAAGTAAGGATGATTCCTGATGATGATTATTTAGAAGTATAAAAGTAGGATTATCATTTGTATAGGATACTGTAGCACAAGTTTATAATAACTTAGTTTGCTAGATGGCACTACGTAAAACAAAAATGGCGTCCTGCATGAGTGGTGTACTGTAAAGTAATGATTGATGACAACAGTCACTCCTCTGAGCAGTCAGCAGTCTCTGTACTTCAGAATAATTGTCCTTCACACGTTTTTTGTTTATTTTATGTTAGAAACCCGCTAGCTGTCGAAATGTCACAGAAATTCATTCAAAAAGACTCCACAATATCCTCCTTTCTGAGGTTAGTTAAAAAGTGGCTATATCTGCAGTTTCTACAGTTTACTTCAAAACCCCAGAACTGGAATTAGCTGCAACTCTGCTCAGGTTTGCAACTCAACTACATGAATAATTTAGAAGCGGGGAAAGTACCCGAACCTTCTACATAAGGCAGAAGTGATCTGTCGGGAGTCGAGGGCTTACCTGGATCCGTAGGTGGTGGTAGGGCAACATTTCAGTCGAAAAGAGTCCGTTATAGCATCCATGAGGAATTGCCGCACGTGAAAAACCGTAATGAATAAAAATATTGTAGAAGATTTCTTATAAAAATAATCGTGTCACAAATAATAAAATGTAACAGTACAAAACCGACGATTATGTTCGGCGTTTCCGGCTGCTTATCGTTTTATGTAAAGGGAGCCAAGTACTCATTATTTTAAATGTCGGTTGACCCATGAATGGCCACAACAACCTTTATTTTTAGAAGTATGGTTAAAAATAGCACAAACACAAAAATATTTCTTTGAATTAATTTCTGAGAAGTACGCGAACCATTAGGTACGTAAAGTTCATTGTACTACGAGTATTACCGTAGTCATTTCATTGGCATAGGTACAGTTAATTGTTTCTTTTATTCATTAACAGTGACTTTATTTACTAGTTTCGAAATAAGAAACATATTCTTTTTAACCGACATCAAAAAAGGAGTAGGTTCTCAATTCGTCTGCATGTTTTTTTTTTAATTCAAATTATATTTATTCACATAAAATAGACTAACATTAGTTGTTGATTACAGTGTTAGTCCTTCTATTTGACCTCAAAGAGGTACGTGAATTATCTTAGTGAGTGTTACAGTTTAGACTGAAATTACAATTTTACCTATATAAACTCGAAGATTATTTTTGTGGTCATTTATAGTTACAATTTAGTCATTGGTTACATTTCACAATCCGTTAAAAACATCTCTTGTACTCTATAGAAATTCTTAGTTAATAACCACTTTCTAAGCTCCTTACAAAATTTAAACAATGGCAAGTTCTGTAAGCATACTGGTAACTTATTATAGATCTTTATACACATTGCATAACAATTCCTCCGAAACATAGTTGTTCTTGGTATAAACTCAAGCACAAGTCTGTTAGAGTTTCGCGTATTTCGGGGAAATGCATGCTTTGCCGTAACGAATAAGTGCGGATTTTTCTTTACAAATACAGCTATGTATTTCATAAATTTGATAATAATTAATAATTATAATTAATATTTATAATTTAATAATTTAATTTTTTCATAATTTGACACTCTAGCCCCGTCCCATCTTCCTAAAACAAAATTAAAAGCCAGTGCAGCAGCGGAAGCGGCTGAAAATATTAAAATTAATAAATATAAGGGTCTCGACTCATCGTATCGTTTTTGTCCAGTCGGTGTCGAGACCCTAGGTCCATGGGGTCCCAATGCGCAAAAATTTTTCAAGAATTTGAAAAAGCGCCTTGTGGAGTCAACTGGTGACCCAAGGGCTGGCAGTTTTCTCGCTCAACGAATAGGCATTGCTATTCAAAGGGGGAATGCTGCTAGTCTTTTAGGCACAATGCCACGGGGGCCTTATTGAGGTTTAGTTTAGATAGTAATAATGTAAATATAGATATGTAATAATTATGTTTCTCTGTAATTTTTAACAATAAATGTATATTTACTTTCATAAATGTACATAGAGGTTAATGTTAATATTTCATATTTTTTAAAAAACGGTTTACAAGATACATCGGGTGGTGGTTTTTTGTGTATGTTTACCGATATTTCCGTCAAATATAGACCGATTTTATCGAACCAGTTTCAGACAGAAGAATTATTATTCTCTTTTCGAAACCAGTTTCAAAAGAAGAAATATTATTCTTATTACGCAACTGGTTTTTTAACTTATTTTCGAACGTGGCCGAAGCCATTTATTGCCTCTTTTTAAGGTGACTCACTTACCTATCTATGAACGATCATCTAAAACCGCTGAATGAATTTGACTCAAATCGTGTACCTACCTACACTGAGTGCAAGTTCACAAGGGCCATGTATTCTCATAAGTTTTTAGTATGTTTAATCATTCTTGCTTCCATTATACCTATTAGGTTAGTCTGTTAGAAATTCTAGTAAATTAATTTTAAAAAAATCCACTATGTAAGAAATCTTATGCAGTGTAAGAGGAGTTTCAAAGACACGTAAATAATAAGAAAAAGCCAGTATTAAAATACTTTGAAAATAGAAAATATTTTCACAACTAGGTATGAGTCCTTAATGTTTCTAAAAAAGAAAATTCATGACCGCAACGGAAAAAAATCTATGTCACAAATCTGATCCCCTATCTCACTCGAAATAGAAAGTACCCCACAATGACTTAGTGGTGTGGTGGTATAGCTAGGTCCCGGCTTACCACAAGGGGTGTAGTGGATTCACGACGCGTCTTTAGGCATACCAAACAACCTGGTTGGGAGGGAGGAGGTGGAATACCGGGGGGGTTTAGCAGTATCAGACATTGTCTTTCAAAAATCAAAAGCCTAACACACAAGTCATTTTTCTTTCTCCACGACAGGGGGTGACAATGCGCAAATGCATTACCCTCGTAAAAAATATTAAAAATGGGTAGTAGTAGTAGTTGTAGTAAAGTTGGTTTAAGGATAATAATCAAACGTGATATCATCATAAGAAAACATAAACGTTATCTGTCAATAGCGTGGAAGAGAGATAGATGTGTCACAAACCGAACACATCCTTGGATATCCTTTCGAGGGCTTACCCGGGGCTCCCAACCGTAGGCTGCTGGCGGGACACGTGAGGTTTTTTAGTCGGCAGGATAGTCGGCATAGCTTCCATGAGGATTTTCCTCTTACGTAAAAAAAATCCGAACAACTAGGAGTAGGCTGATCGTATCACTTATACCACGCTGTCATACACGCTTGGCTTAGATGGAACGTGACACGTTTTCGAGCGTGCAGCCGATTTATAACGTCATAAAAGCCTGTTAAGACGAATCTACACATGTTTTACCAAAATCTACCAACTTCAAAATTACCTCAACGAAGTTTAGTTAAAAAATAAAGAATTCTAAAACAGAATAACTAATGGTTTAGAGTAAAAAGCCTGCATCTTAATACAGTCGTTATGTTTATAGGTTGTTTCGCTGCGTTTACGTCGACTCCAAATGGCACGTAAAGGTCATTAATAAGGTCATATTCATGTTTACACCTTCATTGTAATAAGGTTAGCTACTCCAAGCTGATATTGTAACAATGGTAGCCTACACTCGCAGCTCTGCTCTTGCAAAATTTTGCTATAAGTACCCAACATGTGTTTCTTTAGATTTTGTACCGTGATATAGTATACAATTTCGGTCTCCAGGATCAAATCTATGCCCGTAAAATATATTATTAAATTAAAACCAAGATAAATTGTGTACAGTTTGGCACCGCTTTTGACCCCACTATATTTCAGCTTAAGAATAATATTTATTACATCTAAATACATATTTATATTTATCTTATATTTAAAAGACACTAGGATATCCTAGTATCTTCTCTCTATACATCTTATGTGTGTTTGCATAAACTTATTTAAGTAAATAAATAAAATTTGCTGCAGCTCCTGGTTCCACCCTTTGAAACGAATTTAAAATCGAATACATAAAGTGAATAAGGGCATGTAATTTTATGAGTAATGATAATAAAGAAAATATATTTTAAAACATATTTAAAGTTGTAAACTTTATCACCATGTAAACCTGATGACAAAAGAGAACAAGGAAACCAATGTCATATTAAGGCCGTTGATAAGGCTAACGACCTTGGCCATCAAAACACGCGTCCTTCGAGCTAGGAAATGTAGTCAAAACCGAAAAAAAAACAAATAATAGGTTTATGTTTTCTTATAGGTATATTGGCATATGATTTTCTTTCGCGTTGAAAAAAAATTAAGTCCTACAATGCATTCGTCAAAAAATTTGAGGCTGATTCTATGACTGCCTCTGTGGCGCGGTCGGTAGTGATACCGCCTGCGGCGCTGGAGGTCGTGGGTTCGATTCCCACCGGAGACAAATATTTATGTGACCCATAAATGTTTGTCTCAAGAGTCTGGGTGTTTCTATGTATATGTATGTATTTAAAAGTATATAAGTAGTAATATCCGTGGTCTGATACCCATAACACAAGCAGGTTATTCCTAGCTTACTTTGGGATCATATAGCGATATGTGAAATTTCCGTGAATATTTATTTATTTATTTATGATCGTTAAACACGTTATGTACATTTTTGTTTACAACAAAAGCATTTATTGACAGATAAAAATCTTCTTTTGGCTATCACATTTTTCGTTTACTTATGCCGACATAAAATTATTTCATCTGCACCTCTTTCACGTAATTTTCTAAACCAGGCCCCTTAGGTACAAATCTGAGTGAAAACTACCACCTCACACTAAAGCTTAAATAGCTACGACTAGTTACGGCGTAGCATAGGCTACGTTATATGCTACGCTTATATCGTAGCTTTTGCTACGACCGAGACCATGACTGTGATATTAGTCGGTTCGAGTCATAATAATTATATGTTTGTATTATGTATCTTTAATCAAAAAGTTTGTTTAGACATATATTTATTTATACGTTTATTATCTACTCGTAAAGATTATTTGCTGTAATAGCAAATAATTTTTAGACTAATTTAGACAAAAATCGTTTGGTCAAATGATTTGCTAGGAAAAAAAACATTAAGGCAAAAGTAAGAATTTTTGGGAATTATGCAATTTTATGAAAATAGTCATTAAACGGTTTCAAATCGAATACTGTGCGCCTGTGTGTGTGTGACTTGGATAGTCGGGGCGCACAGTAGCAACCAACATCAACTTCGATGGTGCGACTCCGAAACTTAATAATTTTGTCATTGGCTAAACAATTGACTGAAAAGAAATGGTATTTTGAAAATTGATGTGAAGTTTTGCCTTATTTTACTTTCCGTAAAATATGTTTCTCCAACTGAAACATTTGTTTAAATAAAAAGTGATGAAAGTACTAGTCGGTAAATAAATTATTTTTTAAACGTTCACTACCCAAACATAACGTTTGCGTTACAATTATTTGTGAAGAGATTTTATGCTAAGTAATAATTTGGCAAATGTAATTATGCAAAACATTTTTTGAGAAGTATGTAATAATTTGGAAATTTCTTTTCGGTCAAACATAAGACGGTCCGAGACCGTAAAATGTAACATTATTAAATGAATCATATGCAATTAATTTCAGAATCCAATCATAATTTTGACGAATTAAATCTAATCCAGACGTGAGAGTACTTTATAATTATAAATTTACTAATCATATACAATTGTATGTACTTGTAAACATCACGCACATTCCCCTACTAGTCCAATCTCGAGCTTTGAGTGGGCTTGAAAAAAATACCGACGAAGAACCACTCACAAGCTTTGACAGTATGTTTCAATCTCTCGACTTCGCTGGCAGTCAACCAAATGTGCTGCCGTCCTTATAAGTGGCTGCTTTTATGCGGTCAATGGTTCCCGCTAGCTCAGTTTTCTGTAAACGATCAGTGCTAATAGTTTTTTTTTTATACCACTAAGGTGGCAGACAAGCATACGGCCCACCAGAAGGACTGGTGGTTGCTGCAGCCTATGAACGTTTGCAACACCAGAGGCGCCACACTCGCGCTGCCGACCCTGTAAAAACCTTCTTAGACCCCTTTTGAAGAACCCCATACTGTAGGCGTTTGGGAAAACCGAGGCAGGAAGATCATTCCACAACCTAAGCGTGCGCGGAAGAAAACCCCTATCGGATCTAACCGTGCTCGAACGCTCCGGACGTAGGGTGCGAGGATGAAATCCCAGTCTATGTCGAGCGGTTTTTATTTACAGTAGTATCACACTTAAATCACTGGGCTAACTGCATTTTCACTGGTCAGTCTTGTAATGCATTTCCATTGGAAAACTGTTACGGGCTTCGAAAAACATTTTAAGCTGACTGGGACACCGTGGTAATGGTAGTTGGTAGGCCAAGATCTTGGGCCTGTATCTGTTGTCTTTACAGAAGTAGGCTCCAGACGACATTGTGACGTGATAATTTCACACCACACGCTTCAAGAAGCGGGATAACACCCGAACAATCCCCTAAAGACGTGGGTTAGCACCCGAACCCCCTAAGTAAGGCCGCAGTGTAATCCAAGGTCTGTTGGGAATCCTGGGGAAATCCTTCCAAAGGCTTACCCGGGGTTCCCAACCGTAGGCAGCAGGCAGGGAACTTGTTGGTTTTTAGTCGGCTCGTCTTATCCGTGATGGATTTCCACACACCAAAAAATAACAAAGAAGGCCAAGTTGCAAGTTCAATAGGAGGTGCCAACAGCCTGCTCCTATCCATTTCTACATCCTCACTACTATTACGTGCGACAAAATACAACTTGTGAAATGTAACTCTCCCTATCGTTTTGGGGAAATTGGCATGACTATAAATATATATATGATCACGCCTTTTTATCCCCAAAGGGGTACGTAGAGGCATATTTTTTTTAGATTTTTATAACACGTGATAGGTGGTGAGCCGTATTGGCGTGTTGATGTCGAAATGTTGCAAGCCGCCCATAAAGGCCTTGAACTTGGCTTCACGTCTGCCATTTTACTGGCAACCGGGACCAGCGACTTAACATGCCTTTCGAAACACGGTAACAATCGCAAATAAATGACACAAAGTGATGATGTCACGTGGTGATCACCCATCAATGACCGGCCATTGTAAATGTTGCTTACTACAGTGATCGTTTACAGAACACTGAGTCCGCGGGGCAAAAAGCGCTTCACTATAAAAAAACGTGTAAATGTATTAGCCAGTGTTCCAAAAATTTGTTAAGATCTAAAAAGAAAACACTTCAACCGTCCTGCAGCTAATTTTAGAATTCCCCTTTCATGAAAATTCCTATTACTTTTAGAATACTGTCTCAAGTGTCATTTGAGAGCTTCTTCATTATTTGAGTGGGCTCATACAAAAAATCTTAAGAGCTATCATCGTGAAGTAAAAATATAAGGCAAAAAATACGCGTATATTGTGTGATATGCTATTTTTCTCTATACGAAGTCCCGGTAGCATCCAAAATCTCGGCCTTGGATTGAATTTAAGGCATTTTTTATGTCCCGGGACATCCTTCCGAGGGCTTACCCGGGACTCCCAACCACAGGGTGTTAGGCGTTACGTGGGGTTTTTTAGTCGGTAAGAGTCCAGCATAACATCCTCCGAGGATTTTCCCTCACGTAAAAAAAAAAAAAAGAAAAAGGCATTTTTAATAGCAATCGCCTTATAATCTTTCAACTCCTGTAATATCACCTAAGCCATACCTTCAACCATTAGTCAGCAGTGTACCTTTGCAAGTAGACTCATTTGGGTTCAAAGTTCTTGTTGGTGCCCGGATACAACTAAATCATCTTAGCGCAACCCTACCGCGCGGAAAAATGACATACCTATACATCTTCTCAAATTTACATACAAGATCGTTTGCCCAGTCGGAGAATTCTCCCTTTGTGTGAGGGGAACCAGGAATCAAGCTAATCGGGAAACGTAAACTCTGCTGGACCATGGGAATTATTGGGCTGCATACTTGCACAAAATCGGTTTAGAAATGTATTCTTATACGGCTAAAAATATTCAGAAAATCTTACTAATATTATAAATGCCAAAGTTTGTGAGTGTGGATGTGTAGTTTTGTTACTCTGTCACGCTCTAACGGGTTGAACGGATCTGGCTGAAATTTGGTACAGAGATAGGTTTTTATCCCGGGAATAAGTTCGGGAAGCGTGAACGGGAACAAATTTTACGGCTGGGAGCCCCGGGTAAGCCCTTGGAAGGATGACCCCAGGATTCCCACAAAGCTTAGCTACCACTGCGGCCTCACCTATAAGTATATGCCTACTTAATACAGTCACCATTAAGCAAAATAACGTTTAATTTAAAAGGATACAATGAATAATTTACTGTTGCCGCATAAAACCTTACTGAAACACTTTAGCAAAAAAATCTGCATTGACCGTTTATATATGAAAGAGCCAAGCAGATGGTTGAGCAATGTTCTCGATATTAAATAACTTTGGGGGCTCCACCCCGCACCCTCTTGACGGCACAAAGTGGGGAGTTGAGAATCTTTCCTACGTGCAAAGTGGCACGCCAGGTTTTTTAATCACTTATAATGTCCCTAACGGCATTTGACATGCGGCAATAGGATTTTCTTGATCTTATTAACCACCCTTTATATTTTTATGATTAAAATCACAAAAAGCCTTTTAGACCACGGTTTTTTTTTTAAAAAATCTATGAACTAATTATTTAAAATTGGTAGAAAAAGTAAAGCCTCTTAACCAAAAGTAATTATGTTCTTTTGTAAAAGCTTTATAATAATTTGAGTGTTAATCAGTTTTTATCAGATTTAAAAGTAGGTATCTTAGTTTGTGGTAAGTTATAATGTCAATAGGAATTCCTTCTTAAGGCTAGACCAGATGGAGAAATAAAATTATGAAAATATACCTATTCTCCTTAAGTAAAACCATATCTACCTAAAACGAGCCATTCTGCCATCGCGCTTATATAATGACTATTATGTCCCCGAGGGTATAGGCAGAGGTTAAATACCTACACACCCACCCTTTGCCTGTAATTTCATCAGATCCACGTATTAAGGGTAACCCTATTGCCGTCACCGAGCACTGATACTGCAAAAAATTCGACCCTAAATTCTAAGTCAGGACAAATTTTCAGTAAAATACAAACAAAATACTCTACGCAGTCTACACCTCGAGCGAGATTTTTAATTTTTCAAAGTGAAAGCTTTGGTTACAACTGGAAACCTTACGCTAGGATGAGAGATATTGATATAGAAAGGACAGCTTTGTCCATTGATGTTCATAATTTTAATCAAAAACGCTTTTCTTTGTCTGAAAAGGAATTCAAAAAGTGATTTTTATCAAAAGAAATTTAAAGAAGCCGGTTTTGATTATGAGGACATTCACGGACGGCTGCTGATTTGGGTCCAAACATAAAACGGAACTGATTTTAAACAAAAAGCTTTTCAATTTTCCAATCTTTAAAAGATGAGGGACAAGTTCATATTAACTTGGCAGTATTTAATACTAGCTGATACTCGTGGCTCCGCCCACGTGAATTTTTGCTCCCGTTCTCTCATCTCATAGGAACATATTCCCGGAATAAAAAGTATTCTATGTGTGTTATTTCAGATTATGAATTAATAATTATCTTTACCAAAATTTCACCCCAATCCGTTCGGCCTTTAGAGCGTGATTGAGTAACAAACATCCAAACATTTTCACAAAATTTCACAATCCATACTAATATTATAAAGAGGAAAGATTTGTTTTTTTGTGTGTTTGTTTGTAACGAATAGGCTCCAGAACTACTAGACCGATTTGAGAAATTCTTTCACTGTTGGAAAGCTACACTCTTTGCGGTGAACATAGGCTATATTTTATTCCCGTATTCCCACGGGAACGGGAACTACGCAGGTGAAACCGCGTGACGTCCGCTAGTAATTTATTATATGGGATATTAATTTTCTTCTAACTTACAGATAAGAAACACTACCTAATTTGTTCTTAAATATTCCCAACTAGAATGAAAAATAACAATTACGAAATTAACTCATCACACTGATTTCGCTTGGGAATAAACTGTTTTCCGAGATTAAAAGTAATGTATTGCCAAAAAAACGGTCATCAGAAAGCTAAAGCGATGAAGCTATTTAAAAAAGTAAGTAACAAAATACTATGGGTACACTAACGGGCTTTCTCGTCTAAATAACTTATTTTTCCGGGATTAAAATCATAAATCCAGGTAGTTGGTAAGCCTAACAAAAATAAACATATTTTCATACCTATATTGTAAACTAGCGGACGTCACGCGGTTTCACCCGCGTAGTTCCCGTTCCCGTGGGAATACGGGAATAAAATATAGCCTATGTTCACCGCAAAGAGTGTAGCTTTCCAACAGAGAATAGTAGATTGTTCACCGAGGGTGGAAAGAATCAATTCCCGAGGTATTTAGACGCCCGAGCGCAGCGAGGGCGGCTATAGTCCGAGTCGGAATTGATTCTTTTACCCGAGTTAAACACTCTACTTTTCTTTTCAAATACCTACGAGGAAAATAAAACTAATAATAAGATTCAAACCTTACTATAAAAGATTATTACCAATTGTTTTGAATTCTGTTACAGATAAATAACAACTACATTATGTCGACTTTTAAAATTTTAAATATGGAACCCACTGCGTAATTGTTGCAGAGACCGGCCCCATACACGTACAATATTATTGACTCAATAATATTGCCACAATATTTATTTCCATCGTAATATAGTCTGTTCAAACCTCAATATTACCCATACACGGTCAATTTATTGCTATATTGATCAATATTATTGTACGTGTATGGGGCTGGAAGAAATTTTCGCTAAGTTCACACTGGCTGTTTGGAAAGTCGCATGGCCGCAGCATTTTTTTAATTTTTTTTTACACAAATCTCTTCACTATCACAGCTGACCTGTCAGCAGTTCTATTTTTAAAGTTCATTCCTGCCCTTGGGTGGGAAGTAATTTGTATGAGTTTTTCCCTCCCTAAGGAGGGAAACAGCATTTTCCACCCAATAGTCAGATCAAGAAAACACTATTTTCCGAGTATGAGAAATGAAAAGAATTTTTCAAATCGGTCCAGTAGTTCCGGAGCCTATTCGTTACAAACAAACAAACAAACAAACAAAAAAAGAAATTTTTCCTCTTTATAATATTAGTATAGATGTGATGAATGATGTCTATCCAATTATATTTTGCAATCTATCCTGGATACGGCGCAAAAAAGTTTGGCGCGAAAATTATACTTGACGCGATCTACCTATCTTTACTACGATGATTTTTATAATTGAGATACTAGAACATCGATCTATTGTACTACATATTATAATGTCAATGCACTGAATATGAACTTGATACTGACACATGGTAGATGTATGTGTGTAATTACTTTATAGGTTTGCATGTGTCAAAATTTAAGCAGGTACTTTAATTGCAAAGATGGAATAATCTAGCTATGTATTTGAATTGCCGTCAAGCAAGGATTTTTTCAACTTACTGTCAAAGATGTGACTTATTTGCCACTCGTGCAATATTATTAGACTTCCAACATATTTACCTCTATATTGAATATGTTTCAGTAGTTAATTCAATAGCAAGTATTTTGCAGATTATAATAGAACTAAACGTGCAATTTCAAACTCTTTGAAATACTTTAAAGTACTATAATGCTTCAAAACTTAAACTTCGATAACTATGATAACAAGAAATGTACCATGTCATACGTTCCTACTCGTATTAGTTTGCAGAAGGTACGTGCAACATCACTAAATGTACTCGTAGGACATCGCAAAGTTTACAAAAAGCACTAGTTGGCCTCAAAGATGGACTTAGATGACCTTCCTATGCCTTAGTTCGCCTTTGAGTTGGAGAAGCTATTGCAAAGGTCGACTTTGTCGATGCACACTAGTAATTTTACTAAGTGAACTAGTCTGTTACTGCCTTTAGCAGTTACCAACTTTATACGGAGAACTTAATTAAAGACAGACGGCCCGTACGCCTGCACTTAGTCGTTATTATTAGCTTTAATATCATTTCAACTTTCAAGTTGTAGTAGTAGAAAGATGCAAGTGACATTTTTTATTTTGCAATACTTTCCAGATACATAGTGCTTTTCAATAATTTCATTATCATATTTTGACTAGATGATGCTTCCTCCGCGTTAAATTCGGTATCCTTTCCCGCTTCCCGTGGGAACATATTCCCGGTATGAAAAGTGTTATGTTTCCAGATTACATGCTATCTCTGTGCCAAATTTTAACCCAATCCGTTCAGCCGTTAGAGCGTGATTGAGTAACAAACATCCAAACATCTTCACAAACTTTCACATATTTTATAACTAGCTGATGCCCGCAGCTTTGCCCGCGTAAAATTTGTTACCGCGGGAACTTATTCCCGGGATGAAAAGTAGCCTATGTGTTATTACAGACTACAATGTATTTTTGTACCAAATTTCAGCCCGATCCATTCAGCGGTTTGAGCGTGAAAGAGTAACAAACATCCACACTCACAAACTTTCACATTTATAATATTAGTAAGATATTAGTAGGATTCTCTTTTGAGTGTCGAAATAATACATTTTTGCACGTTATGCTTAGAGTTATGATTTTTTACAGCTTCCAAAGACTGTAGATTAAAATATTTGGTGTTAAATTCAAGTCAATACCTTTTCACATTCATAAGATCAAGGGTCTTGATAGACAGACAGACGCACAGGTGTACGGAACCCCCGGTGGACGAGTCGACTCGATATTGACCGGGGTTTTGTTTTTACTCTCCCATAATTTTCTCGGTTTACTGTATTTCCATTTAAATGCCGAATCAAACATATTCAACGGTTTCAGGTCTATAAAGTCATACAAGAAAATCTGCTGTGCAGTGCATCATGTCAAAAATAACCAGGACCTAATTCACCTCTTATTGTAGGCGTGCAAGGAGCTGGCGGCTTGCCTGGCGGTGTTCCAGGCGGAGGGCGTGCCTACACTGAAGGGTTATGACGCGAAGGAAATTGACGAGCGGGCGATGGGATACCTCCACTGGGCCATGAAGCCGGAGAACTTGGAAGAATACTACGACTGGAAAAGTGAGTACCTCATGCTCTTATATGTAACTTTAATTCTATAGTCTGTCCAACCGTTTATATCACTTTTGACAGTAGCCTGAGAACGTAACTGATTATTCGTAAAAGGTAACTTTGAAATACGCGGTAAAAGACAAAATATGTAAATTGCCTAATCATATTTATTTACGTTAATGATATCCCATTTTGGCTGGATTCGACCAAAATCTGAGTAAGGATATGCTAGAGAATAGCTCGTTCGTATAGTAATAATAAAGTGAAAGTGAAGTAACCACCAACAACTAACAAGTACTACGTAACTATGGTAACCCACGTCCCATACTGAAGTTTTCAATTCCAGTATGGTTACCATAGTGACGTTATGTTTATTAGTTGTTTCTAAATGGAAAATCACTTTACTTTTAGAAGAGGTGCAAGTTATTCTGCAGTATAGTCTTACACCGATTGTGGTCGAATCGAGACAAGAAAACATTAAAATATAAACCATTTAAGTAAAATAAACGGTTGGACAGACTATAGTATAGTTTGATCTCGTGTTCTGGAGTGGAGGATGTGGCTCGGTAAACGGAAAGGAGGATGTCCACTCGCTAGATGAACATATAAGTTGACGCGCAACTTGCAGAACAATTGTGTAAATTAGGGATAGCCAGTCAATGATATAAAAACTATAGATACGTTATAGACACTTGAAAATGGCAACACGTAAAGAAGGTAATTACCTGAAAATCTGTGACGCGGCTGTAGGCGGCAAGATTATTGAATGCACAAATAAAATGTACTCTATAGTCTGTGGTTTGGCGCCCGCGACCCGTAAGGGGATGTCGGGGAGATTTTGTACTAATGTTTTATTTTGGTATTTGAATATTTTTTTTATTTAGGTAATTATATTTCTTTAAAAAAATAATGAAACATAATAATAATATATTAAGATTATTAAAATGATTTAAATTACAAATGTTTGGATTACTAACTGGGTACTAAATTATTACTTATTAATTTTTTTTTTCTGTATGATATTGTTATTTTATGACTTAAATTACGTTAATAATTACTAATCCGATAAACTACATTAACATTTTATAAATTTAAATATTACGTACTTTACCCGTAAATACATTAAGCATAATTATTATGTCTCAGTAAGTGAAATTCAAGTTTCCCTTTTTCCCCACACTCCTCTGATATTGACTTCATGCATGCTACCACAGATAATTTATAGAATTCTTTTTTTAAATTTATAAAAGTTTAGCTGTTTTTGAAAGCCGCAATGTTCGTGTATAACGTGTCTATATATGATACGTCTTTGCAGCCAGTCAAGTTTCTATTTTTCCAAAGAACCGATGTGTTGTCACGTAACTTGCGAGAGATCTGCGTCCAGGAGAGAAGCCGATTTGATAATTTTCTTTGTAATGATCTGGTATGTATAATGCCGGTCTAATTAATGAATCTTACGTTTCTAACCAACAACACAAGTAAATACTTATATATTTACGATACTTATCCCAAACCAGATAACCTTCTAAGACCCCTTTTAAAGAACCCCATACTGTAGACGTTTGGGAAAACCGAGGCAAGGAGATCATTCCACAATCTAAGCGGAAGAAAGCCCCTATTGGATCTTACCGTACTCTAGCACAATCGTTATTGATCCTTGATAACAAGATTTACGACTTTTTTTTGCTTACCTGGACAAACAAAATAAATAAATAAATAAACCTGTCAAGGTCAAAACCATAACATAATATTGTGAGTCAAATGTTTGTAATTATAAAAAAAAGGTTATTGAACAGTTTTCATTCAAGTGTGAATGAAAACTGTCCTCAAGCTCAGGATAGATAATTAATATAGTAGTTTGTCAGTTAGTTAGTTAGTAGTGGGTCATTATAAGTAACTACGATCACATCTAACATGTTATAACAATTACGTGCCAGTAACAGCATTGAAGTTCAATGTCATTCCGATATACGTGCTTACAGTGATTACAAAAATACATTTGGGAACTTCAAATTGTAATCGGGTAAAAACCTCACGTGGTCGCATTAGGAAGTTATAGATTAGATTGAGTATACGTATGCCTTTACATAATTATTTTGTCCTTCGTGAAGCGTCCTATCCGTTTAATTACATTATTTGGGCGGTCATTAGACGTATGGGCAGTTTCATTTTTTTCTCCACTAAGGTGGCAGATAATCGATCTGATTGAGCCACTGTTAATAATCGTGTGGACTGTGAGAGTGACCCTGAAATGAAATCACTAGCAGTGACCATGGCTTTCCATCAGACAGCGGCATCATTTTGAGTGAGCCAAAAAATTTGGAAATCTCATTGAAATAATAATATTACTACACTATAACTCAATGGGAAATCTCTCTTTTTTATAATGTGGATACTCACTGTGCCTTATGGCGTTGCCTGTGGTATGCTACGAACCCAGTAGTACCCATTTGTCCCAAATACTAATCCTACTATCCTACTAATATTATAAATGTGAAAGTTTGTGAAGATGTTTGGATGTTTAGATGTTTGGATGTTTGTTACTCAATCACGCTGAACGGATCGGGCTGAAATTTGGTAAAGAATTAGCTTATAGCCTGGAATAACACATAGGCTACTTTTCATCCCAGGAATATGTTCCTACGGGAAGCGGGAACGGGTACCGAATTTCTCGCGGGCGAAGCCACGCGACCAACTAGTGTTATTGATAAATTCAAGTAAAAACTCTAAGCTACTATATGAGACACTCAATTTTGCCAGTACTTTTCGACTAGATTTTTTTTATACCACTAAGGTGGCAGACAAGCATACGGCCCACCAGAAGGAATGCTGCACTTGCGCTGCCGACTTTGTAAAAACATTCTAAGACCCCTCTTGAAGAACCGCTATTTGTATGGTATCTCTATCTATCAGTCGTCTAGATCCCATAGCATAAGCTTACATTAGCTTAATTTGGGCTAGATGATGTTGTGTTAAAATATCCCCAAACATTTATTTATTTAGATTATTTACAGCAATGTCGTTGGTTACAAACGTAACATTTATTAACCCTCTATCCTTATAGGTTCTGCCTTTATTCAGCACTAGCTGTTCCCCGCGGCTTCGACCGCGTAGAAGTCGTTATAGCGTAAAATCATAACGCTCCTTTTGCGCAGTCTGTTAAAAGTAGCCTATGTCCTTCCCAGGGCCTCGGACTATCCCTATACCAAATTTCACCTCAATCGCTCGAGCCGTTAAGGCCTGAAAGCGTAACCGACAGACAGACCGAGTTACTTTCGCATTTATTATATTACTAGGGATTTCATCAACATGCAATAAAACCGGCCAAGTGCGAGTTGGACTCGCCCATGAAGGGTTTCGTAGCAGCAAGTAACATAATATAAAAGATCTTATAGTTCGTTGTAACTTTGATTGATGTTTTAAAACGTTCGCAGTGGTAGTGATTTTTCTAACCGAAAATTGCGGTATAAGACGTATTAAAAAGAAACTACCAGCTCTATCTCGTTCAAACCAATTTTCGTTGGTAGTTTTTATAGCAATGTACATTATATATTTTTTTAGAATTATCATTCTCTTGGTTTAGAAGTTAGAGGGGGGGGGACACACATTTTTCCACTTTGGAAGTGTCTCTTGCGCAAACTATTCACTTAAGGAAAAAAATATTTTCGGAACCTCAATAGCATTTTTGAAGACCTATCTATAGATACCCCACACGTATGGGTTTGATGAAAAAAAATATTTTGAGTTTCAGTTCTGAATATGGGGATCTGATAAAGCGGCCCTCAAGTTGGCTGCGGCCCTATGTTTGTTTTATAGGAGCTCCCCCTTAATCCTCTCTAATTTTATTTGTTGCTATAGCGGCAACAGAAATACATCATCTGTGAAAATTTCAGCTCTCTAGATCTCTCTAGAGACAGACGCAAGACGGACAGCGAAGTCTCATGAAAAGTGTCCCGTTTTTACCCTTCGGGTACGGAACCCTAAAAATAGAAGACAGTTTTATTCGTCTTTACCGTCTCGCTTTTGAGTACTAAAGTCCTTTACAAACTTTTACCTTAACAAGCTTTACTGAAATGAAACATACAATAGGTAAACATACTATTGTGTAACGTATAACCGTTTAATCCTCTGCGCTCTCCGCTCCTCGCCTTCACACCGGCGTACCGTAATTACTCAGATAATTTCCAATTACTAACGCTATTAGTCATCGTGAACAATAAACTTTAGTATGGCAGGCGCAGGGCCCGTAGCCGTAGAATGAAAGGGTCATGTCATAAGGTACCGTAATTCACAGCGTTCACTAAATTTGCTTTCAATTTTTAAGAGACTTTCAGAAAGGCTCCAAATTCTACGATATTAGGGTGCTTTTCTACTACTCCACGTTGCTATGGATGCGTTTGATAGCCACCAATGACATTCAACGGTTCACAAGTAACATTGACCGTTTATATAACTTTCATGTTGTGCGACTGCCAAGTGTGATTGGTGAATTTCAAACGCATCCACAGCAACGTAGCATAGCACACCTCTGGTGGAAAAGCACCCTTAGACTTTACTGCCACAAATAACTCCGAGAACGCAATCATTGCACTTCTGCGGGATGCTTTAAATTTGGGTGTGCATACGTGCGTTAGTGCGTCCTCTCTGTATGGTCACGCCACTGTAACTCCCATTCGGCTTGGAGATTGTGAACGCTTTCATACCGTTCTTCTGAGACACGAGCTTATTATTTTAAATATTTTATGTGGTTCCTATTTTTACTTCATGACAGCTAACCAGTTGGGACATAGGTCAGACAACGATACTGATTGTAAGCTGTTAGTGAAAAGAAAGTATTGTCCAATATGTTCAATTAACAGACTTTGTACACTACTGAGCTTCGTTTCGGTAATCTACTGAAGGTAGCTGATTAGGATTCCATATGATAGTAGTTTGTTTTTTTTCTACTAAAACTCAAATATTTTAGTTGTTTATATTTTCCACCTTATCAACTCAGGTATTTTTAATAATCGTCATCCTAACCAATTAAAGTTCAACAAAACATCCCACTGCTACCATTTTCGGTCTTGTGCTGCCTTCGAGTAAACCAGCTGATTCCTTTATTGCCTTTACTTCTCTAGCGAAAGAAGTTTATTACGAAAAATAGATCATTATGGTATAAGGGACTCTGCAATGGATCTTGTTGCCTCCTATCTTAAAGATCGAATGCAATATGTTGACATTAATGGAAGTCGGTCCTCTGGAGCTTCTGTAGCTATGGGTGTGCCGCAAGGATCAATTCTAGGACCTTTTTTATTTTTAATTTACATCAACGATTTACCTTTCTATGTACAGAACTTGTGCGATGTTGTTCTATTTGCTGATGATACATCACTTATTTTTAAAGTTGATCGCAATCCAAGTACTTTTGACAACGTAAATAGTGCACTAGCCCAAGTTGTAGATTGGTTCACAACCAATAATTTGCTATTGAACGCTAAAAAGACAAAATGTATTAGATTTACCATGCCCAATGTCAAAAATTATGAAACAAATATAACATTGAACAGTGACACCCTTCATCTTGTAGAATCAACCGTATTCTTGGGGATCACTTTAGATAGTAAATTACAGTGGACTGCCCAAATATCGTGTCTAGCAGCAAAACTCAGTTCGGCGGCTTTTGCCGTTACCAAGATCAGACAGCTCACTGATGTCCAAACAGCCAGGCTGGTTTATTTTAGTTATTTTCATAGCGTCATGTCTTACGGCATTTTGCTGTGGGGCAAGGCAGCAGATATACAAATAATTTTTGTACTTCAGAAAAGAGCTATACGTGCAATTTATAAATTAAATGCTCGAGAATCGCTTAAAGAGAAGTTTAAAGAAATAGGAATTTTAACGGTTGCATCGCAATACATATTTGAGAACATCATGTCTGTTAAAAAGAACATACATCTATATCTTAAGAACAGTGACGTACATTCAATAAATACTAGAAATAAGCATAAATTGATTGGAAAGGTTTTTCGATTACATAAGGTACACGACTCATTCGAAGGACTTGGTGTACGCCTATTCAATAAAATTCCTTTAAATATTATGAACCTTCCTTTATATAGATTCAAAAGGGAAATCAAGACACATCTTTTAAAAAGGGCATACTATACTATTGATGACTATTTTAATGATACAGAGACATGGACATGAGTTGCTTGCTCCTCACTTAATTAGGCGCGATTGTAAATGTCGCTTGTGTAGACAAAATTGTTGATCTTTATTGCATGACAAACGAATGTACTAAGACTATTTGAAAAGAGTGGCCGTGAGTTTTCTTGCCAGGTTCTTCCTCACAGGCTCTACCTATTGCTTTGCGAATCTGGCAGTAAATGTAAATGTAGAAGCAAAATTTTTGACGTTCATAAGTGTTACTTTGTAACCTAAATGAATAAAGATATTTTCATTTTCAGTTTGTGTAATTTTATATTACGGTATCAGTACCCCCGCGAGCATGAACAAAAATAGTCCATAGCCAACCTGTTACATCGGGTAATGATTGGTTTCGAAAGAGGAAAAAAAAGTTTTGTATCGCAACTTGTTACGACCAACGCCGAATACATCTTGGATCGCAACTGGTTACGAAACACCAGTTCGATGGCGGTCGAAGCGCATACACGTAACTCTTCGTTTAACCCTCCGTGAACCACGTGCATAAAAGTTTCCCGGTAAACCATGTGGGGTTTCTCAAACCCCAAGAGTTATCTGGGCAAAGAATGCGTAATTTGTTATTATTTGTTTATTTAATTAGTATTACTATGTTATTTGTCTATTATAAAGTAAAATAAAACGTTAACAAGTGAAATAATAAGCATATTTAATCTTTTACAACAAAAAATAAAAACATAGTAATCTTTCATAAACTTAAACATGGACTCTTCTTTGGCTTAACTTCTAGAATAAAAAAGTAATCAAACATTCCTTATATTGCTTACATTTTAAAAATTTACTTTATGAGACACATAAACTTAAAAATATGGACATAATTCAATCAGTATACTTGACAATAAGACAGGTGCAAATCAGTACATTTTTTACAATAAAAGTGAGCCTGCTCTAAGCAAATAGGTACCTACATAACAGCGCTCACAACCGTATTTGATTTTCCGATCTTTCTTCCGGTCACATTCTGAACACCTCGTTATAGATCTTGGCACAATTTCGCTGGTGGTTCAGGGGCTTTTTCGCCAACTGACAACTCAATTAATCCTCGTCGCCTTCAATTTCAGGTAGAAAAGTCACATAGATATCGCTATTACTTTCATCCAAAAGAGCGAATGATATTTCTTGCCTATTCATTCTCCAAGCCATTTCAGTCTTTATACCTGTCAATAAATGCTAAATAAGTCGAAATAAATACAAATATCCTTGAAATACTGCATTTTATTACTAACCTTTTATACGACGTCCCGAACTACGTGGGGTTTGTGGGACCCGAGCACACTTTGCGCACGTCTGTTCGCTACGTCGACGACGCAAATACAAAACTACTGTCACTAAACGGTTTAGCAACGTCGCAACTCCAGCTACTAAAAGCGTCGAAAAAACCGCGCGAATTTTTAAAAAGTTACAATGATTTTTGTATGTCTGGGGTTTGGGAAACCCCACATGGTACACGAAAGGTTAAAAATAAAATAAAAACGAGAAGAATTAGAAATCACATGATAAAATACTAAAAAAAGTGAAACTAAACTATAAGTATGATCCGAACTCGGCAATAAGCAGCACTGCTGCCGTTGCAGTGCTGCCACTGAGGTGCTGATTCCGAGCAAGCCAGCTGTACTTACTGCGCTGCACGTGGTGTTATTCTTCCAAATTAAATAATAATCATAATTTTCTCTCTCTTTTGAATCAGATAAATTATTTACATAGCTACCTACCTACTATAGTTGCGGCGGTGACGTCACTATTCGTCTGTAGCGGCGGCAAGGCGTAGAGCCGTGCAGCAGTGCTGCCCCTGCCAACCGCTACACTGCTGCCGATTTCGGATCTATACAAAATGAATGGACACCAGATGTGCTGACGCAGCACTGCAGCGGCAGCAGTGCTGCTTGCTACCGAGTTCAGAATTATACCTTTAATCTATGCCTTGTATATTGAAATAGGTTCACATCGATCACTCAGATTAGCAACACGCGAAACGGCTCGCACGCGATGTGCTAACCCTATCCACTGCTTCACAGCTTAAACCCCAAAGCTCAAATGATGTACTAAGGAATATCGCCATCACAAGCATACGTAATAGTCGTTTATTTCCCGGAAAGGCATTTTCGACCACATAAAGGGATTTCTTTCCACTTATTACTTTGGGTTTTTTAAGAGGAGGGTGAGAAAGCACATCATTTAGACGCCAACTTAAAGGCCAATGTAAATGTGGAGTGTGAAAGTGACTCCATTGGGAGTTGTCGATGTCACCATGACTTTCCATCACACAGGACAAGTCATTTGGTTTCTCTAAATGTATAACAATCATGGTGAGCCTATTACCGAGTTGAATCGAACAGGGTAGAGAATTTCAACAATTGTTGGAAATTAAAGATGCCCTCATGGCCTTTGATTTTTAGCTTATAACTACACTATTACTTGCACCTGGTAACAGCGATTTACTCTACCTTCCCAAGTAAGGTAACGCCTGGAACTGATAACAAAAAAAATCATTCACGGAAGATAAGATCTTTCAGAAAGGGGCCAAAAATCCTATACATTGCCGGTTGTGTGGCCTTGTAAAGGCTAGAGCTGTCTAGGTCTAGCTAAGAGGTGAAAAGGATGATTCCAAAAAGACGATCCCGAATTTCTCCACTGGCTTCCAAACATCCTTCAATCGACTTTTACGATTTCTTTATTTCATGCAAACAGTTAAAATGTACTGCGTAGTAGAAGTGATGCTTTAAAGCTTCGTGTGTTCCACTCAGGTGCCTTCTTAAAACAGCCTTAAAGTTAAAGCTTTGTCCCAGTTGAGTAATAAAGCTGAATGCCACATGTGTAGTAGCCACGTGGATACTTTACTCACTAAAATACCATAAAATCTGCTGTAAAATGAGATACAATCAAGTTTTTACGTTCATGTTTCTTGCTCGTGGTACTACCATTCGTATTTCCTGGGGACATCCTTCCGAGAGCTTACCCGGGGCTCTCAACCGTAGGCAGTAGGCAGGAAACGTGTGTTTTTTAGTCGGTAAGAGTCCGGCATAACATCCGTGACGGATTTTCCACACAAAAGAAAAAATTGCTAATCGTATTATCCGCGTTTCTATTGTAACCATTGCAATTAAAAGTTGCTACTACAGTACCTCAAGTACTAGCATAATGATAAGCTTTTGTTACTTTTGAATAACTCGGCTTTCAAACGCTGAAAGAGCTTTTACAATCGATTCAGTAGCTACATAGTTAATTAAATAACAAACAAATATCCTCTTTATCATCTTATGGTATGTATAAAAGAAAAGTTATTCCAGACTAGAATAAACCATTCCTGTATCAATTTTCAGCCGGTTCATTTCAGGCGTAGAGTAACAAACAGCTTCACAACCTTTCACACTTATAATATTGGTAAGATACATACGTTTCTATCTATCGGTAGAAAGTCAACACCTTCTACGGCTTGTGACTTTATCTACACTCGAGAGCAATGAATCCGGGTCACTTAAAGAATCCTAAAAATCTCGGAAACTAAAAATGCTAGGTTAATGCAATAAATTGTATTTAATAGACAATGTAATACTCCTTAAATGAAGGTATTAAAACTTCTTAGTTATTGTAAAGTTATATCATAAAAAAATCAAATTTGAAAAAGGGCCACTTTCGAAGATGGAACTACGAAATTACAGCATTTGGTGTTGCTTTTGTTTGTAATCTGTCATTTATGTGGGTACATAAACCATGTTGATAGTGCTCTATATTCATTAATCAAGCTGAAATTATGTCGCTTACGCCTGAAGAATGCACCAGAATACTTACAATGCTGGAAACCGGCCGGAGTCAGCGCGATACAGCCAGGACTGTCGGTGTGTCGCTGTCAACAGTACAAAGACTTCTCCGACGTTACGAAGAAACTGGTTCTAACCTACGCAGACCAGGAACGGGCAGAACCAGGTGTACCACAGCACGAGAAGACCGATACTTGGTGAACACCATGCTTCGAAATCGCTTTCTCACAGGAACTGAACTCACCAATCAGTTTCGACGCCTCGGAGGAAGTAACCCAAGTGCATGGACAGTAAGACGTCGGCTTGCTGAATCTAACTTAAAACCCCTTAGACCTGCAAACGGCCCTAAACTGGAGCGTGGGCATCGTATTTCGAGACTAAGGTATGCCCAGAGCCACGTAAATTGGAGTATTGAAGATTGGTCAAAAGTTATGTTCTCCGACGAATCAAAATTTATGCTCTACAAGCACGATGGAAGACACAGAGTGTATCGAAGACCAGGGGAAAGATTCAAGCAAGCATGCATCGAAGAAAAAGTAGCCTACGGTGGTGGGTCTGTACTTGTGTGGGCCGGAATTTCTTCTGAAAGTCGCACAGAGCTGGTGATCATAGAAAACGGCTCTTTAACTAGCGTAAGATATGTGGAAGAAATCCTCAATGATCACGTTGGTCCATTTATGGTCAATTTAGGTGAGGATGCTATATTTATGCATGACAATGCCCGACCTCATACAGGTAGGATTGTGAATGACTACCTTCAAGAGATGAACATTACTCGTATGGAGTGGCCAGCGCGCAGCCCGGATATCAACCCGATCGAGCATGCTTGGGACGAGCTAGGCAGATGCGTAAAACAACGAAACCCTCCCCCAATCACGCTTCGTGAGCTCAAAATTGCTCTCACAGAGGAATGGGAGAATATTCCCCAAAATCGTATAAGGAACTTGGTGTACAGCATGCCAAACCGCGTAAACGCAGTAATGGAAGCACGAGGAGGCAATACGAAGTATTAAAATTCAAGAAAATCCTATTTTTGTTTTAAGGAGAGATCAGCAGTTTTTTCTTTATGTAATTTTGTGTTAATAAAATGTATGGTGACTCATATTTTTTTTACTTTCATTTAAGGAGTATTACATTGTCTATTAAATACAATTTATTGCATTAACCTATCATTTTTAGTTTCCGAGATTTTTAACATTCTTTAAGTGACCCGGATTCATTGCTCTCGAGTGTATATCAACAAACGTTTTTGTTTATATAGATAAATTAAAACGCTATCTATTCGCTTCACAAGAGTGCCCCTCATCAATCATCTGCTTGAGACATAACTGTTACAAATATTGCATAGACTTTTTCTTAAAACAGATCCCAGGTATATTTATGAGTTAAACTTCGTGTTTCGTAACATTTTGAACACCTGTTTATGAGTTATTTGGTGCAGGTGTTATAACATCCACGGATTTGATTTTTCATTTTAAGGGGTCTTTATTTATTAATTAAACAATGATAGTAAATCAATCAATTGATCTTATTCTAATTGTTACTAAGAGGCTATTATGCGCCTTTATGAACTTTAGACAATAAATATAAAACAACTATTACAAGAAAGAAAGAAATAATGTTTATTCGGTAGCCTTTACATTAATACTAAATAAAAGAATAACAAGAAGCCGTGAGATCGGTCTTACCAGACTGTCCCTCTCTAATACGTCTTTTGATTTATGTTTTTTAATTTTGAATACTCTCTCAAAATGACAAGATGTTACAGTCTGCAAAATTTCAGTATTGAAAGTCACGTGGTTTTGTAGTTATGAGTTTAATGCAACAGAGTCACAGACTACAAACAAAATCTGGACATAAGCCCCTCTGCACTCTATTTTATGGAGAGGGGCTAAAATGGTATTTTAACATAAGCATGCCGAATAGGGCCTGATTCAACATGTGCAAGGCATCTGCCTAGCGCTGCTTTTCAACCAGACTCTTATGATGTCCCCCTCTCCCCACGGATACCAATCAGTCCAACGGTCATCCATCAGTTTTTGCACATAAACATATAAATAATAACCAAAAACAACAACAATAATAGTACCCAAAACAACACAAACACTGAAAACAATAATAATAAAATTAATAACAATAATAATATAATTAATTAATAACTAAATACCTGGCAACCACACAATTCCTCAATCCATTTAACTCACTATGATTAGTTCTACACAAGACTTAAGTATAGTATTTACTTACCATTTATATGTCACTCGAAATACGTAGGCTGTAGCCGAAAGACGCTTTAATAAAAAGAATTACAAAAAATTATAAGTGCAAAAATTAATAGTACGTCGACAATAGACCGATGCTGTGTCCAAAGTGACGCTCCACGCGATGCAGGGCGTCGGGTGTCTTGCTGTTGCGGGGCACATTGTGCTGACTTGGCGCCTCGTGGGTCGTGGCTGTGGTCGTGGCTGATGCAACAGTTGCAAGCGTGAGAATTACGCAGTTATGGAGTAAATACTTATCAGCGTTTCTAGTGCATAGCAACTATGTAACACTCGTCGTATCCACCCTCAGTAAGCCAACATAGCGAGTTCGATTGACTATAACCACAATGATAGTAACTACAAAATAACCACACTCACTTACTTATATTAATTTAAAAAGGAAAATAATTCAGTTATAATTTAACTGAGACATTATGCGAGCCTCTTAATATTTTTTTCTGCTTTTTAGCCCCTCTATATAAAATAGATTGCAGAGGGGCTTATGGCGTGACTTGTGTCTGTAGTCTGTGACTCTGTTGCATTATATTACGTCACAAGGTCTCGTGGATCATCTGTTCAAAGTTTGAAATAAAACAAAAATGACAACGTCAAACGAATTAAACTTTCACTTTCACAGAGGGGCAGTCGGGTGAGACCGTCTCACGGCTTTCTTGTTTAAAGCGGCAAAAGAAATACATCATCAGTGAAAAAGGAACCCTAAAAAGTGGAGATTGTCAACCATAATTAAACCAAAGGCGTCGCGTGGCAGTCAACTACATTCTTAAATCACCAAGTTACCAAAAAGTGTGACAGCAAGTCTCGGCCTGCCCAATCGATTATTATCCAAACAGTTGCTGTTGAAATTTTTACACTTAGCGATCAATAAAATACATCTTTCAATAATAATACGACATATTTTTCAGTTAGTGCGCATTTGACTTACCGCCATCGCGTCACCCAAAGAATAGAAATCCGAACTTCCGTTTAGTTAATAATGGAATAGTGTACATTAATTTTAGAGGTCTGTTAAAAGCACCCTTAAGTAACCGGTCAGTTAAAAACCAGAAATAATTGATATTGGTCTCTCCTTCAGCAAAATCGTGATTTTTTTTATTCCTTCTTGACTCAACACAACAACAATGCCAAGTTTTATATTCTTGGTAAAATGTCTTCTTTTAACGTCGAAGGCTAAAGAAACCACTTTCGATCAGGTGGGCCGTATACTTGTTTACGACATTAGTGGTATTAAAACCTGTCACAAAAACACTACACCAAGATACTACTAAGCGAGAGAAACCATAATGGTAACTTAGTAGCACCGGCTTGCATAAAAGGTTAACGACATTAGAATTTAGTGTACAAAGGTATCTTATGAATAGACACAAATACCGTGGTCAAAGCCTACATCCTTGGATATAAAAGAGGTTCAATATGTATGTGTATGACTTATAAAGGTTAGGTACCTGACCTCTATAAGATACTAGCGGACGTGACGCGGTTTCACCCGCATAGTTCCCGTTCCCGTGGGAATACGGGAATTCAATATATCTTATGTTACCCGGGGGTAATGTAGCTTCCCAACAGTGAAAGAATTATTCGAATCGGTTTAGTGGTTTCGGAGCCTATTCGATGCAAATCAACAAGCAAATCTTTCCTCTTTATAATATCTATTGGTACAGAAGTGTCGAGAGCTCTGGGGTAGCCAGATGATAGGGCACAGAGTGGTCAGCCGGTAGTATTCTGCAATGACATCCATGAGTATGTACACACTTTAAAAAATCCCTGTTCCTCTATCTGCTCTTACGACATAGGGGGATGAATGTAGCTGACATAATTTCCTATTTTGACAATCTAGTGGTCGTTTATATCGCACCGGGACGAGTCTGTGTAATGAGCATGATTCTGTGGATTGAACGACCGTCTATTGATTACATTGATTGATTGGATTATTCCAGGAGTGTTTGTACAAATTTTGTGAGGAATTAATTACACTGATATATTCACATCAATCAACCCGTAACCACGGCTGGTGTAATCTGGCCGAATTGTCGGGAAAGTTCCAGATAGGCATTTTATGACATGTGGATATCCTCATGGATGCTATGCTGAACTCCTACCGGCTAACACCACACGGTGCCTACCGCTGCCCGGGTGTCCCCTCGGAAAGATAACCTTCAGGTCTCTCGGTGTATCAAACGTGTCGTCGCAAATAAAACCTGGTTTATACATAAAAATGAGTGAAAGTCGTGAAATCTCAAAACTTAATAGTCATGTATGTAGTCATTTTCCCGAAAGGGTGGCACAGTCCAACGTCTAAATTTTATCGATGCCATGTTTAAATGGGCAAAGACAGGGACATTTCTCATTCAATAAACGCTCGATCTACATAATATCGCTTGCTTATTGCAAGAATGTCATAACAAAAAAAATGAAGTTTTACAGGAGAGCGGTTTTAAAGTATCAATTTGATTTATTCGTCTATATTACAAATAAAATACTGGGAAATCATATGTCATGTGTTAGTGTTTTACTGTACTTTAAAAATCGTATATTAAAAAGTAAATAAATATTACCTATTATAAGTAGTTTTAAAACATAGTTGTATAGTCCTAACATGTGTCATTGTTGCAGAAAAACGCTAAATATTAAAAGTATTTTCTCAAAATAAGTCATTATTGCACCACAAAATACGCAAGAATTCGCGATCTAAAACAAATAATGACGGTGTAGCAAAAAAGGTTGAATTCGTTACCTTGAAATAAGACAGCCTCTGCAGGTTTAAACTTTTATTTTCAAATACAAAAATAACGAAATTAAATCAACTTTCAATAAAACTTCTTTACTTACTAACTACTTATTGCAAATACCTTAGGCACATTCTTTGTAATATTTAAAAACATTATAAAATCAGCATAATCAAATCTTTGAAATATAAAAAATATTCGAAAAAGAAAGTAACATAGACACTTTAAGCTTAAACTTAAAAACACAATTCTTAACACAAATGTGAACCATATCTCAGGTACTCATTATTAATAGTCTCGTAATTTCAGTCTATAATCAGTTAGAGACCTTATTCTTATCATTCCATGGATTCTAAGTGCGGGCGCCGGGTCCATAGCGTGGCACAGGGGGGAACACCCTGACGGCGGCGTCTGGAACTTGCGACCCATTTGAGTAGGTTAAGGGTGGTCACCTTACTATTCCCTCCCCTGCCCAACCAGATTTGGTAAGACCCTATCAATGCCGCTTTGGATATTCGTTTTAGTAAAGAGCTTGCTGAAGCTCTTGGCAATCCAAGGTCTTAAAATAAATTATACAGGGCTTTAGCTGGAATTCCATTTGCTCCTACTTCTAAGGAATAGAGTTTAACCGCATAGCCATTTTTGTTAACTCATTGGTCAAGTCAAAGTATTTATTATACTTCATGGCGTTGTCCTTCGGTATGTTGGTCTCCCACGGCACCGTGAGCTCTACGAGCACTGCTCGCTTATGTATCCTTGAAAACAGGAATATGTCGGGTCTGGATGGCGAGGTACATACATCCTCCAGGATTTTGTAGTGTTTTTCATACGTGTCTGCGATACTCGCAGACACGTCTGAGAGGTCCAATCGGCGGCAGCCATCAAAACTGAGTATGGCTTTTGAGGTACTTTCTTTGAACAGCCTTCCTTTACAAACGCAATTTTATTTCTTATGTTTGTGGCTCTAGCTACCGCCAAACTGACAGCCTCACGTATGATTTCCAATACCCATGTCTAATAGCGTCCTACAACCCACCAGCAGTTGCCTAGCAGTTCCAATTGCTTCTAAAGTTTTATCTGTGGCTTTCCCCCACCTGACCAGATTACTTTGGTTAGAGATGGTCAACTGAAACGCGTTCAGATAGAATCTAAGCAAACCCGGCGACCAGTCGTAGAACAAGGTACGCCACTGCAAGGCCATGGGAATACAAAACTCGCCTAGAGTAAGCCACTCGTTCTGCATCTCTAGGTTCATCGCGTGCACCTTATAGGCGTCATTCGCATCCTGCTCCAGAAAGGATTTTGTAACGACTTTATCTGTTTGTCCCCGGATTCTACTCAAACCCACTCTACCAGTTTGCGAACCCATCATGAATTTCTTGTATAATTGGAGGCGTGACTCAAGTTCTGCTATATTTTTGTACTTTGGAAGAGTTTGAACGATTTCGTGTCTTGATTTTGCCAGACGTGCATTTTAGTAACTCTTAGATGATTATAGAATTCCGACGGCTTCTTAAACGTCATTCCGAAGTTATTAGAGGCTCTGTATAGAGCCGACGGGTCGGCTGATTGAGCTAACCCTAGCCATGACTTCAACGTCTTCGTAACATTCGCATCCAATCTTAAACAGTTTTAAAAACAAATGAAAGAATTTTATATATTTCTGGCTTTTGTCAAAATATTTTGCCTCCATTGATCCTCTCTCCTAGCGCGCTTCCTTACCTTCTTTTCAGGACTAATAGAAATTGTCGTTGGTGGTGTAGTGTTGAGAACTGTAGTTGTTTGCGAGACGCCTAGAATGAAAAAAGAGCAATAAGAAACTGAAAAAAACACTTTTCGTTTCTTGCTATAGTAACATATTTTTACATAATACTTATAAAATCTGAATATTTTCTGCTAGGACGGTTTAATTTCAAATGTGACACTTCGTTTTAAATTACAAAATGCAATGTCATAGTCACAATAATGACTTAACATAAAATATTACAAACACATCCTTAGTTTTACAAGCTATAACGTCATATTGTTTAATAATACAAATATTTAAACTTATTTCTTTATTGTAATAACGTCATAACCCAAAATAATTATATATTGTACTAAAGGATTAATCGGAAAATAGTTCTTACCATTTGTTGCAAGAACATTTTAACTCCAAATATGACATCCTTGAGGAACAAGACGCGTCGACCACTTTGGCGTAACTGAGATAGCACTATATTGAAACAAGCCGATGCCGCCACCAACAGCGTGCAAAAACGACATTTGTCGCCACCTAGCGGCATCGAGTAAAATTATCTTTCTGACGTTCTAGTACTGAAAAATATGCTAATAAAAGACTTCTTTTTTATTGTAATCTGAAAATCTTGTGATTTTGAGATATGTCGGTCTTGCAGTAAGCAAGCGATATAGCTTCGTTCTTTTTTTTTAACGTGACGGACTATCCTACAGGGATGCTATGCCGGACTCCTACCGATTGAAAACCACACATATCTTACCTAACAGCCAACGGTTGGAAGCCCCGTGTAAGCTCTCGGAAAAATATCCCCAGGACTGTGACTACCCCTGCAGCTGTTGAAATATTTCAAAGGCCTTTTTTTACGTTCTTTTCAATGCACGGTAACGCACGTAAAATGCTCTCTCATAACAGTCATAGTCATAACACTGTCCAATAACACAGTAATCATTTACAGAAAACATCGAGTAAACGGGAATACGAGTACATTATCGATTTAACATTCAATAACCTAAACGTATAATGCTAGTAAAACAGGCCGTACTTGTAAATAAAAATATGAGTTATGGTCTATAGACGTCGCGGAGGAGTCCCGACCCGACCGCTTACGTGTCGGGTGACCGAATACAAGTACCTATAAGTACTACTTCAGGTTGCGGAAATCCGCTCTCTCTGAACAAAACCGCTAGCATATTCGTTTTTAGTAAAATACCGTGGCCAAATTGAAAATCGTTTTCTTTTTGGTGTGCGTAGATAGATACACTTACCCTTTAACATATTACAATCTAGAGTATGTTGACTTAAACTTCTACGAAAATTGAATAGTGCAGCCTTTATTCTTGTTTTAGAAGAAATATTATAGAGTCTTTAATGAAAGTTTTTAGTCATTAACTTATCAGTAAACAATATACAAAAATGGGTAGTATTATGTAATGGTACTCATGGACTCAACATTTTATCTTAACTGAGTCATCGCATAAAAGAGGTGATATCAATAATACTTTTACAGTTTTCAGACTGTCACAGTTGGTACTGGTTTACTAATGTTTGCCATAATTTCATATGTCGTACTGGCATTTGCCATAATTTCATTAGAAAATAACGCTTCAGTTTGCAATAATCGTGAAATGACATAAAATGACTTTCACTAATTCCATTGGTCATAATCGATCAAGTGTCATAATAATTTAAATCCATAAATGTATTTGCCATAATTTTCGTTTTCAATAATGCCATTTTCCATAACTTTTATTCACCATAATATACTTCTGGGTGGTTTAAAAAAAGCCACGAAGACTAGATCCGAGTCGGATTGCGCTGAGTCAGGGTGTTAATAATAACTATTTTGACCTAACAATATTATGTATTATTTTCATAATGATATCAAATTTTGAATATGTCAAGAGTCGATTATGAGATGTGTTACTTATGGAATCTAATTATTATGAAATATGTTATTATAGAAAGTAATTTTATGGCGAATAAAAGTTATCACTGTTGAATTTTTAAGGCAAACGTTATTGGTATAAATGATAATAGTGCAAGTAAATATTATGATCGGGGATGATTATGGCAAACAATATTAGTGCAAATGAATTTATGAAAAACGAGAGAAGACCGTTGGTACTGTATAACCAGCCAATGGCGTGTCGGGGCATTAAGTCTTCTGACTGATCGACTATGTAGTTCGTTGGACTCCTAGTTCAAACAAAATTCGACTCTAAATTGGCTTACGTAAATCTCAAAATTTGCCGGCACGTTGGACGGGCGACCTAATGAAAGGTTACGCGGGCATATTGGACTGGTGGCACAAGATTGAACGTTGCTGATGTTTGGTGAAGGCCATAGGCGTCAATTTACTGAGATAACTATATCATAAAGGGCTTTTTACGTGTAGAAATCCTACATGGATGCTGTGCCAGTCTCCTACCGACCAAAACCACACAATACCTTACAACTGCCTACGATCGCGAGTTCCGGGTAATCCCTGAGAACGATGTCCCTGCAACCATCACCGCTGCCTCGCCTCCCCTAGGCTGTTTGGGTGCTACCCCGTTTCTGAGGGGGTAGGTTCGGGTGTTATTCAGCTTCTTCGTGAGACTCTCACGTCACGCCGTCACCTTGGACCTGTTTCTGTAAGGACGGCGCGTTCCCGCCGTCCTCAGGCCTCCGGTCATAAAGGCCGACAGTCTAGGAGAGTTATGATGAAGGGACTAACGTGGTTAATTCTCTTTTGGTCACGAACTTATTTTCTAGTATGAGCCGCGAGTATCATTGTAGAAAATAAATTTATTGACTGAACCTGTCGATCGAGTAAACGAATTGGTAGATTAAGCGAGGTATACCGCGCGTGCTTCCAACTAAGCCACAGAAATAGAATTTAAAATAGATAACAGGTGAGATTGGATCGTGGAAATATATATCCGTTTTAAAACGCGTTCACAGCAGCTGCATACGACAGCTGCTGTACTGTGCAAACTTTGAGTTTATCGAGCTTAGATATTTCACGAGAGTTATAGAGCCTTAATATACCGCGTACGGTAAAGCTGGGATCAGTGTCGATGTAGCTACTGAAAAGTGAGGTTATTTTCCGGATATTAAGTTTCTGCAAGGAACATCGATTTAACAGTACACTTTTGATAAAAGAAGATTAAAGTTCTGCAATTACAACTAAAGATTATAAGTATACGCTCTTGATAAACTTTAGTATAAAAAGCGCTTAAAAGTAATAAGCAGTCTTAAAGATAAAATCACCTTTCCCTGTTAATCCCTACTTCAATATCCTTACTAAAATCATATTATAATTTGCAAGAATTTTAACATGAAAGTTTGTGAGTGTGGGTGGACGTTTGTTACCCCTTCCCGCTCTTAGACACTAAAATAAAAAACTGCTAAGTTCAATGACGTTCCTTAACAAACCACAAAACAAAACTTAAATACCTATTGGTACAGTAATCTGAAATTTTGGACTATTCCCAGTTTTCCCCAAATGCTTTCCCCCGAACGGGGAAAACTGGGAATTTTTGTTGCATCTTCCCCTGAATTCATAATCGGGAGAAACTGGGAACAAAATGGTCCCGTTATCCCCCGAAATGTTATTTAAAGCGCGGCAGCGGCCGGCAAATGCCAGAACCGAATTCTACTTAGTTAATAATTAATCTGTCCAAGATGAAAAATGCAACCATGCAATTTAATATTGACAAAATTTGATCGCAAGCTTAAGAGCTTAAGGCTTTTTCGAAGTCTAAAATACTCACTTTTGGTTTGATTAACTTATCTTTTATTAGTTTAATAATTTCGATGGTTGTGCTACAAAGTGGGCAAAGTTGTAAGGTCGTTCTCAAGAGTAAGCAAATTATAGTAATCCTTTCCTGACTAACCATAATATTATCAAAAAATGTTCGCCAGTGAGTTAAAAGATCGTTTCTCAATCGAACTATAAAAACTTGAAATGATCCGCCCGCACACGTGTTTCCCTCCTCTTACAACCCCGGTTCTTCATCGGAGCGTGATGAGGCACATCATAGGGCCGCCAACCGTTGGGACGGTGGACCCCCAAGCTAGATGGCGAGCTGAATATGCAGTGTGGAAAAATAAGTCGGGCCCTGGAGGTAAACTATCTTAAATCCGTAAATGTTTGTTAGAGAAATTTTATCCTGAGTAATAATCCTATCGCATAGTATAGAAAAATAGCGAGTTTTGGATTTTTTTTAAATTTTGGTGATGCGTGTCCCGGGTGAGGCCAAGTGAGTCTCAACTTAATTTTTAAAAATAAAGGAATATCTCCTTTATGTAAAATAAACCAACTTAAAGATTTGAGGTAGTTTCCCCTTTATTGGCCGACTTATTTTTCCACTCTGTATGTTTAGAAAAGAAACCATATGAGGTCATTCTTTTATCAATCCAAACATGCCCAATGTGAGCAGGCTGTTCTAGTTAAACATTGCCAGACTCATAGAAAGGTTTTATGATGACGGCGGTTAATATACTGACGATAAAATTAACTAACATTGTAGGAGCGTCGGAGATAGAACTAGATATGGGGCATCGATAGCTCATCAAAGTGTAATAAATGTAGGTATAAATTGTAATCTCCGTCATAATCAATGTACGCCTGTACGTGGTTCCTTAAAGGGCCTTAAAAGGAATGCTTAGGTTATAAGTTTATACACACTTCAGCCCGTTGTTAGGATTGCGTACCTTAAAAGGAAAACCAGAATCCTTATAGGATCACGTTATCGATAATTCGACCAGGTTTGCAGTCTCTTGAGTCAGAAACAGTACAATATCAAAGTAAAAGAAGTTACGGCCGTTTATGATGCAAGTGATATAAAATTAATTCTCAAGGTAATCAATAGTTTCACTATGTCTATCCGAGAGGAACTCCCAAACTATCCAATTTCAAAATTTTCTTGGTGTGTGTGTTATTCCAACTTGAGAAATGCTCCCAACCATAGGTTGTTGGGCGTTACGTGAGGTTTTTTAGTCGGTAGGAGTCCGACATAGCATCCATAAGGATTTTCCCTCACTTTAAAAAAAGGGTACTTTTTATACACATGTACGAACTTTGCAATTAACTCTACTTTTTGTCACTGCCAGGTCTTCCGGAGCAAGAAGCGTCCAGGCAGGCCATGATCCGCGAAATGATCTCCACCGAAGCGGACTACATCAGGAATCTCACCGCCATCGCTGAGGTAAGTCACATTTTACTTATCACGTATGTACAGATATTGATTTTCATCTTCTGTCGACTAGGTATATTAATATGCAACAAGAAAATTATTTGATGCAGAAGCAGTGAATGCAATCCTCATTGATGTTTCTCATACTTATAGAATTCGGGACTCATGCAAAATAATTTTTACTTACATGCACCGACGTTTCTACCTATCTATCAAGGCGCTCCTCAGAAGAAATATTGTTATGTGAAGCGAGAAGTTTGTACTTATCTCTTTTTAGGAACATCGCAAGAAAAACGAACGCGAAATTTTATATGAACAAGAAATGCACAACGATATTTTTTTACCAATATTATAATTGCGAAAGTTTGTAAGTGTGGATGTTTGTTACTCTTTCACGCTCAAACCGCTGAATCGATCGGGCTAAAATTTGGTACAGAGATACATTATAGTCTGGAATAACACATAGGCTACTTTTTATCCCGGGTATAAGTTTCCACGGCAACAAATTTTACGCGAATGAAGCGGGCGTCAGCTAGTTTTCTTTATAAAAATCGTTGTGCATTTCTTGTCCATTTAAAACAAGTAGTAATATAAAACAAGTAGATACTATCGAATTCTTAGACTTATAGGTATAGTGCAGTGTTGTCTAGCATAATTGATTGACATTTGTTTTCATTCTCGAAAAGTATACCTACGCACGAAGAACAGATTGTTCTGAATCGTGGAGGCAGCTCCATGCCATTACTTGTCCTATTGTCAATGTAGGATACTTCAAAATGGGACTTGAAGTATTTTATAGCAGCTTGCAAAATCCCATGGGCTTCGGTGACCATTTCAAAGTTGGCTGTATTTTTTAAATGAAACAAGATTTTCTTCTGAATTATTCAAAATCAATATTTAACCCATATATATAACTAGCAGACTCGCGCAACTTCGTTTGCGTCACATGGTAGTGAGAAAGAGAGAAGTGTGGTATTAATATGTAAAGTGATATAATGTTTCCCGTCGCATTTACTTCCGCCCGTTCTTTTTGGTACGGATCCGACTCGCACTTGACCGCTCATATTTAAAACTTATTAAGAGAGTTATTGTAAGCGAACCGTAAAAGATAGGGATATGCTGTTAAGGACTTTTTTTTATTACTTTTTAAGAGGAACAATTTTACAATAAGTACACTATTTTTACATAACTTTAACCATTTACGCAGTGTATGCAATGGAAGCTCTGAAAGAAAGAAATTTTCCCCGTTCTCAAAACATAATTCATGGCTGCTCCGCGCCTATTCGTCTTAGCGTGATGATATATTGTCATTAACCATCCTCAATAAATTGACTATTAAACTATAAAATAATTTTTGAAATGCAACCAGTTGTTTCTGAGATCCTAACACAAACAAACTCTTCAATTTTAAAATATTGTGAGCGGACCTTAAGCGATAGACAAATTAGGTTACTGTGAGCGAACGTTAAACGATAGACATATGCTGTCGTGGACTTTTTTTTTAAACTTTTTAAGAGAAACAACTTTGTAATACACAATTTTTACGTAACTTTAACCATTTACGCAGCGTCCGCTTCGGAACCTCTCAGACGGTAAACAAAACATTCTTGATTGCTGCTCCGCTCCTATTCACCTTAGCGTGATGTTATATAGCCTATAGCTATCCTCAATAGATGGGTTATCGAACTGTGAAAGAATTTCCGAAATTCAACCAGTAGTTCCTGAGATCCTAGCGTTCAAACAAACAAACTCTTTAGCTTTATAATATTAGTATGGATATGGATTCTGTATATTTGCAAAGCAATAATGACTCTTTTGTAAAGAATATGTGAACTATACTAGTACATTTCTTGCAACAACGCTTCAATATTTTTCTGTTTACCTTATCTAATATTTACATCAAAATCTCACAAAAATAAGGGTAGGTATTGAATAGAACGGGATCCACCACGCTCAGATTCAGTCCGACCTTGAGCCTTCGACCAAGTAATAGTATAGACCGGCCCATCCATACCTACATTAGTTTTGAAGACGTTATAGTGAGAGCGTGAGCTAACTTGGTCGTAGTCGGTGTTATTGTTCCGAAGGTGAAACACTGGTGGCATGATTCGATACAAATCGTATTCGATACAAGTGTGGGATTTCTGTTATTAGAACGAGTTACGACAGGTGTTGACCCGAGCCGAAGGCGAGGGTAGACAGTCGGAACGAGTTTAAATAACAGTCCCACACGTTGTATTGAACAACTATTTTTAATACAGTTGCGAAAAAATTAAGCAATTTTATAAAATAATGTAAACCAATAAACCTGAATATTCAAAATGGCGCCAACCGTATAAGAATATATACCTTCCTAAGCAGAGACTAAGGCAGTGCACTTCATACAGCCAACTTTTTTTATATTTATAAATTTAATTTGGCCGATACTTATATTAATTTATGCTTAAATTTTAATTAAAATTACTTTTAATCTGATATTGAAACAAGTTAGTATCTTTTTTTAGAAATATTTGTATAAATCACAGACATTATTTTGACAATTGGGAAAGAAAACGCACGAGTGCGGGAATGGTAAAGAAAAAGCACGAGTGTGTAATAGCCCACATCCCGAACGCTATACGTCCCTGTAATACGCCACTTTTTGAGCAACTGTATTAAAAAATATTTTACGCAAGACGCCTTCCTGTGCGTTTCGAATGTGTAAAAACACTTCCCTAAATTCTAAAAAAGAATATATGTGTGCATGTCGTGTCGTTGCTACAATATCTTTGAGTGTGAGCCCGTCTATACTATTACTTGATCGAAGCCTTGAGCACAATCCCGCCGCATAAGGTGTTTCACTTAAACCCGTATTATATGAACATGCGCTCTGTCTGAGCTATTTTGTAGTCGCTGGATTATGAAATAACAAATTTTATGGCACGACTACCTATGCCCGGGGCTTATTTCGCGTGGAAATTGATGTTTTATCGTTTTTTTATTCAAACTTTGGACCCGTGTTTTTATTAGTTAAGCTATTGGGTTCTAGGAAGTTGGAGATTTGGAGACATAATGCAGAGTACCTACTTTTTTTCAATGTCTCCACAAGATAATGCTCAAGGAATTTCTGTTAGTGAAAGAAATTTATTGTATGAGAATTAGGCTCCTCCGAAGAGAGTCCAGACCCTGCACGGTGCCCCTAACCGGGTTGACACATAATCTATAGGATATCCTTCGCCCCGGCTACAGCGAGGAGGAACACCGTGGAATTTAATGGGTTACCCCTACAGACAGCTGATCTGGCTCTATCCTGTTCAACGCCTGCACCATAGCTTTGATAACTATTAAATGACACACCATGGCACAGGAAAAATTGGTTGGAAAGGTTGATATTAATGACATTTGATGCCGTCAAAGCAAGTTCGTCTTCAATCGCACGTGAAGGTTACACGCACACACTTATTTTTCCGGTTGTTATCTTAAAAAGAAATGCAGACTACAGGTCAAAAATTGAAACTTCACTTCTTTATCTACAAAGAGTACCTCGTGGTCTTCTTGGGTTGAAATCTGACTGTGCATGTCACATTTGGCTCTAATGATGTCAAGTCCACAAGGGGTTTAATACATAACAAAAAATGGTAACTGCGTAAAACATTACCCTTGATCAGTAGGGCAAAATAGGTAAATTAGTATAATTTTGCCGTCTAATGATCGCGTGGATTTTCTTTATCAATCTAATGTTCTCTAGCGCGCCACACCAAGTTCTGCTTTCATTACAATAAATCCATTACCAGGCAATAGATTCGGTAATCATTTTGATCGATGGCCGCCATCGTGACAACACAAAATTGATGTTAACGCGGAGCTAATTTGTTTTAAGGATTTTGAATAAATCACAATTAGTACGCCTACGCAAGATGGCCATTAAGATTTGCGCTTAAGTATTTTATTACTTAACGAGGTGGTAACAAATAGATTCCGACCGTATAGTTTATGATCTGATAGCATCCACTTCAGCCGTTATCTTGATACTAGGTGGTATACATATATCATGATGAAATTATTCCAGTTCCGGTTTCCAGTCTCAAGACGTCTCAAGAGTCTGGGTGTTTCTATATATATATATTATAGGCATGTATTTAAAAATATGTAAGTATTAATATCCGTGGTCTGATACCCATAACAAAAGCAGGTTATTCCTAGCTTACTTTGGGATCAGATAGCGTTGTGTGAAAAGTCCGTGAATATAAAAAAAAAGGCTCCGAATATCACTTGACTCAGTTTTCCTAGGACTACTTTTGGGCTAGGTTGCACCAGCTGTGGTCACAAGCAGACTCTTTTTAAGGTATGCATGATCGCGTTAATACCCGTTAGATATAATTATTAATTCCTTCTACTTGCACGAAAACAAAATCGGCTGAGATGCTAAAGAAACTATCCCGGTATGAATACCACCATGTGACATCCCTGCCATACATACATTTGTCAATCTAAAAACCGGGAAAGTTCGAGTCGGACTTGCGCAGAGAGGGTTCCATACCTAAAAACTACTTTTTTTTTTAGTCTCCTCGTAGGATGCTATGCCGGACTCTAACCGACTAAAAAACCTCACGTAACGCCCAACAGCCTATGGTTGAGAGCCCCGGGTAAGCCCTCAGGAAGGATGTCCCGTGACTCCCAACAGACCTATGGCCGCCGCTGCGGCCTCGCCCAGGGGGTGGTTCGAGTGCAATCCCGCGTCTATGGGGGTTTCGGGTGTGACCCCGCTTCTAAGGGGGGGCGTGCGTGAGTTGCTCACGTCACGCTGCCGTCATGGGCCTGCTTCTGTAAGGATGATGAGCGGCCCTCTCACCGTCCTCAGACCCCCGGTCATGGAGGCCGATAGTCCTCGGCGAAGACACGTCAGTGGCGCCCAGGGCGCCGACTGCGGAACTCGGGTGGGAGAGTTCTCTCCCGCACCCGGCCCGCCGCCTCCTTCGCGAGCATGACCTGCTCGCAGAAAGAGGCGGCGCAGTCCCACTTACTCCCGCTGGAGAGCATGGCTCGGACCATGGCCTCGAGCGAGAGAGTGTCCACGCCCAGACCCACTACGAGGACCTGGCGCTGTTGTGCTCACGCCGTGCACTCCACCAGAGTGTGGAGCGCCGTGTCATCGCTGCGGTCCTCGCAGTGCTGACACTCGGCCGTGGTTTCCCGGGGTTTTCGCCACAGATACCTACCGAAGCTACCGTGCCCGGCAAGCATCTGTGTCAACCGGTAGGAGAGAGCACCGTGTCTTCTCTCCAGCCACTCGTCCATGACCGGTCTGACGGCCACGATAGTGGCGAATCCCCCCTTTGGTTGCTCAAGTCGCACCTTCCATGTCTCCACGGTTTCCTGGTGGAGCAGGGTTCGCTGGGCCTCGATTTCTCGAGACGCAGGCCTTTGGCCCCGCTCCAGCGCCTCCTTGCGCCATCTGAACAGTGACGCAAGGGCTCTCGCTTCCAGGTCCCATGGAGGGTTCCCGGCTAGGAGACATGCCGCCTCACCGGAGATCGTGCGGTATCCTCTTATCACTCTGACGGCCATCAATCTCTGCGGGCTCTGCAGTCTAGCCACATTGCTGGCCGTCTGGGTCTCCGCCCATACGGGAGCTCCGTATAGGGCCATGCTTCGCACGATCCCCAGGTACAGTCTCCTGTGGGGAGCGTTGGGTCCCCTGATGTTGGGCATCAGCCGCGCCAGTGCGGCTGATGCTCCCCTCAGTTTTGGGACCAAACTTCGGAAGTGATGTCCGAAGTTCCACCGGCCATCGAGTACGAGCCCCAGATATTTCATCGAGGGCTCGATGCCGATGCTGACGCCCCCCACCTGTAGGCTGGATCCCGCAGGTGGCCCCATCCGAGGTCCATGGAAGCACAGAGCCTCGGATTTATCAAGGGCGACCTCGAGACCCAGCCGCCGAATTCGACCCACGACTTGAGCCACCCCTGCCGTGGCCTTTAGTGCTGCGTCACGGTGCGTTGCTCCCCGCGCCGTAACGAGGGTGTCGTCGGCGTAACACGTTACGCCGACCCCTCTGAGCAACGGACCACGCAGCACCCAGTCGTAACCGATGTTCCACAGGAGCGGCCCTAAAACCGATCCCTGTGGAACACCGCACGACACATCTCGCCGACCCGGCCCTAGCCAGCTCGGGTAAGCTATGGCTCTCTCGGAGAGATAAGCCCCGACAATTCGACGGAGGTAGGGAGGCACTCCATGATAGATTAGCGCCTCCCTGACGCAGCTCCAGGGCAAGGTGTTGAATGCGTTGGCGATGTCGAGAGACACCGCCACCACCACCTCCCCTCGTGAGACTGCTTCCTCCGTCAGGCCTCTAATGCGCATGATCGCGTCCATGGTGGAGCGTCCCTGACGGAAGCCAAACTGGCTATCCGCCAGATCAGGCCCCACTCATGTGAGATGCCCGACGAGGCGTTGTGCAATAACACGCTCAAAGAGCTAGCACACCTCATCGAGCAACACGATCGGCCGGTACCCTGATGGGGAATTTGCCGGCCGCCCCGCCTTTCGAATTAAGACCAGTTTCCCGGTCTTCCAGACCTTGGGAAACTGGCCCTTCTCGAGGCATGCGCCGAAGAGCCCAATCAGTCGAGGCCCAAGCTCTTCGAGAGCCAGGACCCACGCTCGGCCTGGAATGCCGTTGGGTCCAGGGGCGGTGTTTTTGCGGGATTTAAGCCGCAGAACAGCCGCCCCTAACTCACCCTCGGTGACTACGGGCACGTCGTTCTCGCTGCCTTCCGCGTTGGGTGCCTGAGACGGAGCCATGCGCGGAGAAATGTGTTCCTCCGCTCTCGACGGGAACAAGGAGTCCAGGACCTCCTCCAGCCGCTCCGGCTGGAGACTCTGAGTCAGTGGGGGCGCCTTAGGGCGTAATTTGCCCCTTACCATAAGGTACGGGCGCCCCCACGGGTTCTGCTCCAGAGTCTCCATCAGCTCATCGCGGCCCAACTTTTTGGACCGCTTGATGGCAGTCTGGAGGGCCCTCTTGGCCTCCCTGTACCTATCGTAGAGCTCCGTCTCTCGGGCTGCCGCATCGTCTGGGCGGCGACGCCTCCGGCGAAACCTGGTGTACCGGCGGCGCGCGGTAACGCAATCCACGCGCAACTGCGCGATTTCCGGCGTCCACCAGTACACCTGTTTCCTCGCCGGTCTTTGGCCTAGCCCTGGGCATTGCCGCATCGCAGAGTTGCGACATGGCTCTCCCGAACCACTCCACCTCGGTATCAACATCGGCAGGCCTGTCCGCTGTCGGGATCCAGGCCTGCACGATGGCCGCCTCCAGGAGAGCCTCCCGATCAAGGCAATGGAGTGCCCAACGCGGTTCCGGAGGATTCGCGATTGCTGGCGGCAGGTTAGGTGGAGGGGAGACGTCAAACCGAATATATCGGTGATCTGACGACGTCTCCTCCTCCTCCACCACACGCCATCCCTGGACACGGCGGGCGAGCTCAGGGGTCGCAAACGAAACGTCTATGACCGAGCTGAGCCCCCGCCGCGTCCAGGTTGCGACATTCCCCCGGTTCAGGATGACTAGACCACGTGTAGTGACCCAGTCCTCCAGTATCCTCCCCCTGCCTCTGGTTTCCCGGGAGCCCCAAGCCTGCGACCAGGCATTGAAGTCTCCTAGGACCAGGACAGGGCGAGGCCGGCATGCAGCGAGACCTAAAAACGGCTAAAAATCACGTTTGTTGTATGGGAGACCCCCTTAATCCACCTCCTCATTTTTTATTATTTTTGTAGGTACTTGTTGTCATAGCGGCAACAGAAATACATCATCTATGTAAATTTCAGCTCTCTAGCTATCACGGTTTCTGCGAAACAGCCTCATGACGGACAGACAGAGAGACAGACGGACAGCGAAGTCTCATGAATAGGGTCCCGTTTTTACCCTTTGGGTACGGAACCCTAAAAAGTAAAAAAAATGGAGTTAGATTTTGTGTGACATATTGCCACATGCCGTGACCACATAATTGCCCACATAGCAACGCGCGCCTTTACAGAGTTCGCGTTGCTCTATGTTATTGTCACATTTCGTGTGATATGGAGACCACGGTACATCTACTAGTACACACAAAATAAGATTAGTGATAAAGTCAGAGGATACGGCGACTACTTCTGATTAAGTCAGCCGTATGCTTATCTGCCGTCTTAGTGAATGTAGGAAGTAGAGACCAAGAGAACCTACCCTGCAAGTGTGGCCTTCTTAACTAACAATGGAGTATCTTTTGAAGTCTTCCGTAGAGAGAACGAAAGGTCCAGGACTCCATGGCAGGATATTGGATGTACCTACTGGAAATTTAGTCGACGATTAACTCAAAAGTGTTGTAGCAATATACCTAGACAATGACTTTCAACTTATATACCTACATAATATGAATTTGCTCACCTTCGCTTACCAGTAAACGAATCAAAATTTCACATTTGCAAAGAATTTTACGATTCATCACAACCTTAGATCTTTAGAATTTATCTGACTATGAAAATTCTTCGTTGTTAGGGTTATACAGCGGAAGATATTAAATCTGATTACCGGTTTCCTTCACAGTCTAACGCTCAACACCACTTTTTCTTCAAGTAATAAAAGTTAGACGGCTTTTCTACCGAGAACCTTGAAATGAGATTTAAATTTACTTCCTACATCTATACTATACTCGTATTAAAAAGAGGAAAGATTTCTCCCAAAACTACTGGACCGATTTTAAAAATTCTTCCACTGTTGGGAAGCTACACGATTCCCGTTGAACAAAGGCTATATTTTCTTCTCGTATTCCCTATTGTGCTACGCGGGTGAAACCACGTAACGTGCGCTAGTAGATTATAATTCATACATAGGTCATACAGTGCCTACCACAGATCTCACTATATGTAGAAAAGTACTGTACTGTCACATAATTCCATTTCTTTTACAAGACCCACAGAGCAACGCGAACAGTACAAGGGGAGTAGACATGGCATCTTTGCTGTAAAATATCTGTCTGTCATATTTTGCAGAGAGAAATCGTATTCATACATAGAGCAACGCGAACTGACTAAGAGGCGCGCGTTGCTCTGTGTATTCATATAATAAATAATAATAAATCTTCTATCTATATCTATCTTCTATCTATCTATCTATCTATACTTATAATAAATCTGTAGAGAGGTCAATTCTGTACATGAAATATATTTTCATAATAACTATCAGGGGGTGATTAGTGATCGATACTGATGCCAAAAATGCAATCAGTAAAATTTTTGTCTGTCTGTCTGTCTGTCTGTCTGTATGTTCCTTAAAGAAACAAAAACTACTCGACGGATTTTAACGAAAATTGATACAATTATTCTTCATACTCCTGGGCAGGTTATAGTATACTTTTCATCACGCTAAATCAATAGGAGCAGAGTAGTGAAGGGAAATTTTGGGAAAACGGGAGAAGTTACTCCATTTTTAGGGTTTCGTAGCCAAATGGCAAAAACGGAACCCTTATAAATTCGTCATGTCAGTCTGTCTGTCTGTCTGTCAGTCTGTCCGTCCGTGTGTCACAGCCACTTTTCTCCGAAACTATACGGCCTATGTTATTGAAACTTGGTAACTAGATGTATTCAGTGAACTGCATTAAGATTCTTATATAAAACTAGAAAAAAAGCAGTAAATTTTGGGGGTCCCTATACTCAGAACTGAAACTCAAAATTTTTTTTTCATCAAACCCATACGTGTGGTGTATCTATAGATAGGTCTTACAAAATGCTGTTGAAGTTTCTAACATCATTTTTTTCTAAAGTGAATAGTTTGCGCAAGAGGGATTTCCAAAGTGGAAAAATGTGTGTCCCCCCCCCCCCTCTAACATCTAAACTAAGAGAGTGATAAATCTAAAAAAATTATATGATGTACATTGCCATAAAAACTACCAACGAAAATTGGTTTGAACAAGATAGAGCTGGTAGTTTTTTTTTAATACGTCATAAACCGTAATTTTCGGTTAGAAAAATCGCTACCACAGCGAACGTGTCAAAACATCAATCAAAGTTACAACGAACTATAAGAACTTTTATATTATGTTACCCTTCATGGGCGAGTCCAACTCGCACTTGGCCGGTTTTTTTTAAGCTTCCGTCGCGTGTGCAGCCTTAATTGTTAAAGTTACATAGAAATCATGTATGACGGAAATACATATTCGTATTCTACATAAAATTGTCTAAAAAATATCCTATGTCTATCTTTTATGGTTGACTCACAATAACACGTGTAACTCCTGATAGCTTAGCAGTTCGGAGCATTCTGATTATATTTGTTTACTTTTAGGTACGTTAATAATACTCTCACTCATCCCTAATTTAAAAAAATTAACATTATTACCTATTTAAAAGAAAAGAATCATAGAAACACCAAACTTATATAAGCCATCGCACCGTCGCACGTGAATACTGAATCATGCTATAAGATAAAATCGTAAGAAGTCGCTGTCTGTACATGGAAGATAAATTAGAAAAAGTATTATAGGGGGGCTTTATGAACGCAATAGAACCCAAAACAATGATTTTTAGAATTTTCGTCTATTTGTCTGCATGTCTGTATGTCTGTATATCTGTTCTGTTTGTCTGTACGTTTGTGCACGCTAATCTCAGTAACCGCTTAACAGATTTCCATGCGGTTTTCTTCATTGTGTTGAGGTTTGCTCCACTTAACATTTAGTCTTTATTTCATGTCAATGTTATATCACTTTAAAGAATCGTACATAGACATAAGAATCTAAAAATGGGTAAATCTAAACAGCCCTGTTTGCTTAATCATAAAAGAGCTTAATGATTAAGGCTATTTTAAAATAATTCAGTCCACTCCTTCGGCGCACACTGAATTGTTTTAAATAGACTTATTCTTTAAGCTCTTTTATGATTAAGCAAACAGAGCAGTTTCACACACTGCTTGATGAGTCTGCTGACAAAATACCTCTCCTTTCATACACCATATGTGACGTAAACGAAGTTGCGGGTTCAGCTAGTAATAAATAAATAAATATTCACGGACATTTCACACAACGCTATCTGATCCCAAAGTAAGCTAGGAATAACCTGCTTGTGTTATGGGTATCAGACCACGGATATTAATACTTATATACTTTTCAAATACATACATATTATACATAGAAATACCCAGACTCTTGAGACAAACATTTATCGGTCACACAAATATTTGTCTCCGGTGGGAATCGAACCCGCGACCTACAGCGCCGCAGGCGGTATCACTACCGACCGCGCCACAGAGGCAGTCGAATCACTACGAAACTTATACAAAGCAATTAAAACTATAACTATACACTCATAATAACAGACACACACATATTCGTTACTTTTGAGCGTGTGTGTGTGTATAAGCGTCTCTTTTTAAAGCCCGCTTTAACAGAGGGAAAACTCTCTCCTCCCAGTAAACGTCATAGATCGTGTTGCTCTTTGCCAAGACCGCACGCTACACAAAAATCGTGTCATAGTCACCACCAGCATCACAGCTAAGGATCTCTTCGATTAACTTTTGAATAACGTTGATGACATGGTTCTGTTATTTTTATTTTAGGCAATTTACTCGTAATAAGCTGTTTCATTTTGTTATTTGTAGGTATTTAGTTATCGTAAATTCAGACACAATTGTAAAAAAATGTTTTTGAATAAATGAAATGAAATGGAATGACATAAATAAACAAGTAGGTAAAATAAATATTTTTTGTACATTCTCACACAACGATATCTAGCTCTGCTAACGAAAAAATAGCGAACGTGCAGGATTGACCTAAAATTCCATAAACTAGGCTCGAATTCTGCTATTTCATGCTAGCGTATGACACTTTTTATTTTTACGTGGGGCTATGCCTTAGACCATATAACACGGGACTAGCCTTTGCGAACCACCGCAAACAAAAATATTCTGCCAGTTTTCATACAAATGAAGGGGGAAACACAAAGACATATAAAATTTCATTGCATTTAAAAATGTATTTATCGACAAACGCGTAATGGCTGTTGTGTGTTAATTGTTATTGTACAGTCAACTACAATGTAATGTACTAGTTTAATCATATAAAATGATGTACTGATGTACAGGCTTTTCATAAAGTCAAAAGACCAAATGGTCATGTGCAATGGTAGAAAACAATGCTTAAGTAAGGCGCATCCTGTGGTTAGATGATCTAAGGGCTATGCTCATGGATTTACGCCGGATCCCCACCGGATGAAACCACCCGGTGCTCTGCAAGCTGCCTGCGGCCGTGTATATTTTTTTTGCAATTTTTCCTTTAAAACCAAAACATTTATTTTTAAAACTTTTCGGTGATAAATACAGATTGTGACGTAAATAGTGGTCCAACGGTCAGTGTGTAATATTACAAGTATTTTTTACAGTTACACACAGTTAACTTTGTCATACTACAATTTCACCCAGATTTCAGAAAAATGAAGATTTTTAAAAGTTCGTCCCTTTTTGTAATCTTGGCTGTAGTTGTAAGAAAGATCTTTATTGTTTAACTAGCTGACCCGCGCAACTTCGTTTGCGTCACATGAGAGTGAGAAAGAGAGAGGTGTGGTATAGACATTTAAAGTAATAGAATGTTTCCCGTCGTATTTACTTCCGCCCGTCCGTTTTATGGTACGGAACTCATCGTGTGCTATTCCGACTCGCACTTGGCCAGTTTTTATAGTTGAGTTGACTGACTGCCGCTGCAGACCACGTTTACTCCCGTCGCGTCGCTCATATTTTAAAACTTATTAAGAGGGTTATTGTAATTGAACCTTAAAAGATAGGCTTAAGCTGTTGGAGACTTATTTTTATAACTTTTTAAAAGGAACAATTTTGTAATACACAATTTTTACGTAACGTTAACCATTTACGCAGCATACGCAATAGAAGCTCTCAAAAGAAAAAAAAAATCCCGTTTTCGAAACATTATTCATGGCTGCTCCGCACCTAATTGTCTTAGCGCAATGTTATTTAGACATTAGCCATCCTCAATAAATGGACTATTAGACCGTAAAATAGTTTTTGAAATGCAACCTTTAGTTTCTGAGATCCTAGCACAAACAAATTCTTCAGTTTTATAATATTGTGACCGAACCTTAAAAGATAGATAAATTACATTATTGTGAGCGAACCTTAAAAGATAGACATATGCTGTTGCGGACTTTTTTTTAGAACTTTTTAAGAGAAACAATTTTGTAGTACACAATTTTTATGTAACTATAACCATTTTCGCAGCGTTCGCCTCGGAAGCTCTCAGATGGTAAAAAATGTTCCCCGTTTTCGAAACATTCCTGATTGCTGCTCCGCTCCTATTCGTCTTAGCGTGATGTTATATAGCCTATAGCCATCCTCAATAAACGGACTATCAAATTGTAAAAGAATTTTTGAAATCCAACCAGTAGTTCCTGAGATCCTAGCGTTCAAACAAACAAACAAACAAACAAACTCTTCAGCTTTATAATATTAGTATGGATTCTATTTACTCTATATTAAAGCTTCGTATCGCTATCTAGTGGATGCTATCAGATCTTAAATAGATGAGCTACCAAAGAATAATATAGTTTATTCATTTCCATTTCTAACGTTTCAAATAAAAATAAGTTAATCTCAACTTTTACTAGAATTTTATTGTGTCACTAAAATAGTGCAACTTTTTTGTAAAAAATATGTACTACACTGTTGCTGCCTAAACGTTTGAAAATATACCTATGTAATACTGATTACAAAATGGTATCATAAAAGGATTTCCCATTAAAGAAAAAAGTAATTTATACTGTTATAGTTAAAAACGAATTATGAAAAATAACAAAAATCAACTTACATACATTACACAAAATTTGGTTTTATTTTAAACCCTTGGGTAGATTTGGGTGAAATTGTACTATGTTATAGTTGAGCACCTGTTCTATCACTGGGTGGAGAGGGCACACGGTGCGCCGACGTGCCAGCTCACCCAGCTCCTCACAGGACATGGCTGTTTTGCCAAGTACCTGTGGGAGGTGGTGGGTGTGGAGTCGGACCCCGTGTGCCGTCACTGCTCAAGTGGCGTCGTGGACTCGGCAGAACATACACTTGCCGAGTGCGCGGCGTGGGACGGGCCGCGTATCGCCCTCACGGGCCGTATTGGCATAAATTTTTCGCTGCCGGCCGCGGTACGAGCCATGGTCGGCAGCCTAGAATGCTGGGTCGCTGTCACCACTTTTGCTAAAGAGGTGATGGCCACCAAACGTGAGGAGTTGCGGGTGCGGGAGCGAGCAGGTCAAACGCTCGCGCGCCCGTCGTCCAGCTCGGGGACGCCGCATGGCAGGTTTCATGCGCGCCCCCGACTAATGTCGTACCGGTGGACGAAGGTCGGGCACCTCCCCGTGTTCCGCAGATGCCTCCAGTGCCCGCCCGTTCGGCCGTTTTCCACCCTCTCTGCTTACAAAGGGGCGCTCGAGAGCGGTGTGATGCGGGCTCGTTTTTCGTCAGCTCTGGGGGAGCAGATCATGTGGTTCCCCCGAGGAGAGCCTCGACTTTACGGGGCACCCCCTGCCGGGTCGATGTTGTAATGAATTCTTCAAATCCTTCGGCCCGGCTATGAGGTGAGTAGGAACACCGCGGGGTTTAGTGGGTATTACGGTCCCGTATCTTAAGGACCGGTGAGCCCCACACACCGTCCCAGCTGCCCCCGTAGCTGGGATGACGGTCACCAAAGGCATTCCCCCCGTCAAAAAAACTGTTCTATCACACCCTGACCGTTGGACCCAAGTAAATATATTTGTTTACAGTTACTCAAGAATCACAGTATTCACAGTGTTTTAGGGCCTAAGAAGAAACTATCTTTAACCGCCGGTAGTTTCCTATACAAGTTTACTACTGTAAAATAAAGTAATCTGATTGTCGATTATAGATATGAAAGGTTGCGGTATGGAAAACATCGTTTCCTTACGGTAGCTATCACTGCGCCCTTCAAGATAAAGAACAGCAGGGGGTTGATGACATCATGATGTATCGCATTTTACGTTTTTCTCTTTTATTTACCTAATTAGCTTTTGGTACTCGGTTATTGATTGTGTACACAAGGTACATTCCTACGACATATACAAAGGCGATATCTTTTTTTTTATTTTGTAAGAATTCCTACTGAGCTTTTTATGTTAAACTAAATCCAAGGGTTTTCACAAAAATGTTGAAGACGCAGAGCCAGGTGTTTCAGAAAATATATAAATAGAAAGTTTTTTGGTCATTCTTACATTACGTTATCTAGTCCAAAATACATCCTGCGACATCCTTCCGAGGGCTTACCCGGGGCTCCCAACCACAGGCTGTTGGGCGTTACGTGAGGTTTATTGGTCGGTAGGAGTCCGGCATAGCATCAATGAGGATTTTCCCACACGTTAAAAAACAAGCCCAAAATACACTAAAATGTGATTGTGACAACTGATAAACATTCTACTTATAAGTACATCACTATGTTACTTAACGTAGTAAAACATCCAAGCTCTGAAACAAGCATTCATGGATCACACAAATACTTGATTCATCCCGGGAATCAAAGTTTGGATCTGCGCGGCTGTCGCATGATAGACTTACCATTGTTCCATCGGGCCAGTTTTAGCCCCTCTCTATAAAATAGAGTGCAGAGGGCATGGCGAGACTTTGTCTGTAGCTGTGACTCTGTCGCATTAAACTACGTCACTATGTCACGTGGATCATCTGTTCAAAGTTTGAAATAAAACAAAAATGAGAACGTCAATCGGATTGAACTTTCACTTTCACAATAAACGTGTTAGAGAGGGGCAGTCTGGTGAGAACGATCTCACGGCAATCTTGTTTAATCTATGACACAGAATAACTAATAATTACCTACTATCTATCAAGAAAATAATGTAGTTTAGTAAAGTCTAGTGAACACAAGAGCAACATAAACATACAAAATGAAAATAAGATACGTTAACAGTACTCGTATTTAAATATTTTATTCATGTTTTTGTCGGCAGCCAGTGTCCTCTAATGTCCTTATACAAGAAGATTACATTCTACTGCAAATTTTGAAAAAAAAAAATGACTGTTATAAATCCTCAAACAATAATTAAATTCTTTCACTCTCGGGAAACTACGTGTGTACATAGGCTTAATTTTATTCCCGTATTTCCACGGGAACGGGAACTACGTGGTTGAAACCGGGTGGCGTCCTCTATTTCTGTATAAAATAGTAAAAGACCTCTTTATAATATTATCTGGTCTAAATCTGCTTTCCGTAAACCTTCTTCAAAGGCAATACAAGATATTGCAATATCATGCTCAATACCTTCAACTTGCATAGATTTTTGAGTTCTTGAGGATCAAGTAGTATGAATCCATTAAAAATATCTTATACTAGCTGACAAGCGCAACTTCTTTTGCGTGATAAATGAAGAACCGTTTGACCGATTTTATGCAAACTTCACATAAACCATCTACTAAATAGTCCCAACAAAGCCTAAACATTTGGTTTGGATAGGTGAGCCCGTTCTTGAGTTATAAAATTACAACGAAAAGTGGAATTGATTTTTATATATATAGATATAGATATAGATATAGATTGCGCTTATATTAGTATTATTGTACTTCAAATAAAATATATTTTAAAAGGAAATAAATTCTACAATGTTGCATCTTTATTGAGTGCTAGCCTAGCTCATTGCGACTGGAGAACTACTAACCCTTTGTCCACTAAAATCCATTAATAAGATCCATCATGGATCATTGTGGACATATCATGTCCACTTTAATACCTTAGAGTATTTTTTATGAAAAATTGACCCCTACGGTGGCAGACAAACCTACTCCCCCACCTGATCGGAAGTGGTTACTTAGCTAGCGTATGGACGCTTGCAATACCCGAAGTGAAGTTGCTCTGCTGAGTCAGATGTCCCGGGCTTGTATTCCAGGTCGGAAAAAGCATTTATGTTACCTACAAATCGAATTTGGAGGTCAAATGTTTTGAATGTACATAAGTATTAGAAAAACATAAAATTTATCATTAGTCTAAATCCCATACCATAGAGCAATTAAGTTTAACCCCTTGTCCGTTGAATCTGTCAAACTCTTACTTTTGTTTGCCCATTCTGTTAGATCCCATTTTGGGTCTTGCGACAGATAGGGGTTTTATGCTGACATTGGTTTAGAGAAACCTTATTTTTTCTAAATCTAATTTGAATTTTGAGTAGCTCTTATTAGTATTGTCATTATAATTAATTTCTTTTTCTAAGTAATTCCTTACGCTACCACTTACTTTGAATTGCATTGTGAACGTTGTATGAAAAATAATATGGGTTACCTAGAACTTTAACTTTTATTTTCTAATTTATATAAACATACAAACAAAAAAAACAAATCTTTCCTCTTTATAATATTAGTATAGATAGACCTATATAAAAAAATATAATATACTTACGTACTATCTAGAATGTAGCAAACAATGTCAGTAGTAGGTACCACTAAACGTAACAGAAAACGCAAAAAAATTCAACCCGCTATTTCAACCCTGATTTAACCCAATAAATGGAGCCTCTTACACACGTATGTACCACATTCGTGGTTTGTACCAAAAATGTCATTCAATGCATCATGCTTGTTTAACAAAGACATCGAATGCGCGTTCGTGTGTAGCATCCCGTATGATGAGATACAATAGTACATCTGTAGGTACTGCTATTTTATATACAAAATTATATAAAAACATGAAACACATCTATACATATAATAAAACTGTTGAGGGTCGAGAGTCTGTACATGGAAGATATTTTGAAAATTTTAATTGTAGGGCGTTCTCTAATCGATACTGAAGCCGAAAATGTAATTTTAATTTTTCATGTCTGTCTGTCTGTCTGTCTGTATCCCGAATAAGTATCACGCCAAAACTACTGAATCGATTTGAATGAAACTTGGTACAATCCGAGCTTATGATCCGATGAAGGTTCTAGGATACTTTTGATCCCGATATTTTGCGCGGTTCCTTTCGGAGAGGGGATGATAGGATAAATGGTTTTTTCATCGTAAGTTCGAAATGCGTGGTCCGATTCCAAAAAAAAATTCAGTGTCGTAAAGGGAGTACTTTAAGGATTGTTTCACACGAGTTTCAATGTTGAGAGTTTTGTAGTTCAGGAATTAGAGAAACCTCAACTATCGCAAAACCTAGAATTCAACGGTTCCTTCGAATTTGTGGGTAAATCTAAACTGGCGTGTTGACTTAATCTCTAAGCTCTTTTATGATTAAGCAAACAGGGCAGTTTCATACGCTGCTTGATGAGTCTGATGAAAAAATACACCTCCTTTCATACACCATGTGTGACGTAAACGAAGTTGCGAGGGTCAGCCAGTTACATAAATATTTTTGAGACCATTTCGCACAACTTAATCTAACCAAATCAAAGCAAGAAACATAAGATAATGCTAAGGACTTCTTTATTGCTAATGCGCTTTTTAATATTATCATATTTAACTTAATAACTATTCGGTGGTTTAAAAGCAGTTAGTATCTAGCACAAAAGCTAAAGTAAATTAGCTTAATTTGAGCCAGGTGACGTTTCGCAAAAAAACCTAAAATAAAAGGAAGAGAACACTATCTTAGAACGTCAGCAAATTATTACACATTTATGAATAAAACAACTGTAAAATCTAGTTTCAGATTTCATCTTGACACGAGAATTATATGTACATAATCATAGATAGTCTAACAGATCTACAAAATAAAATAAATTAAATAAATAAAATAAATAAAATAAAGAAAAATAAATTAAATAAATTAAATAAATAAAATTAAATTAAATAAAATTTATTCCCATTGAAATTTTCAAAAAATTATTTAGGTTTGCCAAAATTTTTGTGACTCTACCGGGGTTTCGGTACATATTAAAATACATAAATGTGTAGACATTATGAATAACACGTTGAGCTTCTAATTATCTATCTTCATTAAATAAAGTAATCTGTCACGCATCTGAAAGCAATTACCTAAGAGTCTGTAAAATTTTCATTTAGGTATAATGGCGACCGTGGGTAAAAAGATTAATTTGACTTAATCCCAGTAAATCTACTGTCTTCTTTGAACTTATTTTGTTATAAAGATTACGGAGGATTATGGATATTCAAAGTAGGTACCGACAATTTTTAGTGCTACTGCCTGTATAGTTAAGATTAGCATCTGTGGAAATAGACCTAGTTCCATACAGGGCTAGGCAGGCATCTTGAGATATCCTTCCGAGGGCTTACCCGGGGCTCCCAACCATAGGCTGTTGGGCGGTACGTGAGGTTTTTTAGTCGGTAGGAGTCCGAGATAGCATCCATGAGGATTTTCCCTCACGTTAAAAAAAATAAGGCCTAGGCAGGCATATTCAAGTAATTTTATCTTTTCTGATTCATCTAATTTGTCCACCTATTCCACTGTTAACTTTTATCAGGTTGGTCCACCTTAGGACCTTAGTGTTTCACGGTTAACTTCTGTCCTATAGATTCGGCTAGGTGTTCCATGATTAAAAATAACTCGACCAAATATAATCGTAATGTATATAATAATAATAAATAATCGTAAACCAAATAAATATGGGAGAATTTGACGATAATAGAATTTAAATTTTTGAGCCATCATCAAACGTCATCTAGCCGAAAATTAATCATTCACGGCGGAACATCTTTTATGGCGAACTAGTTATTTTAATGCAATTCATTATTATGGGTATCAATTAAAATTACTTGAGTATAACTCGAAAATTAAAGTTACGTAACTGTAATCTGTAATGCCTAATATGGAAACTTTTTCTAAAATATTAATAAATTGCGACACAAACGGCCGCTTAGAAGTTTGATTTTTAACAGCTTCACGTAGACTTGAATACCTATACTAATGTGGTTTTAATTTCATCTCGAGATACTCATTCATGATGTAAATGATCTTACCCGGACTGACAACATGGTGATCCTATAAGGGTTCCATCTTTCCTTTTGAAGTACGGATCCCTAAAAAGAAACTACGTACAGTACTGTAAGTGTAACCACAGGGCGGAAACTCCAGCTTGAATGTGTGCGTATGACCAATAATTATAAGCAAATGTTCCACAAAACACGTCCGTCAACTCTTCTGACAGCTGTGGCGCGGCAGGGAGTTGCCGATCTGTATGTAATACTATTATATTATCTTTGGTGTAACCTAACTCAATTGTTCCCAGGTGTTTATTGCCACTGCGCACGCCCTCCAAGACAAGGGAATGATGCTGGACATCGATACTCGCAGGCTGTTCTCCAACATAGCAGATGTACTGGACGCAAGCCTCTCCTTCTGGTCACTATCCATGTTCCCAATGTTGCATTATGCCGTCAGCAACAATGAGCCGTTAGTACCTTTCTTAATACCTTTAATATTTTACATATACATAGCGCCATCTAGTCCAAAAGAAATTAATGTAAGTTTGCAGTATATACCTGATGTGGGATTCCTAATCCCTAGATCAAGATGTCCTTACCTTGTATAACGCCCTTCAACAGCTACTAAAATTAAATAAGACGCACAAATAACCATCAAAAGTATTGATATTGATGAGCATTAATGGCACATCTTAAAAGACCCAACGCAATTAACTTGACAGCCACTGTTCATGAGACGAGCGCGCCCGGGCGGCGTCAATTTGACGTACAAAATATGAAAAAAAAATCCCACACTACAAATTTTTTTTTATGAAGATCTATGTACACACTCACACATAGCTGTGACCAACGAAAATGCAATGACGTGTGATGTTTTGCTTAGAAACTTTTGGTGAAAACTGCTATAACTTGTCGGTCAAATCTATTCGATTACAATCTAAGTATATCTCATATAACAGTTCAGCCCTCTTAGACAAGTGGCAGAAGTGTGAATCGCAAACGAAAGGATAGAATATATCGACCAAGCTCGTCGCCGGCGTCCAGCCGACGCGTGCGCTGCGGCGGGATCACGAGCTTGGGTGTAATTGGTCGATATATTCTGTCCTTCCGTTTGCGATTTACGCTTGTGCCACTTGTCTTATGGGGCAGATGAGCATCATGACATTAACTAAGCTTTTCTTTTTTGCCACAGGTTTGATACGGAAATGTTGGCACCTGGTTTCGAGGTGTTCTACACCACTTTCCATCCTTACGAGAAATATGTCATTACACAAAGCAAATGTCTCGATTACCTACGTTCTTTGAACAATAATGCCGAGTTCATGACCTACCTGAAATGGTGCCACTCGCAGAAGGAATGCAAGAGGTCAGAAACTATTTTTGTTTCTCAAAAGACTTTTTTTTTATTCTTGTATAATGTTTCTTCTCACTACTTAACAGAACGGTTTGTGTTATTAAGACGGAATGTTCCTTCCCAAGCCAACTTTAAGTACTACATACTTAAAGTTGGCGTGGGAAGGTTTCTGAACGTTGCCTAATATCATCATCACTATCCATATTATAACTGTATGCAGGACACAAATTGTGTTCCTATTGTGAATCAAAACACAAACTTGTTACAGGCTTCAACTGTCTGACATCATGGTGAAACCGATGCAGCGCTTAACCAAATACAGCTTGATACTCCAGCGCATTTGTCAACATACCACTTCGACAACTGAGAAAGAGTGCCTACGTATAATGGTAAGTCGTAGTGTTATGTAAAGTTTATGAAATTTAATATCAATTTATTAACCTATAACAATCTATTGGACATAAACCTCTTCCCATTATTTTGAGAAGGTGGCTATAGCTGAGTTAGATGAAGTCACCTTCTTTTAATCACCACCTCTCTTATTTATCTACCAAATTCAAATTTAAAAAAAAAAAACAGTTTATTTCGCATAATCCTAAAATACAAAGTAAACTCATTACCACTAGTTCGGAGATCGGGCCGCTTGTGTAGAACTCTTCCCTTCACCATCGCCTGCGTCCGTTAGTCAACATATGCAACAGATGAGGCTAGCTTCTGTCCTAAAGATCTTGACAGGGCCCTGATCCACCTCACATATTACGGGGTAGGTACATTATGAAACTTACTTCATACAATTTTTTTTTTCATTTAGGAACACCGCGCGAAGGCTTTTGTTAAGCATATCAACCGTGCAGTACGCCAAGTGGAGGAAGAGGAAAAGATGATACAACTAAGTTACGCTCTGGATGGCTTTGAACCGGTAAGATACGGTCCACGGACCTATCTATACAGTTATACACTATTGTACTTATGTCCACGGTATTACAGAAGAATACAGTGTGATATTATACTGTGGAAGTAACTGAAATAAACTAGTCTTATTTTGTTGGCCCGCCAGAGATAATATTGTTTTGTCACATATTTACACTTCTTTCCTTTTTGTGTTAAAAAGTTATGCGGTTCTGCTAATCTAATATATAAAATTCTCGTGTTACAGTTTTCGTTGCCATACTCCTCCGAAACGGCTTGACCGATTCTCATGAAATTTTGTGAGCATATTGAGTATGTCTGAGAATCGGCCAACATCTATTTTTCATACCCCTAAGTGACCGGGAACAACATTCCACGCGGGCGGAGCCGCGGGCAGCAGCTAGTATCTTATATATAAAATTCTCGTGTCACAGTTTTCGTTCCCGTACTCCTCCGAAACGGCTTGACCGATTCTCATGAAATTTTGTGAGCATATTGAGTAGGTCTAAGAATCGGCCAACATCTATTTTTCATACCCCTAAGTGACCGGGAACCGGGAATAACATTCCCGGCATCAGCTAGTGAATTATAAATTTATAAGTTACTAGCGGACGTCACGCGGTTTCACCCGCGTAGTTCCCGTTTCCGTGGGAATACGGGAATAAAATATAGCCTATGTTCACCTTCACCGCAAAGAGTGTAGCTTCCCAACAGTGAAAGAATTTTTCAAATCAGTCCAGCAGTTCCGGAGCCTATTCGTTACAAACAAACAAACGAACAAAAAAACAAATCTTTCCTCTTTATAATATGTATGTATATGTACCTAATGTTAATATAAGTTATAAATTTGTTGCAGGAATTAAGAGACGAAGAGTTACAGAGTCACTACTCGGTGTATAACAAATTGAATTTGGATAAAAATATGCCGTTCTGTCTCGAAGAATTCAAGAGGACCTTGATCTTCGAAGGAGACTTGCGATTCAAGGACTTCGTCAAGGAGGCAAGCCTTGTGCTCAACAAAACTGTCATCACTGATCTCTGAGCGCAATGTAACTGAAAGCCAGATTTTTGCTTTACATCAATATCTACTTAAGCATTTGTTATTTTACTCAAAATTGGCTCAAAAGAGATCAGGGGTGAAGGTGATAGTGCTATGCGTATTCGGATGCATCCATAACAATTCATGAACTTATTTCTAAAAGGAAACATTCCATTTAGTAATAAATTCGATATGTGTACTATTCTATATATTTATTACCGCTATGCCATGCGAATTAAGTAATTTTCCGCGAATTCACAAGATAATTTTGTATTCACAATGTAAAGTTGTAGAGAATGTTATAGCAATGTTTTTTTTTTTGCAGTTCGAAGCTCGGGTATATCTTCTGACTGATATGTTGCTGGTGAGCAAGAAATCGACCAGGGCGGGATACAAATTCAAGCTGGCCAGGTAAGTTATAAAACGTAGGTACGTGAATCATAGTAGCAGCCCGCCGAGCTCTGTGTTAGTTCGCTTGTGGCCTCTAACCTACGAATAATGTATTATTCGTAGCCTCTAACAGAGAAAACTTGTGGCAAGCAAACATTTCCGGTGCAGATTCATTTTTGAGATACGATAATAGTTACCAAATCAAATTTTAAAAATAGATTGTAACTGGCCAGTCTCATACATAAAAACTCATTTTCGCAATTTTAATGGCGAAATGAGACGACCACTTCCATAGTTTTCTTCCGACAAAAGCGACTGAAAGCGAACTGAAAATACTGCCTTTTTTCAAAGGAAAGCTTCAGTATCATCATTAACAGTATCTGTGTTTTATTTTAAGCTCGCTGTGCGTTTATGATCACCGACCACGTGTTTTGTTTACCTTGTTCTAGGCCCAAATACTTCATTGGCAGGATGAAAGTATTTCCGAGGTTTGTCCGTAACGGCAAAGAATTGACAGGGCTCTCTTTCATCATAGTCGATGAATTAGGGTCCGCACACTCAGCCTTTACGTTAGCGGACATCCACAATAAAAGTAACGCCATTAAGGTATGTCAAAGTCTTTTTTTTTTCGTAGAGACATGTATTACACAGTGAAGTTCATTTCCATGTTCTAAATAACTGATTTTTTTGTGCTTTTTAGGCCTTCGAATTAAAAGTACGCGAAGCTATGCACACATATAGTATGGCTAAGTGGTACACAAATAATCCTTCTAGAGACTTTAGTGAACTGGATTTAGACCTCAGTATGGATCATCCACAGGGATTTCCTTCTCCAACGCCAAAGGTATTGTTTTAAATAAGTACTTATATTGCTACTTAAGGATAATTAATTTCTGTTACGATATCCAGTATTAATTTAACCGTGGAATTAGTGTTCAGTAAACGATCACTGCAGTAAGCAACTTTCGCTAAAGCTGGTCCTCAAATGGGTGACCTGTTTCCGTGACATCCAGGACCAAAGCTTGCAAACTGTTGTACATTCAGCCTAATAAGTAGTAAATTTCAATGGTGTTTATCTACTTATGAGGCTGACTGTACCCACTAGCTAACGAAGGAAACCTGAAGTGAGCGCCTATAGCAACTGAAACTGTTCTATCATGGCCAAACATAATCTTAGGAGTTAGGTATCCCGGAGGCTACTTGACGCAGTCAGAAGTTCCAGGCTACCTTGTCGTGTAAGCACAATCAAAGCAACAGTACATTAAGAAAGTATCGAATTCCCGTCAATCGTATAATTGAACTATTTGATCTCGTCATCACCTAGGAAGCGAGATGATGATCCTCAAGATTTAAAGCTAAGAACTTCTTTCAAAGAAAAAAAATCACATCAAATGTTTCGGGGTTTAGCATACAGAAAGACTGACAGATACACAGATCCACAGACAAACAGACATACAAATTAAACTTATAACAAACCTAGTTTTCCGTTGGAGGTTATAAATATCAGAGCTACGGGTACTATAAGGCTACTCAAAAACCAATGAGTGGGACGGAGACCCTCAATATGAGGTAAAACTGGGGGTTTATGCTGAGTGTATTGTAAATACACAATCAACTTCAAATCCCAATACAATATTCCTCAGTAAATTGCGTACAATTAACATAACATCGTTTTTTGATACGATACTTTAACCGCTAATGATCACTTTAAGGTGCGGCATAGCATAGACGACAGACTAACCGTACACAAGAATAAGGTACAGAACGCAATATCTGCTACGCACATTCGCGCAAAAATCAGTATCGAAAACTACTATGAAAATCCGTTGACATCGTGTATGTGAGTGGTGTTGGTGTCTATGTGTGCGTAGCCTTAGCGAATTTAGTATGCAGGTTTCCAATGTACTCCAGGACCAAAGCTTGCAAACTGTTGTACATTCAGCCTAATAAGTAGTAAATTTCAATGGTGTTTATCTACTTATGAGGCTGACTGTACCCACTAGCTAACGAAGGAAACCTGAAGTGAGCGCCTATAGCAACTGAAACTGTTCTATCATGGCCAAACATAATCTTAGGAGTTAGGTATCCCGGAGGCTACTTGACGCAGTCAGAAGTTCCAGGCTACCTTGTCGTGTAAGCACAATCAAAGCAACAGTACATTAAGAAAGTATCGAATTCCCGTCAATCGTATAATTGAACTATTTGATCTCGTTATCACCTAGGAAGCGAGATGATGATCCTCAAGATTTAAAGCTAAGAACTTCTTTCAAAGAAAAAAAATCACATCAAATGTTTCGGGGTTTAGCATACAGAAAGACTGACAGATACACAGATCCACAGACAAACAGACATACAAATTAAACTTATAACAAACCTAGTTTTCCGTTGGAGGTTATAAATATCAGAGCTACGGGTACTATAAGGCTACTCAAAAACCAATGAGTGGGACGGAGACCCTCAATATGAGGTAAAACTGGGGGTTTATGCTGAGTGTATTGTAAATACACAATCAACTTCAAATCCCAATACAATATTCCTCAGTAAATTGCGTACAATTAACATAACATCGTTTTTTGATACGATACTTTAACCGCTAATGATCACTTTAAGGTGCGGCATAGCATAGACGACAGACTAACCGTACACAAGAATAAGGTACAGAACGCAATATCTGCTACGCACATTCGCGCAAAAATCAGTATCGAAAACTACTATGAAAATCCGTTGACATCGTGTATGTGAGTGGTGTTGGTGTCTATGTGTGCGTAGCCTTAGCGAATTTAGTATGCAGGTTTCCAATGTACTCCAGGACCAAAGCTTGCAAACTGTTGTACATTCAGCCTAATAAGTAGTAAATTTCAATGGTGTTTATCTACTTATGAGGCTGACTGTACCCACTAGCTAACGAAGGAAACCTGAAGTGAGCGCCTATAGCAACTGAAACTGTTCTATCATGGCCAAACATAATCTTAGGAGTTAGGTATCCCGGAGGCTACTTGACGCAGTCAGAAGTTCCAGGCTACCTTGTCGTGTAAGCACAATCAAAGCAACAGTACATTAAGAAAGTATCGAATTCCCGTCAATCGTATAATTGAACTATTTGATCTCGTTATCACCTAGGAAGCGAGATGATGATCCTCAAGATTTAAAGCTAAGAACTTCTTTCAAAGAAAAAAAATCACATCAAATGTTTCGGGGTTTAGCATACAGAAAGACTGACAGATACACAGATCCACAGACAAACAGACATACAAATTAAACTTATAACAAACCTAGTTTTCCGTTGGAGGTTATAAATATCAGAGCTACGGGTACTATAAGGCTACTCAAAAACCAATGAGTGGGACGGAGACCCTCAATATGAGGTAAAACTGGGGGTTTATGCTGAGTGTATTGTAAATACACAATCAACTTCAAATCCCAATACAATATTCCTCAGTAAATTGCGTACAATTAACATAACATCGTTTTTTGATACGATACTTTAACCGCTAATGATCACTTTAAGGTGCGGCATAGCATAGACGACAGACTAACCGTACACAAGAATAAGGTACAGAACGCAATATCTGCTACGCACATTCGCGCAAAAATCAGTATCGAAAACTACTATGAAAATCCGTTGACATCGTGTATGTGAGTGGTGTTGGTGTCTATGTGTGCGTAGCCTTAGCGAATTTAGTATGCAGGTTTCCAATGTACTCCAGGACCAAAGCTTGCAAACTGTTGTACATTCAGCCTAATAAGTAGTAAATTTCAATGGTGTTTATCTACTTATGAGGCTGACTGTACCCACTAGCTAACGAAGGAAACCTGAAGTGAGCGCCTATAGCAACTGAAACTGTTCTATCATGGCCAAACATAATCTTAGGAGTTAGGTATCCCGGAGGCTACTTGACGCAGTCAGAAGTTCCAGGCTACCTTGTCGTGTAAGCACAATCAAAGCAACAGTACATTAAGAAAGTATCGAATTCCCGTCAATCGTATAATTGAACTATTTGATCTCGTTATCACCTAGGAAGCGAGATGATGATCCTCAAGATTTAAAGCTAAGAACTTCTTTCAAAGAAAAAAAATCACATCAAATGTTTCGGGGTTTAGCATACAGAAAGACTGACAGATACACAGATCCACAGACAAACAGACATACAAATTAAACTTATAACAAACCTAGTTTTCCGTTGGAGGTTATAAATATCAGAGCTACGGGTACTATAAGGCTACTCAAAAACCAATGAGTGGGACGGAGACCCTCAATATGAGGTAAAACTGGGGGTTTATGCTGAGTGTATTGTAAATACACAATCAACTTCAAATCCCAATACAATATTCCTCAGTAAATTGCGTACAATTAACATAACATCGTTTTTTGATACGATACTTTAACCGCTAATGATCACTTTAAGGTGCGGCATAGCATAGACGACAGACTAACCGTACACAAGAATAAGGTACAGAACGCAATATCTGCTACGCACATTCGCGCAAAAATCAGTATCGAAAACTACTATGAAAATCCGTTGACATCGTGTATGTGAGTGGTGTTGGTGTCTATGTGTGCGTAGCCTTAGCGAATTTAGTATGCAGGTTTCCAATGTACTATCTAATTTGTGCTAATCGTGACGCACAGTCTGTGATAAATCTGCGATGGGCAATGCGGAAAAGTAATCTACATGAGCGCCGCAGATTCGATCGCACAAAAGTCTGTCATCTGCGTCGCGCCTAATCCTCAAACGTACATTAATAATACATGTTTCGTTTTTTAAACTCAATTTACCGACGATTCCAATTATATTCGAGAGCTCAATCATGAAATACAGTTTAATATATTTTCTGTGGTATTTATAAATAGCACAATGTTGCCCAAATTACGCTTCTGCATTTGAACAGAATCAAAATGAGTGATAAATTTACTTAAATAGGAATAAACAATGGACACAGAATCTAACCACGACTTAGAGCTTAGACGTTGTATTTTTATACTACTAAGGTGGCAGACAAGCGCACACTCGATCGAGAATAATCGCTATAACCTAATGCGTTTTCAACAACAGAGGTTTTACACTTACTATTGTTGCGTGGAGCTGGACAAAGACAGGCTGTACTACTACTAAGTAGGTACTTGCTAATGAAATCATTCAAAGAACTTTAAAAGCTTTTGACTAGCACCTGGAACAAACTGCTTAACATGTCAGTCCGAGGCACGGAAACGATCTTATATGAACATGCAGCAAATGGTCAGTGATCGTTTACAGAATGCTCTAAATTTACAGAACTCGACTAAATGGATCTAGTAGAAGTTGTCCATGCTGAAGATTAAGCCCATTTCTCACTCTATTTTAATAGCAGTTCTAAATAACAGAAAAGGATAAAAGTACGCAACCAGTGTGCCAATTCTTTAATGTTGAAGTAGTGTCCTGTCCTAAGACAAGGTGACTACGCTACCGTCTCGTTCAATGTTCTAAATCTAATCTATCGAATATTTTTTAGGGAAGAGGCTCAGACCTGGATGATCTATATGTGGACAAAATCTCCAAGGAGCGGTTCGCGTGTATGACGCATAACATTAGTTTCGCCTTCACTGCCTCGACTGAATGTGAATATTCCTTGACTACGGACTCATTCGAGGGTAAGACCTATCTCTATAAGTGAAGTAGTAGTACTTTCCGACGTCGCAGAGATACTAGGCGCCGGAGATCCCAGAACGACCTTTGTCGCCCATATGCGTGAGTCTGTGGGTTAGCTTAGCAGTATCAAGCTCAAGGTGGTGGTGCCAAACTGGTGACTGGTGAGTTAATTGGGGTGACCACAAACAAAGCCAAGTCGACGCTGGCCAGGGTTCCTAGGATTTCCTCTCAAAGCACATTTCATCAAGAGAATTATGGATGAAGGATGATGAATAACTAACTCATTCTTCTTATTTATTTAACAACTAACTACGCCCCACAACTTCGCCTGTGACTCATTTCTAACCCTACGCCTCCGCAGCGCCCCACTACCCCATGCGAATAGCGTTAACTCAGCTTTATACTTTCAATTTTGCTACAGTGGGAGATCCATCTTTTGCAACAAACGCTGCGCGTGGTTTAACCCGTCCACCTGTCAAACGCCATTCTACGGGAGGAAGCTCAAGGAACTCACGCCTCTCGAGTTTTCAACGCTCAGTAAGGTGAGTAAACGACACACAAACAAGACTCTTGCTTGGAAACTAACATCGTCAGTCGTGACCCGAGATTTTTCTTCCTTTTTTTTTACATGGGGGAAAATCGTCATGGATATTATGCTGGACTCCTACCGACTAAAAAACCTCACATGTCCAGCTAAGGCTGGATTTAGTGTTGCGCTGACCGTCGGTGCTGACAGCCGAAATGTATGAACTTGTAGCAAGCATTTTAGAATAACGCGTAGCTATCAGTGCGTGTGTTGGTCAGCGTCGACAGGTACGCGGCGCCGACGCGCGACGCGTACGTACGCTGACCCGTCAGCGCTGACCAACGCACGCGTATGCTTCATAGAAGTTCATGCACTTTACTCTGGCTGTCAGCGCCGTGCGACGGTCAGCGCGACTCTAAAACCAGCCTAACAGCCTATGGTTGAAAGCCCCGGGTAAGCCCTCGGAAGGATACCCCAGGGCAGATTTTTATACCTAAATTAAATTCATAAAATATTATCATTTGACATTTGGTTGGTATGCGGCAGATCATAATTGAATCAAAAGTAAATTACATAAATGGGTCTGAGTACTCCGAGTTGAAGTTACTTAGCTAATTCAACCAGTTGCGAGAACTTTAATGTGATTAAAAATTTACAGCGGACCGACACACGAGGATGCATCCGGCGCGGCCCACAGACAAAAAGCTGGAAGCTCTGTGGAGCATATCCTCACATCACACAACGCAGACGGTAAGCGAAACCACTGTATACTGTAGTTTGACTCGGCCGGATTTTAGAAATAAATGCCTACAGCCGCGCGGTACGTAAGCATGCGATAGGGCTGCCCACCTACAGCATTTTATTAATATGTGCCTACTTTGACTTTCTATTTAGTGTTGCGATTGTGAATATGTACATACATACATTCATATAGTCACGCCTTTATCCCTGAAGGTGTGGGCAGAGGCATAGTATACGCCGAAATTTTACCTTATAGTTTTACGTACCCGTTATAGATAGTGAGCCTAATGCAGTTGATTTTTTTCAATCCGCCCACAAGGCCTTCAATTTGTATTAAGGATTTTCGTTTACTGACAACCGGCTTTCATTTCGAGTAAAAATGTACCTTTTTTATTTAAAAAAAAAATACTTTGTGAGTAATAATATAATATCCCCGCAACGGCTGGCGGCGGCGTGGCGGCGCAGCGCCCGTTATCTACTAACGATTGAGTGAGACGGGTATAGAAATTTGAAAACGAGTAAGCGGCGTAGACGGCTCATCACATGTTTCGTCAGTGATAGAATCACGGAATTCTAGTCTTTATAATCATTGCGTTAAATTTTTGATTTACAAAATTAAAACTATTTTTCGATTTGAAAGTACTAGTCAGTCTCTAGTACACTAGTACTTTTCGTACATTGTCAAGTTGTGTTAAGTTTTGGAAGTTCATATTTGTATCTATGCGTGTAATAAAAATCAAAGGTAACAAAAATGCTGTCAATCAAAGTCATACGGTGCTAAGTGTACTGTAACACCGGTCATCCACAAAGAAATGAATACTCTTGAAACATACCTAAATCATTGCTCTCAATTAAATAACTACGAACTGACAACGGAACTAAATGTACTACCTACACGTACTAGAGTTCTGAAATAGTTTTTTTTTGGATATTGTACTATATTGGATCGCACCGTTCACTGACTGAGCAAGCACAAGTCTAGTTTTAAACACAAACATAACTACTTCATGTAACTACCTAGTTCACTCGTGTCAATCACTTTGTTTAACTTTAGTCAACTAGTAGTATAGTACCAATTAGTACTTAAGTAAAATCAATTTATAGTTTTACCTTTCGGAGTTTCCAGGTAATCTAAAAAACGTTATCTCTGGGTGCGTTATTGACGAATTCATGCAACCAAAACAAGCACAATAGACTTTAGTTGTCATATTAAATATTTTTAGTAAATAAAACACGCGCGGTTACTATTTAAAAAACAACCCACCGTCCATTCGTCTACTCGGCACAATCGCGACTGCGGACGCTGCTTGCGTGCTGAAAGGCCTGCCGTAAACAAGAATCGTAGGTATAGCTTGCGCTTCGTCCGTTTGTAGGGAGCTACAATACTGGTTAAACAACATATATATACTGTGGCGAAACATCTTCTACATCTAGGTTTTTTCCTGTAGCTTCAGAGCGTAGCTGCATACACAATTATAAATTTCAAATACGAGACTTAGGTGCAGGAGAAAGTCAATCAGCACTATTAACATTGTTTTTTTCCACAGGTACTGCCTCGATAACAGTCAACGTGGTTAGTGAGGAGGAACCCGAGCCCGTAGTTCAGAAACAGCCACTGGTAAGTTCATGGGAACTATTTAGATTAATTGTACCTATGCATGAGACTGTTCCTACAATTTTCATATTGAGATGAAGGATAACTTTGAAGTAATTCTGCAAATCTAACTAAAACTACTGGGTAAACTTTAAATCCAAACCTTACATTATTATAAAGTTCCTCACCGCGTCAACTGCCTGTCTGAATACGATAAATTCTAAAACTAGCGAACAGATTTACATGTGGTTTTCACGAGGGGTTTCATAGGAAAAGTTGTGTATGCATACAATGTCACTTCCACCGCACTAAATCTATTCAGAGGAAAATAACAATTTCAACGACATCTTATATTCATGCCTCGGTGGCTACAGGGCCGCACGGTGGTGACCACAGAAATCCGATCAGGTCCACAGAAATCTGTGGTGGCGACTGTATTAGAATATCCCGGGTCGAAACAAAAATTTGTATATGCATGGCAAGATCTTGGATCGCATAGCAAGATCTTGGATCTTGTATCTTGGATCTCGGATCTCGGATCTCGGATCTCGGATCTCGGATCTCGGATCTCGGATCTCGGATCTCGGATCTCGGATCTCGGATCTCGGATCTCGGATCTCGGATCTCGGATCTCGGATCTCGGATCTCGGATCTCGGATCTCGGATCTCGGATCTCGGATCTCGGATCTCGGATCTCGGATCTCGGATCTCGGCTCTCGGATCTCGGCTCTCGGATCTCGGCTCTCGGATCTCGGATCTCGGATCTCGGATCTCGGATCTCGGATCTCGGATCTCGGAACTCGGATCTCGGATCTCGGATCTCGGATCTCGGACCTCGGATCTCGGATCTCGGCTCTCGGATCTCGGCTCTCGGATCTCGGATCTCGGATCTCGGATCTCGGATCTCGGATCTCGGATCTCGGATCTCGGATCTCGGATCTCGGATCTCGGATCTCGGATCTCGGATCTCGGATCTCGGATCTCGGATCTTGGATCTTGGATTTTGCCATGCCATGACTGAAGATCCATCTCAAAGATAAATTATTCTCCGCACGATGCTCGTAGAACTTTTTCAGTACCTACGGTATTTAAAACCTTATTCCTTAGAATTTAAAGTTTAGTTTATCTTGTTATGTTCACAGTACAGCGCCTCGTCCGTTTTACACTGGTTCTATTCGTAACATACATATTACACAATATTACAACAAAAGATACCTTACAATCATCCGGAGTCCATTTTGTCAAGAAAGCATTTCAGGAAATATATTAAATCCGTGTATAGAAAAACTCATTTGGGAAACCAATTATTATATCACAACCGTATAGAAAAGTTTATAAGCAAGATTGATTACGTGGCATCGTATCTATTCTTGACTTTTAAATATAAGCAAAGTTTGGAATATGTACCTACCTATAAACCTAGAATAATTTTGACAACCACTCAGTTATTCTTTATTGTAATACGGGTACTAGCTGTTCCCTGCCACACTTCGCTGTGACTTTTTATATTTGCTCCTTTGAGAAATGAGTAACAAATCAAAGCATAGATACTTACGTTTCGTAAAGTCGAGATTCAAAAGTCGATTACCAGAATAAGGACCAAAATCACGTGCACATAAATCTTCTATCAGGTTATGTTACTATGTGAGTGAACGTGACCGCTGCAAGCGATATTTTGAATTAGATTTGAGATGCGATTAGGGCTTAGATCATCTAACCACAGGATGCGCCTTACTTAAGCATTGTTTTCTGCCATTGCACATGACCATTTGGTCTTTTGGCTTTATGAAAAGCCTGTACATCAGTACATCATTTTATATGATTAAACTAGTACATTACATTGTAGTTGACTGTACAATAACAATTAACACACAACAGCCATTACGCGTTTGTCGATTAATACATTTTTAAATGCAATGAAATTTTATATGTCTTTGTGTTTCCCCCTTCACTTGTATGAAAACTGGCAGAATATTTTTGTATGCGGTGGTTCGCAAAGGCTAGTCCCGTGTTATATGGTCTAAGGATTAGGGTTACGCCACCGCCCGCCGCGTCGTGTTGTTTTTGTTCGGGTTCAATAACACATTTGATCGAAATTCCACTCGCAAAAATTCCAGCCTAGCCTGAATGTGGTGTCCTGAGGACATCCTTCCCGGGGCTCCCAACCGTAAGTTCTTAGATAGGATAAGTGTGGTTTTTAGTTGGTAAGAGTCCGGGATAGCATAACTGTAAGACTATCCTCACTTTAAAAAAAAAGCTTGTGGTGCGCTTGCTCATTATCAAACGAGGTCATGGCGAAGAGAATGTTATACAGGCGAGTGTTTGGCAAAAATTGGGAGAGGCCTATGACGAGCACTGGATTATGGAACTTATTTCGTGGGTTGAGAAATAAAGCTCGCGGCCTACAATAATTTAGTGGTGAGATTCAGGTGGTCCTTTGTGAATCGTCTTAACGTCTGCAGCTCTTCAACGTTTTTTTCCAATTTAGCTGAAGATTCTATCAGTTGATACTTTAAAGAAGAGATAGAAACTTGTTGTATGTCAGGATTTTGTTTGAATTATTAGTACTTACATTATTCAATTCTGGTTTACCTTTCAGTAATTTGTCCAGTAGATATTAATATTCAGTATTTTTGTAGATCAATACCGGGATTGTAAGAAATGTGCACTTTTAGTATTGAATTATCCTAGTCGTAATGACCGGTGGAGAGACTAAATCGTACGTTATATCATCACACCCAGTACATCACATGTAGGTACTTGGTATTGATGCTCACTTCAACAACGCATTAAATTACCAGCGAACATATTTCTCATTTTGTGCAGCCAACGGTAGTTCTGCAACATCCGTCACCACTCAGAACGTTACATACGCCTGGACCCATACACAGTCTGAGCACATCACGGAACAGTCTGCAAGTACAATATCCTCGGAACGTGGTCATGGCCCTGGTCCACAGTCTTCCAGATCTCACCTTTGACCCAGCACTCTCTCAGCATCGGTCTAATCAACCGTAAGTTTACTTTTTAAGTAAGTTGTTTTTTATTCGAACATTAGCTTATAGCCTGGGGTGAGGTTGTTTGCTGAGAACTGCTGTGATATAATTATTTTTTTTCAGTTTTGCTAGAAGCGAAAACAGTCTTACCTTAAACCTTTCATTGCAACTTGCTTATCCTCACGTGTCAGTCAAGAGAAGTACTGCGTTAGGTATGAAGGGCTGTTTGCTTCTCAATCACCCTATGACAGGTCTGACTAAAATTTGGTGTGTGTGGAACTGTACAATTACCGTTTTCAATATGTGCAGCAAGTTCCACGAAGTGCCATCTATCAACAGTATAAATAATTTCATGAAGTTTGTGCCATATTTTCATAACATCATCAGAGTTAAACCATACTTATTGTTTTCAATACTAGCCTGGAACCACTAACTGCATCAGACAAGCTTTATAAGAGTCATCAAGAGCTACTGCAACGCAATCGTATCCACGCGCTACAACAACAGCACTATTTGAATACTGAACAACGAGGAACCAGTTACCCACCGCCCAGTCCTACAAGGTAATTTCAAACATATCTCTTTTCTTCTCTTCTCTTCTCTTCTCTTCTCTTCTCTTCTCTTCTCTTCTCTTCTCTTCTCTTCTCTTCTCTTCTCTATCTCTTCTCTTCTCTTCTCTTCTCTTCTCTACTATAATAAAATTGTAAAAATAGCTGTGACAGTACATTCAAGATAAATTTTAAAAAATAACCATAATCGACTAATTTAGGGTTTCTGAGTCCAAATATATAACTTTTTTCTTCGTGTCTGTTTGTTTGATATTTGTTCGGGGTTGGAGCAAAATTCAGTAGCTTATTCATAATTGTATTGATTTTGTGGGTATTTTTTCAAACTTAAATGTATGCTTTATCAAAATTGGTTTAGCGGAAATGATAATACAGCTTGACCTATGTTTTACTATAAGTCCTATGCATTGGGCACGTCAAAGCCGATTGGTTATTAGTTAAAACCACCTCACGATCGAAGTCGCGGGCAAAGGTATACATATAATAATCCTTGCTGCGAAAGCGAAAGTTTGTGAGTATGGATATGTGAATGTTTGTTACTGTTTTACGATCTAACGGCTGAACGGGTTTGGCTGAAATAGCTACAGGGACAGATTCTAGTCTGAAATAACATATTGGCTTATCTCCAGAATAAGTCCCCATGAGATGCGAGTACGGGAACAAAACCACAAATTAGAGATAGTACAGATGGAAACCTACATACTAAATTCGCTGAGGCTGCGCACACATAGACAACTCATTCACAGACACGAGGTCAGGCGGTCTCTACCGAATTTTCGATACTGATTTGTGCGCGAGTGTGTGTAGCAGAGGGTAGGTGTGAAATAACGTACATACTACCCGTTCGCTCTAACTTTGCCGCTGGCGTAGAGGCGTATACCCGAATTGTTAATTAGACGAAGTTAATTGACAGTAGCTAATGTCACTTCATCATAGAAAATACGCAACATTGTATGAAGAAGTGACATTAGTTGCTGTCAATTTACTTCGTCTAATTAAAAATTCGACTTTAGTATGGAGCCGAGCGGCAAAGTTAGAGCGAACGAGCAGTACATTAGTTTTCCATCTGTACTAGCTCTAATTTGTGATAAAACTTCACGTTGATGATATATGATAACTATTAATTTATCATCCTTCTTGTTTTTTCTTCTTCTTCTTCTTTTTTTCTTCTGTGTCATTTGATTCTGTAGATACTAAAAATGAGTCATTCCTATAGGACTTTAAGGCGTGGTCTAGCATTCAACTACTCCCTGAAGAACCCACGTCTCACAAAAGTTACTCACACGAGTAGTCAACCGCAACCTGAAGCTGGACCCTCAACCAGCTTAATGGTACCTCAGGTAAGATAATTATTACAAAATATTAAGTTACCGTGGGAGTTAACTCGAAACTTGACTTATTTTTGGCAATCTGTTGGCCGAATTTCATCTATCGAAACTGGGCAAGGAACAAGAGCAACACTCTCAGTCAAAACTTAGTTTTTTAGAGGTGAGAAGAATTTTGAGAATTGAGGCAAAACTGAGTTTGTCTTTAGACTATACTTGATTAAGATGAAGAAGATGAGGACTTTAACTTTGACTATGAATTAAAGAATTTTTTACTTATAGTGGTAATAAGAATCCAACATTAACCATGACTGTACCTAATTAAGGTTCCGTAACCAAATGAAAACGGAACTCTTTTACTGAGACTCGGATTTCCACCTGTCTTTCACCATCATATGAACCGTGATAGTTGGACAGTTGAAATGTTCTCATACTACTTACATTTTCACACCGACGTTTCGAGCACGTTGCAGCGCCCGTGGTCACGGTTGGACTCTTGTTGTCACTCTGACTCTTGTTGTCTAGTTGAAATGTTTACATGTGATGTCTTAATTATTGCCGCTGTGAAAACCAATACTAAAAACAGCAAGAAATATACATAAACAGCAATAAATGTACAATTACATAAACAGCAATGATATGAAACTATTTAAGGGGGGGCTCCCATACAACAATAATAACTTATTTAGGTACCGTTTTTTGTTTCGAAACCCTCTGTGCGCAAATCCTGCTCGTACTTGGAAGGTTTTTTTTTCTCTGTGGACTCTGCCTGTTTAAACCAAATAAATATTGTGAGTGAAAATCTGAAAATCCAGTAGGAACGGCTTGTGATTAGTAGTCAACCTGTTATCATTTCGCACACCATAATTTCGTGATTTTTTTGTCTTATAATAATCTTTTTTATTTTGAGTAGGTTCATATTGTGAGAAGCGGCAGTTTGAGTCCAGTTCACGGAGCACACTCGAGCATGGAGGTGATTCCAAAGTCAGATAAGAAATCCAAACCCATCCGTAGCAGGTAAGACTATTAACTTGAATATTCACGTTGTTCCTCTGTGTACCCTTCTCACTGTACTCTTCTAAGTAAATTGGTGTACTAACAAAATGTTTTGATTTACTAGAATTCTGTGTATGCTTGTGTGTATGTAAAACTGTCAGTTGTGATGAAGATGTGTCTCGCCGCTGGTCAACTTGTGCTATTTCTTATTGTGCTGTTCTTGAGTTTAAGGTCGTATTTACATTCAGGTGTTAGAATGGTAATAAATAAATAAAAATAAAAAATAAAAAATAATCTTTATTATCTTTATTAATCTTTATTTTTTTATCTTTAAATAAATAATTTTTTTTTCTTTATCTTATTGGTAATATAAGAAATTACTCAATACTGGTCAAAGTTGGACCGGACCGATTCGACAGCTACCAACTTGAAAGTCTGTCTAAAGCTGATGTCCACATGCTGCAAAAGTATAATTATAATAGTCTCATCGTCCGCACATGAGCATCTCATTTGACCGCATGGACGTGGAGATACATCATTTATATATCATGATGGCGACACAACATTTGTGCAAAATTCAAATTTGACGTACACACGACACATTTGAATAAACTTTTCCAACTTAAGTTGGACCGACTATTTTGTGTTAACACAGAAAGTTTCCATTACATTTCAACAACAATGTATTTGAATATAACATCTAGTACATTTCATGTAACCAATTATGGAATTTTGTTCAGATCAACACCTTGTAAATACGGCCTCAGTTCTTGTTATATGTGCTGTTCAATGTACCCCCAGTACCTATAGCATGTTTTACCCATAGTTCCTTCGTCAGTTCGAGTGGCTGGTTTTCCAAAATGGACGGATGACAGATAAAACTATGGCGGGCGATGACGTTTTTGAGGCAAGAACTTTTATCTACATTAGTAGGAAATATGTAGAGTATTGTAGACTCACAGCATTTTACACTTTTCATCCTTAACACTCACACTGCTTGTAGGTATGTGCAATGTATAATTATTTAAACAGATAGACACATATTATAAGCACAACGTGTATTCTAGTGGGCTTACAAATGCGGTTCAGTAAATTTATGCCTATCTTCTTAAATACAAGTTTTAATAAACTGTTTCGCATTCCAATATTCAAAATTTATAATTACCTATATAATACTTTTGTGAAATCATTATTTTTTATGTGTGTACATCTTTTACTTCAAAGCTACTAGCCGATCAAAAGCAAACGTTCTCCAAATACTTAAAGTAAGTTACATTATCCGAAAGTTTAAAAGCCAGGTTGCTTTTAAAGTAGACGCTAAAACTAAAAAGAAGAATTCATAACTGACAGATGCTAGATAAAGATTGTAATGGCAAAAGTTTGGCAGTTTTAATTGTCTCCCGGGGAATAAACACTTGTTTTTAAAACAGATTATGCAACTGGACGCTATTGTAAATTGACTAAAATTACACCGAGTAATTGTAGTAGTGAGATGATTATATTCCATTAGAAATTTAGGATATTTTTTCTATTTATTACATTTTTTTTTCAGAATAATCAAATTATATAGACTTGGTACCGATAGTTTATAAAATAAATATACGGTAATTTTATTTGAAAAAATTAAATAGCTTAGTAAAATTTTGAAAACTTTTCGATAACAGTCCAATCTCGCGAAAAAATACTCTTTTTATAGCCTTTGTTGATGTTATAGCAGTTTACCCTTGTAGAAACAGCAAAAACAAATCATAGCAGTTTGCTTGATATCAAGCACTAAAGAGTTGACTTTATTTAGAAGGAATTCGTACTCAAAATAATAGAAAAGTATTGAAAGCTTGATAGTTACTAGCCGCGCTCCACGACTTTATCTGTGACTTCGCTAAGCGCCCTTTTAATCCGATATATTCTAACAATAAATGTTCAAAAAGAAAAGTTTGATTACGGCTCCGCTCTATATTGGTATTCCAAAGTTAAAAGAATCATTTTGTGGTACTTTCAATTACGTTTCAAATGCACCTTAAACCACTCACAGCAAATGATAGTCATTAAGCCAAGTTGAAGGCTTCATTGACGGCTAAATTTCATATTATATCCACAACACTTGGCTGTGTAAGCGTAAAACCTTTGATATAGCAAACGTCTATAGACTGCGGTGATTACTTTTGAAGTATAAAAATCCTACTGCAGTATAATGTGTTCCTTTTTTTCTCTTTTCTCTATGCCCCTTCATAATAGTAGTATCACAGAACTAATGAGTATGATCTTAACCTGATATTATAGTAGATTTTATCAAAGCATAGCCCCTCGATAGCTGCGTCGCGCGCCGAGATTCTTGACCCAAATTGATTACAAAATGTAATTTATTACTTCATTGCGTGCGGCATAAGCGTATTATACATGTATACCTACGCCATATTGTATACCATACCTATTAAACATACTTATCTTTTAAAATCTGAGAGTAAACATAAAGGCCTTGGTCCAGTAGTTAGATAGAGTACCTACCTGACTACAAAACGGGAAAATTTTGGTTCAATTCTAATTTGGGATATACTTAAGTGTGTGTGATATACATTGATCAATTTTACGCGAATACTGTGTAGATATAAGCTTTGATATTGTACGTACTAACTAGGCTTGTAAATTCCACAGAAGTGATGCATTCTAATTGTGAACGCCCATTTAATACATTGTTTTACTGTGTACAGACAGAAAGGCAGCTCGCCAAGCTCTCCGAAGAGGGAGGAGAAGGAAGACTGACGATGGTTTAAACTCAGATCGCGTGACTGAGATATGCCGAAAAAAAAACCACGCTTCGAATGGCTATGCGGAATCAATTGGTAGATTTTTTATACCACAAGGAAGTTGGGTTTTTTTTAACGTGTTTTTTTAAAGTGCATATTAGGGCTTGATGAGCCTTGGACGCTAAAGACTTTGTAAATGTCTATGTTTTTATATAAGTACTAGGAATATACCTATGTTTGTAAAATTTAAAATACATACAAGTTAATTCAACTTACAACAGTGCTCCTACAGAATAATAATTAACTGTTGATCCTTTGAAAATATTGATAAATAATCGTAATTATAAATTTTAATTATGTTACTGTTAATACACATACACATACATTAGAATTTAAGTGCTCACAGATTCACTCGACAGTCAATTTATTTTATTTTAAACTCGCTTGACGCACGCCGCCCCTCTGATGGAAAGCCATGATGACATCAAGCGATAGGTGACCACTCTGACAGTCTATAACACTTCTCACACAGTAGACCTCAAGGCGGCGGCTCTCTGATGTGCTTCTTCACGCTCCGCTTGAAGAATCCAAAGTAAGAAGAGGAGGGCGGCATATGCGAGCAGATCGTTCCAAGATTTTATGGTTTTACAGAGAAACGATCTCAGTTCTTTATCCAGTCCCTATATTTCTAGAATTTCCATTCGTTTCGACAATGTCATAGTTTTAAACAAGCTTTGTGTTTATTTACTGTGTCAAGGGGTGTCATTTGATGGACATGCTCAATTGCAGGATCTTAGCAATGCACCCTGACTTCACAAACTACGAACTCCCCTCCCCTCCCTCCATCTCTAGCCCCCTGCCCCCTTCAATTAATTTTCGGATAATATATGAAGTCACCCCGATTTTTGTTATTTACGATTACTGCTCCACTCTTTATGGTAGTACATACATACATATGGTCACGCCTTTATCCCCGAAGGGGTAGGCAGAGGCATATTATATGCCCACATTTCCACACGTTATAAGTGGTGAGCCGTATTGCCGTGTTTAAATGGACAGGCGCAGGTTGTGACTGCCTGCTGTTGAAATAAAGCCTTCAACTTAGCTTAACGACTGCCATTTTACTGGCAACCGGGACCAACGGCTTAACGTGCCTTCCGAAGCACGGAAGCGCTCAAATAAATGTCACAAAGTGGTCACATGGATGGTCACCCATCCATGGACCGGCCATAGTGAAAGTTGCTTACTGCAGTGATCGTTTACAGAACACTGAGTCCGCGGGGCCACGAGCGCTTCAATGGTAGTAGCGGGATATACACCGTACTAGATGGAGCCTAAGACTCCGCCCGCGTATATTTTTTTCCCGTTCCTAGAACTGACTATTATCTATCCCTGAACCAAATTTGAGTCAAATCCGTTTAGCCTAGATCGCGAATAAGTAACAAACATCCAAACATTTATCTACACTTCCACACATCCACACTCACAAACTTTTGCATTTATAATATTAGTTATAAAACCTGTTTCGACATATTACTTACAGTAAGCCCTATGAACACAGTTGTAAGTTGTGATGACTCGGAATCAAAAGTAAGTTCTTTTGTCTATGTATCTTCGTATGTTATTTTGTCTATGTAAATCGAATGCAATTTGATTCTATCGATGGATACTATAACACGATCGTCTCGTGGAGAAGTTACCAGATTCAAATAAATATTAATATTGTTAGCAGTACCGTCAGCGTCAATAAAAGTGACCATTCTGTTCATAATGATTCTAGCAAGAATTAAAATCAACCTGTATATTTTGATTTAGTTAAAGAAAATAACAACCAAGTTATATCTCGTGTACCTACTCTTTCTTCTGTTTAGTATAAATTCAGAACATTCATTAGGATTTCATTCTTTTTTGTTCATTAACATTACCTACTTAAAATAGGATGAGGTTTTTAATTTATCCGTACCTATATTATTTTTTATAATAGTTTTGAACCGTGTAGTCGCTTATATATCCATAGTTAAGTAGGTACTTATACTTATTATTGACGTTTACTGTATCATGAATTGATAAATTAAAAAAAATATGTATACCTAATGTTAAAATAAGTGATAAATGTATAGTAAGTAAATATAACTTATTTATAAATAAAATAAAAAATATTTACAAGAAATATTTTCATATTAGAAATACTTATAAATTATTTCTCATATATTTAAGTATCTAGTAAGGCCAAAAAAACCCCCATTTATATGTATATCGTCAGAGGAAACTTATTCCTCGCTGAGGGTCGCAGTCAGCTGAGATGTAGAAATTTATATTTATATAAAGTTATTTAGGTAAAAATTTAGGACATAGTCCCTTAGAGGTATAGGCTTTAGAAGCATATTTAAATAAAATATAATTAAGAGAAAATATAGTTTATTTGTTCAGAAAATATTACTGGCAGTTAGTGCTGTTGGCAAACAAGCCATTGTAGAATAAAGTTTAAATAAATATAAATAAAAGTTTTGTATGAATATAGATATTAGATAAAATGTTTTTAAATTTGTCAAATGTTAATAGAATGTGATCTAGAATTTCTAGAAACGTAGATTTTACTGATGAAATCAGTATTGATGTTACTAACAAAATGGAAAGACATACTAGTGAAATTCAAAATAGTAACGTATCTAATGTAGGTGACGTCCGACATAGGTAAGTAGATAATTATATTTTCGAAAGAACTATAACTTACTATAGTTTCTAAACTTATTTATATTATAAACATAGCTTACAGTGAATGCTTTGTAAATATAGATATTGAAAAATACCGTAACTAATTGTGATCAAATTTGTAGACGAATATAATAGTAGATTGTTAACCGAGGGTGGAAAGAATCAATTCCCGAGGTATTTAGACGCCCGAGCGCAGCGAGGGCGGCTATAGTCCGAGTCGGAATTGATTCTTTTACCCGAGTTAAACACTCTACTTTTCATTTCAAATACGAGGAAAATAAAACTAATAATAAGATTCAAACCTTACCATAAAACATTATTACCAATTGTTTTGAATTCTGTTACAGATAAAATAATAACAACTACATTATGTCGACTTTTTAAATTTTAAATATGGAACTCCGGCCGGCCCCATACACGTACAATATTGATTCAATATTTATTTCCATCCGAATATAGTCTGTTCAAACCTCAATAATATGTTCAATTTATTGCTACATTGATCAATATTATTGTACGTGTATGGGGCCGGAAGAAATTTTCGCTAAGTTCACACTGGCTGTTTGGAAAGTCGCATGGCCGCAGCATTTTTTTTTTTTACACAAATCTCTTTACTATCACAGCTGACCTGTCAGCAGTTCTATTTTTAAAGTTCATTCCGGCCCTTGGGTGGGAAGTAATTTGTATGAGTTTTTCCCTCCCTAGGGAGGGAAACAGCATTTTCCACCCAATAGTCAGATCAAGAAAACACTATTTTCCGAGTATGAGAAATGAAAAATTATTTACGTACGCACAAATTATCCAGTACGGATACAATATAAATATAAAATGTTATTGATTATTGAAAATGTTTTGAACGTGTACAAAATATATCTACGGAGGTTCTAAACCACGAAAGAAATAAATTATTTTGCAACTTAAATGGTTTGAAACCATAATATTTATTGAAAAGTATTTTGGTTCCAAACCTGTAACAAATTATTTGTGTTCAAGCCACATTGTTAAACAGAAAAAGTATGTAACTATTCGCGTACCTGGAAATCACTTTTGAGTGATATGTTTAAAGTAGCTATGAATATTACAATTAGTTACCAAGTAGTACATAGTTGGTGACAAATAACGGTTATTAATATTATCCCCTCCCTTGTCATAGTAAGTAGTGGTTGACTAATTTTATTATACTTCTTTTTTTACCAAATCAATCGACAGCTTTTAGTTAAGAACATTGTTAGATATTATTTCGTTCTAGAGAGAGTTATTATTTTGTTTCAAGCAAGCATAAGTACAATTATTTAATTTATTACTCTTTTAGTCCGGTAAAAAGCTCAATCAAATGTATATTGTAACCAAATTAATGATTCAATGTGTTCGTAAATCTTATAAAAGATCCGGAATGCTACATATGAGATTTTTGTAAATAAATCAAAATAGTGTTTAACTTACTTTTAATAAATATAACTGTTGTGACACTTTCAAATAAATTTAGTCAATAAACAACTGTTACACTACAAAAAGTGCCTTTTTTTTACAATAACCCAAAAGTGTCTTGATACTCTTAGGCTGAGCGCACATTGGTGACAACTAGTGACAAGACTGTCTCCAGACAGCCTACCGCTTAACAAAATAGGTATAAAGAAACTAAGAAAGAGACGTCTCACAGACAAAACTGTTTTATGGTGCAAGCGGACGTCTGATCTTCGACAGCAGACTTTTTCGCCGTATAATCAGACTTATCGGACCGATCGGATTTTCAATGTAAAGCAAGACCGCAGTCTTAATACAGTGGTGTTTCATAATTGCGCTCAGCCATAACGAGCTAAGGTATTACCAAGGAAAATGTAATAGTAAGTACTATATATTACGCCGTGTATCGACCGGACCCCGAGTGGCAACGGGAAAGAGTACAAAATGTCACCACCATAATTCATCCCTAGTATGTCGTAAGGGAACGCGGCTAAGGGAACACTTTTACAAAACGATCCATTGCGTAGAGAAGGAAAACTCTAAATTAAACCGGTTGTCAGTAAAATGACAATCGCTAAGCCAAGTTGAAGGCCTCATGGGTGGTTTGAAAATTTTCAACTGCGGGTCGTCTGTCCATTTCAACACGGCAATAGGCTTATCACCTATTACGTAGGACATAAAACCATAAGGTGAAATGTGGGCGTACACTATGCCTCTGCCTACCCCTTCGGGGATAGAATGTAAGTTACTATACTGCAGAATAGAGCAAGAGCCAGCGGCCCCCAGGCATTCGGTAAAGTATAAAAGCTGTAAGTTTCTCAATGTATGTCCCCAACACAGATAAGAACGAACCCCGTCTACGAAACTTGGATCGCGGTGGCTTTCGCAGGTATCAGGTAGTTAAGGTGTGTAAAATTGTGTGTTAAATTTGTTAAAGTATAAAACTCAGTTTTTACATATTTTACTTATAATAATCCTAAAAGTCACCTTGTCGAAAGCCAGACACTTCGTACGGTTGCAACCCTCTGCCAGACACCCTTAAAGTATATTTCATTATTACTATACTTACGGTATAGTATAAAAGCTGCAATTTATATATGTTATTTGGAGAACTATCAAATGATGTTTTCTCAATAGCCAGACAGTTTCAGTAGTTCCTTAAAAAGTTAAAGTCTAATGTAGGTGCGAGCGCGACGGATATTATGTGTCAGCGGGTGCGAGTGAAATACCGCGTTCGGTCCACTGCGACGTTTTACTGCACATCAGCTGTCATTTATTGTGTATAATGAGAACTATTTTCTAGATTTACTATGAAAATTCACTATGTACAATAACTAAGAATCAACGAATAAATGTTTAGAAAATTCTTTTATACAATTTTTGTGTTTAGGAATCATTAAATTAACACTCCAATAATATACTTCAATAATTATTTTAATAATAGTTATTGGAATAATATAATTAATCTAATACCTACAATAATTAATGGAAAAATATTTCGAAGATATTCTATGACTCGTGGTCGTCGATATCTTGAGTGTCCTCATCACCGCTGCTCCAATCTGTGGGTTGGTCGTTATCAATATCGTCTTCTTCGCCAGTTTCAGATTCAGTTGGGTGAAGAGCTGGATCCAAGGTTTTTTTTTTATACTACTTAGGTGGCAGACAAGCTTACGGCCCACCGGAAGGTTGGTAACCGTAGCCTATAGACGTTTGCAACACCAGAGGAGCTACACACGCGCTGCCGACCGGGGCGCAGGTTGTGACGACTCACAGTTGAAATTTTTTAAGCCGCCCATTAGGCCTTCAATTTGGCTTAACGACTATCATTTTACTGACAACCGGGACCAACGGCTTATCATGCCTTCAGAAGCACGGAAACGCTCGTTAATAAATATCACAAATCACAAAGTGGTCCACGTGGTGGTCACCCATCCATATACGGCCATAGTAAATTTTGCTTACTGCAGTGACAGTTTAAAGAACACTGAGTCCGCGGGGCCATGAGCGCTTTAATTTTTCCTTATTTTGGTTGCATACCTAAAGGATAAAAATGGTTATTAATGGTTATTGTTCATAGTGAATTTTCATAGTAAATCTAGAAAATAGTTCTCATTATCCTACTTCCTACTAATATTATAAATGTGAAAGTTTGTGAAGATGTTTGGATACTTGGATGTTTGTTACTCAATCACGCTCTAACGGCTGAACGGATTTGACTGAAATTTGGTACAGAGATAGCTTATAATCTGGAATAACACATAGACTTTTCATCCCGGGAAAATGTTCCCACGGGAAGCGGGAAAGGGTAACGATTTTCACGCGGGCGAAGCCGCGCGCATCATCTAGTACACTATTAATGACAGCTGATGCGCAATAAAACGTCGCAGTGGACCGAACGCGGTATTTCACTCGCACCCGCTGACACGTAATATCCCTCGCGCTCGCACCTACATTAGACTTTAACTTTTTAAGGAACTACTGAAACTGTCTGGCTATTGAGAAAACATCATTTGATAGTTCTCCAAATAACATATATAAATTGCAGCTTTTATACTATACCGTAAGTATAGTAATAATGAAATATACTTTAAGGGTGTCTGGCAGAGGGTTGCAACCGTACGAAGTGTCTGGCTTTCGACAAGGTGACTTTTAGGATTATTATAAGTAAAATATGTAAAAACTGAGTTTTATACTTTAACAAATTTAACACACAATTTTACACACCTTTACTACCTGATACCTGCGAAAGCCACCGCGACCCAAGTTTCGTAGACGGGGTTCGTTCTTATCTGTGTTGGGGATATACATTGAGAAACTTACAGCTTTTATACTTTACCGAATGCCTGGGGGCCGCTGGCTCTTAGACCAGAAGGGGTGAGAAGGCGAGAATCCGTCTGGCTGTGGTGCAAGCCATTGCCAGCATCCAACAGTGTTAGACCGACGTCTCGGTCGCCAGTGAGGTGGTAGCGCTAAAAGGGCTCTGCGGGAGCAAGCTGGTTGCCCACTTCCTACCCGCCCGTTCAGTCTGGTGATGCCTCTTGGCGTTCGCTTGCTCAGTACCTCTCTGCTCAAGTTGTCAAATCGCGAGCAAAAATTACCCAAACGGGTAAGCAAGCAAAGACATTCACCTTTAGATTTTGTCCCACGTAAAGCCGTATTTTGGCGTCTTGATATGGACAGGCTTTGGTAGTGACCCATTGTTGATTATTTTTCATTTCGCGGCAGTAGTCCGTGACGGAACTAGTCCGACTTTTTAAAGAGATCAAAAAGGCTTACTGGTTTGTAGTAAAAGGAACTTTTGTCAATACCTGGTCGACAGCGTATTAATTTCTGGTCGTTGGCGTATCTGGTCGATTACGATTAACATGTCAGTTCGTTTGCGTTTCTTGTCGAATGAGTTTTTATTCTGGTCATTCGCGTATCGGGTCATTTGCGTGTCTGGTCATTAGCGTATTTGAAATCTGGTCACTTGCGTATCGGGTCATTTGCGCAGGGCCTGATTTACCCATAAGCTAACTAAGCTGAAGCTTAGGGCGCCAGGACCAAGGGGGCGCCTGGTGTTGGGATCGGCGCTGGGCTGTGACTTACGGTGCTCCCAAAAAGGTGCACACAAATTATCTAGCAATTTTTAACAGATTGTAGCAACTCCTAACAACATATTTAAAATTGTTATTTAACCTATCCCTACTCCTAACAACATATTTAAAATTGTTATTTAACCTATCCTATATATCCCTCGGGGTTTAGGGGACATGCGTTACTTCTCATGGAGCTAACGTTACACCCTGAGGGTACAGTAGTGGCTTCTTCAATCAGATCCCTAAGATTCAATATCTTAGGGATTAACGAAAAAGCCCACATTAGGAGGAAGGGCATAACGGCACTCCGTTCGTTGAGCAGCCCGCCTGGGGCAGTACCTCCGCCCTGCAGAAGACCGCGGTAATAGTAACCTGACTCCGGTTGGGTTATGTTCTCCGTCGGTTAGCAGGGATCCAGAGCTCATTGGGGCGACTTTGTGCCGTTGACGGTGAGACCAGAGGCTTATCTGGCTCCATTGGCGGATATAGGCGCGGGGTATTGGTACGGCGGTCAGGGAGACCCGGTGAAACGGTTGACCGCTGACCGCCCGCAGGCTGTACGGGACCCGAACCTGGGGATCACTTAATCTCCGCCCCAGGAGGCTGAACCAGCAGCCTGTGTAAAGTCCCTGGTGCTGTGGTCGTGCCGGAGGAGGATACCGGAGTGGACGCGGCCACTGCATTGGGGAGGGACCGGGGGCCCTTCCGTACGCCGTGCCAATCTTCCGCATTACCTTTGTCTGCCTTTGGTGAGTTGGAGCCTCGCTTAGTCTCCTGCGCCAACGGCACACAGGCGCCCCCTCAACCTTCTTAATTCCCCTTTTTTTAAAAAAACAACCATGGCTGTAAAAAAGAAAAATAAAAAGGTATCCACAGCGGCATCGGCGTCCACACTTCAAGTGGACTTTTGCAACATCAGAGGCATGCGCGCGAATATCAACGTAGTCCAACACCATCTTGAAACTGCGAAGCCGACCCTTTTTTTCTTGACGGAGACGCAGATCTCATGCCCGAAAGACACATCCCACTTAATGTACCCTGGCTACAAGCTGGAGTACAACTTCAGGCAGAAAGCCGGGGTGTGTATGTACGTCCGGGATGAAATCTGCTGTCGCCGTCTTACAAGCCTCGAAGACAGGGACCTGTCTACGTTATGGGCGCGCGTGGATCACGGGGGCCACACCCGGATCTACGCGTGCGTGTACAGGTCTCACAGCGGTAATACGGACACAATTCGCCTTTATGACCACCTGCAGCAATCGACTGACAGGGTGATTGAGCAGTGTCCCTCCGCTGAGATCGTGATTTTGGGAGATTTCAACGGTCATCATGTTGACTGGTTGGGCTCCCGGACCACCGACTTTGCGGGAAAAGCTGCTCACGAATTTGCCTTGACCTATGGGTTCTCCCAGCTGGTTAAATCCCATACAAGGATACCAGACAAGGAGAACGAGCATAGTGCACTGCTGGATCTCCTGCTGACAACGCGTCCGGACGGATACAACGTTTCAGTGGATGCTCCGCTAGGATCGTCGGACCACTGTGTCGTTCGGACGCATGTGCCTCTCGCAAGGCCTGAACCACCTCGGCCCAAGGAGTGGCGACATGTGTGGCACTACAAGTCAGCAGACTGGGATGGACTGCGAGAGTTCTATGCGTCGTACCCGTGGTGGCGGCTTTGTTTTGCCTCAGAGGATCTGGATTCTTGTGCTGTAGCAGTCGCTGAGGGGATCTTGGAGGGTATGGAATGCTACATTCCCAACCGCTGGATCCCTGTAGGTGCAAAAAAGCGACCGTGGTTCAATCGGATCTGCAGAGAAGCTCTAATGCAGAAAGAATCTGCCTACAGAGCTTGGACCACGGCTCGTGCAAATTCAGATCCAAACATCTCTGAGGTGAAACGCAAATTAAATGCCGCCTCGAGGTCCAGTAAAAGAGCAATTGTCAAGGCCAAGTTCGATTTCGTCGGCAGAATTGGCGAACGGCTAGCAGGCTTCCCCTCAGGAAGTCGTGAATTTTGGTCGCTTGCCAAAGCTGCCGAGGGAAACTTCTGTCGGTCAGGATTACCACCCTTGCTTAAACCCGACGGTAGTTTGGCCCAGAGTGCCAAGGAGAAAGCCGACCTTTTGGGTAATCTCTTTGCCTCTAACTCGACCATGAGCGACGGGGGTGCTTTACCGCCGGGCATTCCGAGTTGTGGCACTTCCATGCCGGAAGTCAAATTTACACAGCGGAATGTCCGGCGGGAGCTTCAATCCCTGGACGTTCATAAGTCGAGCGGGCCAGACGGCATTCCCGCGGTGGTACTTAAGCATTGTGGTCCAGAGTTGTGTCCGGTACTTACACGTCTTTTCACACTTTCCTATTCCATGCAACAAGTCCCAGCGTCGTGGAAGATCGCGTATGTACATCCTGTACCCAAGAAGGGTGACAGGACCGACCCGGCCAATTACAGGCCTATAGCCGTCACCTCCCTTTTATCCAAGGTGATGGAGCGTGTAATTAATACACAGCTCCTGGGGTACCTTGAGGAACACGACCTGCTCAGCGACCGGCAGTACGGTTTCCGACACGGTCGCTCGACGGGCGATCTTCTTGTGTACCTAACACACCGATGGGCGGCGGCTATCGAGAGTAAGGGTGAGGCTCTAGCAGTGAGCCTCGACATCTCTAAAGCCTTTGACCGGGTCTGGCACCGTGGTCTTCTTACGAAATTGCCCTCATATGGACTACCCGAGAGATTATGCGGGTGGGTGTCCAGCTTTTTGTCCGGTAGAAGCATCAGGGCCGTCGTTGACGGCAGCTGTTCAGACTGCATGGCCATTAACGCTGGAGTACCGCAGGGCTCAGTGTTGTCCCCTACTCTGTTTCTGCTGCATATCAATGACATGTTGTCTATTGACGGCATTCATTGTTATGCGGACGACAGTACGGGGGACACTTGTTACACGGGCCGCCCCGGTATCTCTCGGGACACAGTGGAGGAAAATCGTGAACAGCTTGTGTCTGAAATCGAGGCTACTCTTACTAGAGTGTCCGATTGGGGTGGACAAAATCTTGTCCAGTTCAACCCTTCCAAGACACAAGCGTGTTTTTTCACCGCTAAGCAAACCCCAATTACTGTAGCGCCGCAATTTCAGGGCACATCTCTTTCCATCTCCAAGAGTATAGGGATCCTTGGTGTTGACATCTCCAGTGACGTTCAGTTCCGTAGTCATTTGGAGGACAAGGCTAAGCTGGCGTCCAAGAAGCTAGGTGTGCTCAACAGGGCGCGGCGGTACTTCACTGCGGCGCAAACACTGCTTCTCTATAAATCGCAAGTGCGGCCGCATATGGAGTACTGCTGTCACCTCTGGGCGGGAGCACCTGAATATCAGCTTCGTCCATTTGACTCGGTGCAAAGACGAGCTGTAAGAATTGTCAACGATCCTGTACTTACAGCTGGTGTGGAACCTCTTCGCGACAGGAGAGACTTTGCCTCCTTATGCGTGTTCTACCGCCTGTACAATGGTATGTGCTCTGAGGAATTGTTTGATATGATGCCCACGGCTACGTTCTATCATCGCACCGCTCGCCACAGACAGGGAGTTCATCCTCACACGCTGCGTCCGGTGCGTTCCAGCACGGTTAGATCCGATAGGTGTTTTCTTCCGCGCACGCTTAGGTTGTGGAATGACCTCCCTGCCTCGGTTTTCCCAAACGCCTACAGTATGGGGTTCTTCAAAAGGGGTCTTAGAAGGTTTTTACAGGGTCGGCAGCGCGAGTGTGGCACCTCTGGTGTTGCAAACGTTCATAGGCTGCGGTGACCACCGGTCCTTCTGGTGGGCCGTATGCTTGTCTGCCACCTTAGTGGTATAAAAAAAAAAAAAAAAAAAAAAAAAACATTTTGTAACACCAAAGCACATAATAATTTTTAAACTATCGCGGTTAACGGTAACTAGCACGTTGCAGCGCCCGTGGTCGCGGTTGGACGCTGCAACGTGCTCGAAACGTCGGTGTGAAAATGTAAGTAAATGTGTTTCGCGTGAAGTCCCGAATTCTATAAGTATGAGCACATAATAATTTTTGGAAATTTAGTGAAAATACAAATACGTGCGTTAAAATTAAATTCTGCGCCCATCTCCCTGGCAGCGTGGTAGTAAATACGACAGCTCCACCCGTGTCGCGCTCCAGGCACCCAGGAACCAAAGTGAATGGGTGTCCAGCTTTTTGGCCGGTAGAAGCATCAGGGCCGTCGTTGATGGCAGCTGTTCTAAATTCACACGCGCACGCTTAGGTTGTGGAATGATCTCCCTGCCTCGGTTTTCCCAAACGCCTACAGTATGGGGTTCTTCAAGAGGGGTCTTAGAAGGTTTTTACAGGGTCGGCAGCGCGAGTGTGGCGCCTCTGGTATTGCAAACGTCCATAGGCTGCGGTGACCACCGGTACATCTGGTGGGCCGTATGCTTGTCTGCCACCTTAGAGGTATAAAAAAAAACACAATTTCAGGGCACAACTCTCTCCATCTCTGATAGTATATGTATCCTTGGTGTTGACATCTCCAGTGACGTTCAGTTCCTAAGTGATTTGGAGAAATAAGGCCAAGCTGGCGTCCAAGCCGCTCGGTGGGCTCAACAGAGAGCAGCGGTACTTAACTGCGGCGCAAACAGTGCTTCTGTTTAAGTCGCAAGTGCGGCCGCACATGGAGTACAGCTGCCACTGCTGGGCGAATTAAAAACCTGAATATCAGAATGAATTGACTGAAGTCTTTCCTTCGACTCGGTGCAGAGGCGAGCCATGAGAGTGGTCAACGATCCCATGCTTGCAGGTGGTGTGGGACCTCTTCGCGACAGGAGAGACTTTGCCTCCTTGTGCGTGACCACCGGTATATCTGGTGGGCCGTATGCTTGTCTGCCACTTTGGTGGTATAAAAAAAAGTGTGAGACGGTACTGTTGAGACGGTGACACCAGTCGTGGAGGAGTGGCTGGAAAGGCACTATCGCAGCCTCACCTACCGAATGTCACAGATACTTACCGGACACGAGTGCATCAGTACGAGTAAGTATCTGCGGCGGAAGTTAACATCCCAGTGTCAGCACTACGGTGATTGCAGCAAAGATACGCTCAGCTTATGTACTGCAACCTCGTTGCGGGCCTGGGCGTAGATGTTCTCATGCTGGAGACCGTGGTGAGAGCCATGGTCTTCAATGGGAGAAAATAAGACGCCACTGAGTCTTTTTGCGAGCAAGTCATATTTGCGATAGAGGCAGCGGGAGAGAAATTCCCTCCCAAGTACGGCGAGTTGTCATCTTGCCATTCTTACAGAAGCAGATCAGGAAGATGGCGGGCGTGACTCTTCACTCCTCAAAGAAATAGGATAGCACCTATTTCCCCTCCCCGATACACCATTCGATGGCCTACGAAGTCTACGAAACAGACTTTGTACGACATCGCAGTTCCTCCCGTGGGTTTGGGTTTTATCTGATTTCTTGGGGAGATTCGGGTTTAGTCCAGTTTAGTTCAAATTGCCAGAAGTGATCAGTAATGTCCCATCATATCGGGGACACCGCAAGATTAAAGCAGATTCTAGGACTGTTTGTTATTTTTCTCTTATTTCGTGACAGTCAGGAAAGTTTTTTGGAAGAAGAAATAGATGTAATTACCGGAAAAACAACAGATCTCTGGTTTTATGTCAAAATGTTCGGATGGTAATCACCCGGACAAATCGAGCCGTTACATTCAGCTTACACCTAGGATTCAGCTTAGCTCTAGTACCTTATTTGGTACCTTTCGTATTTCGTCTACCTAATTACTGACGATTTAATTAACCCCGCCGAAAATCGAGTGTTATAAGTTTGTCCTGTGTATGTGTGTGTCTGTCGGTGGCATCGTAGCAGCCCAACAGATGAGCCAATTTTTCGGTTTTCTATGCTCGAAAGCCAATGTGCCGGGGCCATCCCCAGCACATCGGCTTTCGAGCCGTTCTTATCTGTAAATTGTGCATATCATCAGCTCACTTCCTGAGTTGTGAAGGGATTTTACTGAGATTCACTGGTTCGATTTATCGGAAACTGGATGTACCCAGGTGCTTTTAGGTACTTTGGTATTTTTATCACGCTTTTACTGGCTGATGCATCAAGTAGTCTGCAGAATACCCAACTCCTCAGTAAACCATGGGTCATAAGTTCATACGAAGTCTCAGGATCGGGTTTTATTTTTTTTTTCAAATTAACAAAGAATACCGATTAGGAACGTAGGATCAGCTTACGTAAAGTGTCTTTTGTAGGTAGGACTTGTAATTTAATTAGTTGCAGCTGGGGGCGCATATTCATAGCTAGCTTAGGGCGCGCGGAACCCTAAATCAGGCCCTGCATTTGCGTATCTGGTCATATGCGTCGAAAGGGTTTGAGGCTCAATAGTTTCGTGGCGAAACTAGTTAACGTTTTTATTCCCAGTAGTCCCGCGGAACAAAGCATAAATATACCTAATATAAATAGTTTTATTTCCCAGTACACAAAACAAATGAAGATCGACAAAAATAAATGAAAAATGATGACTACTGGGAAAAAAATTCTCACTATATTCCGCCACGGAGCCGCTTCACTTTCCAAAGCACGGAGAAGCTCGCAAATAAATGTCACAATGTGGTCACGTGGTGACCAGCCATCCAAGGACTGGCCATAGTAAACGTTGCTCACTGCAGTACTAGCGGTGCAAAGCAAAAATGGCTCCTACTCCTCTTGTACCAGCTCAAGTTGACAGCGGTAATCCTTGTCACTCGTGCCGATAATCTTTTCTTTACCCAAATAGAAAAAACCGGACTAGTGCGATTCGGACTCGCCCACCGAGGCTTCCGTACATCCGTTCGTTCAACCGTCCATCCGCCTGTTCGTCCCTCCGTCTGACTGTCAAGACCTGTTAGCTCGTGAATGCGTATATCGATTCATAATAATATATGTTAAGGTCTATGGTCCCTTGAAGCTGTAAAAACAATCAAAACTCTAAGTTAACGCTAAAAAAAATTTACTGCTGTTTATGTCGTTAGAAACGTGTTCAAGAGAATCAAGATAAGATATTTGTGATATACCTATGAGGATATCACTTGCCATTTTGCATGGTTCTAGGTTAACGGCTAACGGGAAGTACCCTATTAATTTTGCGGTCCACTGCTGGACGTAGGCCTCTCCATTTAAGGCCTCTCCAATTTATTTTTGGAGTGTTATGGCTTTACTGTGCCTCGTTGGACAGAACGGTTGGTACCTACAGGGTTTGAGTGTTCCGTCTCTTTGTTATAACCACATCCATGAATCCGGTGGAATGCCACTTGCAACTACGACTTAGATCTTGAAAGACTCTGTAAGGCCCCCATTGTACTCTAGAGATTAGGTCCTACTTAAATGAAACCACAATAATTGTTTTACAAATTTATTTTTAACAGAAAGCTGAAAATTAACTGTAATTAAAATCAAAAGCGACCTTTACATTTTTTATCACAGCACTTCCCCGTGGGGGTGATTTGGAACACGCGGTTATTGCGATCTTTCGCATACACCGGGCCCGGTTTGGACCAGGCGCCCCTCTTCAAACACGGGGTCCACATTAATAAAGTCACGGCTCCCAGGACCAAACCAAGCACCATTGTTATCGATACATTAGTAAAGAAACCTGTGGAATGAAAAATATATTAGTACTGCCAGTTCGCTCTAAGTTTGATGGTCGTCTCCCATAATACGCCTCAACACCAGCTTCTACGCCAGCGGCAAACTTAGAGCGAACGGGCAATATGTAGGTAGACATTCACGACATCTTGAACTTTAGATTTGTTTCAAGGTGTTCTTTTGACTGTTCCGTAGGCACTCCCGGTATAGATGATATGGAAATTTTGCCGTTATCACAACAGATAGGTACTTAAACCAAAAAAAAAAATTGCGTGTACTTAGTGTACACACGTAAGAAGTGAAACTTCTTCATAAACTTAATTTTCACCTCACCTTAAATTAAGTCAAAAAGTACAAAAGTACAAAAGTCCAAAAGTCCAAAAGTCCAAAAGTCCAATAGTCCAAAAGTCCAAGAGTCCAAAAGTCCAAAAGTCCAAAAGTCCAAAAGTCCAAAAGTCCAAAAGTCCAAAAGTCCAAAAGTCCAAAAGTCCAAAGTCCCAAAGTCCCAAAGTCCCAAGGTCTCAAGGTCCCAAAGTCCCAAAGTCCCAAAGTCCCAAAGTCCCAAAGTCCCAAAGTCCCAAAGTCCCAAAGTCCCAAAGTCCCAAGGTCTCAAGGTCCCAAAGTCCCAAAGTCCCAAAGTCCCAAAGGCCCAAAGTCCCAAAGTCCCAAAGTCCCAAAGGCCAAAAGTCCAAAAGTCCCAAAGTCCCAAAGTCCCAAAGTCCCAAAGTCCCAAAGTTCCAAAGTCCCAAAGACCCAAAGTACCAAGGTCCCATCTAAAATTCCAAAAGTCCCAAAGGCCAAAAGTCCAAAAGTCCCAAAGTCCCAAAGTCCCAAAGTCCCAAAGTCCCAAAGTCCCAAAGTCCCAAAGTCTAAAAGTCTAAAAGTCCAAAACTCCAAAAGTCCAAAAGTCCCAAAGACCCAAAGTACCAAGGTCCCATCTAAAAGTCCAAAAGCCCAAAAGCCCAAAAGTCCAAAAGTCCCAAAGTCCCAAAGTCCCAAAGTCCCAAAGTTCCAAAGTCCCAAAGACCCAAAGTACCAAGATTCCATCCAAAAGTCCCAAAGTCCCAAAGGCCAAAAGTCCAAAAGTCCCAAAGTCCAAAAGTCCAAAAGTCCAAAAGTCCCAAAGTCCCAAAGTCCCAAAGTACCAAGGTCCCATCCAAAAGTCCAAAAGTCCAAAAGTCCAAAAGTCCCAAAGTCCCAAAGTCCCAAAGTCCCAAAGTCCTAAAGACCCAAAGTACCAAGGTCCCATCCAAAAGTCCAAAAGTCCAAAAGTCCAAAAGTCCAAAAGTTCAAAAGTTCAAAAGTTCAAAAGTCCCAAAGTCTCAAAGTTCCAAAGTCCCAAAGACCCAAAGTACCAATGTCCCATCCAAAAGTCCAAAAGCCCAAAAGTCTAAAAGTCCAAAAACCCTTAAATGTCATGCTATCCCTGGATAAAGTACTCTTAATTCGAATCCACCGTGGTGGGGAACAGAACAAAGATGGCGCGTAACCAAAAATCGTGACGTGACGTGACGCAAATTTTTTTCCAACGCCGATAAAGAAGTTTCACTTCAAAAACAAGAAGGGGCTCCCATACACTCACTTCGCGATTGTGTTGTTGACGTACGCACGCGTGTTTATTTTGTCCGAAACGGTAACCTATACTTTTCAACGAAATGTTCAAATGTGGTAGTTGTGGATCGCAGCATACTGAGGGACTAATATGCAGTAACTGTAAGCTGCATTATGACTATCAGTGTGCAGGAGTTGCTGAGGGCAGTTATCGCAGATGGGGAGACGCGAGGAAGAGTAATTGGTGTTGCCCCAAATGTAAATCCAGCCCATTACCATCACCAGTTATGACCACCCCGATGCCTAATCAGCTTGAAATTATCCAGGAGCAACTTAACAAAGTAATGGTGCAGCTGGCACCGATAGCATCATTGGCGGAAGATATAAGGTCAATCAAATCGGAAATAAATGGCCTGAAAGAATCGGTCGAAATGGCACACCAGCTGATTAATGACTTTTCGGGGACGGTGAAGGCCTTGGATGCGAGAGTAAAGAAAATTGAGACCTCGGCCTCGGATGTTATTGTTCTCCGGGCTGAAATTGCATCACTCCAGCAAGAACTAAACGACAGGGACCAATGGACGAGGGCCAACAATGTCGAAATTAGAGGTATTCCCATAAAAAAGAATGAAAACCTGTATGAAATTTCGGAAAAAATAAGCCATCTATGTAACTTCCCGATAAAAAAGGCAGAAATAAACTACATAGCCCGCATTCCAACCCGAGTCGCTGATGTTGCAAAACCTATCCTTATTGCATTCAATAACCGGTACACTAAGGAGGAACTATTGGCCGCTTCACGTAAAAACAACGTACTTACTTTGCATAACTTGGGGTATACCGGAAATGATCCTGTTTATATAACTGATCACTTAACTCAACGCAATAAAACATTACTAAGAAAAGCAAAATCATTAGCAAAAGAGAAGAATTTCAAGTATATTTGGGTCAAACATTGCAAAATAATGGCAAGAAGAACAGATACTTCACCAATTATCTTTATAAAAAACGAAAACGATCTTCTAAAAATAGCATAAAATGTGTGTTCAAACTACCTTCAGCAATGTTTATGTTTGTAAAACTCGTCAGTTTGAGGAGCGTTGTTCGAGTCAGGGTCTTTAATTCGTCCTACCACTTGCACTTTCTACATATTATATTGTTGGATGTCGGTACGTTCATCGAGGTTGAAATGCATGTAAGTTTTATTTGTGACACAGAATTCTCAACACCAAATAAGCATAATACCATTGCAACTAGGTCCAATATTGCGTGCATGCATGACTACATACCACTGTTTTTGGCTGTATTAACCGTACTGGTTCTACGATTGATCTATTGTTATACGAAAGACAAAATAGTACTACATAGTTATGAAACAGAATTCGCACTATCTGTCCGGCGTCAAATAAGACGTTATGGTTTGTTTAGTGAAACATTTTACCCTACTTTTATTTATAGGAATTATAGGAATATGACAATTATATTGACACTAACTCATCACGTAGATATAACGGCGACAAGGTATACAATCCACATTTGCATATTATTCCATTTGCCGTATCAAGAACTGTTCACTTTGATTTATTGCAGCTATGACAACACCTGCATAACTAATGACTCCCAACACGCTTAACATCTATTACCAGAACACCCAAGGGCTTCGCACGAAAACTCATACATTTAAACGTAATTTATTGCTAAATTCGTATGACATAATTTCAGTAACTGAAACCTGGCTTCACACCAGTATTACCGACAGCGAACTATTTGATGATAGATATTTGGTCTGGCGAAGAGACAGGGATTACAGTGCCACGGATGAGATGTATGGTGGGGGGGCGCTGTTAGCAGTTCGTCGAGGGATCACCGCATTAGCGCGGCCAGAATGGTCATCATCAGCAGAGGATATTTGGGTCACTATATCTTTTAAAAACAAACGTAACAGGCTCACAAATATACATTTATGCACTATTTATTTATGCTCAGAAAATTTAGGTAACTCTTTCAATACACAATTGTCTAATTTTACAGATAAACTAACAATTATTACGAACTCCTGTCCGAATGATTATTTTTTAATTATGGGGGATTTCAACCTTTCGAATATCTTTTTCGTTTATCTTTTATGTTTACATCTTACATCAGGAACCGCTCTCAGGCCGTGGTACTAAATGGGTACTCATCTTCATGGAATTTCGTGCCTTCGGGTGTTCCCCAGGGATCCTTGTTGGCTCCTTTGCTTTTCAATATTTTTATTAACGACGTAGGCTCATGTTTCGTACATTCAAATTTCATTCTTTACGCTGATGACATGAAGGTTTTTAAACACATTACTACCGTTAGTGACTGTTACTTATTACAACAAGACTTATTAAGATTTCAAACTTATTGCATAATCAATAAATTGGGCATTAACGTATCAAAATGTCATACAGTTACCTTTACCCGCAAAACAGAACCAATATATTTTATGTACAAACTTGACGGACAGACTTTACGAAACATTAACGAAGTGAGAGATCTTGGCATTATCCATGATTCCAAGTTAACGTATGAGAGCCATATCGAAAATATAGCCATGAGAGCCAACAGAGCATTGGGATTCATCATGCGGGCAAGCTCGCAATTTCAAAATATTAAAGTAATAAAGATTCTCTATTGTTCCTATGTACGCAGTATACTGGAATACTGCTCGCAGATCTGGAACCCACAATACCACATCTATATAAATAGACTAGAATTAATTCAGAAAAGATTTCTGAGGTATTTACAGTATAAATGCAATATTAGTGATAAAGATTACATTTCAAGGTGTGTCAGGCAACATATATTACCACTTGAAGAGAGACGCAAAATTGCCGATATAGTCACCTTAATAAAGATAGCACAGTGTCGTATAGATTCCACAGAACTTCTGTCCAAGATTAACATCGTGGTACCTACGAGAACCCGCCGGCATCCAGACCTCGGTTTCTTGCACGTCCCCAGAAGTGGTACAAATTATAGAAAAAAATCGTTTTTCAATAGATCCTCAAAATTATTCAACAGGCTTAATTCACCGGACTTTGACCTGTTTAACTCATCTCCACTTAAGCTACGAGATATACTTGCCAATAATTGGTTTGAACATGCATCCTCATAACTGTCGAGTTACATTTTCATCTAAAGTAATGTTTCGACTTAACCGATAACAATGGAAACTGATAACTTCATTCTGTAATTATGTAGAATGAGTTTTACCACTTACCGTTAAAACCTAAGGGCACTTAGACTAATTTATACTGATTATAAAATAGAAACAACAACCTACCTATTTTTCAGAATTGAAATGTGAAAACGATGTAATTGGTTTTAAGATATTCTTGTATTTAAGTAAGGAGACATTGTAAACTGTTTGTTTTCCGAATAAAAAAAAAAAAAAAAAAAAAAAAAAAAAAAATACAACAAATTAAAATAACCAATGATTCTTTTTTCTTGTTGCACGCAATAAACATTTGTTTTTTGACTGCTTCGATGCCTCAGTGGTATTGTATGTAGGTATGTATGTATGCGACTGAGCCGTATACTGCTGTATATAAAATATTTTCTTTCTGTGATTAGGATTATGAACAAGATGCATACATACCTGTGAAACTTAGATTTCAACACAAGCACGGGTAGAACAACATCAGTGTAGCTACGAGAGCATCTCCGAACAGATTTTACCACTTGACACTTACAAACACTTAGACGAAACCGAACGTGTACTGAACCATGGAAAATGGAAGAATTTTATGTCTTTAAAGAAAATAATTGAGTATTAGACTAGAATACTGACGTTACATACCCGTAATTTACACCAATAAATTTACTGACGTTGTGTGTCAAATACTGATTTCAATAAACAAATGTCACTATGGATTCTCTGTGGTATCAGAAAATGTAAAAAGTTTTTCTATTGACACTAGCTAATCAACTATGGGCAAAGAGCCACCCGAACTGCGCGTTGCTCTGTGACTTAGGGCTCTGTGGTTCAAACAGATCAGTTTTTAGCCCCTCTCTATAAAATAGAGTGCAGAGAAGCTTATGTCCGGATTTTGTCTGTAGTCTGTGACTCTGTTGCATTAAACTCATAACTTCAAAACCACGTTGGTCATTTTGAGAGAGTATACAAAATTTCAAAAAATGGGTCACGTGGTTTTTTAGAAGACGTGTTAGAGAGGGGCATTCTGGTGAGACCGATCTCACGGCTTCTTAAATCTTGTTATTTTATGATAAGGGTCATCATCACCATCGCACAGCAGCTATAATAGCGATAGTGGACAAAATCTGTGTGGGGAGCCCTAGGATTATCTTTTCGAGGGCTTACTCGGGACTCCTGGCCTTAGACAGATGGCAAGGCACCGTGTGGTTTTTGTCGGTATTTCCATTTGCGGATTTCCACACGAAATAGAAAAAGCCAACAACCAAAACTCAACTCAATTTTTTTATCGCCGCTCGTTATCAAATATGTACCTACCTACCAAACCAAAACTACATATAGGTAGCTATAGAAAATTAAGAATTTCTTATAAAGACTTGACTTACTTGACTTAAGGTACTATGTCCCCTGAATGGGGCAGAGGGCGTCCACAGTGATTCTCCATCTCGTTCGGTCTTGGGTTTCACGTTTCATCTCACTCCAGGTCTTTCCGACGTTCTTCGCCTCTTCCGCCACAGTGCGCTTCCAGGTTTGTTTGGGACGGCCACGCTTGCGCTTTCCTTGAGGATTCCAATCCATCGCCTGATTTGGTATGTGATTAGAATCTCTTCGGAGAGTGTGACCAATCCACTTCCACTTACGGTGCTTTACCTGTTCGGGGATTGGATATTCATGGCAGCGCTCCAAGAGTTCTTCGTTGGAGATTTTCTCGGGCCAGTGAATACCGAGAATTTGTCGTAGGCAGGTGTTGATAAAGACCTGGAGCTGCAGTGAGATGACTTTGGTTACCTTCCACGTTTCAGACCCAAATAGCAGGACGGATTTTACGTTGGACCGGAATATCTTGAGTTTAACTGGGCTCGTAAGTTTCCGTGACCGCCATACAGGTCGAAGCTGCGCAACGGTTGATCGAACTCTGGCAATGCGTGAAGTGATGTCCTCTTCAGTACCTCCGGATTCTGACACGACACTTCCAAGGTAAGTAAATCCTCTGCACCAATCCGTAATGGCGTGCTATTTCTTACTCCAGATCACATCTCATGGGTGTGTTTATCTTGAGTCCCGTAATGCTCGCCTCCCTGCTGAGGTCGTCCAGCTTGGACTACATGTCTCGATGCGTGTGACTGAGTAGGCATATATCATCAGCATAGTCCAAGTCTTCCAAGACATTGGAGATCCCCCACTCTATGCCGCATCGCTTGTTATGGTGTGTGCGATACATGATCCAGTCGAGAACAACAAGGAACAGGAGAGGCGAGAGCAAGCAGCCGTGTCGAACACCCGCATGCACTTCAATATTTTCAGGGATCAGGCCGTCGTGAGAGAGTTTACAGGAGTATTTTCCCTTTGCCATTCTGATGCCTGTTCGAGGATGATGCGTAGGGTGTTTATCTGGTCTGTACACGAACGATTCGGGCGGAAGCCAGCCTGCTCCTTGCGTAATAGAGGTTCAACGGCCCCGACAACCGATCCATGATAATCTTGCAGAAAACCTTAGAGGGCACCGAGAGCAAAGTGATACCTCTCCAAATGCTACACTGGCTTAGGTCACCTTTCTGAGGCACAGTTATCAGTAGCCCTTTGTTCCCATCGTCCGGAAGCTCTTCACTCATCCAGATTTTATGAATTAAAGGCGCCAGTACCGCGACCGCCGTGGATACGTCGCCTGTCTCTTGTAGGCGGATCCACATTGATGTCAAGAAGCCCAGGTGGTGAAGGTATTTCTTGCATCAAATCAGGCGTGGTCAGTGCTGTGGTGCGGAAGACCTCCGTAAAGTGTTCACGCAAGCGTTGAAGTTGCCCTTCTGATGTCACAATTAGCTCTCCCTCCTTAGACTTTAGAGGTCTCCTACGAAGACTGCGCCTCCCTGGCAAGATTTTTGTTGCCTTGTAAAGTTCATTCAGATTGCCGGAATTAGCAGCGAGTTGGGCGTTATCAGCAAAACCGTCAGCCCAGATTCTTCTATCTTTACGCGTGCTGCGATAGATTTTCTTTCTTAACTGACGGTACTGCTGTCTGAGATTGGCTTGTAGTGGCTCGGCATTGGTCCCCTGCAGTCTTAAATGAAGATCTCTGCGGTCTTTAATGAGCTCCCATGTAGTTTGCGACATCCAGTTCTCGCATTTGTGTGCAGTGTGACCCAAGACGGTGGAGCTGGTCTTTGTGTAGGCTATTTTAATATTGTTATACTCCTCATCTATTGAGTGTTCTTTGGTCTTTGGTGTCAGAGCTTTTTAGCTTAGCGACGTCAAACCTTTTCCCCACCCTGCCTGGTCCCTCGGTTAATCGGGCTATCGTAACCTTGAGCCGTAACTCAGCGACAACCAAGTGATGGTCACTGTTGATGTCTGCGCCCCTTCGGTTTCGGACTTCGAGTAACTAAGGGCAAGGTGGTCAATTTGGTTTTTAGTATTGCCATCGGGTGAGATCCAAGTATACTTGTGCACATCTTTGTGAATAAATCAAGTTCCGCCGATGGTCAGATTGTGGTTCTGACAAAACTCTATAAACCTCTGTCCACTCTCATTGCATACTCCAAGTCCCTGTGTGCCCGTGTGGCCATCGCAGTTTGTGTTATCGCTTCCGACTTTTGCGTTTAAATCACCCATGACGATGACAATGTCCTGTTTCTTGATAACCTTTAAGGTGGCGTTAAGGGCGTTGTAGAAGTCGTAGTACGTTCCAAAAAGCAATTCGTGTCCGTATTTTCATGCCAAATGTCGTCGGTGAATACCTTCTACCTTATGTAATCTATATATACTTATAATAAAACTGTTGAGGGTCGAGAGTCTGTACATGGAAGATATTTTGAAAATTTTAAGTGTACGGCGTTCTCTAATCGATACTGAAGCTGAAAACGTAATTTAAAATTTTCATGTCTGTCTGTCTGTCTGTCTGTATCCCGAATAAGTATCACGCCGAAACTACTAAACCGACTTGAATGATACTTAGTACGATCTGAACTTATAGTCCGAGGAAGGTTCTTGGATACTTTGATCCCCATATTTTGCGCGGTTCCTTTGGGAGAGGGGATGAAAGACAAAACGGTTTTTTAGTTCTAACTGCTCAATGCGTGGTCCGATTCCAATTTTTTTTTTAGTGTTATAAAGAAAATATTTTAGGGAATATTTAACACATGTGTTAATGTTGAAGGTTTTGTAGTTCAGGAATTAGAGACATCTCAACTTTTGCAAAACCTAGAATTCAAGGATTCCTTTGAATGTGAGGGTAATTCTAAACGGGCGTGTTGGCTTAATCATAAAAGAGCTTAATGATTAAGGCTATTGTAAAATAATTCACTCCGCGCCGAAGGCGGGAACTGAATTGTTTTAGAATAGACTTAATCTTTAAGCTCTTTTATGATTAAGCAAACAGGGCCGTTTCACACACGCTGCTTGATGAGTATGATGAAGAAGTACCTCTCTTTTCGCAAACCTTATGTGACGTAAACGAAGTTGCGAGGGTCAGCTAGTAAATAAATAAATACCTATTTGTAGATAATCTCACACAACATCATCTTGCCCAAATTAAGCTAATATAAGCTTGTGCTATGGGATCTAGACGACTGATAGACATACTTACCTACATATTTGTTAAATACATACCTACATATTATACCTACATAGAAAACACCCAAACTCAGAAACAAACATTTGAGGATCACACAAATATTTGTACCGACCCAGGAATTTAACCAGCGCGACAGGCGGTTACTAATATATAAATCTATTTATAATCGCAACCGCCTGAATACTGTCGCTGGAGTCTGGATTTGCAAGCGTTGCTATGGCTACTGTAACCAACCATCAGTGGGCCTTAGTAGTATAATAAAACCTTCCAAAGACGCGGGATAGCACCCGAACCACCCTCTAGGCGAGGCCGCAGTGGCGGCCGTGGGTCTGTTGGGAGTCCTGGGACATCCTTCGGAGAGCTTACTAGGGACTTCCAACCATAGGCTGTTGGGCGTAACGTGAGGTTTTTAGTCGGTAGGAGTCCGGCATAGTATCCATGAGGATTTTCCCTCACATAAAAAAAAGTAGTACAATTATAAATCACCACTCCGATTGATTACAAATTACGGTTACTGCCGTGCAGGGCCTGATTTACCCATAAGCTAACTAAGCTGAAGCTTAGGGCGCCAGGACCGAGGGGGCGCCTGGCGCTAGGCGCTGGGCTGTGAGTTACGGTACTCCCACAATTTTTTTTCAGAATTTTAAATAACATTTACCTGGTGAAAATTTGATCACCAATGTTAACTAACATGAGCGAACATTAATTTTGATCGCAACGTTATAATATATTTTTATGTTAGGTAATGTTTATGAACTAATTTTAAACCAAATTCCATCAATGTTAGGAGCACACTAAACGTCTGTCAATTCTAAACAGATTGTAACAACTCCTAACAACATGTGTAACATTTTGTAACAGCCAGTTTAGGAACACCATTACACTGAAGTACATAATAATATTTGGTAATTTAGTGAAAATAAAAAAAACGTGCGATAAAATTAAATTCCTGCGCCCCGGAACAAAAGTGTGAGACTGCACTGTTCAGGTGGTGAAAACGCGCATGGAGGGAGGAGTGCCTGGAAATACACCATGGCAGCCTCACCTACCGAATGCCACAGATACTTACCGGCTTACTACCTTTTTTTGTTTTAAACACAAGTGCATCAGTAAGTATCTGCAACGCACAACTGCAGCGATAAAACGGCGCTTCATGCACAGGCGGAGTGCTCAGCATTTAAACTGCAACATCGTTGCGGGCCTGGGCGTAGATGTTCTCACGCTGGAGACTATGGTCTTCGATGGGAGAAAATATGAAGCCGCTGAGTCTTTTGTGAGCAAGTTGTGTTTGCGAAAGAAGCAGCGGGAGAGAAAAATCCCTCCCAAGTTCCGTAGTCGACGGCAGAGTCGCATGGCGTGTCTCATCACCCATCAAAGAAATAGAATAGTACCCTATTCTCATCCCGATATACCCGAATCCCCTAAGAAATGAGATAAAACCCAAACCCACGGGAGGAATTGCGATGGCAGACAAAGTCTCGTTTCATAGCCCTTTAAACCTGCCGGCATTTTTGATCAGTTTTGTGCAAACTGCCGGAAGTGATCAGTAATGTCACATCGGGGACACCGCAAGTTATAAATATTTATTTTACGACTTTTTATTACTTTTCTTTCATTTCGTGACAGTCAACCAAAGCTTTTTCGAAAAAAAAAAATAGATGCCATTACTAGAAAAACTGGAAAAACAACAGATCTCTTGTTTACGTCGAAATGTCCGTATGGTTGGTGCTTAACTACCGGGATCGAGCCGTTCCATTCAGCTTACACCAAGGTTTCAGCTTAGCTAATAAGGTAAAGGTACCAAATAAGGTGGTAGAGCTCTACCACCTTATTTGGTACCTTTCGTATTTCATCTACTTAATTACTGACAGTTTAATTAACCTCGCCGAAAAACGTGAAGTGTTATAAGTTTGACCTATGGATCTGTGCATGTGTGTGGCATTGTAGTCTAGCAGCTCAACAGATAGACCAATTTGTCGGTTTTCTATGCTCGAAAGCCGAAGTGCCGGGGATGGTTCACAGCTATAAATTTTGCAGATCATCAGCTCACTTCCTGATTTACTAAAATTCGGTGGTCCGATTTATCGGAAACTGGATGTACCTAGGTAGGTACTGTTAGGTAATTTGATGTTATTTTCACTACATGGTAACCTGTTATCGGCGGATGCATCAAATAGTCTGCGTGATACCCAACTCCTCAGTAAATTACAGGTTAGTTGCTCCTGGGGGGGGCGCTTATTCATAGCTAGCCTAGGGCGCGCGGAACCCTAAATCAGGCCCTGCTGCCATGGTATTTTCAGTAGCGAAAAATTCTAAATCTATGGTATTTTCACGAATTGCTGCATTTTCTAGTGACTATAGACTAGATTCTAGTCTGTTGGATACAGCATGTTAAAAAAGTTTCATTGAAAAGAGTCTTTCATTTTCAAGTTAAAAGGTAGGCTATTAATATTATATTATTACGCTTATAATTTGTTCATTAACGTTGTTGGGTTGCCACCTGTGTTATCTTCCTTCTTCCTACTATTATAAATGCGAAAGTTGGTGAGTGTGGATGTTTATTACTCTTTCACGCTTGAACGGCTGAACGAATCTGGCTGAAATTTAGTACAGGAATACATTATAGTCTAGAATAACACATAGGCTACTTTTTATCCCGGGAATAAGTTCCCACGGGAAGCGGCAACGGAAACAAATTTTACGCGGGTGACGAGATGTACCAAATTTTCATTGCTAAATCAAACAACTGTACACGCCCTGTAGAAAGAATGGAACTCTGAACCTATAGAGCAATAAGTATAAACCAGGGATGTTGCGGATATGCGCATCCGCATCAACTTGGACATCCGCATCCGCTTCCGCATCCGCAATAATCAATGCGGAGTTTCATGCGGATGCGGATGTCTCCCAAGTTGCTTAAAAGAAAGAAATTGACTGCGATAGGATAGACAGTTTTCGTTCGGTAACATGTTCCGACTTATTAGATATCATCGTGTATCATAAATCAATGATTGCATTTTCAAAATTTCGACTATTTACTGATATTGTAGATATACTGTGAGCATAGCATATTAAAGAAAGATTTGCGACATACTTCAAATAGGTAACCTATGCGTGTAACAGGACTTCGACGTACGTCGCTTATAACTCGTGCCCCATAATTAGATTTCAAATACATAATGTAACTGTCTATTAGTAGAACATTTTTTATAATTTTTTTACTTACTAATCTCATAAACTCACAAACTTTACATCTTTATAAACCCTTAAAGACTTTCTAGCACCAGCAAAAGGACCACGCGTTAAGAAATTACTACTGAAAAAACATATTGTCCTTTATCCCTTATCCTAAACAGACAAATTTTGTAAAAATAAAGGGATATTGCCTAATGCAAGCTCACTTGTTTCAAAAACTAATGCACTGTAGTTGTTAAATGAACCATAATTACCTACTGACAGGTGGCCGGGTATTTTATTGCCAGGTTCTTCTTTCTCCGGCTTCACCTAGTAAATCTATACTAATATTATAAAGAGGAAAGATTTGTTTTTTTGTTTGTTTGTTTGTTTGTTTGTTTGTTTGTAACGAATAGGCTCCGGAACTACTGGACCGATTTGAAAAATTTTTTCACTGTTGGGAAGCTACACTCTTTGCTGTGAACATAGGCTATATTTTATTCCCGTATTCCCACGGGAACGGGAACTACGCGAGTGAAACTAGTATAAAATAAATGCAGAAGCAATAACTTTGACGTTCATAAGTGTTACTTTGTGACCAATACTTTTTATTTCCAAAGGAACCGCCGAATATCGCGTTCAAAAGTTGAATAAAGCCTTCCTCGGATTATAAGCTCAGAGTTTGCCAAGTATCATTTAAATTGTTTCAGTAGTTTCGACGTTATGCTTATTTGGGATACATTCAGACAGACAAAAAAATCCGGCATCAGTATCGATTAGCGTTCTAATATCTACGTAAAATATCTACGTTGTACAGATTTTTGATCCTCTATGGTTTTGTCATAAGCATAATATGGTTTTGTCATAAGCATAGATTAAGAATCTATCTATACTTTAACTTTAAACCATACAGGTAGTATTTATGATCGGGACCAACATCCGCATCTGCATCCGCATCCGCGGATGTGAACGGCTAAAACTCCGCATCCGCATTCGCATCCGCGGATGTGAAAAAATGTACATACGCGACATCCCTGGTATAAACTCTATGGTACGTACCTATTTATTTTTCGATATTCGGCAATATAGGTAGTTGGTCGGGTGAGTACCTTATGGTATATTAGTAGTGTGTAGTATGTAGAAAAAATACAGGATGACTACTCATATTTGTGTTCGGTACAACAAACCTATGTTCTAGAACTTTGTGCACTGACTGCCAATAAATTTACGTTATTAGATGGTTGTCAATTTTTTTTATATTTGTTCCCTGAAGTAGGTGTTTTATGTTTTTGGTTTCTGAAATATTATATTTTGACGAAAAAGACTAATTCTGTTCTGGGAATAAGTTTGGCTGTTTTAATATCTAAAATTGTGACCTAAGTAGATTTAGATTAAAAAATGCCATAATTTTGGATTTTTAAAATTTCTATAATTTTCTAAATATAAATATATTATTTTATACACATTATTTTATTGCTAAATACCATAACTTTAATATTCAATCAGTTTTAAAATGATTTAACATCAATTTCCCCAAAAAAAATGAGTGTGCATATAGGAGCCTGTGAGACTCCACGTCCACAGTTGTGTAAAGAAAAAATGACGTCCATACTTAAAGGTTAAGGTGTATGAAACATGAGGTATTTCTTCATCTGTCTCATCAACCGGCGGGTGAAACTGCCCTGTTTGCTTAATCATAAACGAATTTAAAGATTAAGCATATTGTAAAACTAGCTGACCCTCGCAACTTCTTTACGTCACATAAGGTTTGCAAAAGGAGAGGCACTTCTTCATCAGACTCATCAAGCAGCGTGTGAAACGGCCCTGTTTGCTTTATCATAAAAGAGCTTAAAGATATATCTTAACACTAACACAGTGTATATATCTGAATTACTAATAATTATATAATATTATTATTCTTTATTTACAAGTAACAATAAAATACATTGAACAATTAAATTAAAAATATTTACAGAAAAAGGAGGGGGGGGGGAGGCGGAGTCAAAACAATGTGCAAGACTGTCGCAACCCTCGTCTAGGTGTCAAAGAATTCCTCCCCATCGCAATCGACTGGTAATGTTCCCATAAGACTGGCCGCATTGCCACGTTGGATGGCAATGCTTATTCTCTGAGCGAGAAAGAGGCCAGCCTTATGGTCACGAGAAGCATCGACCAAACGCTTTGCTATATCTTTATATAACACACGCGCACTTGGGCCCCACGCGCCCAGTGTCTCGACTCCAAACGGCTCAAATATATAATTTGCAACTAAATTATTATATTTGCGCCGCTTGAGAGTCTCGGCAGATGCAGCAGCAGCACAAGCGCAGCCTGCCGTGTTAGGAAGATGAGAAGGCGCAAGGGTGTCGGCACAAGTTGCGTCCCACACCAAAGGTCTTCCCATCTTCCATGGTACTAATGACATTCCATCCGGTCTCTTGCCATCGTCGCGCGCCAAACCATTTGGTTCAAGAACAGCTGGAACGCCGGCGGTGGCAAGAGCGCGGCGGAGAATGTCATTAAGGTGTGCATGACGTGACATACGACCTGCGCTTCTGCTGCACGAAAGCCCGTGGTGCCCAAGGGTGTCGACTGCTTCTCCACAGTGACATCGATGAGGAGAGACGCAAGGAGCACCCAAACGAAGGCAGGCGGCAATTCTGAAAGTAGTGTCGTCCAACATAGTACCTATATTGGGCGACGGAAGAGCCTGAAGCCAGACACCTGATTCCCACTCTCCCACAGCCAATAGGCGAGCGCGCTCTGCAACGTTTGAGCATGTGTTCAGCAAAAGAGTTCTGACTCTGTTGCAGAGCGGCCTATCCCACTGTCTCTGGGAGCATGGGTAGGTTGGCAAAACAGTATCTGGGCAACTCATTTTCCAAGCATTAATGGCTTCAATCTTACCTGGCACCTCAGAATTAACCAGTGTAGGTAACAAGATTTTCCTGGTCAATTCTTCAGTGCCATGGATTGAAGACAAAAATGCTGGTAAACTTACATCCGAAATTTTGCGAACGCCGAGGCCACCCAAGCGTATTGGTAAAGACGCTTGAAGCCACGCTCGGTCATTCAAATCTGCGTTTAAAATTTTACAAAGTGTGTTTTGTATAATTTTGTCCATTTTCTCCAAAAGTGCCGAATGTTTAAATAATTGAGTTGAACGAAGGGTATGTGTTAATTTTGGGACGAAAAGACAGTACCGAAGAATTGTGTAAGCTGAATGAATATTAATTTGAAGCAGTCGGTTTGAAACTGCACAAAAATTTTGTATTTTCTCTTCAATAAAAGAATCATAGGCATCTTCAAGAACGGGTGAACCTAGAAGTAGGAGAGAACTTTTTTGTAAAAGTTTTAAATTTGGAGCCAGAACGTTAAATTTAGAAAAAGTCGAAACTATATCAATATTATCATGTATTAAAATTTCACATTTTGAAGGATTTAGATCTAAACCAATATTTTGGAACTCGTTTTTTATAAAAGCTAAATCGCTCAGAACAGTGTCTACGTTCCCTCCTAAGGTGCCGTCATCCAGATACCAAATATTTAATTTAGAATTTAGCTGTCTAATTATGGGTTGTATGGATAAACTGAAAATGAGTGGCCCAAGAGGGTCACCTTGTTGACATCCAACTGCAGAGTCTAATATGTTATCTTTGTACAATAATTTTGATGGGTGTCTGTAGCACTGCCAAAGAAAATTAAATATTTTGGGGGTTTCTAATTTGGCCTGCGTCAACAAGGTGTCCCTGTTTACTGAATTGAAGGCATTCTTTAGGTCAACCTTAAGGACGACCTCTCCCTCACCGCAGCCAAGGTAAGTCGACAGGGCATGTATGGCAGCCTCACAACCCCCTTTAGACCCGAAGCCGAGCTGCAGGGGTTGGAATTCGCTGGCCATTTTTTTTTGGCTTAAAGATTAAGTTTATTCTAAAACAATTCAGTCCCCGAAATCGGCGCGGACAGAATTATTTCACAACAGCCTTAATCATTAAGCTCTTTTATGATTCAGCCAACACGCCTGTTTAGATTTACCGTCACATTCCAAGGAACCCTTGAATTATAGGTTTTGAGAAAGTTGAGATATCTCTAATTCCTGAACTACAAAACCCTCAGCACTGAAACTTGTGTGAAGCAATTCTAGGTTGAATTCTAGGTTTAGAGAAGTTGAGATGTCTCTAACTCCTGAACTTCCTCGGATCAATTTTCATTCAAATCAGTAGTTTCGGCGTGATACGTATTCGGAATACAGACGGACATGAAAATTTTAAATTATATACATTTATTGTTAAAAATTACAGAGAAACATAACACAGGCCTGCAAAATGAGGGTCATAACTTCCTCTCTGGAATTTGATAGCTGATTCTAGGGTATTTTGGTGCGCTGATTACGAATATGTACTTAGTTTTTCTGCATCACCTCCAGATTTTTCAAAAAAGGAACAGAAAGAAAATAGAGAAAAAGACCCAAGTTTTCTCATAAAAAATATATATTTAAAAAAGTACATTACTTTTAACTTTAAAAACGACCAAAATATAATAACAACTTGTAACTAGTCTAAATTACATGTAAATTTTATTTGTTGAACCTGGACCTTTTTTCCTGGAACCTTCGGTTGTGCGATTTTCGGTTAAAATTCCAGTTTGCATCTTCGCGCTTCAATAACCAACAATAGTCCGCCATCATCCTAGTATTCCATGTTCCTTGATACCAGACTTCAAGCTCTTTCAAATCTCGGTAAAATCTTTCGCCTTGTTCTTCGCCAACGGCTCCTAGATTTTCTGGGAAGTAATCAATGTGCGAATTTAGGAAATGAAGTTTAGTGCTCGTTTATGTCCCTTTTATTATTAAAATTGTATCTAGTTATGTCACAACAACAACAGTAGCAATTTTTATCATGGTTGTTAGCCTCTCTTCGTAGCATAGGCGAAACGATTTTGAATCTATTTTTCTGTCCTTTTGACCACTGGCGAAGTTCTAATAAACAAGTCGTACAAAGTTTATGAGGTGTCCAAGTTTTGTCTTTGGTTAATTAAAACGTCTCCATAATAACTTTTGTAAATATTTTTCACAAAGTCAGTAATGCTGTTTCGTTGTTTTATCACCATAAAATTCCCGCAAATATTACAAAAACAATTTGGAGAATTTAAACATCTTCGCGATGACATTTTAAAGTTCATGTTGCAAGATGCGCACTTCAACTGTTAATTTTCTAAATAAGTGCGGGTACTTAATAAAAAAAAGCCTTTTGGATTATCTTTATTACACCCTTTTTTAATAACATTTACAACAATTAGGTAATATTACTACTAGGTAATATTTTTTATTATTTTATTACTAAATTAAGTCAAATTACCCGTTTTCAACATGGTTAATGCGGATTACTTTTACTTTTTATGTAGTAATCATCAAATTACTGATTTTCATTAATTTCTATGTCCCCTTACACGAATTAAATGCAATAAAAATTAAGCTGAAGTATTTTAATGACGTTTTATAAATTTCTAAAGGTAGACGCTCAGACATTTTGGAGCTAAATCTTAAATATTCAATATCAAAAAATCCTGACGTGATGGATTTTTTTTATTATTTTTCTCGTAATCAGCACATCAGAAACTATAGAAAATGTTACTCAGATTTCAAAGAGGAAAACCATTGCAGACCTGTGTAATTATTACATATCTATATTTACATTATTACTATCTAAACTAAACCTAAATAAGGCCCCCGTGGCATTGTGCCCAAAAGACTAGCAGCATTCCCCCTTTGAAAAATAAAATTAAATTTCATTTTGGCTTAAGTAGGTATCGATTAGAGAACGCGTTCTTTTTTTTTAAATAGCTTCCATATTCAGACTCTCGACCCTCAACTGTTTTATTTTTATGTATAGATATAGACTAGCAAGAAACTCGGCTTGTACGAATGGCCAACGATGAGTATAAAAGGTATAAGGGCGAGGCCGCATTTGCGGTTGCGGTTGTGGCTGACAACCGCAGAACCGCTGATGAGGCCGCACTACGGTTGACTCCGCTCGACAGCTCAGATAACTAATAGTACTAACGTAATGACAGTGTGACCGAATTAAGTATTTTAATACTTTTCTGGTAATTTTATTGACTTTTACGAATATAGGTAAATATGACTACGGTGACCACAATTCATCAGGTAGGGCCGTAAGCTTGTCTGTTATCTTAAACCTGATCACATCCACTGATTTAGTATGAGTGGACCATGGATTCAGTGCAGTGGTTCCGGATTTAGTATGAGTGGACCATGGAGTCGGTGCAGTGGTTCTGGACCATATCAAACAGTCTGTAGAGCAATCCAGCGGAGATCATTAGTATTATGTAATAGAAGACCGTCGTGGTCTGCTTGTTTGCACATTGAATGTGGTCTGCTCTGCACCAAATCCGAACACGTGGACGGCTGGGCTGGACCAACTGACCGATCAAGAAACACCACTAGAAACCGACTTTCTCGTTGCCGTAGTTTTTTCTAATTTGATTTGATACTTACGATATATACTTACGATATTTTTGCCTTTCTTGCGCGTGGTACTACCAGTGGTACTACTGGTAGTACCACGAGTAAAAAAAATACCCGTGGTACTGAGGGCTACCAAGTGGTCCCAGTAGTACCACGGGTAAAACTGAATTACCAGTGGTACTACTGGGACCACTTCGTCAACTTCACTGGATAAAAATAAATGAAGATCGATAAAAACAAATGAAGATCGGTAAAACAAATGATACTTGGTGAAAACAAGTGAAGATCGATAAAAACAAATGAAGATCGGTGAAAACAAATGAAAATCGGTAAAACAAATGAAGATTGGTGAAAACAAGTGAAGATTGATAAAACAAATGAATCGGTAAAATCAAATTAAGATCGGTAAAACAAATGAACGTCAGTAAAACAAGCGAAGATCGATAAAAACAAATGAAGATTGGTAAGAACAAGTAAAGATCGATAAAAACAAATGCACATCTATAAAAACAAATGAAGATGGGTAAAACTAAAGAAGATTGGTGAGAACAAGTCAAGATCGGTGAATTCAAATAAAGATCGAAAAACCCAGATGAAGATGAATGTAAACAAATGAAAGTCTTGAAAAACAAGTAATGATCGTGAAAAACAAATGTAATCGGTAAAACTAAACGAAGATCGATAAAACAAATAAAGATCGGTGCAAACGAATGATGATATTTTGTAAAACGTGTGATTTTCGCAATTGCAATTAGTATGTCCTATACATATTAGCATACAACTGTAAATGTCAGGTAGTGGCCTTGAAGGAGCCAATAGTAACTAATCTGCCTCTTCTGTTTTCCTAGCGGATTTCACGAAAGCGTAGTCAAAGATTGTATTTTGAGTTGTTATTGTTGTTGCTGTTGTTGTTGGTGTTGTTGTTGTTGTCTAAGATTGTCTTTGATGTATGTTTACAAATAAAGCGTTGTCAATGACAAATGAACTATACATAGATACACGATTCAAACCTAAACGTGGTAGATCATGGCGCTCGATGTAAAGAAAAAATGATAATTTTAATATCAAAGACCTACACTTTTATGATGCAATCTAGATAATAAACAAGTTTGTATAAAGATTGAATTTGTGCACAAAAAGTTATGGAGGTAACGAACAGTACTAATGCTGAGATAGAAAAGTCTTTGGAGTTTATGAATAAGGCCTACGAAGATTTAAAAAAATCAATTACAAAATTAGAAAAAGAGAAACAGGAACAACGTGACTATATTAGTGAACTTGAATTAAGAGTCTCTGATCTACAGCAAAACTCACGCAGCTCCAGTTTAGAAATCCATATCCATACTAATATTATAAAGCTGAAGAGTTTGTTTGTTTGTTTGTTTGTTTGTTTGTTTGTTTGAACGCTAGGATCTCAGGAACTACTGGTTGGATTTCGGAAATTCTTTTACAGTTTGATAGTCCATCTATTGAGGATGGCTATAGGCTATATAACATCACGCTAAGGCGAATAGGAGCGGAGCAGCAATCAAGAATGTTTCGAAAACGGGGAATATTTTTTACCGTCTGATAGCTTCCGAAGCGTACGCTGCATAAATGGTTAAATTTACATAAACATTGAGTAGTACAAAATTGTTCCTCTTAAAAAGATCTAAAATAAAGTCCGCGACAGCATATGTCTATCTTTTAAGGTTCGCTCACAATAACCTAATTTGTCTATATCTTAAGGTCCGCTCACAATATTTTAAAACTGAAGAGTTTGTTTGTGCTAGGATCTCAGAAACTACTGGTTGCATTTCAAAAATAATTTTACAGTTTAATAGTCAATTTATTGAAGATGGTTAATGACAATATACCATAACGCTAAGACGAATAGTGGCGGAGCAGCCATGAATAATGTTTTGAGAACGGGGAAAATTTCTTTCTTTTCAGAGCTTCCATTGCGTACACTGCGTAAATGGTTAAAGTTACGTAAAAATAGTGTATTATAAAATTGTTTCTCTTAAAAAGTTATAAAAAAGAGTCCTTGACAGCATATACCTATCTTTTACGGTTCGCTTACAATAACCCTCTTAATAAGTTTTAAAATGTGAGCGAGGCGACGACGGCAATAATCATGGTCTGCAGTAGTAGCCAGTCAAATTAACGACAAAAACCGTTCAAGTGCGAGTCGGATCCGAATACCAAAAAAGGACGGGAGGAAGTAAATGCGACGGGAAACATTATATCACTAAATATTTATACCACACTTCTCTCTTTCTCACTCCCATGTGACGCAAACGAAGTTGCGCGGGTCAGCTAGTACGAAATATTCCATATGCAGAAAAGGAGACTACTGAACAACTGACTGCAATTCTAGTGAAGACGTGCAACGCACTACAGGTTGTAGCAAAGCCAACTGATGTCAGAGACATTTACCGTATGCCGGGGAAGAAGGGAATAAATAGACCCATAGTAGTAGAGCTGGTCACCGTCCCTCTTAAAAACCAGGTAGTAGACGCAGCCCGAACTTTCAATAAATTGCACTCACATACTGAAAAGTTAAATACAGGACATATAGGAATTAAAGGGGATCCTCGTCCAGTATATGTGTCTGACCATTTGCCAAGCAGTCGGAGGCAGTTATACTTCGAAGCTCGTAAGTTTGCCAAGGCACACGATTTTAGGTTTTGTTGGTCACAGAACGATAGAATTTTTCTTCGCAAGCGTGAAGGACTGGAATCAACCTGTGTCACGTCTATTCAGTTTCTCAATAATCTCATTAAAAACTGTAATTTTGAAAAAGGCATGTTATGTTTTAAAACAAAAATTTGTTCTTCTTATTTTGTTACTTTAAATTATATTTATGTTATATCTTTTAAAAATATTTCAAACTCTTATATTACTGATAATAAACACGGGCGAAATAAATTAACAAAATACATTACACTCAACACATACCATGAATTTGGAAGCTGCTCAATACCTTATACATTTATATCCATTCTACATGAGCACACAGTGTGTTTTCTTATCTATTATGTAACTGTAACCTACAATTGGCTCCACTTAATTATTTATTGCGAACTATTTATGTTCGTTGTCCAGAATTATACTCAAATACTGCACTTAACTATTCATGAACCGCAAGCCGTCAAAAATTTAGCACTTTACTCTCAATTTAAAAATGATTGATCCCATTATAATGGATGAAATTGATTCATATGGTATTCTAAACTCTCACTTCTGCAAACCTGATTCGTGGTCCAATGTGATGAAAACCACTACTAAGTCCATAAATATCATGCATCTCAATATCCGCAGTGTCAATCATAACTTTGATGACTTTATAGTATTTTTGCAGAGCACAAAGATGAAGTGTGAAGTGATTGTACTAACTGAGAACTGGCTCGAAGGTCTCTCGACAATTCCGACCATAAATGGATGGTTTTAATTTATGTGGCTTCGGATTTCCTCATAGGATCACCGAGCCGACACTATGTGAATCTAGTGGATTACTCTGTCACCTAGAGTCAGGGGTCGGCAACCTTTTGAGTCGGAAGAGCCAAAAATGCCGATTTTAAATTACAACATTTTTCAAGAGCCACAAAATCTTTCTTGGTCATACGAACACCCCCCAAGAAGTCGGATAAAACCATAGTCCGCGGAGAGACTGCGGACCAAGTGTGTCGCGAGCTCTGCGATCATCCATTTCCAAGGGCGTACCGAAAACTTACGGTCATGGGCAGATGGTAGCGGTAGCGCACCATGTGGTTTTGAGGATTTCCAAACGTAAAAAAAACAGGGTGATTATGTGGAAATCTCCAAATTGGTATATCCACTAATAGGCTAGCGACACGGCTCAACTACACTTGTCATGTCACGTCAATTTCATGTGTACTTACACGTCGATGCACACACACGTGCAAAGAAATCACGCACACTGAAGCAACTTCCATTCATATTTAACGTGGATGACAAGTGCAGTTTGACACACGCTCAAAGCGAGCGAGCCCTTGAAACCATGGGGTGTTCCTTCTTGTCGATATTGTTGAGTTACAGGAAAGGCAAGCGTACAACTTCTGCAGTCCAAAAAAAATTACCCACCGAAATTTCACTGCTGCGACCCCAGAACATGAAGGGCGCGTCTTAGTCAGTCGTGCGACTGACTGAGACTGCTGGCATAAAACTCCCGTCGTCGTCGACCACGCGTTCACTTCTTTTTTTACAGTTTGTCCCACGTAATAGGTGGTGAACCGTATTGCCGTGTTGAGATAGACAGGCGCAGGTTGTGACTGCCTGCTGTTGAAATTTTTCAAGCCGCCTAAAACGGTCGTCAACTTGGCTTAACGACTGCCATTTTACTGGCTACCGGGACCAGCGGCTTAACTTGACAGAAACGCTCAAATAAATATCGCAAAATGGTCACATGGACGGTCACCCATCCAAGGACCGACCATAGTGAAAGTTGCTTACTGCAGTGAACGTTTACAGAACACTGAGTCCTTCTCGTCGCTATTGTTGAGTTATAGGAAGGGCAAGTGTACAACTTCTGCAGTCCAACATGCGCTGCCTGCAACAGGCTGGACTCTGTGTCTCAAAAAAATTATCCACCGAAACTTCACTTTACTGGCCCGCTGCGGACATCGTAACAGAATCCTATTAGAAAGAAAATGGGGCTCCAACTGGTCCGCCCAAACTGGTGCTCCATATTACGTTTTCGAGCACAGAACACCACCTATACACGTGGTTCCTTTTTTATCTGCTAGTAAGGCTGCTGTAGTGTTTATAAAAATGAATGTTATGATAATTGTGGGTGGAACTAAAGAGCCGCAGCTTCACTTCCAAAGAGCCGCATGTGGCTCGCGAGCCGCGCTTTGCCGACCCCTGACCTAGAGACGTCTAATGTATATATACTTGCAATCTACCGCTCCCCGTCTAAAACAAATTATGAAAAATTTATTGGTGAACTGAACAATATTCGTATGCCAATGTCACAATGCAGAAATGTAGTGATTATGGGTGACATAAACATAAATATAATCCCGGGCAAATTAACCCTACAAGCAAGCGACTACTTGGATATGATTGCAGCTCATGGCCTCTTACCCTCTCATACGTTTCCGACTCGCGAGAACCGTTGTTTAGATCATGTTATGGTTAAAACTGACTTAAAAACAACAACAATTGTATTCGACACCTGTATAACCGATCATAAACCTACACTCATAAGCTTTAAGTGTGAGGGATTACCCATTTCAACTAAAATGAGGCGAACTGTTGTCAATTACCCTGCCATCATTTCCAGTATTTATTCTGCGGATTTTAATGACATTTTATGCTCTGGGGATGCGAACGTGACTACTGAGCTTCTATTGTCAAGTATTGGCGATATCATTAGGGATAACTCAAAGGAGGTCTGTGTCACCTCAAAACGTAGAATAATTAAACCATGGATTACTACTGGCTTACTGCGTTGCATTCGCAACAGAGACAACATGTTCCGTAAGTTAAAGAGAAACCCTAATGATTATATTCTTAGAGTGACATATAAAAGGTATCGAAATTTTTGCAGTAAACTCCTCAAGAACCTGACAATTATGTATGAAAAAACTGAATTACTTAAAGCTAAAAACAACCCAAAGGCTATGTGGAATACTGCTAAAAATATAACCTATACGCACCGCAATGTAACCTCTCCTAAAGAACTGCTGAATGTCTGTAATGACGAACTATCATCTATCAACAGCGTCAATAAGTTCTTCGCTAACGTTGGAAATCAATTGGCTTCTAAATTTACTTCTATTTCCTCTATCTATTCGGATGAACATATGACCGTAAAGCCGTGTAACTCCCTTGTGCTTCTACCAACTGATGAAAAAGAGGTAAAAAAGCTTATTCTTGAGCTTCGAGCAGATGCTGCACCTGGATGGGATGGCATTACTCCAAAATTACTAAAAGCTTGTATGCCTGTGCTGGTACCGGTAATCACCCACATCTGTAATCTTTCCCTGTCCACGGGTTGCTTCCCTATCTTACTTAAAAAAGCTGTAGTTCACCCGATTTTCAAGGGTGGGGATAGACGGAGTGTCAATTGTTATAGACCAATATCAGTCCTGCCAGCCATATCGAAAGTTCTGGAAAAAGTAATTAACAATCGATTAGTACATTTTTTGGAATCGCATCACCTATTGGCTTCTAACCAATATGGTTTTAGAAAGGGAAAATCCACAGAAGATGCCATAACCTCACTGGTAAATCATGTTGTTACTTATCTAGATGAGAAATCGAAGTGTTTGGGAATATTTTTAGATTTGTCGAAGGCATTTGACACTGTGTCTATTCCACACCTCTTGTCTAAACTGGAAGATATTGGCGTCCGGGGCCACACACATGACCTCTTTAAAGATTATCTCAGTGGTCGCTCACAAATCGTCAAAATAAACGATACCACCAGCGACGCAGAATCATTATGTTTCGGTGTGCCCCAGGGTTCTATTCTTGGTCCAACATTATTTTTGGTGTATGTGAACGGCCTTTGCAGGTTACCTCTTAGAAACTGCTCCATTTTCGCCTATGCAGATGATACGGCGCTTTTGGTACACGGTACCGACTAGCCTGATACCTTAAGCTGTGCAGAGGAGTGCCTGAGAACTGTGATGAAATGGCTATCAAATAACCTACTTACAGTAAATTTTTCAAAAACTGTATATATTCCGTTTTATTTGAAATCTGATTCCTCACATGACTTTCAGAGTCTTAGAGCTCATACTTGTAATTCCAACAACTCTTCCTCTCTTTGTTCCTGTCCACAAATATCGAGTACTGACGTGGTGAAATATCTTGGAGTATTTATTGACAGCTCTTTAAAGTGGAAGCTGCAGTTGGAAAATGTCACTGCTCGTGTCCGTAAACTTATCTTCGTGTTTAAGAGACTTAGATGTTCTGCCGATTTGGTGACATTGAAAATGGTTTACTTTGCACTGTGTCAGTCCTTAATCACCTATTGCACTATTGTCTGGGGTGGAGCCCACAAGACTCATCTATTCCCGGTAGAAAGGGCACAAAGGACTGTGCTAAAGGTTATGACATCAAAGCCATTTATGTATCCGACTGACGCCCTTTACCGAGATTGTGGAGTCCTCACAGTGAGGCAGCTTTTTATATTACAATGTATTTTACGCACTCACTCTTCGCTGATTTACAATGACAATGCTCAAAAAACACGTAGATCATGCCGGCAATACAAAGTGTGCTGCATTCAGATGTCGAGAACTGCTTTTGCTCAGCGCCATTTCCGTGTTATTGGAAGTCACCTGTATAATGCAATAAATAGGGTGTGCAAAATCTACCCTCTTTGCAGACAGAAATGCAAAAAAATTGTGTCTAAATGGTTACAGACAAAAAATTACAAAGACACCGAGAGTCTATTACCGGTATCCACTCTCTGATGCCCGGTCAACGATATTAAATAATACTCGCACTAATAATACTCAGACACAAATCTACATCTCACACACCAAATATCAATACATACTCGCATACACCATCACTCAAACACACACACACACACACACACACACACACACACACACACGCACACACACATACAAACACTAACTTTTTCATATTGTTATTGGTAGGTAATACTCGTAATATGTATGTTTTATACACTTAATTCTAGTTGCATGTTGTGAATCATGTTATGAGAATCCTGGTACCCATAACACAAGTTAAATCTTACCGCGGGTACCAGTGTTCAAAAAATAACACTTACTTTTAAATGTCTATCCTAAGCATATTATGTATGAAAAAATCTGAGTGTTTATTGTACAACCATTGGATATCAAATAAATTATATTAAATAAAAAAAAAATTGATTGCAATTTTCTAGCATAAATGCCCTTGAAAAAGTAGATCTTTTTTAACAATTTTTATTTTTGCTTGTACCTATCTTCACTTGTTTTTTCCGACCTTCATTTTTTTTCACCCACCTTTTTTGTTTTCACCGATCTTCACTTGTTTTGACAGATCTTCAATTGTTTTTGTCGATCTTCAATTGTTTCTTCAATTGTTTTTACCGATCTTCACTTGTTTTTACCGATCTTCAATTGTTTTTACCGATCTTCACTTATTTTTACCGATCTACATTTGTTTTCACCCACCTTCATTTGTTTTCACCCATCTTCACTTGTTTTTACAGACATTCATTTGTTTTACCGATCTTCATTTCTTTTCACTGATCTTCATTTGTTTTAACCGATCTTCATTTATTTTTGATCCAGTAGTACCACGGGTAAAATTGAATTACCCGTGGTACTACTGGGACCACTTGGTAGTACCACGGGTAATTTTTTTACTCGTGGTACTACCAGTAGTACCACTGGTAGTACCAACTAATGGGTATACAGAATATATAAACTAATAACAACCGAACTAGTCAACAGAACAGGTGGGAGTAGACAGATATCACAGAGAATCCATTATGAAAACGGCTGCACGCGCGGTGTCTGCCTCTCTCGCTGCCTGCTGCCCTTCAGGTGATGTACCATACACCATCTGCGCGACATCACTGGGTCTGGTGGTCTAGGACTTGAAGAACCCTCTCGTGCTCGTTCTATGTTGTACTTGTAATATATCGATTCGCTATATGCTTAGACCATATATCACGGGACTAGCCTTTGCGAACCACCGCATACAAAAATATTCTGCCAGTTTTCATACAAGTGAAGGGGGAAACACAAAGACACATAAAAGTTCATTGCATTTAAAAATGTATTAATCGACAAACGCGTAATGGCTTTTGTGTGTTAATTTTTATTAAACAGTCAACTACAATGAAATGTACTAGTTTAATCATATAAAATGATGTACTGATGTACAGTGCTTTTTATAAAGCCAAAAGACCAAATGGTCATGTGCAATGGCAGAAAACAATGCTTAAGTAAGGCGCATCCTGTGGTTAGATGATCTAAGGCTATATGAGAATAAACGCAGATAACTGCAGTATTACTTCAACCCTTTTGTTTGTTCATATTTATCTCCTTGGTAAATATAATCATAATCATCCATACTAATATTATAAAGCTGAAGAGTTTGTTTGTTTGTTTGTTTGTTTGTTTGAACGCTAGGATCTCAGGAACTACTGCTTCGATATCAAAACTTCTTTTACAATTTGATAGTCCATTTATTGAGGATGGTTATAGGCTATATAACATTACGCTAAGATGAATAGGAGCGGAGCAGCAATGAAGAATGTTTCGAAAACGGGGAATTATTTTTGCCGTCTGAGAGCTTCCGAGGCGTACGCTGGCTAAATGGTTAAAGTTACGTAAAAATTGTGTACTACAAAATGTTTCATCTTAAAAAGTTACAAAAAAAATCCTGAACAGCATATGCCTATCTTTTAAGGTTCACTTACAATAACCTTAAGTATTTTTTAAAATATGAGCGACGCAACTCGGCGCGTCGTGACGGGAGTAAACGTTTTCTGCAGCAGTCGCCAGTCAACTGAAAGCTAATACCGGCCAAGTGCGAGTCGGACTCGCATTTGATGCAAAAAACGGACAAAAATAAATGCGACGGGAAACATAATATCACTTCAACAAAGTTGTGCGGTTCAATTCTAATGGTAATCTTTTTTATTGTAAAATCATTGATGGTAATGAATATAAGCGACGCGACGGGAAAAATTATAACACTTTAAATATTAAAACCTACCACACCTCTTTAATAAATATACCTACCTAAGACACGCGACGAGAGCACTGTGACGAGAGTAAATACGACGGGATTATATTACCTTCTTAAAATATTAAGTAATCTAAACTCTTTCTCACTCTCATGTGACGCAAACGAAGTTGCGCGGGTCAGCTAGTAATCATATAAATATACCTATACTTGGACCGAGATAGGTGGCTGATCCACCCCTCTCGTGCCACCCGTATACGTCGCCCGTGCAGGAAGCTGGCCAACCAGCGGCTAACTTAGTTATGGGACTCCAAAATAATATACGTACTAAACTAAGCCATTACAAAAATTAAGTATAATCATTAATATGGTGTGTTTTCTATTCTATTCTAAATATTTGGTAGAAACTAAAAAACACGTTGTCGCAGACGTACTATATGCAGCAGACGCAGCTTAAGTTGGTTTAAGTACTCTGTGGTAAGCGGTTTAGAAATCAGTCGCGGTTAAAAACCGCAAGTGCGGCCGCTTGTACAGGGTTTCATAGGTTTTAAATTTTTGAGGTTAGAAACCGCCGAGAAAAAACGCAAATGCGGCCTCGCACTAAGCGTGTGGCAAAAGAGGTGTTAGTAAGAAAGAAGGAGAATGATAGAGATGAATTTGATAAAAGGTTATCTGGTGACTTCCAACAGAATATAAAATTCTTTTGGAAGTCCATAAAAGCGGTGAGGAGTCAACAGACCACATCACCGCTTAATAAGATCAGAAACCAGGATGGAAGTTTTGTGGGAGGAGAAGAGTGTGTGCTAAAAATATGGAAGGAGTATTTTGAAAGTCTATTTGATAAAGAGGATACGCAAGTGCAAACTCATTTTTGTGAAATGAATGAAATTGGTAATGAAAACGACATTAGCATGGAAGAAATAGTGGAAGCATTGAATAGTATGAAACTAGGCAAGGCTGCTGGGATTGATAGGGTTTCCGTTGAGATGCTGAAAGCAGGACGTGGCGTGGTGATTGACCAGCTGTACCGCCTTTTTAATCTGTGCTGGAGGAGTGGCAGCGTACCAAAAGAATGGTCCAAAGCGGTCATTGTGCCGCTGTACAAAGGAAAAGGGTCGCAGCAAGAGTGCAAAAATTACCGCGGCATAAGCCTGCTCAGCATCGTCGGTAAACTGTATGCGAAAGTGTTGATAAAAAGAGTGATGAATGAAAGTGAAGGAAAAATGTGGGATGTTCAAGCAGGATTTATGAAAGGAAGGGGATGCACGGATCAGGTCTTCTCCTTACGATGCATAGCAGAAAAAGTTTTGGCGAAAAGCCAAAAGGTATATTGCGTATTCGTAGATCTGGAGAAGGCCTATGACAAAGTGGTGAGGAATGAACTATGGTCAACATTGTCTTTGTACGGGGTGAGCAGCAGCTTGATACGAGCACTGAAATCTCTTTATGAGGGCTCAAGTGCTTGTGTCAGGATCAACGGAGCTTGCACGGACTTCTTTAATATAGAAAGGGGTGTGAGACAGGGTTGTGTAGCGTCACCGTGGCTGTTTAACCTGTACATGGACAGTTGTTTGAAAGAATTGCAAGAGAGTGCGTGTGGTATAAAACTGAACGAGCTGACCATCAAATGCCTCCTATATGCTGACGATCAGGTGATCTTAGCTGCATCGGCGGAGGAGTTGCAGTTGATGGTTAATATTATGCATGAGGCGCTGAAAGGTAGAGGAATGAAAGTGAATGTAAGTAAGACTAAAGTAATGGTTTTTGAAAGAGAGGAATGTATGACGAATTGCCCTATTATTATCGAAGGGCAAAGAGTGGAACAGGTGAAAGAATTTGTATACCTGGGTTCAAAATTTACGAGGGATGGAAAGTGTGACCAGGATATTGAGAGAAGAGTTTTGGCAGGAAATCAAGTGAATGGGGCGATGCATACCTTTATGAGCAGTCAAAACGTGTCTAAGAAGGCGAGAGTGGCTGTGCATAGGGGTGTGCTTATCCCCACACTTATGTATGGTAGTGAAAGTTGGGTGTGGCAGAAGAAGCATGAAAGTAAAATTAATGCAGTGGAAATGAGAAGTCTGCGAAGTATAGCTGGAGTGAAATTGATGGACAAAGAAAGGAATAGCGTGATTAGAAAACAATGTGGTATAATTGAAGATGTAGTGACAAAGATAGAAAAAGGGATGCTTAGATGGTTTGGACATGTTGAGAGGATGGATGAAAATAGACTGACTAAACAGATCTATAAGGCGATAATGAATGGGCAAGCTGGTAGGGGTCATCCTCGGCGTACGCATGGTAACCAAATTGATGACCTGCTGGAAAAAGGCCAGGTCAAGAGTACCCTTAACCGGCGAGCGTGTATGAAAGCACTTATGAAAGTAGAAGAAGCGAAAGTGGTATGCCAGGATCGTAGCAAGTGGAAAGCCATAGTCTCTGCCTACCCCGATGGGAAACAGGCGTGATGATATGTATGTATGTATGTATGTAAGAAACTCGGCGGGCACTCACTTTATTCACTTTTATACCTTAACCAATTTGCCGGTAGATGGTGCCTACTTGTGGCGACCCACAAGACGTAATAAGCTAAAAGAGTCAATTCTTTCAGCTTAGGTTGAGAGCAGTGTCTCAAAAAAGCAGTGTGTTAATAATAACTATAATATAAGTATTTTCATCAGTAGACCACTGATGAAAATACTTATATTATAGTATCCCTTAGCACAAGGTTATATTAGCTTAAGTTGTGTGCGAATGTCCACAAATATTTCTTCATTTATTTATATTGAAATGATTAAGTACCGCTTATAATATAAGCATAATTACCTTTCGAAGTAATTTAATAAAACAATACGAAAAATAAGTTGAAATGCATTATATTCTCATGTAATGCAGCATGCATTGTGTAACTCGGGCTCTGGCTCTGTTGCACGCATTACTCTGTACATGAATGAAAATATAACATTTTACGAGAATATTTTGCAGACCAGAGCGACACACTTTTTTTTTTTTTTTAAATTAAATAAAATTTATTCCCTTTGAAATTTAACGTCACACAACAACACGTCCGTCTAGCAACACGACACCCCCGCACTAGATTTTCGGGCGAGCGCGGGGAAGCAAGCAACGTGATGTATTCTTTGAATACATTATTAGTTATAATTAGTTAAAACTAATACTAATTCAAAATTGAAGAAAACCATTTTAGAGGTCTATGTTTTCTTTAGTCTCTGATATAAATTTTATTATCATTCATTAATAAATAGATGTCATACAACGACTTTTTCTAAAAAAATATGGGCTATTTCAGTGATGTTTTACTAGTTATTTATAATAAATACACAATTTCTGATGAAACCATCCTCTGGAACACATCTTGTAGATTTCAAATCTACTTTTGGCTGTCATTTTTCGTGTACTAATACCGAGAAGAACGTCTTTATATGCACCTCTTTTTCGCAAACTTTGTCAACCACTCCCCTTAATGAATTATAATTATGCGTAGTATTTTTTTTGTGTTGTAAATAATAACTATTATTATGTAAAATAAATGACTGATATTTAATTATGTGTTGCTTCAATAATGCATCCTACGGTTATCATCCCCTGCCTAACTCGGAGCCGTCTAGACGACTATACCACGATTTACTAACGACAGCATTTTCTGTCGTTATATGAACATTGAATCTGTCGTATTTGCAAATCACGTAACAGTGGTAGGGGGGTGTGAATGACTTGTATTGCCACGCTAACTGGCGCGGACTATAGGAATAACCTGCTTGTGTTATGGGTATCAGACCACGGATATTAATACTTACATACTTTTGAATAGGTACATACATATTATACATAGAAACACCCAGACTCTTGAGACAAACATTTTATGGGTCACACAAATATTTGTCTGTGATGGGAATCGAACCCACGACCTCCAGCGCCGCAGGCGGTATCACTACCGACTCCCCCACAGAGGCAGTCAAAAGTTTAGCTGTTCTTGAAAGCCGCAATGTTCGTGTATAACGTGTCTATAACAGAACTAGCGGACGTCACGCGGTTTCACCCGCGTAGTTCCCGTTCCCGTGGGAATACGGGAATAAAATATAGCCTATGTTACCCGCAAAGAGTGTAGCTTCCAACAGTGAAAGATTTTTTCAAATCGGTCCAGTAGTTCCGGAGCCTATTCGTTACAAACAAACAAACAAAAAAAAAATCTTTCCTCTTTATAATATTAATATAGATGAATTTTTAAAAAAAGGTTTGAATGGCCAACTCCGAAACCATAAGGAATAGCTAAAAATGCTCAAAGGAGTCACGAGCCCGATTTTGATAAAACTTAAAACCTCATCATTAGATTTATGAAAAACCAATAATCCTAGCTAGGAATCGAACCCATTGATAGTTTGCCGTATGTCATTACTTTCCAGAACAAGATCCTTAAAGCAACACTATCTTATGATGTAATAATATAGGGTGTGTTTTTTTTCATAATCGATGGGTTCGATTCTCAGCTAGGATTATTGGTTTTTAAAAATCTAATGATGAAATTTTCTGTTTCATCAAAATCGGGCTCGTGACTCCTTTGAGCATTTTTCGCTATACCTTATAGTTTCGGATTTGGCCATCCAAACCCTTTTGAAAAATTCACCTGTAAATGATACGTCTTTGAAAAAAACTGTCTGCCATTTTCAGGAACATCTGGTTGTGGGTCATTTTCTATACCTCTATCTGATTCTAGTTTTACTAAAGCAAGAATTTAGTAATGTAAAATATTTATTTAACAGACAGTCATCTTCACAAAACAAAAAGTCAAAACATAATTTAGTAATTATAAAATACCTACTAGCTTTTCCTCGCGGCTTCGACCGCGTAGAGTCGTTAAATCATAACCCTCCTTTTGCGAAGTCGGTTGAAAAGTAGCCTATGTCATTCCCAGGGCCTCGACTTATCTCTATGCTTACCAAATTTCATCCCAATAGCTCCAGTCTTTTAGGCGTGAAAGCGTAACAGACAGACAGACCGACAAAGTTACTTTCGGATTTATAATATTAGTAAGAAAGTAAGGATAAGGATATTAGTAGGTAAGGATAGCAAGGATGAAAATACTCAGCTTAAAATTTCACGCAGGCCATTTTAGAACCCCCATAACTTCAGCGATAAAGAATTTAAAAAAAAATACAATGTTTTACATTTTTGTTTCTAGTATTGCCATCTAGCGGGCACTTGGTAAACTCATAACTTACTTTCCTGGCTATCAGCTTAGCAGCTACATTTAAAAAGTTTACTGTGGTGTGGAGTGTATCAAGAAGTAGCGGTTCTAAAAATATTACCTAGATGGCGTTGTTCACAACTTTTAACATGCATACATACATACATACATACATATAATCACGCTTGTCTCCCATCGGCAGAGACTATGGCTTTCCACTTGGACCACTAGGCTGAGGCCGCAGTTGCGGTGTCAAACCATTGCCTTGATTTCATTGATTTTGACAGTTTGATGACATTTTGAGGTTAGAAACCGCCGCGGTAAACCACAAATTCGGCCCCGGGCTAACGCGAAAGTTTGTAGGTACCTATAGGTAGATGCATATTGGATGAATCTATGGATTGGATGGAGGTATGATGAATGGACATTTGTTACTCTTTAACGCCCTAACGGCTGAACTCGCTAACAGATCTGGCGGAAATTTGGGACAGGGATAGAAACACAATTTTCAGATTTTAAATTTCTTCAGAATGATTCTCTCTCGCCGGACTGGTGAAAGAAATCTCTTTTTTTAGAAATGTGCAGTATGCCTACTTTTGAATCATCTTTCCCTTAATTTTGCTAATTTACAAATAATGTGTGTAGGTACATAAATGTAACTAAAAGGTTCTATTTAGTTAAAGAAAACACACAGCATAAAAGAATATAGTAAGTATATTAAAATCATTCAAAAATAAGTAATGTACTAGCGCCCAACATTATACTTATGAAAATACTAAAATAACGCACATACAGCCATTTATAAAATCACATATTAAAAAAATCCGCGCGCAACGAATACAATGCGGTACCTTTTTTCTCCCTTATGGCGATACTCTTTTCCACCAAAGACTCAGTGTGGATTTGGTAATTGTTTATGTACACATAATAAAAGGATCAAAGTTTTGTGAGTGTACAAGGTAAAAAAAGAGGAAGTAAGCAACTAATGCGGAACCTTGTCACAGAAAATGGAATCTGACCTATTTCAAGAACAGCTTTATCAAAAAGGTTTGAAAATAAGTTCGAAAAACATTGTCGATTTTTAACGTTCCACATTCTTCTCGTTGCGCGCTGATTAGACAAGAATTATCGTGACATCTCCATAATATTCAACATGAAAACCACATATAAACCCGGAATGTATAACATATTTTATCTTTTTCTTAATAATATTGAAGAAAAATCCCCTGTTTAAAATATAGCAATGCGGTGCACCTAGCTTTCCATACACCTATTAATAATATAAAGTACTATATAATAAAAATTCAAAAGTCAAACTTAACATGATTTAAATGCTCCTACGTTATATAAAAAACACATTTCAGCGAGAACATACAACTCGCTGGATATATTTCATGAGTGTTATTGATCGTATAATGTCGCAGAATGTACCTTTTAGAAAATGGACCTATCTTCTATGAAATCATTCTCTATTTACCCGACTGCGCGACGAAAAGTAAGTGTAATGTATTTTTATTTCTTGTTCTAAAATATGACAAGGCTAAGATGACAGGAAAAAATTTGTTATTGCTTTTATTTTAATTATCATAAATGACAAGCACATATTTATCGCAACTTTATCATCATTCTAGCGCTGCACTCGGTTGTGTCCTATGCTGGAGAATCAGAGCGAGAAAAAAAAGAAGGTACTTTCTGTGACATAAAGCCATAATATATTCACTTACACGTATTTTATTTTACTTAAAAAATAAAATTTGGCACAAGATGTAAACAAAGAAGTCTTGAGTTCTGTGGCTTTTTATCAAAATTTAAGCATTGTTCAAAGATGCAGCAGAAGTCTACTTCGAAACCCAGTGGAACAATTTCTGGTGTTGTGCGTCGAACTTTTTCAGACTCCCGCATTTCCGCCTTAAAAAGAATTGAACACAAAATAATTTCAAACATATATGTTTACATTTTATGCCAAGTTTCAACGTAGTTATGAAAACAGTAATTTAACCAACTAATGAAATAAATAAATGTTATTCTAAACAATTTTGATCGTTCACAAGTTACTTAAAAATTGATAATAATACTACTTATCAGTCTGATTTTAATTTACAGACATTTTTTTAGTCCCTTTTTTATTGAAATAATCGCATTTTATATATTAGAATATATTATGTGCTGTACGTCCGTGTGGAATGTGTGGATACGTCATTTAATATTCTTACTGTAGACGCCCATAATGAGGTTACCGATAAAAATTCAGTCACTATTTTTAAGGGCTTTTCAAACGGTGGTGTTTACCATACAGCTTAATCCCGGCCATTATAAAGCCACATCTATAGTCCGTTCAGAGATATATTACCTCTAGCACTTAGGTTACCTATCTTGATTGCTGTGTTACCCCAATAAGTTTCTGTTTCTCCCATGTAATTCTAACTTTTAGTCGAAACTTACTTTCTTCTTTTGCTGTCGTTTTTTTCGGGTGTCACCATTAATTGAGATGTGGAACGTTGTGGAAGCAGCAACTTCACCTCCGTTGGTGATGGTAGTGAATATTGCTTTTCAGATATTCATATAAAAATAAATAAATCTCAAATCCAATCGTATAGTTATAAGAGCACTGTTTTAGTAAAGTTAAGTATATTTTGACATGAAAAACAAAACTCTTCGTGCTAACGGTTGGATGTTATAATCTCCACTATAATCGGTAAAAAGTCGTAGGCTGGCACTCATAGGGGGACTTTACTGCTATGCCAACACACAGGAAATAATCGACAAGCTGTCAGTCAGAGGTAATATAACTGTGAACGGACTATAATATCCTTGAAGGAGTGAGACAGAGGTTAACCTCTTCCTTACTCTTACTCTTACGCCAAATTACATACATTTTGTTCTTAGCTCCGCACACTTGGCGCCATGACGCCGCGACACAGCGACAAGCTATACTCTGTATAATATAGGTTTATCTCTGTGACAGTTATATTAACGTAAACTAAATTGACTTTTCTTTTAAAGGCATAAAGTTGTTATTTACAGTTTGCACATCTGTGTTCTCACTTTCTGCATTTCAACCACAAAAGCTTTGCGCCGTTGACATAAAGTCTATTCTTGTTTACGTTTGTAGAACTGTCACAGAGATCAAGCTATATTTTACAGACTATAGGGGAGTCGTGTCGACACGGCGACAGTCGCCGAGCGATAGCATTTTGCACTAAGTCGCGGCGACAAGTCGCGTTTTTTTCCACATTAAATGATAATAATATTCTTTTAATAATATATTTTCAGGGAAATACATCCAGTGAGCTGTATATCCATGTGTTGCTGTCCATAAATGTAATTAGTTGTTATAAGTGGAGGCAGACACGTTGCCGCCGTGGCCGGTCCAGTTGGTGTGGACGAATTTGCCTGGATTGTTGATCAACTCGTATGTGTGAGCGCCGAAGTAATCTCTTTGTGCCTGTAATTACATTGCCATTTTAAAACTTATACTTATAAGTACAGATTAATATGAAAATTATAAAACCACATGATTTACATCCTGAATTTTTCCAAGTTGGTTATCTCGCGTTAATCTACTCTTTCACTCTCCTGTACACGTTCAATCTCTCTATACCTCTCAATCTCTTTATTTCCGCTTCTCTTTCTTTTTTGTCCTGTCTTTGTTTCCATTTTTTTGCATTCAGGCATTTGACTGATTTTTTAACGTGAGGGAAAATCCATCATGGCTGCTATGCCGGCCTCCTACCGACTAAAAAACAGCCCATGGTTGGGAGCCCCGGATAAGCCCTCGGAAGGATGTCCCAGGACTCCCAACAGACCTACGGCTACCACTGCGGCCTCTCCCAGGGGGTGGTTCGGGTGCTGTCCCGCGTCTTTGGGGGGTTTTCGGGTGTGATCCCGCTTCTTAATCGTGAATCCCTCACGTCACGCTGTTGTCATGGGCCTTGTTTCTGTAAGGACGGTGAGCACCCCACTCACCGTACTCAGGCACCCGCTCAGGAGGCCGATAGTCTTCAGCGAAGACACGTCGTCTGTGTATGTGTAGCTCAAACGACCTTCCACGTCCCTAACACTAAAACACAACATATGGCCACATATTTCTTACCTGAAGCAAATTAGCCGGCAGTACTCCAGACCTGTAGCCATCGTAAAAGGCCAGTGCGGCCGAGAACGCGGGCACAGGCACTCCAGACATCACCGCCTGGCAGAACACTTCACGCAAAGACTGCTGAGACGCCCCGATACGCTCGCAGAAGTACGGGTCCAATAGGAGATTGGTCAGCTGCGGGTTCTTTGTGAATGCTTCCTGTAGGATAAGCAGTACGTAATGATTATCACGAGTATATAACGTTCTTTAGCTTTTTATACTACTGTGGCAAACCACGTTAGAGCCCACCGCAAGGTTGGTTACCGTAGCCTATAGACTTTTGCAACACCAGAGGCGCTACACATGCTCTGCCGACCGGGGGCCTTCAACTTGGCTTAACGACTGTCATTATACTGACTACTGGGATCAACTGCTTAACCTAGATATTTTGTAATTCATGGCATTCGATCAGGCGGGGGCGTTATTTTGCTTAATAAAATTATTGTTATATTTCCATACAAATGATCACGCCTATAATGTACAATGCGGGTTCATCAATCAAATAAGACAGTCCACTTCTGGACGTAGTAGACCTCTCCCAATTTAAGCCACAACACGGTCTAGCGCCATAATATGCGAGGGTATCAGGTAGAGGAGTATGAGGAAATTAATTACGCAATTTGATTCTAAACTTTACCAGAAGTTTTGTTTTGCTTATTGGTGAACACAAAATTACTCAGTTTATGCTTCAAATCGTGGGCTCGTACCATGTAAGAGGACATTGAGGACGTGTGAATGAACGAGCAACCTCGCAACAGAGCTACGACTTTGAACTAAGATGATAACATTGTAGCATTCCTACAATGTCAGTTATAAGACGTTTCATCACTGTCTTCAACTTACTATACAGAATGAATTTTTCAAAAGGGATTGGATGGCCAAATCCGAAACTATAAGGAATAGCGAAAAATGCTCAAAGGAGTCACGAGCCCGATTTTGATGAAACTGAAAACCTCATCATTAGATTTTTGAAAAACCAATAATCCTAGCTGGGAATCGAACCCATTGATTATGAAAAAAAAACACACCCTATATTATTTCACTTTACGATAGTGTTGCTATTAAGGATCTTATTCTGGGAAGTAATGACATACGGCAAACTAAAGGAAAGTGCTCATCTTTAACAAAATACAATTTATTTTGCTTACGTTGACTGATTAATTGTTCAAAATGTAGACCATTGTTTTCAATACATAGCTGGAATCGAGACCTCAAAGATTCAATATTATTGATTCCGTTTAGAATATTTTCCAAATAATCATTCTGAGCATGATTTAAAACACGGTATAGTTACGATCTATTTTGGGATTTTGAACGAAACAAACTATGATACAAAATTTAGGTACACGAAATATGAATTCTATTAAAATTCCAAACTTTCCTTAAATTTGCCGTATATCATTACTTCGCAGAATTTGATCCTTATCAGCGACACTATCGTATGGTGTAATAATAAAGGGTGTGTTTTTTTTTCAAAATCAATGGGTTCGATTCTCAGCTAGGATTATAGGTTTTTCAAAAATCTAATGATGAGGTTTTAAGTTTTATCAAAATCGGGCTCGTGACTCCTATGAGCATTTTTAGCTATTCCTTATAGTTTCGGAGTTGGCCATCCAAGCCCTTTTCAAAAATTCACCCTGTATATATCTACTAGCGAACGTCACGCGCTTTCACCCGCGTAGTTCCCGTTCCCGTGGGAATACGGGAATAAAATATAGCCTATGTTCACCGCAAAGAGTGTAGCTTTCCAACAGTGAAAGAATTTTTCAAATCGGTCCAGTAGTTCCGGAGCCTATTCGTTACAAACAAACAAACAAACAAAAAACAAATCTTTCCTCTTTATAATATTAGTATAGACAAGCTGAGTTCCTCGAATTACAGAATTTGGTGTTAGGTTCATTTCCAAATTTCTAACCTTCACAGTTTGTATCAAAAGCAAAATCAGCCACACCAAATTGTTTGTTTGTAAAAATGTAATCGAAAATCTCTGGACCTACTGAACCGCTTTCAAAAACTATTCTACCATTAGAAAGAATGGTATCTTGAAGTAGACAAAGTACAGCTTGGCAAAAAAGAGAAGAAAATAATGGAGGAGCCACTTCATATGGCAACCCGTTAAAAAGAACCACCAATCAAAATAATCCAGTTGCCAACAATCGTCAATAAAACCCACCAACCAAATTGTATAACGTCATCGACTGACAGACATATGTGAAGTTATTGGCAGCCTTTTGACAATGTAGCCAGCCTGCAAAATATTAGTTCCGTTTCTAGACTTTTTTGCCAAACTGCAGTCATCATTTTACTCAGTAAAATGTCAACAAATCTGGCAGATAATCAGACGTTCATGTAAATACGAAAAAGAAAAAAGATTTTGTTTAAAAAGAAAAAGAGAAAAGATTTCGAATCGAAGATCGAATAGGCTCCGAAGCTACTGAACCGATTTAAAAAATTCTTTCACTGTTGAGAAGCAACGCTATCCCCGGTGATAATCTTCTTCTTCTTATCTTATCTTATATATTATCTTATATCTATACATATAAAAATTAATGCCACTTTTCGTTGTAATTTTATAACTCGAGATCGGGCTCACCTATCCACACCAAATATTTAGGCTTTGTTCGAACTATTTAGTAGATGGTTTATGTGAAGTTTGCACAAAATCGGTCGAGCGGTTCTTGATTTATCACGCAAACGAAGTTGCGCGGGTCAGCTAGTAGATTATATTTTATTTTCATATTCCCACGAAAACGGGAGTTCTGTGGGTGAAACCGCTTGACATAATCTCGTAATGTCTATTTAGATGTATATTTACGAAACAATCGACAGCGCTCAGTTAACGATCACAATATTAATACTACAAAAAATATAATTATTATTTACTGGGTTTACCACTGGTGACCGAAATTCATTTGATCATTTGACGTGGGACCGAAAAAACGTTCGGCCATTCTACTACTGATCGAATGAACAATTGACCAAAAGAGTTTTTATCGCACAAACATTTGGTATTTTTGCTACTGATCGAATGAACGTTTGGTCGAAAAACTGTTGACTTAAAAATATTTTAACAAACAAAAGCGAAATAAGTAGAATTCGGTACTGGCACTCGCCGGCCGCTGCCGCGGCACGCTCGCTTCGCTCGCTCGGCTTGTGCGTTGTGGTCGCAGTTCTAACCTAACCTAACCCAGCCATGTTGATTCGGCCCCTGTTAAAATATTCTTTGGTCAAATGTTTTTCGACCAAACGTTCATTCGATCAGTAGTAAAAATACCAAATGTTTGTTCGATAAAAACTCTTTTGGTCAATTGTTCATTCGATCAGTAGTAGAATGGCTTAACGTTTTTTCGGTCACACGTCAAATGATCAAATGAATTTCGGTCAACAGTGGTAAACCGTTATTTACTAGATGCATACATGCGTTTAAAATTGATATACTTTGATTGTGTAAAGCGAAGCACAGGCGGCCCACGAGTTAAATTATTAGGTACGTATGTATTTTAAGTCCCTATTTAAATACGTAATGGGTTTTTGTATTGTATTTTGATGAGGTGTTCAAAGGTCAAATAGGCTGGAAATTGCCATTTGAATCTTAAAAACACATGCTTTGCATATTCTAGAGCCCCATTTTGGCTTTACCCCATTTAGAAATAGACCCTGTTTACGTTTTTCTATCGCACATGTTTTCCTAGTCTTAAAAACCTGGATTCTTCAAGTTGAGCGCGAAACTTGTACTTCATTGTCAACATACATACATTCCGGTCACGCCTTTATCCCCGAAGGGGTAGGTAGAGATATATTACATACCCACATTTCACTTGTTAGAATTTGTCTTATATAATAGGTGTTGAGTCGTATTGCCTTGTTAGACAGGCGCAGGTTGTGACTGCTTGCTGTTAAAATTTTCAAGCCACCTAAAAAGGCCTTCAACTAGACTTAAAGACTGCCATTTTACTGGCAACCAGTAAAATGGCAGTCGGCCAGCGGCTTAACGTGCCTTCCAAAGCACGGAAACGCTCAAATAAATGTCACAAAGTACTCCATTGTCAAGATCTTTTCTAATCTACTCACTAGCTGTCCTCATGTAATTCGATGAGGCGGGTGCGTTATTTTGGAAAGTTAAAAAAATAAGTATGAAATCCTGGGAAGAAACCGGGCTTACCTTAATATTTCCGAGGAATACACTCCTAATTATGCAGCCACCGCGCCACATTAGTGCGATGCCACCATAATTCAAGTTCCATCCATTGACCTGCATAAACAATCAGTAATGAATGACTTTAAAAATAGTAAATGAGGACTTGGAACGCGATATGACATCCCGATGTACTCAGTAAATTCACCGAGAGTAGTGCAATTATAAAATTTACCTTAGATAGGACTTTAATTACAGCCAAAACTGTACCATACCAGATTTTGTGGTTTTAAAAGAACAGACAGAATTACTAGAACCCATAAAGTTCGGTTCAAAAAGCATTAAACCGAATTCAATTATTGAAGGGTTTCTAATTTAAATACAGTCACGCCTCTATCCCCAAAGGGGACGGCCAAGTTCATTTTATTTTATTATCATATTATTATTTACATAATTTTTTGTCCCACGTAATAGGTGTTGAACCTATTGCCGTGTTGAAATGGACAGGCGTAGGTTGCTACAGCCCACAGCCGAAACATTTCAAGCCGCCCATAAGGCCTTTAACTTGGCTTAACGATTGTCATTTTACTGACAACCAGGTTTAATTTCGAGATTTCCTTGTCTAAGCAATGGATCGTTTTGTAAAAGTGTTCCCTTAGTCGCCTTTTACGACACCCTCGTGACGAATTGGGTGGCGACGTTATGTACTCTTTCCCATCGTCACACGGGGGTCTCAATATTGATCTAGGCATTATGTATGTATCTAGGGAAGATAGTTAATTCGTTTTTACCTTAGCCGCCTCCCGAAGCAACATGAAACCTTGAGCGTACGATATGAGCTTGCTCGCGTACAGAGCTTTACGTAAATGTTCTACGAATTGTTTCTTGTCACCCGCAAACTTCGCTGTTGGGCCGTGAAGCACTTTACTCGCTTCGACACGCTCACCTAGAAAATAAGTAAGTTATTTTGTATGTCTTTAAAATGTCCGTTTAGAATGACTATGTTTATTTACCACTAGCTGATGACTATTTTTATATACCACTAGCTGATGCAAGCAGCTTCACCCGCGTGAAATTTATTCCCGTGGGAACTTATTCCCGGGATAAAAAGTAGCCTATGTGTTATTCCAGACTATAATGTATATCTGTACCAAATATCAGCTAGATCCGTTCAGCGGTTTGAGCGTGAAAGAGTAACAACATCCAACACACTTACCAACTTTCGCATTTATAATATTAAGTAAGACTAAGGCAGACTCGCATATGGCTCATATTATCGAAAGTGACCACAGCAGCCTTAACCTCTCAACCGTGTTGTGCCGTATCCGTCCATACCCCCCCATATGTGTTGTCCCGTATCCGTCCCAAGAATACCGGCTCTAAATTTACGCAAATAAAACGCTAATTCTCTTGAAAATAGGTTCTTTTATTGCTTGATATTGTATCTATGATCATCAATTTTACCACTCAGTAGTGCCATCGTTAAAAAAAAAATATATATCAGTCAAACAATTCGACAAACGCCGATTTGCAATATTTGAAATCCGTTTTTAGGAGTGATTTATTGCTGGAATCCAGATAGTTTACTTATCAATTGATTGGAAAATTATCTAGAAATGTGTAAAAATAAAAATAACCAAATTCTGTGAACTAATTTATTGACAAAATCGTTAATGTTTTGCAACAGGTAATGTTCGATAATATTATAAAAAAACATGATTTTATAAATAAATGTTCATAAATAACATTATTCACTTATTTATTTTCCTAAAACAGTCATTGTTCATATTATGATTCATATAAATTTTCCTTGAATTTTGAGAAATTCGAAGAGCAGTCGCGCGCTCCCAGCGGCCTGTCTAACTTGCCACAGACGACGGGTACAAATTTGTTGCCCCTTCCACGTACGAAAGGTTAAGGCTTCAAAATGGATGTCAACGATAAGCGGGGCGACGGCGCGCGGCAGCGGCGTGAGCGCCGAGAGGGGGCAACATTGATCAAACGATAACAAACGCACCGAGCGCGGTTTGCTTGTGTGCGAGCGCAGTGCCGCCTTACTCTCTTCGCCGTCGTCCTCGCCGCTGACATCCAGTTTGAGACCACAAACTGGATGTCAACGATGAGCAGGGCTACAGTAAAGCGACGCGATTAAACTAATGAATTCTTATTGAAGTGAACTGATTGGCAGGGGGCTGGGCGCGGCGCGGGCTGCGTCCAATCCATGCGTTACATCAAATCGCTGTCGCCGTCGCCTGGCTTGCCGCTAACATCCAGTTTAAGGTCATAGGCATTTGCAGCACCGTAGACGCTACACTCGCACTGTCGACCCTGCAAGAACCTTCTAAGACCCTTTCGGAAGTACACCATATATATGCATTTGTATCGAACCGATCTCAAAGATCCTGTCCTAGTTGAGTAGAAAGCCCCCTAGAAGACCCCAACTGAAGGACCACCTTGAGTAGGGGTCAATTTGTGTTTCCGGTGATAAAATACATAACACACCGCAAAGAGACGTGGCCACTCAGAGTCGGTTAAGTAAAAGCAAAAAAATAGGAGCACTAGCTTGAAAATACTGCAATGAGTGGTGATAAATATATTTGATTGATTATAATATTATTTGTCAAGTGGAAACTTGTATAAAACAGAAATCTATGCCGTCACACGTTTTGAAGGTCACGTAATATACTAGGAGTTGTTGACAATATATAATAATCAATCAAGCAAATCAAGTTGTTCCAGTCCACTGCTGGAGATATGCGTTTTCTTATCATTTTCGAATGGTAGTTTTGCTTTTTTTCTTCGTGTATAAAACCTACATGGATGCTATGCCGGACTCCTACCTACTAAAACCACACGATGCCTTACAACTGTCTACGGCCGCGAGTAAGGATAAGCCCTCGGAAGGATGTCCCAGGACTCTCGTTGGAAGGGTAGTGACCGTTACTGCGTAGTTGTATGAAATTATCTCTGGTCCAGGATTCTACTTAATACAATCAGTTCAAATATTCACTGGCAGAACTTATTCTCACACAATAGTTGGCATGAATAAGGTTGAAACAGTAAACCCTGTTTCATTATTTCTAATGTGTGGTACATACCTACAGTTCTATTTCCAGCACTTGATAGTGACACTTCATATTATCAAACAAGCTTGTCAGTTAAACGGCTCTTGACCTTGTCCTTGATGTTTCTATTTAAAACTCAATATTTTATACGATAATATGATTACGACCTTTTTACCAAAATGGGTAGGCAGAGGCATACTGCACATTTACATTTCACCTTTTGTATTTTGTCCCAAGTAATAGATGTTATGTATGCCTTTGCCAGTGTTGAAATGGCAGATAGTCGATGATGTTGAAAGAATTTCAAGCCACTCTTAAGGCTTTCAACAAGGCTACCATATTACTGGAAGCACAGAGCAACACGATCTATGACTTTGATCGGGAGGGCAGCCTACTTAGTGCGCCTTCACACTAGCGTTTTTCCGGCGTAGGCGTACGATGGACGTATTCGCGGCGCCGACGCGACGTATACGCGACGTCTACGCCGCGTTGGCGCGGCGTCTCCACTGGAACACATGAGTACGCTGAACAAGCGTCGGGCGTGCGCGACGTATACGCGACGTATACGCCGCGTTACCGCGGCGTCTCCACTGGAACACATGAGTATGCTAAACAAGCGCAGGGCGTGCGCGACGTATACGCGGCGTATACGCCGCGCATACGTCCATCGAACGCCTACGCTAGTGTGAAGGCGCACTTAACGCTTGTACGGTTAGTCGCATAATGCCTAATTCGCGAAATGGCACCTGAGTCCGGAAAGGACTAATTCGCGCAAGGACTAATTCTTAAAAAGACTAATTCGCGAAATGGCTAAGGCTGAAAAGGACTAATTCGTCAAAGGGGTAATTCTTAAAAAGACTTATTCGCGAAATGGCCAACTCTTACTTAACAGCGTATGACGTTGGTGTTGAATGGTTATAAAAAAAGCGCGCAGCATTCGATTCGCAACCGTTTAGAAAGTACACCATCGAAATTGGTAGGTAAAGTCAAATACTGCGCGCCCCGACTTCGATAAATTAGACTTCGTGGTTTTTTTTATAACCATTCAACACCAACATCATACGCTGTTAAGAGTTGGCCATTTCACGAATAAGTCTTTTTAAGAATTAGCCCTTTGAGGAATTAGTCCTTTTCAGACTTTGACATTTCGCGAATTAGTCTTTTTAAGAATTAGTTCTTTCGCGAATTAGTATTTTCCGGACTCAGGTGCCATTTCGCGAATTAGCCATTATGCGACTAAACGTTCTTGTACTGGTCGCGTTGCTCTATGACTGGAAGCCAAGACGAGCATAAATACTTTTTGAAACAAGGTTTTTAAATGGAAACACCACAAACTGATCCCCATCTCATGGCCAACTGTACAGTAAGACTCTTAAAGCGGTACCGTTTACATCAATATTCAAAACTACGTAAATTATATTCAATACATTTTTAAGGCACAAGTAGCAGTAGTTACTTATCTACATTTACAAACAATAAAAATGTGTCCAGCAAGTGAATAAACTTCGTTAATTAGTATATTAGCCAGCAACACATTACTGGTCGACCTAGGCCCGACCATTTCTCCTTGATCTACATACATGAAGTGTCCTATCAAGAGATGTGTTGTACAAAGTACCTATATATCTTACTAATATGTATTATAAATGCGAAAGTTTGTGTGTGGATGCCTGGATTTATGTTATTCTTTCAAGCTCAGCTGAAATTTGGCACAGAGATAGATTATAACAGGAGAAACAGACAAGAATGTCAAAAAATATTGTGTTCAGTATTCAGTAACCAAGTTTTTTTTTTTAATAACTCCAATGTACAGACACGACCAATTCTTTTATAGTCGTATAGTTATCAAATCAGGCTGCTGCACTCCACTCACTCCACAACATTCGCCGAGGACTATCGGCCTCCATGACCGGGGGTCTGAGGACAGTGAGAGGGTCGCTCACCGTCCTTACAGAAGCAGGCCCATGATGGCAGCGTGACGTGAGCAGCTCACGCACGCCGCCCCCCCCCCCCCCCTCGTAGAAGCGGGATCACACCCGAAACCCCCCAAAGACGCGGGATAGCACCCGAACCACCCCCTGGGCGAGGCCGCAGTGGCGGCCGTGGGTCTGTTGGGAGTCCTGGGACATCCTTCCGAGGGCTTCCCCGAGGCTCCCAACCATAGGCTGTTGGACGTTACGTGAGGTTTTTTAGTCGGTAGGAGTCCGGCATAACATCCATGAGGATTTTCCCTCACGTTAAACAAAAAAAAACTCACTCCGCAACATCAATTGCAAAAGTTTAAGAGAATATAATGATACCAATACATAAGTGAAAGTTAAAGAAACTAATGTTAAGTAATGTCAGCGTACAAGGTCACTTGGTAATCGAGTTTTGTTAACGAGCTCTTGAGAAATGTCGGTCGTACAAGTCGTACACGATAAATCAGTACTTTGTTAGATAAATGTTAACTTTGTGACTTTGTTTAAGGCTTTTATGTTCGAAAGAGACTCATCTTGTGGTGAACTTTATACTAGGAAATATTCTTCGATTTGATCTGATAATACTATATTATTGTAATTTATTAGATACTCTTGCTTTTTTAACGTATCAAAACACGATTAGGAATACTTTGTTCGATCGAAATCGCTCTCGAAAAATGAGACATATTGCAAAAATCTTAACAAGTAATGTACTTTTTTTATCTAAATAAATGAGTTTAATTCTCATAAAAAATTGTCATAAATTAGATATAGGTCTTTAGAACAATATTTTACGTATAGATTTTTTCTTAAAACCCCTCAGGTTTTATAACAGTACATAGCCGCTGCGTTCGCCTCGCGCTACTTGCGCACTTAAAAGGGTACAATGTATTAGAATCGAATGAAATCCGGCAAAAGCGTACGCTGCAATCGTTCGAATTGCCTTAGGATTTATCAAGGTCGAACATTGCAGCCTTAACTTATAGCACAGGGTGGAGACTCCAAACCAATGATTCTTTTTCAATTCTGTCACCTACAATAAAAACGGTCTTCTCTCGTTTTCCATAAATTCATTTGCACTAATATTGTTTGCCATAATCATCCTCGATCATAATATTTACTTGCACTATTTTCGTTTATACTAATAACGTTTGCCTTAACAACTCAACAGTCATAACTTTTATTTGCTATAAAATGACTTTCTATAACAACATATATCATAATAATTAGTTTACATAAGTAACACATCTCATAATCGACTCTTGACATAATTAAAATTTGACATAATTATGAAAATAATACATAATATTGTTAGGTCGAAATTAATTATCGTTAACACCCCGACTCAGCGCAATCCGACTCGGATAGGTTAGAAGACTAAGGCGGAGAGCGAAGCGAAGCGGAGCTCCCGCCTTAAGTCTTCGTGGTTTTTTTTTAAACCACCCAGAAGTAGGAGCCCCCCGAAGCGGGGCTCCGTCGAGCTTAGTTAGTAGACTCCATATGAGGTTTAGTTTTAGGTTTAATTGTGAATAAATTATCTGTGTCGTATAAATTATCTTTATTTATATTATGGTGAATAAAAGTTATGGAAAATGGCATTATTGAAAATGAAAATTATGGCAAATACATTTATGGATTTAAATTATTATGACACTTGATCGATTATGACCAATGGAATTAGTGAAAGTCATTTTATGTCATTTCACGATTATGGCAACTGAAGCGTTATGTCTAATGAAATTATGGCAATTGTCAGTATGGCATATGAAATTATGGCATTTTAAATTATGGCAAACATTAGTAAACCAATAAAAACACGTTATGTTCGTACAGAGCTTGAATGTGTGTGTGACCATTAAAGGCTAAGCAAATGTTCCCTCAAAACACTCGCCGAAGTATAATGACAGCTGTGGCGGGACTGGCGGGGGTGGGGAACCTTGGTCAGCGAGGGACAGGGAGTTGCCTATCTATATGTAATACTATTATATTATCTTTGCTTATAGATAGTAAATGGCAAAAATGTATCAGTATGTATATGAAACCAAAAATTGCTTTAAAACTGAGATTGACGTCATATTGATTTCTTTTGTTTTGTGACATTCTTTTAATTGGGACATTATTCTGACTTGTATAATAATTTTATTTTGTTTATTTTCATTGCGATTTAGAACTGTATCGACATTTAATTATTGTTTGTTTTTGACATTTTGTTTGGGCTACACGGCATATAAACTGTAGCTTTTTGAATAGTTGGGTATCACGTAGACAGTAGACTAGTAGATTAATCGGCCGTTATGTTACCACCATTTCATAAAAATACCGTCAACTTTGAAGCTCATATTTATTAGGTACAAAATTTTGCTCAGGAAGTGAGCTGATGATCTTCAAATTTTAAAGAGAAGAAACATGGTCACACGAGTTTTTGAAAAAAAAAATACTTCCCTTGAGCCGCTACGATTCGAAAGGGCTACGATGCCACAGATATCCCCGACGAAAACGAGGGATGTTACAAGTAAAACGGGGATGTTACAAGTTAAACTGGGATGTTACAAGTTAAACTTATAACACCCGTCGTTTTCGTCGCGGGTTAAAAATAATAAAAGAAATGTAGAAAAATATTGTCAAATATACATAGATATGAGGTATCACTATTAAAACTCGCTTGGAAAATTATCTAGAAACCCAAAACAAGATACCTAAAACAGTTACCTTTAAGAGCTGATAAGCAACGCGCGAACACTGCCTCCCCGATTAGCGTGACCGGCACACCATACTCCAGAGCAGCAATCCCCGTCCATTTGCCGGTACCCTTCTGTCCTGCCGTGTCGAGGATCTTTGGCAGCAAGTATTTACCTGTGTTCGATAGGTCGTGTCAATCTCGCACACAACAGAAGAAAGTGAGTGAGAGAGAGAGAGAAAGAGAACGGGAGAAAGAGTGAGAGAGATAGTGCACGACAAAAGGACAGGAGGAATAGAGCGAGAGGTTAGTTTTATGGAGTTCTTCTTCACATTAACTTTCAATATGTCAAATGTCACATTTATCGGTTCGCACAATTTTCTTAAAAAGGGTTAAAAAGTTTTAGTTGATTGATTGATTGATTGACTTACCATCGCAATCTTTGAATTTTAATATATCTCGAGTTATCTCAATGAGGAACGAATCTAGTTCTCCCTTGTTCCACTCTTCAAATATTTCAGCCATTTCGCTTTGATCTAAACCTGAAAAAAGGTTACGACAAAACTGTTGTACTGTACATATAACATCTATTTCTTACTTTAATTAATAAGCAAAACATCCACAAATATCTGACCACGGGTTTGTGAATGCTCGATAAATATCTGATTTATGAATCGAGGCTATATAAAAGAATGCATTTCAATAAATCCGAAATCATAAGTACTAACAGAATGTGCTAAAAGTGCATCATTGAATTTTTGAAAATCTAATTTTCATAGCCAGTAATAGATCTTGTCGAATTTGTAAATCAATGCACATTGAGTTATTCCACTGTTCGATAGCGTTGGTAATGAAATTCAGGAAGTAATGAGAAACAGCAGTGAAGGAAAGAGCACAATTTTATATAAGCACCTATGATACATCAGAAACGGGATTGTGAAGAAAAAATTCTAAAATGCGATGATTATGCTGACTATATCATAAATGCAATGTGAAAAAATTAGGTATATACTGGTTGAATTTATAGTCGTTTTGGAACGAAAAGGTTTAGGCACAGTTTCGATAACAGAACCGATCGGCACTGTCAATTTGAAAATCAACGAAAAAAAATTACGAAAATGTCACAATTTATATCGTTTGCCGAAGTCAAAATGAGAACTTGTGGTTATTCCTTTAAATTTCACGGAATACGCTTACTACTATTTTCTACTATAATTTTTCATTCAACGTTTAACGTTCCAATCACTGAGACGAGCTGCCGCGTCGGGAAACTTCGACCAATCACACGCATGATCCCACCGCAGTCCACGTGGACCCGTTGCCAAGTAACGTAGGTACTCGCCTAGTTACGTCTTGTAGGTACGTAACGCGCTCGGCCGCTCGCTCGGCGGCGCGGCGGCGCGGCGGCGCGCAGTAACGCCGCGACTCCAGCGCAGACAGATCGTTTGTTAAATACGATTTTCGAAAATGAGTCGTCGTCATTCAGTGCGAAATATTCAAACGAACAGTGCGTGTTTAGTAGTTAACGTGAGGAAAATCCTACATTGATGCTATGCCGGACACTTACCGACTAAAAACCACACGTTCCGTACCTAATGCCTACGGTTGGGAGTCCCGCCGGGTAAGCCCTCGTAAGGATGACTCCCAGGATTCCCAACAAATCTTGGCTACCACTGCGGCCTCTTGTAGGGGTTTGGATGCTAGCCCGCTTCTTTGGAGGGTTGTTCGGCTGTTGCACATCACGAGTTTCGTACTCCTGAAGTAGGAAACTTGTGATGAATTACGAATGACGCAGTGTGATAGAGTGGACCCTTCCGGACTGTTGACTGTTCGCCTTTGAAATAGTGAAGACAATAACATAAAACGTGCCCGTTTATTTATCATAAGTTCTGGACTCCATTTTGAGCAGTCGCCGGGGTACTCGGTAGCGTAAATAAACTGTAAATAGGTAGGTCTAGAATTAGATTTAAGTTCATTATTTTGTTCGCGTTTATTTTCATTACCAATTAGTACATATGCCTTATTAATTTATCGTTTAACCGCTAAAACAGCACAATAATAAAGTAAGCCCGTGTTGAGTATGAAGAGAAATTGGAGTCCTTTATTAATCGAATCGAATGCTTTCGGTCAATGAACTAATCACATGTTTCGGCGTTTCATTCACTGAAGAATGTCAATGAATAATCGAAGCGCTACTAATGTTTCAACTCGAAGGAGTGAAAATTATAACACAAAAGTTTTTTTTTTATTATAGCCTGTACAACACTTTTGACCCCCCAAAATGGTTCCATGATTGATTCTGAGTAACCCCCTTTTGGGTCCAGAACGACTATAAATTCTACCAGTATAAAGTCGCCCTAAGATTTATTAGTGCAAAGTTTTGTTAGTATTCTATGGCAGCTTAGTTGATTAATCCGTGGCTAGGGCGACTACGGATCCTAGTCTCGCTCGAGACTGATATTTTTACCACATTAAATTTACTAAGGCTTGACTATATGTAGTAGGTATGTAAATTTACTAAGTGTACTTACCTAATACATCTTTCATAATATGGTAGGTTTCACAAATAAGTTGCATATCTCCATATTCAATACCATTATGCACCATTTTAACAAAGTGACCCGCACCATCCTGCCCCACCCAATCGCAACAGGGTTCATCGTTAGCTTTGGCGCAAATGGCCTGCAATCAAATTATACTTACATAATTTTGAAAAGCAATGAGTATGATAACTAAATTATAAATTTAATTTAGGAAAACTAATGGAATCGGGCGTCGGGAACCCGATTAAATATATTATTAACTAGCGGTACCCTGCCACGCTTCGCTGTGACTTTTTTATGGTGGTTTTATGTACCTATGAGAAATGAGTAACAAACTAAATGATGGGTACATTTAAAAAAAAAATGTGTGCGTGTACTATTGTATACACGTAAGAAGTGAAACTTCTTCATGACCTTATTTTTCGAAAGAAATATCATGAAATATACATAGGAGTTAGTAGTAGTCCAAAGTCAAAAAGTCCAAAAGTCCAAAACTACAAATTCTAAAAGTCTAAAATTCCAAAACTCCAAATCTCCAAAACTCCGAAACTCCAAAACTCCAAAACTCCAAAACTCCAAAACTCCAAAACTCCAAAACTCCAAAACTCCAAAACTCCAAAACTCCAAAACTCCAAAACTCCAAAACTCCAAAACTCCAAAACCCGAAAACTCCAAATCTCCAAAACTCCAAAACTCCAAAACTCCAAAACTACAATACTCCAAAACTCCAAAACTCCAAAACTCCAAAACTCCAAAACTCCAAAACCACAAAACTTCAAAACTCCAAAACTCCAAAACTCCAAAACTCCAAAACCCCAAAACTCCAAAACTCCAAAACTCCAAAACTCCAAAACTCCAAAACTCCAAAACTCCAAAACTCCAAAACTCCAAAACTCCAAAACTCCAAAACTCCAAAACTCAAAAACTCAAAAACTCAAAAACTCAAAAACTCAAAAACCCTAAAACTCTAAAACTCTAAAACTCTAAAACTCTAAAACTCTAAAACTCTAAAACTCTAAAACTCTAAAACTCTAAAACTCTAAAACTCTAAAACTCTAAAACTCTAAAACTCTAAAACTCTAAAACTCTAAAACTCTAAAACTCTAAAACTCTAAAACTCTAAAACTCTAAAACTCTTAAACTCTTAAACTCTTAAACTCTTTAAACTCTTAAACTCTTAAACTCTTAAACTCTAAAACTCTAAAACTCTAAAACTCTAAAACTCTTAAACTCTAAAACTCTAAAACTCTAAAACTCTAAAACTCTAAAACTCTAAAACTCTAAAACTCTGAAACTCTAAAACTCTAAAACTCTAAAACTCCAAAACTCCAACTCCAAAAGTCCACAATGTCAAACGCCCAAAACTCGAAAAGTTCAAAAGTACAAAAGTCCAAAAGTCCAAAAGTCCAATAGTCCAAAAGGCCAAAAGTCCAAAAGTCCATAACTCCAAAGTCTAAAATTCTAAAAGTCCAAAAACTCCATAACTCCAAAACTCCAAAATTCCAAAAGTCTAAAGTCCAAAACTCCAAAATTTCGAATGTCCAAAAAATTCAAAAATAACATGCAAAACAAATCTGACCTCTTTATTAGGTAAGTACTCTCTTTTATTATTCTGAATGCAAGGAGGCCGCAATCAAACTTCTCTTAAAAAACATCAATCTGGTAGGTACCTTCTAAATAGGTTGTTTATAATATTTTGTTCTGAAGCTGGCAGAATATAATTTAAAAAAAACGACCAACGCCATCTATTGGTAAAATCACTTTTTAAAGCTATTTTATTCTTATTGCTGTTATGATAAAAGTGTATAAAGTAGCCTAAAACCATCTCTGAATCCTATTGTATATCGTGTCCAATTTTGAGCTCAATCGATTCAGTAAATTTTGAGTTTTCAATAGATACACAAACGCACACAACATTTTTATATATATAGATATTAAAGGATTTTTATCCTAATGGACATGTCAATCCTATCGTAACCTATTACTACCCGTTCGCTCTAAATTTGCCGCTGGCGTAGAGGCGTATACCCGAATTGTTAATTAGACGAAGTAAATTGACATTAGCTAATGTCACTTCGTCATAGAAAATACGCAACATTGTATGAAGAAGTGACATTAGTTGCTGTCAATTTATTTCGTCTAATTAAAAATTCGACTTTAGTATGGAGCCGAGCGGCAAAGTTAGAGCGAACGAGCAGTACATTTAATACACAGAAAATATATAAAAGAATATCAATAAAAGACTTAAAATAAACTTAACTAACCTATTTTAATTCATCGCTTCAAAAGTCATTCAAAAGAAATTTTGATTGTTGGATAACAAAATTATCTGATGGCAGCAAAGCCATGCAGATCATGCAGTATGTTTATCAGTCGCCTAGATCCCATAGCACAAGCTTATATCAGCTTAATTTGGGCTAGATGACGTTGTGTGAGAATGTCCACAAATATATAATTGTTTTTTTAAGAAATTTACCTGAAATATAGGCTTTACATGCGGCCAGGTCTCTGGGTGTCCTCCAGGCATCAATGAGGGTCCATACCTGGCACCATCTTCGCCTCCGCTCACCTACACAGATATTTATTGCATCAGTATCTACAATATGCATTTGAAAGATTCGTCAGAAGCAACCGACGCATTTAAATGTTACGTATAATTTAATCAGCATATTTTAAACGAAAATTGTGATGAGTCATCTACGTAATATTAACATTATAGTTCAGAGCAATGAACGAATTTGCGTTAAATTTGACAAAGTTAATGAATATGATGTATATAAGATAGGAGGTTTTAACAATTTTTATGATCTGAAAGTGATAAGAAGTATTATAAGAAACATGGCATGTATAAAGAAAGCAAATTATTATCCAGTGCTTTCAAGTGCATAGTTGTGTTTATTACCAAAAAGGAAATTGGCATCGACTTCAAAAAATATATAATATCTACCTATGTAATGCATTTTGGTTATTGATATGAGAATTATTATAAACTTTTTGGGTGTTAATTTATTTGATTTTTCTATAATTAAGTAAGTATAGGGAATTTCTTATGGACACATCGCTCTTGAATGATATAAATAAGCTCTAAAATACAAGTTATAGTAACTTAATATTTCAAATAAATGTGATAAAACCAACTTACACCCATGCCGACATACAGTATTCCTGAAGACTCTAATTTCTTACACCAACGTTGCGTATCTATGTATTGTGAATTGCCACCATCAATTATTATATCGCCTTTGCTGAGAAGAGGCACTAACTTCTTCACAAATTCATCTACAGCAAAACCAGCTGCGAAAATACAATCCCACTTAATTAAACGAGATCAGATATTACTACTTATTATAAACGGGTTACGTTCGGAAGGACTGGATTGTAAAACGTCTGTGTTAGCTAAATGTTGTGTGAACCACTCGTGGCCCCGCGGACTTAGTGTTCTGTTAACGATCACTGAAGTAAGCAACTTTTACTGTGGCCAGTCTTTGGATAGGTGACCATCCATGTGACCACATTGTGACATTTATTTGAGCATTTCCGTGTTTCAGAAGGCACGTTAAGCCGTTGGTCCCAGTTGCCAATAAAATGGCAGTCGTTAAGCTAAGTAGAAGGCCTTTTAGGCGGCTTGAAAATTTCAACAGCAGGCAGTCACAACCTGCGCCTGTCCATCTCAACACGGCAATACGGCTCACCACCTATTACGTGGGAAAATATCTATAAAGGGGAAATGTGGGCATATAATATGCCTCTGTCTATCCCTTCGGGGATAAAGACGTGACCATATGTATAGCTAAATGTTCGGGTTAAAAAAAGTCCATCTATGCAAAACGTTTTGATTTTCAAATGACTGAAATTAATTGCATAATCTCTCTCTTTTTTGCTTCTACCGACTAAAACCACACGATGTCTCGCACAGCCTCGGAAGGATGTCTAACTTTAACTATCTTCAGTCTTCAGTCTTCTTGGGCTCCCATTTTCCGCACTTAGGTCCGCCAGTGGACCCATTGTACGTGAGTGTTGGCTGTCACTCCAGCCAACCCAGCTCCGACCAGAAGCGCAGGATCCTCTTCGGGTCCTCACACGCTTCCCGGAGTGTTGTGGGGCTGCCAAGTATGTTGACTCTGTATGTAACCAGGCTCTCGCACTCCAAGATTGCGTGAGCTATGATTTCAACCATAGTGAGCTATGGTGGTAACTTTAACTATATACGCAGCGCACGCAACGGAAGCTCTCCAATAGAATAAAAATCTCAGATTTTGATACATTTTTCATTGCTACTCTGCTCGTTTTCTTCATAGCCTGTTTGTCTACCATTTTTAGTAAACCACCCGAAATAATCTTTGTAATCCAATCAGTAGTTCCTGTTATCTTAGCGCTCTAATAAACAAACTCTTTAGCTTTATGATACAAGTATTAGTGAAGACTAAATAGATAAGAAATTAACTTGCTTACTTGCCTCGATACCAGTTATGTATAAATCTAAAAACATGTTTACGGGTACCTACCTTTAACAAGTAACATCACTTTTCGGGGAATCTTCAGTTTGGAAACCATGTCTTCCAGGGATGAAGCCCCTATAATTTTTGTTCCCTTGGCCTCATTTTTAAGGAATTCTTCAACCTGAAAAGATTTTCCATATATAAGTACATAATGTAGATTTAAAAAATTAAAAATAGTTTACAGTTAAATAGAACAGAGATCCCATAAAAGATGGGACTTTTAATAAAAAAAACTATTCAATAATAATGTGGAAAGGCACAAACCTTAGCAACAGTTCTGTTAAAAACACAAACAACAAAGCCATTGTCATCCATGTTCAAAATCAAGTTCTGGCCCATTACAGCCAGCCCAATGAGGGCAATGTCAGCTTGTGGTCTGAAACAAAACATAAATACATACATACATATGGCTACGACTTTATCCCGGAATGGGTAGGCAGAGGCATTTATAATAATAATTCCATTTCACCTTTAGTATATGTCCCACCACTCAAAAACTCTACATAGCCATCTTTCAGAGTGTTTTTTGAAAGGTTCGACTGACAAAGAGAAGGTATTATTGTAGCAGGATGGCATCTGAGCCACCTAGGATTCGTACATACATACATGCAACATCTATTGCCTGGAGTACGGTTAAGTTGTCCGATCAACCAGACTATGGAAAATATTAATTTTCTGTAGTTATACCATTAAAAAATATAGCATTCAGTGTGGTCACTAAAGAAAAATATGTGTGGTCCGGTTGCCTTGTCTGGAAAAGGTGCCTGGGAGAGACTGGATGTGGAAGGCGGAGGATCGGCAGAAATGGCACACATTGGGAGAGGCCTATGTCCAGCAGTGGACGTGGTAGGCTAATTGAATTCATTGAATTGGATAATTTTACGCAGCATTCAGGTTTCTTATATTTTTAATCTTCATTTTGATACCCCACTCGATAAATTATTGTTAAAAAAATCAATCTTGAATAATTTCAGATTAATTTACTAGACCATAAAATTTTATCAAACTAGGTTTTCCCCTTTCTTTCCCCGTGACACTACCGCTTGGCACTACCAGTAGTGTCACGGAAAAATTTACTTTCCCGTGAGAGTCACGGGAACAGTTCTTATTGGCTGATTAAATCCATATAGTATAATTTCCCATAGCAATACCAATTACCAATGGCACTACTAAATACCAAAAATATCAAATCAAGAGCGAACATGTTCTTTCGTGGTCTCATGATGACGATCGGTAAAACAAATGAAGATCCATAAAATAAAAGATCGGTAAAACAAATGAAGATTAGTGAAACAAATGAAAATCGGTAATAAGATCGTATAAATAAAAGAAGATCAGTAAAACAAATGAAGATCAGTGAAACAAATGAAGATCGGCAAAACAAATGAAGCTCGATAGAATAAATGAAAGATCGGTAAAACAAATGAAGATAAAAAAAACAAATGAAGATCGAAAAAGATATGCAGATCAGTAAAACAAGTTGATAAGGTCAAAAATTACTTGCAGCCATATTTTGTAATCTAGATGCGATTACCAATTAAAAAGGCATGTATTCAAATCGATATCTGTTTATTCCCTTTTTTCGAACAAAATATTTCAAACCAAAAATACTGACTTGCACACTAATTATGCGCACTAAATAAACCAAATTCATTATACTGTTTAATGGTATTTGCAGAACTGTTTTACTGAACGAATAACTATTATCAGAATAGTATATCTAAAAATTCCATTGTTCAACAAAAATATTAAAACTTTTTTAAAGAAATCTATTGCCTAATTTACTTTTAGGAACATCGTTTAGGTATTCTAAGTAAAACCTCAATTTAATCAGTCGCCTCTACAAAATTAAATTTTATTGATCAAAAAAATAAAAGTCTAACCTAACCTAACCTATTCCGTTATAAGATAGTACTGTTTAGAGTGCAAGTTAGTATTTTTGATGTTCAATTTGTATTTCTGTTTCACAAATCATATATTCGATGTACGAACCACATTTTTGGTGTGAATTCGATTAAAAAGGTCAGCTCGTTCTGAGTAATATTTAAGTTTTTTAAGTAGGACATGTTTAGTTAATCAATTGGTTTTTTTGCACAGCATTTAATTTTCTGGTTTGCATTCAGTAAATTAGTGGAGTCACCTAGTGTGCAGAAAAATTAAACAGAGGTGCATTTAAAAATATCTCAATTAAAAATAGGTGCAAACAATTCTCCACCTTTATGACACTTTTCTTAAAATATGCGTTTAGGCGTCAATAGACATCACTGATCACGAATATATATAAAAAAGGACAAATTAATCTTTTGCATGCTCATAAGGTCGAAATTTGCTTGCACCTATTTCTTGCAATCTAGAAATGATTACCATTCAATAAATGCAAGCAAGCAAGGTGTAAGCAATTCTCGACCTTATGAACATGCATAATATCTATTTGTTTTATACATTCGTGATCGGTGATGACCATAGACGCCTACAAGCACATTTTTATAGAAGTGTCATTAGGGTGGGAATTGCTTGCACCTGTTTTCTTGAATATGACCTTTCAAGAAAACAGGTGCATTTTCGTGGGTTCGATTCCCACCGGAGACAAATATTTATGTGACCCATAAATATTTGTCTCAAGAGTCTGGGTGTTTCTATGTATAATATGTATGTATTTAAAAGTATATAAGAATTAATATCCGTGGTCTGATACCAATAACACAAGCAGGTGATTCCTAGCTTACTTTGGGATCAGATAGCGTTGTGTGAAATGTCCGTGAATATTTATTTATTATTCTTTTATACATTTATGACTATTTTAGACTATTAATGAAAGAAAGAAAGAAAAAGAAATTTAATTCACATAGGCATATACAGATGCTCTTGTAAAACATCCAGAATATAAATCAATATTTCTACCACCAGTTCACAACGCGACCCACCTGAGATGAACTGGCAAGAAACTCAGCGGGTTATTCTTTTTAGAGCTCTATTTACAAATTGAATCTAAAAACTATGCATTTTAACAATTTTTTGAGAATCCAGCAGAGCAGGTCATTTCCAGGCTTCTCCATCTAACAAATAATCACCAATTGTATAGTAGCTCCTGCAGTACAATTTACTTTTTACAAACTTTTTAAATTTATTAAGGGACATACTTTTAATTTCGTGTGGTAGCCTGTTGTAAAAGCGTATACAGTTACCCATGAAAGAATTGCTGACTTTGTGCAATCTGCTATGATAAACAGCAAGATTACTTTTATTTCTAGTGTTGACATTGTGCCTATCACTTATCTTAGCGAAACTATGTAAATTGCTTTGTATGTGATGCTACTGTAAGAATTTTAACCTCTTTAAATTTTTCGCGCAGAGAGACGTTTGGACCTAAGCTCTTATGGCCCGCTTTTGTAAAATAAATTTTTTATCTATATCTGCAGCATTGCCCCACGGTAGAATACCGTAAGACATTATGCTATGAAAGTAACTGAAATAGACTATTCTAGCCATATCTACATCCGTCAAGTGACTTATCTTTTGTACAGCAAATGCTGCTGAACTTAATCTATTCGAACGCGCCCTCACAGGCAGCCAGATTCTGCTAATAAAAGCTCGGCGGAGGTGGAAGACAACGGAGAGTGTTAGTAATCTCTATAGGTACATTACTGAAAATTTTTCTCTTCCATATCCCTCGAAACGTGGCGATTGTCCCTGAAACTTTCTTTCATTCGCTGTACACCTACCACATTCCGCATTTCCAAGTAGTTTTAATGACTTTCGTCGCAGAATCTAAAAAAAAATATTTCTAATGAAATTAGACTTGGCCAAGGTACAGGCTTGCTTAAATATCTTTGAATATTTTTTAACATATTCCTGAAACTCTGGGTTGAAATTATGCAATTTTTCACAATACAGTTCATATAGTATATGGCGACTTTTATAAATTCCGGGTGTTGCCCAGTCACTGAAAGCAGAACTGCCTCCAATTGATAAAGTTTTCGGGGTAAAGATTTTCCCAAACACATCATGTATCAAATTAAATAAATCAGAGTAGGATTCTTCTACACTAGTGTAATTGGGCAATTCTGTTATTTTCTTGACTAAGTTTCTTCTGAAGGTTTCTAAGCGATGTGTGTTGATGATCTTTTTATTTTCCCTACTATTTCGTAGATAAGAAACAGACTGACCGCAATGATTTGATTTTACAGGGTCCACCATAATTTTTTTAATGCGATTTATATTAGTATAAATATTATCAATACAAGTAGCACTAGCGGCAGTTATATGAGTAGGTTCCAAAAATCTATACTAATATTATAAAGAAGTAAAATTTGTGTGTTTGTATATTTGTTAAATTGTAAGGGGTAATCTCGGGATCTACTGAACCGATTTTAAAAATTCTTTCACCAATAGACAGCTACGTTATTGTGGACGAATAGGAGCGGAGAAGTAATAGTAAATGTTTCAAAAACGGAGGAAAAGTTGCATGTGCTGCGTTAATATTTATCTATAAATATATAAAAATGTTGTGTGCGTTTAAGTATCTATTAAAAACTCAAAATTTACTGAATCGACTGAGCTCAAAATTGGACACGATATACAATAGGATTCAGAGATGGTTTTAGGCTACTTTATACACTTTTATCATAACAGCAATAAATAAAATAGCTTTTAAAAGTGATTTTACCAATAGATGGCGCTGGTCGTTTTTTTTTTAATTATATTCTGCCAGCTTCAGAACAGAATATTAAAAACAACCTATTTAGAAGGTACCTACCAGATTGATGTTTTTTAAGAGAAGTTTGATTGCGGCCTCCTTGCATTCAGAATAATAAAAGAGAGTAAGTACTTATCTAATAAAGAGGTCAGATATGTTTTGCATGTTATTTTTGAACTTTTTGGACGTTCGGAATTTTGGAGTTTTGGAGTTTTGGAGTTATGGAGTTTTGGACTTTTGGGCTTTGGACTTTTGGACTTTCGAACTATTGGACTTTTGGACTTTTGGACTTTTGGAGTTTTGGGCTTTTGACCTTTTGGACTTTTGGAGTTGGAGTTTTGGAGTTTTATGGACTTTTGGACTTTTGGACTTTGTACTTTGGCCTTTTATACTTTTGGAGTTTTGGACTTTTGGAATTTTGGACTTTTGGACTTTAGACTTTTGGACTTTTGGAATTTTGGAATTTTGGAGTTTTGGAGTTTTGGAGTTTTGGACTTTTAGAATTTTAGACTTTGAAGTTTTGAACTTTTGGACTTCGGGCTTTTGGCCTTTTGGACTTTTGGAGTTTTGGAGTTTTGGAGTTTTGGAATTTTGGAGTTTTGGAGTTTTGGAGTTTTGTAGTATTGGACTTTTGGACTTTTAGAATTTTAGACTTTGTAGTTTTGGACTTTTGGACTTTGGGCTTTTGACCTTTTAGAGTTTTGGAGTTTTGGAGTTTTGAAGTTTTGGAGTTTTGGACTTTGGACTTTGGACTTTGGAGTTTTGAACTTTTGGACTTTGAACTTTTGGACTATTGGACTTTTGGACTTTTTGACGTTTTGACTTTTTGACTTTGGACTTTTGAACTTTTGGACTACTAACACCCTATGTATATTTCATGATATTTCCTTCGAAAAATAAGGTCATGAAGAAGTTTCACTTTTTACGTGTGTCCAATATCACGCACACATTTTTTTTTAAATGTACCCATCATTTAGTTTGTTACTCATTTCTCATAGGTAGGTACATAAAACCACCATAAAAAAGTCACAGCGAAGCGTGGCAGGGTACCGCTAGTAGTTATATAAAATTTGTTTCTCTTAAAAAAGTCCTAAAAAGATTGTGCTATAGCATGTGTCTACCTTTGGGTTGGTGCACAATAACCATTTTAATGGCAATCAATTTTTTTCTCCAATAATGCCACGGGATACCTCTTTCATAAACGAAATTGTTTTTAAAAATAGTGCGAGGGGAATACACGCGATGACAGAACCTTTCTCTCTCTCTCTCTCTCATGTAGTATTGAATATTAACGACGAGACGCTACGGGAGTAAATGCGACGGGAACAGGTAATACTCTCTCTTATGTGGAACAAACGAAGTTGCGCGGGTCAGCTAGTCTATTATATAAAAATAAGTCGGGTTTTCCTTCCTGACGCTATAACTCCAGAACGCACGAACCGATTTCCACGGTTTTGCATTCGTTGGAAAGGTCTCGGGCTCCGTGAGGTTTATAGCAAAGAAAATTCAGGAAAAATTTCAACAGAAAAGCGGGAAAATCATTTTTCACAAACAGCCCCATCGCGGGCGAAGCTGCGGGCATCAGCTAGTATATTATACAAACCAAATGACTTGAACAAATTTAACATTTTCTCTCTCAGTAAGGGTTCCCGTGCAGTTTCTAAAACATCTACATTGAGATCCCCACAAAATAGGACCGTTTTTTTAGTACTTTGGCATTTAAACAATGCTTCTTCAAGTTTTTCTTCGATGCTCATCATGATCATCACTCTCCTAGCATACATTACACACACACACATAGGGTGAGGCTATGGAGAGGCACGGTCTAGACATCACTAAAGTCTTTGACAGAGTATGGCACGCATTGTTTTTTTACAAGCAGCCAGCATATGGTGTGCCATCTCAGTTGTGCATGGGCAACTTATACTGGTTTTCTGTGATGGTCAGGCATCCCGCTTTTTGCTGGCAAAGCTCCAGCTTTACCTGCAAAAAACAGGAAGGCTGACCATTGGGTAAAAAAGAGAGTTGATTTTTTGAGTCATTCATTTCCAATATATGATTTCAACAGTGTAAACTGACTTACTTATATACAAAAGCACTTGTTGATTGCATTGAACTTACTGGCTTATCAGAGAGATGTGGCACTGACAGTTTGTTGCCAGGTTCTTTTCTCACAGGCTTTAATATTGCCTTGTGAATCTGCCAGATTAAATGTAAATGTAGAAGAAATTTTGATTTATGTTCATACTAGACCATCATTTATTAAAAGACTGACTGAATGATGATCAAAAATGCACTGCACATAGAACTGTATGTATTGGGATAATTTAACTAAGTACATACAAGTTAATGTGCCATAAGAATCCCTACTACAGATTGTAATAATTCCATTCTTATAAGTCATGGGTTCTAAGTTTGTATGTAACAATCATCTATTACAACACAGACAACATGATAAAGCACAAATAAACTTTGGATAAAATAACCCGTACAGCTATAGATAATAAATCCTGATCACATAGTCAACTGTGGTGTTCACCTTCAAATAACCTTGCAGCTAAGCATAATAAAACTGTGTTGTGATTTATCTGACTAAATTACCAAGGAACCCCTGCATAATTGTCAGAGTTAAGAATAGGACAGAGGATCTCTAAAAATTATAGCAGTTTCTTCAATAAACTATTTGTTTCTCTATCATACATCAAGAATTTACTAAAAGAGCCAAGTTAAGAATGGTCAAACACAAACATATTAATGACAACTTTTACTAGAACGATACAAATATTTTTAAAATTATTGTCTATTTGCTGTACTTGAATTTCTATTTCGGCTTTAGGTTGAAAGTACAACATTCAATAGAAATTTTTAACAAGTCACCGCTTGGCTGTTTAGTTCCAGGTAAGCTGGAATTTCACTACATCCCATTTTTAAGACAAGTACAAAATAAATATTACTTACTGTGACATAGCTTCGAAGTGTAAAATAAACGCGTTACTTTAAAATATTTTTAATTTGTCTCGTGCTAGCCCAGTCAATCGAAAGCTAAATAATACTTGAGGAGCAGTAGGTAGGTACATACACACCGTCCGTTCACGGTTTATTTATCTCTGACAGATCTTTTTCTGTATATTGGTATTGCATTAAAGTCATCCTATGAGTGCCAGCTTATGACATTTTGCCGCGTAACAGGGGAGATTATAAGATGTAAGCGTGTAAACAGTCACTGAGCCGCGGATGACATGACGATATAACGCGGCTCCGTGCAGTCCGCTCCGCGCCCAGCTGTAGCAGTAAAAAAAGTCCCGCGCACGCAGTGTTTCCTATTCTTTCTTCGCTTTTAGCTAAGTGAATTGTTATAAGAGGACAATCAGATAACTTACCTAAAATAGATGGGCTTGTGGTTGCTCATTTTTTTGCTATAAATAATGATTTCTTTTCGGTTGAAATGCGAGGCGTAAAAATGCAAAGTTAAGTTAACCGTCTTTCATTATAACTCTTTTGAAAGTTTGTTAAAACTGTACTATATTGTTTTGTTTTTCCGAAAAGTAACTATTTTAGATAACTCCTAACTTATTTTTATCGTGATGCTAGAATATTGTGAGGTAGAAGTAATTGTGTGAGAAGGTTGTAATATCCTAAAACTCTAAAACTAGGGTAAACTCAGAGGACTAGGGATATAGAAGGCTAAGGTTAAAGACTAAGTTAGAGATAATAAGCGTCTTCTTATTCCTAATCGGGAACAGATGTACTAAAGCTTTTTTAAAGTTCCGTAGCGAAATGGAAAGAATGGAACCCTTATAGATTCGTCATATCTGTCTGTATGTCCGTCCATATGTCACAGCCATTTTTCTCCGAAACTATAAGGCCTTTGAAGTTGAAACTTGGTAACCAGAAGTATTCTGTGAACCGCATTAAGAAATTTTACAAAAAAAAATTAAAAAAGCAATAAATTTTGGGGGTCCCCATACTTAGAACTGAAAGTTCAAATTTTTTTTTCATCAAAGCCATACGTGTTGGGTATCTATGGATAGGTCTTTAAAATGGTTTTAATTTTTTTTTCTTAACTGAATAGTTTGCGTGAGAGACACTTCCAAAGTGAAAAAATGTGTATCCTCCCCCCCCCCCTCTTACTTCTCAAATAAGAGAATGATAAATCAAAAAAAAAATTAGATGTACATTGTCATGCAAACTCCCACCGAAAATTGGTTTGAACGAGATCTAATAAGTAGTTTTTTTAATACGACATAAACCGCAATATTCGGCTAGAAAAATCACTGCCACTTATGTAGTACCTAACTATTTATTTATCTGTGCTGCCACAGCGAACGTGTTAAAACATCAATCAAAGTTACAACGAACGACAAGAACTTTTATATCATGTTACTTGCTGCTACGAAACCCTTAATGGGCGAGTCCGACTCGCACTTGGCCGGTTTTTTATTCAATGACGAAGAGTTTGGTTGAGTGGTAGTGAACGCTGCTTAGGAATTAAGGGTCGCGGGTACAAACATTTGCGTGCATAAACATGAATATTTGTATCGGTCTGGGTGTTTTTAATATTAAGTACTTACCTATCTATTTACAAGAAATAAATAAAATAAGTACCTACATAAATATTTTTTGTTAATAACTTTTTCAGATCGCCAAGAGAAAGCTATGGTGAGATCTATAAGCTATGTCAAAGTGAAAAGAGATGCTCTTCGTGGAATTTATCCACTTTTTCTGCAGTTTTAAGTCCTTTGGATCTAGGAAAACCAACTTATGCGGTGTCTTGATGAGTAGCTCTTGTACATTTTGGAACAACACATGGTTTCCGAGCTCTAGGATTAGGCATATCAATGAATCTTTAGGGAAACGTAAGGCAGCGGTTCTAAATAGCGTGAACGGACTGAGCGACTGTTATGACGTGACGTCATACGGTGCCTATAAATTCTATAACTTGGGAAGTAATTGACGTATCAAAATAATTCTTTCACATGTATTTTTTATTTTTGACGGAGAATACAATAAGCTAAAACTCAAAATTTGTGAACATTCTTCATTAACATCTTATAGGTACAGACGTAGTTCTGTTCCTATAAGATTTTTCTTAAGTTTCATTTTTATTTACATAAATGGATAAGTATTCAAAAAAGACACTCATTGCCATCACCAAGGAGTGCAAAGTTGCTGCTTTCACATCTCAAATAATCTCCACGCCCGAAAAAACGGCAGTAAAATAGAAAATAATGTTTTGACATAAGGTTAGAGTACATGGGAAAAAAAATCTTAGTATGGTAACACGAAAATCAGGGACGCCAACCTCACTGCTAGAGGTAAATTTACTATGAACGGATTAAAGGGGTCCAAACACGATCAATTGGCAATTGTTAAGGGGTCCAAACATGATCAATTGGCAATTGTCAAGCACGTAAAATTTCGTGTGCACGTATACGTCGATGCACACACACATGCAAAGAAATCACGCCCAGTGAAGCGGCTTCTATTCATATTTAACGTGATTGACAATTGCAAGGCATGATCATGTCAGGAGCCCATTAAGGGGTCCCTCCCGACACGATCAATTGGCAATTGTCAAGCACGTAAAATAACATGTGTACATATACACCACCCCGCAAACCGATCGCAGCGCATTGCAAGTTTTATCGGCAATATTTTATTTTCACCCGGTCAAACCACCCAGTGGGTGGATTGAAACGGGTGATAACTGGGTTTTAACCCGGGTCGTTCGTTACCCATTTCTACATATACACACACCATGCAAAGAAATCACGCACACTGAAGCAACTTCCATTCATATTTAACGTGATTGTCAATTGCTAGGCATGATCATTTCGGGAGCCCATGGGCTCCATTGAATTGAGTGAAAGTTGGTTGTATAAAGGGGTCTCGACACCATCAATTGGCAATTGTCATGCTCAATAAATATCATGTGTACATATACAGTTTGTCTATAAAGTCGTGAAATTAAATGAGGGCGCTGCTGAATGCATGTATGCAACCCTATATAGTACGACCAAAATGATTTTGATACTAGGAGTTCGTTCCGAGTAAAATCTTACTAATATTATAAATGTGACAGTTTGTGAGTGTGGATGTTTATTACTCTTACACGCTCGAACGGTTAGGGATCTGGCTGAAATTTGGTACAGGGATACATTATAGTCTGGAATAACACATAGGCTACTTTTCATCCCGGGAATAAGTGCCTACGGGAAGCGGGAACGAGAACAAATTCTAAACAGCTAGTGAGTTAATAAATAAAACACATTATACATGTTTAATTTTGTTTCTGTTTTATTGAATCAGATCCAGAATAAAGTTATTGAACCAGATCCAGAAGCCCCGGTCTAATAGCGTCTTACAACCCACCAGCAGGTGCCTAGCAGTCCCAATTGTTTCGCCACAATCATGTAATTACATGTTTTATCTGTAACTTTCCCCCATCTGACAAGGATTTTTTTGGCGCAGTGCACAAATATTAAAATCGTCTATTCCTTTCTTTGCCAACATTTCTGTGTTTCCCAGGAGTTTCAAACTTTCCTTCATTATTAAAACCTTCGTTAAATATTCGCCTAACTGTACTCTCTGATTTTCCTGAAAAGAGTAAAAAAAGAAAATTAATTACCTAATGGAAACAAACTATTTACATGAAGCAATTAATTCAAAATAAAAAATTGGTAGAAAACCAGATTGAACTGAGTATCAAAAATGTAGGTCGTACTATAAAATTACCTACTATAACAATGTTATTCTAACCACTGACTTACTTATAGATTGTAAGGTTGTGATTCTAACCTAAAAATATGCTAATGCCTTTTTTTGTCTCCAAATCGTAAATTCAGTAAATTTGTAACTTCAGACAGATTCAAAACAAACAATAACACGATTACATACCCACCTGTCGCGACGATTTGCCAATCTCACGAATACTAAATTGTAGCTTTTCATTCTCTTTTTCCTTTGTGGGGAATGTCGCGAAGATCTGATAATCTTGCGAAGTTCTGAAGTTATACTCCTTGGAGATTGCTACTGGAGTTACATACTCCTTGGTAATTATAGCGTCGGTCTATTTGTTTTTCATCTAAATTTGAATATGATTCCGTTTCTAATGTCAAATGGATAATTTTCTTTGCACGTCATTTAGTCAAGTCGAACAACCCAAGACGCAAGGTTTATGTGTACGGTCAAGTTTATCCTGTACCGCGTGTGCGAAGTCTGATAGCACATCAACGAAGGCTTGTATTCCTTTTACATGTTATTTTTCACCCGTGTAATAGATAAAACTATTGTGTTGTCATGAGTGTCACGCATGAGTAAGTGAGCCGACCCTGTATACCTACATTTGATGGTCCTAGAACTGGAGTCAATGATACTTGATATAATGAGTCAATGATATTTGATGTTACTAGAGCTGCGATGCTCTGTGTGGGCCACTGATGTTTGATGATCCTATAGTTGGGAGTCAATGTAGTTATCGTATCACCCGGCGGCCTACCTGTGTGTTATATAACGTGTTATATGTCTATGGCTGTGAACATGAGATTTACAGCATCTAGGTGTTGGATATCCAATACTATTGTACTTTTATGATATGTATAGGAATGCAAGCAATTCTCTTCATGAGAATAACGTTTATTTTTATTTCTTACAGATAAAGCAAGCAAGAACATCTCTGGACGTAAACAGCACAGCATTTAATGAATTTATCGGAATTAATATGAACCCAATAAAAGAACCCACAAAGCAACCATTTTTTCTCTTTTTTCTTTTTTTTCTCTTTCCGACATGGTGGAGATGCTGTTCCTTGACACCGGCTCAAGGGTTGAAATTGATACATTCTAATAATTTTGAGAGCGAAGCAGCTGTTTACGTTCATAATTTTTCAATTCGTAATTTTTACCCGTATGACATAATTCTTGACGTCTTATTAATCTTTTTAAAATTTCAGCATTTTGACCACAAATAAGTTAATTATTTTGTTTGGTGAACAATAAATTATAAAAACGATTCCAAAAATAATAGTGTGGAACTGGCCTAATACCAAAAAAAAAAATATCGTGTTCCGTGCCATTATTTCGTTTGAAAAATTGGAATGTCAATTATTGAAGTGTCAATAGTAAAATGAAAAAATTTGAAGGAATTTATTTTGCTAAAAATACTAAGAAGTGTAATAATGTAATAATTCGAGCAACTGAAGTTCGTGCTTTTACAACCTAATGGTTTTATTGTAATTTTCCTTTGGTCGGAGGGTCGATTTCTTCGCGAAATACGAATGTAAGTAATGCACTATGCACATAGGTACTAAATTCTCTTTTCATTCTTTTTTCGTTTGTGGGGAATGTCGCGACGATTTGCCAATCTCACGAATACTAAATTGTAGCTTTTCATTCTCTTTTTCCTTTGTGGGGAATGTCGCGAAGATCTGATAATCTTGCGAAGTTCTGAAGTTATACTCCTTGGAGATTGCTACTGGAGTTACATACTCCTTGGTAATTATAGCGTCGGTCTATTTGTTTTTCATCTAAATTTGAATATGATTCCGTTTCTAATGTCAAATGGATAATTTTCTTTGCACGTCATTTAGTCAAGTCGAACAACCCAAGACGCAAGGTTTATGTGTACGGTCAAGTTTATCCTGTACCGCGTGTGCGAAGTCTGATAGCACATCAACGAAGGCTTGTATTCCTTTTACATGTTATTTTTCACCCGTGTAATAGATAAAACTATTGTGTTGTCATGAGTGTCACGCATGAGTAAGTGAGCCGACCCTGTATACCTACATTTGATGGTCCTAGAACTGGAGTCAATGATACTTGATATAATGAGTCAATGATATTTGATGTTACTAGAGCTGCGATGCTCTGTGGGGGCCACTGATGTTTGATGATCCTATAGTTGGGAGTCAATGTAGTTATCGTATCACCCGGCGGCCTACCTGTGTGTTATATAACGTGTTATATGTCTATGGCTGTGAACATAGCATCTAGGTGTTGGATATCCAATACTATTGTACTTTTATGATATGTATAGGAATGCAAGCAATTCTCTTCATGAGAATAACGTTTATTTTTATTTCTTACAGATAAAGCAAGCAAGAACATCTCTGGACGTAAACAGCACAGCATTTAATGAATTTATCGGAATTAATATGAACCCAATAAAAGAACCCACAAAGCAACCATTTTTCTCTTTTTTTTCTTTTTCCGACACCACCAAAGATGCTGTTCGCTCATAAACATCCTCAAAATCCCACAACAATTGTCCAGCTTGGTACTCCGCGAAACATCACTGGAAAACTTTAAAAATCACTTCCTGCGCACCACTCCGATTTTCTTTACTCATTTCTCAAACCTTTATGCGTAGTTTGGTCTCAATTTGTTGCAGTTTAATCCAAACATTAAAGTTACGTGAGAGAGTAAACGAAATTCGACGATAGCATTGACAACTGACGTACTTAGGTTTCTTATTGCCAGTGTTGCCACACACATAACTATTTTTAGTTCCTCAAACATTCATTTCACGACTTTATAGACAAACTGTACGTCGATGCACACACCCAGGCAAAGAAATTTTTAATATATTAACTTGCGCAGTGGTAGATGGATGAGGATTCATCTATACACAGTTTTACACAATCACCATACTTTTTATTTCATAACGATATTAACCAACAAAGAACATTTCCATAGTAATAGAAGAGAATATGAATTACTCTATGCTATGAACATTGACAAAATTCTAACATCCCCCTTCAATGTTAAAATACTATTTAAATATTGCTACAATTTGAATTACAAATAATAAGTTCATAAACCTATTACAACGGTTCCACAACAGTCTTACAAGATATTTAATTTCGATGTAAAATAATTGTGCTTAATCTAACACAATGGTTTTGTAAATATGTCTGACACATTATGTTCAGTAGGCACATAGATAACTTCAATGTTATAATTCCTAACAGCATCTTTTATAAAATGATATTTAATATCAATATGTTTTGTTCTTTTTCCATTTTCTCTATTTGATATTATTTTTATTGCACTTTGATTATCTATCAAAAGAGAAGTTTGAAATTGGATATTATAGAAATCATTTAAAATACCTTTGAGATAAATCAATTCTGTTGTCGCTGATGCGGCTGCAATGTACTCCGCTTCTGCTGATGATAAAGCAACAGTACACTGTTTCTTTGATGACCAATGAATTAAATTCTTACCAAAATAAATTGCAGATCCACTCACACTTCTGCGATCAGTTTTATCACTTCCCCAGTCTGCATCTGTGTATGTTATAAGCTGTAATGTTTCGTCAGTCCTAAAACAAGTAAGTCCTTTATTAATAGTGTGTTTTAAATACCTTAAAATTCGTTTAGCTGCTATCTAGTGCTGCGCTGTTGGCTTATCCAAGTATCTACTTAAGTAAGAAGTAGCGTAAGTGATATCTGGCCTACTAGTAACTGAGAGATAAGTGAGGCTGCCTATTAATTCCCTGTAGGGTACCTTTACTATCTCTTCCTCTGATGTAGTTATAGGTTCTTTCTCCATAGGTGTTTTCACAACTTTGCTCTGTTCTATTCCAAATTTCTTCAGTATTTTCTCAATTAGCTTGTCTTGCTTTATACATATAGTGTCTTTGTCACGATATATTGTCATTCTTAAATATTCTTTCATCTCTCCTAAATCTTTTGCTTTGAATTCCTTCTGTAAATTTTCTTTTATTTCTTCATAATTTCCCATTAGTAAAATATCGTCTACAAATATAAGCGCCCAAGTTCCTGGCCTGTGATAAAGACATACGTCGTATTTCGATGGTGTGAAGTTATTATCAATAAAGAATTTGTGGACTCGTTCGTTCCAACATCGGGGAGCTTCTTTCAACCCGTATAATGCCTTTTTCAATTTCATAACTTTTCCTTCTTCTTTTTTAATTCCTTCTGGGTACTTTATAAATACATCTTTTTCTAATTTTCCATTCAGGAATGCTGTGGGTATATCCATCTGTCTTATGCGTTTATTTTCTTGTAAAGAAATACTAATCAATAGTCTCACAGTTGACATTCTAGCAACAGGTGTATATACATCATAGGTATTAACTTCTTGAAATCCTTTAGCAACTAGTCGAGCTTTCTTCGTGCCATCTGATTTCTTCTTAAAGATCCACTTTGTATCAATAGCTTTCTGTCCATTTGGTAATATAGCAGTTTCCCATGTTTGTAATTTCTCATGTGCTTTTAATTCTTTTTCTATAGCTTCTTTCCATTCTGGGCTTTTCACAGCTTGATCGAATGTAATTGGTTCTGTATCTATATATATGTATTTAAGCAGTACGCTATGTTAGACTCAATATTACAATCATTTTCGTTTTCTTCATTGCATGCATCGTAATATTCTGTTTCATAATCTTGTAAATATTTTGGTCTTTTAGTTTCTCTTTGCGGTCTTGTATTTGTATCCTCTTTGGAATTTAAGTCATTACGATTTTCAACATCTTCACGTCCTGTGTTTGTGTCATTTTCATCTTCATTGTAATAATACCTTTGTTGTATCCCTGAAGTTTCATTTTTGTAAACTATATCTTTTTCATCAAATCTGACATCTCGTGAAATAACAATTTTGTTTTCTCTGGGATTCCACAAACGATATCCATTTCTTGCATATCCTACCATTCTCATTTCTTGAGCTCGTTCATCAAATTTACTCCCTCGTGGTAGTTCTATAGCCCATGCTTTGCATCCAAAAACACGTAGTCTGGTCAAATCTAGTGACCAAAACATCACCTCTGCTGGAGTCTTAAAATTAATAGCAGATGAAGGGCATCTATTCAATTGATATGCTGAGGCTAATATGGCTTCTCCCCATAAATGCTTTGGAAGATTTGTCTCTAACATTTGCGTTCTCGCTTTATTGTACAAAGTTCTATTCATTCTTTCTGAGACACCATTTTGCTGTGGAGAGTAAGGATGTGTGTATTGAATATTTATTCCTTTGTTCTTGCAAAATGATTCTAAAATTCTATTTTTAAATTCTCCACCATTATCACATCTAATTCTTTTCACCCTAGTGTCCTGCTGGTTCTCTATAATTTTTATGAAATCAATTAAATTATGTGTTGCTTCATCTTTAGTTTTAAGTAAATAAACCACTACAAAATGTGAAAAATCATCAACTATTACCTGATAATACATTTCTTCATTCATTCCTTTTGTTTTTGTAGGTCCGGCAACATCAGTGTGCAGAAATTCACCAACATACGACGACCTCGGCCTTGGTGTATGCGGGAATGGTAGACGAGTTGACTTACCAATCATACATGGTCCACATGTTTTGTCCGAGACAGGAAGCTTCATAATTTTCATACTGTACCTGTTAACATGTCCTAAACGGTTGTGCCATAAAAAATCTGTGTTCAAATTACATACATTGTGATTATTTTTTAGTAAAGATGCTTTTAGAATAAACAATTTTCCTTTACAATAACCTGTGATACAGCTATTTGAATTAATTTTATAAATGTTTACACTATTTGCAGTAAACTCAACATTAAAATTGTTTTGCACTATCTTTTTTACTGACAAGAGATTAAATGATAAGTTATCAATCAAAAGAGCACTCAAAGTTATTTCTCTTTCATTACAGATCATTTTCATTGTTCCCTGCTTCCTCGCTATAACACAGTCTCCATTTGCTACATAAATCTTTATTTCCTGTTTCAGTTCTATAACGTTACTCATGTATTTCTCATATCTAGATTGAATCAGGTGTTCGGTACATCCTGAATCTATGACCCATTCAATATATTGGTCATTTTCATCTATTAAATTGCATTTCTCTATCCCCGACAGAAAAGACAAGTTTTCATTGTATTCTACACTAGAACTTGCAGCATGACTATGACTCTGATTTCGGTTCTGACCTCTATATGATCTTCCATATCTACTATATCCTCTGGTCTGCCTTCTATATCCTCTTTCTTGTCCTCTATTTACTGATCCTCGATAATTTCCATTTGTTTCTTTTATACTATTTGACCTGCATTCATAGCTCTTATGACCTTCTTTTTGACATCTAAAACACTTAATGATGTTCGACTTAAATGCAACTCCATCTATTTGATCATTATGTTTCACACTCTTCAGCTCCTCATCCAATAATCTAGCCTTAACAAAATCTAAAGATAGTTTATCATTTACTGTTTCCAGTGCAGTTACTACGGTATTATATGTTTCCGTTAAACCCAATAAAAGATATGTTATTTTCTCCTCCTCATCTAGCTTTTTGTCCGCCTTCTCCAGTTCTCTTATTATCGATTCGAACTTTAAAAAATATTCTTCTAATTTTTCATTACTATTCAATTTTAGGGTTAACAATTTCTTTCCTATATGCAAGCGACTTACCATGGATTTTCTTTCGAAAATTGAGCATAGAACAGCAAACATTCCTTTTGCTGTAACGACATCTTTAATTATATCTAAATGTTTGTCTGTTACGCATTGCACTATAAGAGACTTTGCTCGTGCATCATTTTTCTTGTCGATCTTGTCGACATCGGCGTCTAAATTATCCAACAACTGTTTTTCTTCTAGGAGACATCTTACACGAAATTTCCAATTGTTGAAATTCTCCGCAGAGAGTTGTGGCAAATTAATGTGCGAATTGCTGCCCATAACCTTTTAATATAGTAACTTGCGCAGTGGTAGATGGATGAGGATTCATTTATACACAGTTTTCCACAATCACCATACTTTTTATTGCATAACGTTACTAACCAACAAAGAACATTTCCATAGTAACAGAAGAGTATATGAATTACTCTATGCTATGAACATTGACAAAATTCTAAGAGAAATCACGCACACGAAGCAACTTCCTTTCATATTTTAACTTGCATGACAATTGCCATTTGATCGTGTCGGGACCCCTTTAGTTTGCCGCCGGCGATATGACATTTACTTTTCTCGAGGGGTAGCGTAAGCAAAAAAGGAAGAAACTTTACTAAATATTTTTATTTATTCAAAACAATTAAAACTCTGTACTTATTTAGATAAATTTAGCCACTTTAATTGCTTTTAATAACTAACTTTAATTGTTTCTACACAAGATACTTCACTCTCAGGTAAATTTAGCCACATTAATTGCATTTAATCGGTATCGAACGTCAATAGTTGCAACGCCAGATACTTCTCACAGGTAAATTTAGCCCTTAGAGTATTCAACAAGTAGTAGAGAGCGCGCGCGCTAGTCTGAACCGTAATCATTGGTATGAACAGTCTCGAACTTGCAAGTGAGACGCTATTAGTCATAAAACGTCACGCGCACTGACAGTTTCTGCAATCGTATTTAATTAAATTTTTGGTTTATCATAGAGCATGCGCAGTACCAAGTTGTAAATATGATTCTAGTCAGCAAACTAAATAGAATAATGATATTTCTTTTCATCGGTAAGTAATATTTTAAAGGCAAAACACTGATTTTAATAAAATTGACCAAATTGTGAAAGGGTGTTCCGAGAGGCGCGCGGGGGGGTTGACACGGCATGCGCTCACGCGCCTCCCGCTTCACACGTCACCGATTTAGATCTAGTGCAGTACCGCGTTGCATACTCGAATATTTTGTAATTGTATTATTTCTTTCGTGAAATAAATAAATACATCAAAGTATCACAAATTAAGATCATTTATATTTTATGTATCAACCTATCAATGTTTACAGCAAAATATTTGATTTGAATTACGACACGCCACTACTTTAAAAAAAGATATTACCGTTAAAATATTTAATTGCAGATTTTCAAAAAGCCGTTTATTGGCGTATAAGTGGGTGACAACATTTATTAGATCATGTCACTGACCTGTAATAATAATCGCTGGACTGGCTATTCCATACAAAATGACAGCTACTTTTTTGTGCCGATTCAAAGCGCCGCCGTCGAGTGCACTGAGAACTAAATTAGTTTGCAAATGGCCGTTGTTTGTTTATTTCAGAAGGAGTTTATGTGTGAAATTTAGAATATTTTTAAGTTATTACTGTTATTGCTATAAATTTGAAGTGTATTGATATATAAATTTAGTTTATTGTGTAATTAAGTAGATATTTATCATGAGATCGTGTGTATATTGTAAAACAAGATACGAGAAGGGCTGTGGCGTCTTTTTTCACAAGTAAGTAAATCTAAGAATCTTATTGTTAAACAATTATTATAAAACCATAATTTTTGTTTTTTTACTATCATAAGCGAATACCCTTCGAGTTTCGGGGATTTTACGAATATTTTTATAACCTATAATGTTTAATAGGGATGTCAAAATGTTTATCGATAATTTTCTGTCCAATGCCAAAATTCGTAGTTTAAAAAGCAAGAGGCATTGGACTTTAATAATTTAATGAACATATTAAAATTATTAATAAACACTTAAAATTGTAGTAGATAATCGAAACAGTAACTAACTAGCGTGTGAAATATAACTTAGCATCTATGGTTAATTATTTATATATTGGACATAGTCGTTAGAAACACACATCAATCAGATTTATTCTTAGTGGACACAAGCCTATTTTAAGAGAATCTACTTTGTTTTTCAATCTTTTCAAAATATGTGATAATTTTCTTTTAAAAATTATACAGATGTGCATTTAAAAATATCCCGTAATAAATGTGTGATTTTATATTTTTTTTAAATACCTTCCCTCCTCTGTACTTACCTACTGCAAACAAACAAAACTACAATAAATCCTAATCCCAATTAACCTGTCACTTAACATATTTCCTCTCTGGGCACGGCTGCTTCGGGAAGTAAATGGGAAATAGTTGCCATTGAGGCGGAATAGCAAGTTGGCATTGGCTGCTTCGGGGAGCACGCTCGCACGGCTCACGTTAAGCGAGGCGTCCACCATGCGGACCGGGCCGCAGCGCAGAGCAAAAATTCGCGTGCCGTACGTTTCATATGAAATTGTGTAGCATCTGCCTTTACTAGAGGCGAGCCGCAACGAAACACAGTTTCATTAAAAACGTATGGCATGCGGATTTTTGCGTTGCGGCCCGGCCCGGCCCATCCGCCTATTGGACGCCTAGCTTTAAGTTCTAACATAACCCAACTATGATTAAAGACAACCTTAATGACTGTGTGGGCTGTGTCCGGTGTCATTTTTCAGCCGATTTACAATAGTAACACTACTTCGGCAACATACCTGCGACCACTGTTTAAGCAAACGAACTCTTTTTTTTTACATTAAGCTCGCCAAACTGAATTCGCGAGCCTGATGGTTAGCCTACTTAGGTACTTTAAAGTAGTCATTCATATTATGTAAACATCATTGGTACAAAAATAAAATTAACATTGTAGTCGATATCTGATAAAGTTTTTATCGACACCAAGACAGGTGTTGTACATCACTAGTATTAGTTCCAAGTACATTCGCTAGCTGCCGTCAGCGCCAAATGGCGATTTTCAATTAGGCACAATTTTATGGAACCGATCACCAGTCCAGATACTATTACAGGTCAGTGGATCATGTGTACATATACGTCGATGCACACACACATGCAAAGAAATCACGCACACTGAAGCAACTTCCATTCATATTTAACGTGATTGACAATTGCAATGCATGATCATGTCTGGAGCCCATTAAAAAACATAGTTTCAAGAATTCATATATTTATTTTATTGATTTGTTAAAACATACAATATAATGAGCCTAACTAATAGTTAGTAGATAATTACATATCACAGAAATTATCAATTAATTAGATTTATGCACAGATGCGCTGATGGCGCATAGCGCATCACTATTCAACCGCTACAACTAGAAGTAAGTATCTACTTAAACATAACATAGCTTAGGGCTCCCGACACGGTCAATTGGGCATGACAAGTCTACGTGCTTGAGTCAAGTTATTGACCGTTTACCACGTAGACTTGACGCTATCATCAATAAATCTACGGTTTGATGGGAATTGAAGTAGAAAAAAAAAACGGCACTTGATGCACTTTCGATTGATGTGAACTGACGGGACTTGACAAGTTTTTATTTTTATTTTTTTTTTTAATGCGGGGACTGCAGATTAGGCACTTCGCCGCCTTGTTTCGGGGGAGCAAGGCGGCTTTGTGTGAGACTCACGGTCAACATGGGACCGTCCTATCCACTAAACCCCGCGGTGTTCCGCCTCGCCTTAACCGGGTCGCAGGATAGGCCGGTGGATAAATCACTGCGGCCCGGCAAAGGGTCGCCCCGTTACATCGGGACTCTCCACGGGGGGGCTTGATGGGCTGCCCCCTCCTTCAAATCCTAATGGAGTTGGAAGTGCTGATTCCGTGCGTCGGTCCGCTCTCGGATGCCCCTCTGTAGGCAGAGGGGGTAGAAAACGGCCAAGCGAGCGGGCGCTAAAAGCACCCCCGGAATGACAAGTTTTTATTTATTTTGCAATCGGAAAACTTCAAATCGTCAAATTCAAAAAAGTTGCGGAATCGATCAGCGTCCAAGAATGTATTCAGTTTGGTTCGGAGGCAAAAATACTGTCTTTTAATCAAGAGATCGCGACTTCGATCCAATATGGCCGCTGCGCCGTAATCACAAAATATCATGATGGGTATCGTTTAAGGGGGTTTTTGGTATGCTGAGTACGAATCAGTTGATAATTGTGCAATCCAATATGGCCGCCGCGCCGTCATCACAAAATTACCTGATGGGTATCGTTTAAGGGGTTTTTTGGTATGCTGAGTTAATTTTGCATACGAATTTCGGGTTAATTTTGCAATCCAAAATGGCCGCCCCACCACCGTTGTAAATTTTAATGTTGGATATGGTTTATGGGGTTTTTTGGTATGCTGAGTACGAATTTCAGGGTAATATTGCAATCCAATATGGCCGCCGCACCACCGTTGTAAAATTTCATGTTGGTTATCGTATAAGGAGATTTTTGATATGCTGAGTATGAATTTCAGGTTAATTTTGCAATCCAAAATGGCCGCCGTGCCACTGTTGTCAAATTTCATATTGGATATCATATAAGGGGTTTTTTGGTATGCTAAGTACGAATTTCGGGTTAATTTTGCAATCCAAAATGGCTGCCGCGCCACCGTTGTAAAATTTCATGTTGGATACCGTATAAGGGGTTTTTTGGTATGCTGAGTACGAATTTTGGGTTAATTTTGCAATCCAAAAAGGCCGCCGTGCCACTGTTGTGAAATTTCATGTTGGATATCGTTTAAGGGGTTTTTTGGTATGCTAAGTACGAATTTTGGGTTAATTTTGCAATCCAAAGTGGCTGCCGCGCCACCGTTATAAAATTTCATGTTGGATACCGTATAAGGAGGTTTTTGGTATGCTGAGTACGAATTTCGGGTTAATTTTGCAATCCAAAATGGCTACCGCGCCACCGTTTTAAAATTTCATGTCGGATACCGTATAAGGGGTTTTTTGGTATGCTGAGTACGAATTTCGGGTTAATTTTGCAATCCAAAATGGCCACTGTGGCACTGTTGTTAAATTTCATGTTGGATATCGTTTAAGGGGTTTTTTGGTATGCTGAGTACGAATTTCAGGCTAATTTTGCAATCCAATATGGCCGCCGCGCCGTAATCACAAAATTTCATGATGGGTATCGTTTAAGAGCTTTTTTCGTAGGCTGAGTACTATTTTAATGTAATAATAATAACACTACCAAAGTCAGCAGATATTTTTTCTTCTAAAATATTTTCATTAAATTTTATTCATGAAACAGCGAATATTTACTATTAATATTTCAGAAAATCAAGAATAGAAGTAATTGAACCTATAATTTCAATATTCAATGGAAATACTATGGAAATTTTGGAAAAATACTACAATATTATAATGACATGACAGATTCAAATGTCAATTGAAAAATAACACGAAAATGGATACAAATTAAATGGAAAAATCATGTTGACTAGGGCCAAAAGCAGACAAAATGCACTCACACCATCCCCGGACTCGTCAGGCGGCTCCACTTCGCACCCTAATACTGCTTTACCTGCCTGCGAAATGTCGAGCTCCACCAGTAGCAGTGACGAGTATTTCTCCCCACCGACGTCGCCACTACCTGTACGTCAGCAGGGGAGAGGCCGGCCGCCAGCTAGCTTGGGACCCCGAGGCCCACCGGCCTCGAATAGGGCCCCCGCTGCCGGTGGTAATGTGCACCGCATGAAGTGGACTAAAGAAATTAATGAAAACGTCATGCGGGCATATTTTGCGGTTTCAGAGCTAGGTGCTAACCTCACTGCGTACCGTGGCCGTTTACTTTCTGTATTTCTGGAACTTGAACCAGCTGTCAACGTGTCAGCACAGCGATTATCGGATCAGGTGCGGGCTATCCAGCGTTGTAATATGCTTGATAGTCCGACACTTGAGAGGCTACGTTCTGACGTACGGAATAGCCTCCTTATAACTACTTCGTCGCAAGTTGTGTGTACCTCGTCACAAATTCGTACACCACCAGTTAGTACACCTGTAGTTGCTGAGGAAGTTGTTGATAATGAGACTATATCCGTAAGTACCCAATGTGAGAATCGATTAAGGAGCGCTTTGGAAGATGCGATTGTGGAATATCGGTTTGCAAGTGCAGATTGTAGACCACGTCTTCCTCGTATGCCCATGCATAAAAGAAATAGGACTCTGGTGTGTGCCCTGGATTCACTATTGCCCCAATATCTGGACAATAGTGAAGATCTTAGTGATACGCACTCAATCCTGTACTGTGCGGCGGTTGCAGCTTGTCGAGTAGCTAAGGTTAAATTTTACACAAATGAAACTGCTACTCGACCTAGGTCTGCAAAACCTACTTGGCAGTGTAGGATTGAGAGGCGTATTTCCGAGGCCAGGGCACTCATCGGGAAACTTATATGTTTCAGGTCGGGTAATACCCGTCCGAAGGTGATGCTCTTTGGGACTAACATAAGTCCTCAAAGATACGCATCATGTGTCACAGAGCGCATCGATCTTCTGAAACAAAGGGTTTATGCATGGGCAAATCGCGTTAGACGCTACAAAGTGCGAGTAGATCGATATAACCAGAATCGTATGTTCCAAAGAAACGAGAAGTGGGTTTACAGGAACTGGGAAACCCCATATCTTCCAGAGGTTAATGACGTAACTCACCCAGATGATGATACTACTAATGCATTTTGGAGGAACCTCTGGTCAAGACCTGTTGATCATACTGAGGGTGATTGGATGAGAGATGTTGAACGGTCATGTGAGAATATAACGGATATGGAACCAGTTTATGTTGGGTGTAACAAAATTACCTATCCAAATTTCGTCACGTGACGTGGCATCAGTCAAGAAACATTACAAAAATGAAGAAAAAAAAATCACATGAATACTTTAACCGTAAAGCCGTTTTAAAGGTCCTATTTTCACCCTTTCTATCGCCACTGAGCGGCAGTAGAAAGCGACAACGACAGCCAGACAGGTGCTCTGTGTTTGTTTTGCCACGGCGACCATGTTACCTCGAATTGCCGCGGTAAAAATGAATTCTTAATGTGCGACAAAAATAAATTTAAAAAAATTGAAATATTTACCCCCCCTTTTTTATTAAATATTTGTATTTGATTTCCGATGCCAAGTCATCTCATGAAATTTGGAGAGGTAATTTTGTTACACCCAGTATAGATGCAGAAGATGTTGCTTGTGCAGTTCGTTCGCTCCCGAATTGGAAATCAGCGGGACCGGACGGACTGCATAATTTCTGGTTAAAATGGTTCCACAATTTCAATCATCCCTAGATATGGGTTCAGTACCCGTTTTTATGACTACTGGTATAACTCACTTACTCTACAAATCTGGTAGTGCAACGGATCCCAAAAATTATAGACCCATTACATGTTTACCAACTGTCTATAGTCCAATCGTGCCCGATCTGGCAATAATGTAAACATGTCATGTTGTGACAAGCGTTCTCTAAGACAGATGAGTAGAGAAATATAGTGAGTCGGGTATTTTAAATGAAAATAAACTATCATAGAGAAGTTATTTGGTGTCAAAATGATTGTAAAAACACTGTATGACTCTTGGATACTGGAATATAATCAGGGTGAATACTCAATTGCAAGTAACTATGGATATATAGGATCAAATGTGTTTGTTTACATTTTTCGCGCAAAGCTATTGAAATACAGTATATAAACTTTTAACATCCATTTTGAGAGTCAAAATTACTAAACACATAGAAAAACATTCGATAATATCAATCTCTCAAAATGGATGTAAAAGTGGGGCCCGTGGCACTAAGGAACTCCTTTTAATCGATATGACCATCAGCCAACAGGTGCGTCGTAATCGCAAAAATCTGGCGACATGTTGGATAGATTATAAGAAGGCCTTTGATTCAGTGCCACATACATGGCTTCTGAAGGTACTTGAGCTGTATAAAATTGATACAACTCTGTGTACTTTCTTGAGGGCATGTATGGGGCAGTGGAAAACAGTCCTTTGCTATCCAGGGTGTCGTCGGTTTTGCAATAATGGTGCACCAATTAGTATCAAGCGAGGAATATTTCAAGGGGACAGTCTGAGTCCGTTGTGGTTTTGTCTAGCTCTGAATCCTCTCAGTACTATGCTAGAGAGTTCAGGGTTAGGCTATCGGTTGCGCAAAGATGGTGGGGTTATATCGCACCTCCTTTACATGGATGACCTCAAATTATTTGCCCACACTAAATTGCAACTGATGGATTTACTGGGAGTAACAGAATACCACAAATATGTGCCCGACCCAGTTCTCGAAGATGGTCAGGTCACTTTATATTGGGATCGATCTATCATCACTGACAGGACTATTGTTGCCAATAAGCCTGATATAGTGGTGATAGATCGATTGGAACGCCTCGCAATAATTATCGATATCAGCATTCCTCATGATGACAACCTCTTTAAAGCAGAAAAGAAAAAAGAAATTAAATGGATTTGGCTCATGAGGTTGTTGACATGTGGCATGTTGATTCGGCAATTATTGTTCCAATTATCGTTTCGGTCCACGGTTTGATGGCAAAGAGCCTCGATAACCATCTGAAGAGGCTCTCGTTAGACGGCTGGATCAAGGGCCTGATACTACAAGGGCAGTACTTCTTGACACGGCACGCATTGTGAGGAGGTTCCTGTCTCTGAAGCCTTAACCACCGGTAGCTTGGTCCCTGCACCCGATGCCGGTGGGACACTGTTTTTTTATATTTTTAAATAGATTTTTATTTTTGTAAGCATTATTTATTTAAAAATGTAAGACAATATGTTAAGAATAAAAAATAAATGGAATAATAATAATAAATCTTTATTTTCAAGCAACATCAGAGACAGTTACAGATGTTTTTAACTTACTCTACGGCTCATAGATACAACATACCTTAGGCAGCGCGATTGTGGCGCCTCTGGTGTTGCGAACCGCCATAGGCTGCGGTGACCACCGGTACATCTGGGGGGGGCCGTATGCTTGTCTGCCACACTAGTGGTATAAAAAAAAACCTTAATACTAAAAATACATATACATATAACTTAACCTAATTGACACGCACTGACGTCGACGTTTCGCGGGGCGGGGTGTCCCGTGTCCGGCAGACGTCCTCTGAAGCGCCGATACTTCACCCCTCTCGGCCAGAAGTCAGCAGCCATGAAGGTGGTGATGCGGTCTGTAGTAGGAAGGTTTAATGTAATAGACCTTAATTTTACAATATGGACCTTTTGTCATAGTATTTTCGTATTGCTAGTTTAGAAAGCCTAAACTTAATAAGCAAATCATTAAAATTTACTAGTTAGGCGAAAATGGTACTCAGCATTTAAATAAAATCCCTTTAACGATACTCATCATGAAATTTTGTGATTACGGCGCGGCGGCCATATTGGATTGCAAAATTAACCTGAAATTCGTACTCAGCATTCCAAAAAACCACTTATACGATATCCAACATGAAATTTTACGACAGTGGCAAGGCGGCCATTTTGTTTTGCAAAATTAACCCAAAATTCGTACTCAGCATACCAAAAAACCCCTTATACGATATCCAACATGAAATTTTACAGCAGTGGCACGGCGGCCATTTTGGATTGCAAAATTAACCCGAAATTCGTACTCAGCATACCAAAAAACCCCTTATAGGATATCCAACATGAATTTTCACAACAGTGGCACGGCGGCCATTTTGGATTGCAAAATTAACCCAAAATTCGTACTCAGCATACCAAAATACCCCTTATACGGTATCCAATATGAAATTTTACAACGGTGGTGTGGGGCCATCTTGGATTGCAAAATTAACCGAAAATTCGTACTCGGCATACCAAACAGTCTCAGAAAAATATCCAACATGACATTATATCTGCTTAGTCACTAGGTCACGTGGATCATTTGTTCAAAGTTAGAAATAAAACAAAAATGACAACGTCAATCGGATTGAATACGTTAAACGTTAGAAAGGGGCCGTCGGGTTACACCGGCTCACGGCTTCTACCTATCCAAAAAAAAAATTCCCAATAGCATTTGACATCTTAGGTCGTATGTCGACCTATTTTAAACTCCGGACCAGTGTGCGGCCAGCCGCAACAAAAAAGCGCATTGACAAGTTGTATCAAAACATTACACACTAGCGGACGTCACGCGGTTTCACCCGCGTAGTTCCCGTTCCCGTGGGAATAGGTACGGGAATAAAATATGCCTATGCCTATGTTTACCGCAAAGAGTGTAGCTTCCCAACAGTGAAAGAATTTTTCAAAGTAGTTCCGGAGCCTATTCGATGCAAACAAACAAACAAACAATCAAATCTTTCCTATTTATAATATTAGTAAAGATTGTATCATTACAAGGCGCGCATTGTAATGCTTCGTTCTCCTCCTTCACTGATGTCACCTCGTCTTGTATCATTACAAGTTGCGCATTGCAATGCTCGGTTCTCCTCCATCACCACTGTAATGCTCGACTTTGTAATGTTACATTACACGCGAATGCTCCCGGTGAGGGAGCACCTTTATACAATATTTCAAGGCATCAAATACTATGTACAGTTTGTCTATAAAGTCGTGAAATTAAATGAGGGCGCTGCTGAATGCATGTATGCAACCCTATATAGTACGACCAAAATGATTTTGATACGAGGAGTTCGTTCCGAGTAAAATCTTACTAATATTATAAATGCGACAGTTTGTGAGTGTGGATGTTTATTACTCTTACACGCTCGAACGGTTAAAGGGATCTGGCTGAAATTTGGTACAGGGATACATTATAGTCTGGAATGACACATAGGCTACTTTTCATCCCGGGAATAAGTTCCTATGGGAAGCGGGAACGAGAACAAATTCGACACGGGCGAAGCTGCGGGCATCAGCTAGTGAGTTAATAAATAAAACACATTATACATTTTTAATTTTGTTTCTGTTTTATTGAATCAGATCCAGAATAAAGTTATTGAACCAGATCCAGAAGCCCCGGTCTATTAGCGTCTTACAACCCACCAGCAGGTGCCTAGCAGTCCCAATTGCTTTGCCACAATCATGTAATTACATGTTTTATCTGTAACTTTCCCCCATCTGACAAGGATTTTTTTGGCGCAGTGCTCAAATATTAAAATCGTCTATTTCTTTCTTTGCCGACCTTTTCTGTGTTTACCAGGAGTTTCAAACTTTCCTTCATTATTAAAACCTTCGTTAACTATTCGCCTAACTGTACTCTTTGATTTTCCTGAAAAGAGTAAAAAAAGAAAATTAATTACATATTGGAAACAAACTATTGACATGAAGCAATTAATTCAAAATAAAAATTGGTAGAAAACCAGATTGAACTGAGTATCAAAAATGTAGGTCGTACTATAAAATAACCATGTTGTTCTAACCACTGACTGACTTACATTCTAAGTAGATTGTAAGTTTAAGATTCTAACCTAAAAATATGCAAACAATGCCTTTTTTTTGTCTCCAAATCGTAAATTCAGTAAATTTGTAACTTCAGACAGATTCAAAACAAACAATAACACGATTACATACCCACCAAAGATGCTGTTCGCTCATAAACATCCTCAAAATCCCACAACAATTGTCCAGATTGGTACTCCGCGAAACATCACTGGAAAACTTTAAAAATCACTTCCTGCGCACCACTCCGATTTTCTTTACTCATTTCTCAAACCTTTATGCGTAGTTTGGTCTCAATTTGTTGCAGTTTAATCCAAACATAAAAGTTACGTGAGAGAGTAAACGAAATTCGACGATAGCATTGACAACTGAACTGACGCACTTATGTTTCGTGTTGCCACACACATAACTATTTTTAGTTCCTCAAACATTCATGTCACGACTTTATAGACAAACTGTACATATAAACACGATGCTCCGGAGATCTCCGAAAAATCACCGGAGTTCGCAAAATCGCCGTTGAATTTCACCGGAGCTTAAGATTCCGCTCCGGGGCAAACTACTAGCGAATAGTGCCAAAAGGCAAGTGTGCGTGCCACGCTTGACGGCACCTTCAATGGGCGTCAAGTTTCGTCAATTCATCCTTCAAGTGAGATCTCAATCACGTAAGGCATGACAATAATAATTGATCGTCTCGGGGGCCTCTTACGCTTGGCATAATGGACAATGTGTGATGCTCGCGCTCTATAGCTAATGTTTACTCTAAGATTTAGCCATATTCATTGCATTAAATCAGTAAAATCCATAGCTTCAACACCAGTTACTTCTATCAGATAAATTTAGCCACATTAACTGCATTTAATAAGCAATCATTTGTCGATAGTTTAACGATTTGCGTACTCATACCAGTTTCCGAAAATGTTGTCGCACCTTTTTTTAAATCTATTGTTTTAGATTTCGTAACGGACGTTCTGATATTATAATATACCAGTCACTACTAAAGGGGTCCCCACACGATCAATTGGCAATTGTCATGCCTCGTCAATATCATGTGTACGTTTACGTCGATGCACACACACATACAAAGAAATCACGCACACTGAAACAACTTCCATTCATAAATATCAGACTTGACTCAATATATTGACCCGTGTCGGGAGCCCATCACGCGTGTTTCGTATGGGCTACCGACACGATCATGCTTTGCAATTGTCAATCACGTTAAATATGAATGGAAGTTGCTTCAGTGTGCGTAATTTCTTTGCATGCGTGTGTGCATCGATGTATATGTACATAAGATATTTAACGTGCTTGACGATTGCCAATTGATCATGTCGGGACCCCTTTATCTTTATCAACAGGTATTATGGGCTCCCGACACGATCATGCCTAGCAATTGTCAAGCACGTTAAGTACGAATGGTAGTTGCTTCAGTGTGTGTGAGTTCTTTGCATGTGTCTGTGCATAGAAGTGTACATGCACATGATATTGTACGTGTTTGACAATTGCAGTTTGACCGTGTCGGGACCCCTTTATAAACCAATGATTTTCTGATCATTTTTATAATAAGTCATAACCTTTAATGCCATATTTCGTGTATCATCTTAAACTTTTTCCTTTATCTATAGTGTAAACACAGTGAAAAACTAAGAAATCTGAATATGCAAATAATGTTCAGGAATAATTAAATGAATACGCTCATCCGATGACGTTGCTATCGCTACTAAGTGGGCGATTCAGCGGTGCGGTAGGCGGTTGGAGGGGGAGAGGGAAACGGCAAACGGCTGAGCGCAGACCTTGGTCACAGTATAAATATATGTTGTTTAACCAGTATTGTAGCTCCCTACAAACGGACGAAGCGCAAGCTATACCTACGATTCTGGTTTTCGGCAGGCCTTTCAGCACGCAAGCAGCGTCCGCAGTCGCGATTGTGCCGAGTAGACGAAAGGACGGTGTGTCGTTTTTTAAATAGTAACCGCGCGTGTTTTATTTACTAAAAATACAACTAGTCTATTGTGCTTGTTTTGGTTGCATGAATTCGTCAATAACGCACCCAGAGATAACGTTTTTTAGATTACCTTGAAACTTCGAAAGGTGACTATAAATTGGTTTTACTTAAGTACTAATTGGTACTATACTACTAGTTGACTAAAGTTAAACCAAGTGATTGACACGAGTGAACTAGGTAGTTACATGAAGTAGGTATGTTTGTGTTTAAAACTAGACTTGTTATGAACTTTTGTAATGTGGAAAAGTTCTAAGAAGATAAGAATAATAAACAGCTTGGTTAAAGCAAATAAAACGTTGTTTTATTATAGTTTTAAGAAATATGAATAAGCAGTTATCGAAATATATTGACAGTCTCTAAATCACAGTTCTGAGTAACTATAGCAACCCAAACCATAGGTTGTGATACCAAAGAGACGACATCCATACAGTCTCTTCACACCCTCGGAACTTTTAAGAATTTTTAAATTCTCTTCAAACCAATCTGTCCGCTTAAAACTTCCAATCTTGGACCAAAGAGCGGCTTGGTAAGCATATCAGCCAGCTGTCGCACGGACGGTACTTGCTTAACTTCAAGTTCACCATTGATAACACATTCACGCACAAATAGATGCTTAAGTTTGATATGTTTTGTACGTTTGTGGTATTCGTGCTTCGGATTGTGCGATAGCTTTATAGCAGACTCGTTATCCAAATACAGTATTGGTTTCTTCAAATCCACCAAACCTTTCATAAGGCTGTTCAGCCATATAATTTCTTGTGCTGTTTCACTAGCAGCAATGATTTCTGCTTCAGTGGATGAAATAGAAACAACTGTTTGTCGATGACTTTTCCAGCTGATTGCAGCTCCTGAGAATAAGCATACCATTACAGTTGTTGATCTGCCTGTTGCTTGATCTCCAGCAAGGTCTGAGTCAGAGTAACATAAAAGCCTTTGGTCTGACTCTTTTGATTGCTTATATACAAGACCTTTATCCGTCGTTCCTTTTAAGTAACGGAGAATCCGTTTCACTAGCATGATATCTTTCGTGCTAGGTTTCTCCAGGTTTCTGGATGCAACGCTCACAGCGTATGCTATGTCGGGCCTTGTACCTACGGCTAAGTACGTAAGGGCTCCAACGGCTTGTCTATATGGAAAAATGGTACCAACATCAGGTTCTGTATCGTTGATACTTTCTTTGATTATTGGCGTCGGTGTTGGTTTGCAACTAGTCATATCATACTTTTCAAGAACCTTCTTAATGTAGGCTTGTTGGCATAATGTTATTTTGCCTTTTTCAGCTTTGATTTCCATATCCAAAAAGTAGGAAGCAGGTCGGGTAGTTATCTTGAATCTTGTTTTTAATTCCTTGATAAACTCGTCTCCTGCAGTTGGCGTATTCGACGCCACAAGTCCGTCGTCAACGTAGAGACCAATCAAAACTTTTGACTTTCCTCTGGTTCTAACGTACAGACAAGGATCAGCTTCACTTTGTTGAAAGCCTGTAATTTTCAAGAATTCGGCAATGCATGAGTTCCAGCATCGAGGTGCTTGCTTCAGACCATAGAGGCTGCGATTAAGTTTGCATACCTGCTTTGTCCCATCTTGGAAACCTTCAGGTTGTTTCATGAAAATTTCTTCCTCAACTGAGATATTGAGAAAGGCCGTAGCTACATCGAATTGGCGTAAGTTTAAATTTTCTTTAGCAGCAATTGCGATAATAGCTCGTATAGTACTGAGTCGAGCCACAGGGCTAAACGTTTTGTCATAATCGATTCCTTTTTGCTGTGAATAACCTTTTAAAACTAGTCTAGCTTTGTATTTATCGATTGAGCCATCTGGATTTGTCTTTAATTTGAATATCAATTTGCATGGTAGTGCTTTTCTTCCATCAGGCAAACTGACTAAGTCCCATGTTTTGTTTTCATTTAGAGAGTTTATCTCGCTCATCATGGCTTTAATCCATTGTTCTTTATTAGGAGATTCCAATGCTTGTTTGTAAGTCACAGGATCTCTAGGTAAATTTTGAATCTCAGCAACAGTAGCTAGTACAAAGTCATCATACCGTTGTGGTTTTTGTATTGCTGATCTGTCTCGTAGACTGTAGCTATTCGGTTCAGACTCCGTGTCAACATGTTCATGACTAAGACTTTCTAGAATAGAAGTTTCATAAAAAGAATCTTGTTCATCATCAACATTTTCATCAATACTTTCATATTGTAGAGTAGAATCTGCTGCGACGTTTTCAGTAATACTATCATTTTGTTGATTTTCAACATTTTCAATAAAATTACCTTCTTGCGTTTCAATGTTGTCAATAGAAAGATCTTGCCGAGTGTCGTCAGCATCATCGATTTCTATTTGAGTTTTCATTGTTTCTGAAACCGAATCACAGTTAGTATTTTTATTGTATTTAAAGTTGTTAATACTAGTTGGGCTTTTGTAGTAATCAGCCTTGACTACTTTCACATCTGCGGATATAAAAGTTTTGTTCGGAACGTAAACCCTGTATGCTTTGCTGGTGTCAGAATATCCAACAAACATCCCCGGTATTGCTTTTGGAGCAAATTTATGACCTCTTGGTCCTTTCTTCAGAATAAAAGCTTTTGAGCCGAAAGGGTGGAGGTGATTAAGACAGGGCTTTCTTAACACCCATTTCTCAAATGGTGTTTTATTTTCTACAGCACTGTTTACACTTCTGTTTGCTAGGTAATTAGCAGTGTTCACTGCTTCTGCCCATAGGTGCATTGGCGCTTTAGCATCAATAAGCATAGCTCTAGCCTTCTCCACAAGTGTCCGATTCTTGCGTTCAGCGATGCCATTCTGGTGTGGGGTATAGATAAGCGTCGTGCAATCCCGTGTTGTTTTAAGTAGGCTTGGAATTTGGCATTGACGTACTCTGATCCATTATCCGTTTGCAAATGTTTAATTTCATTGCCCGTAAATTTTTCCATTTCTTGTTTGTACTCTTTGAACTTGTCTAATACTTCAGATTTATTTTTGAGGAAGTAGACCCGTCCATACCTACTGTAATCGTCAATAAAAGTAACGAAGTATCTGTTTTTGGCGTGGGTAGGTGTTCTGATTGGGCCGCACACGTCGCTGTGGACGATTTCTAGACGTTCAGTGGTTCGAGGAGTAGTTCGTTGTGGAGGACTCGGTACTCGAGTAATTTTTGCTTGAATGCAAATTTCACAGTCTGGCAACGACAAAATCTCATTTTTATCAAAGCTCATGCCAGTCACTGTCTCGTTATTGAGAGCCAGTTGGAGATCTTTGTAATTCATGTGCCCAAGTTTTCTGTGCCAGTCTTGTATGGTACCTTGTTTTGGGTTTGTCGAACCAGTTGCATGCGCTGCTGCGAAGCTTTGTTCAATGTTAGGTTTTCTTACATAGTAAAGACCATTGATCGACTTCTCTGCAGACAGTAAAAGTTCACCTGACTTGTTGCGAACTAAAGCACGGTTGTTGTCGAACGAGACGGTGGCGACGAGATTGGTAGAAAGGGAAGGTACATAAAGGGCGTTTTCCAGATGTACTTGTCGTCCTCGTTTTTCATCAGAAAATGTAATTCTTCCTTCACCCAAAATTTCTGCGGAGTGATTTTCTGATAGAAAGTTGAGTGTTCTTGACACAGTCTTCATGTTTTTGAAGTGCTTCTGGTGATGGGTCATATGTGAGGTACAACCACTGTCAAGTACCCAGTCATCTTGGTTGTTCCGTGTTGAACTAAGAAAACATTCTTAAGCGTATAGGGAATCGGCGTTTTTGCTAATGTTAGACTTCTGTTTGTCTTTGTTTTTCTTCCAACAGTTAGAGCAAACTCTGTGCGTCTTGTTCTGAAAGATTCTGCTTCCCGTTCTCTTACAGATTTTGCAAGAAGCTAAAAGTGCGTTTTCTTCTTGTTGTTGTTGGCCAGGTTCGTAATTGTCATTGTGATGACGAGCGTCGCTTTCTTCGATTATTTTTATTTTTAATTGTTCCGGCTTTGGCAATATGTCGCGAGACTCTATAGCTACGCGAAAGTTTTCGTACTCTGAGGAAAGGCTGTAGAGCATCATGATAGTTAGCAAATCCTCATTTATGGTGACATCCATGTCAGCGAGCTTATCGACGGTGTCCATAAACTTGTTTAGGTGTGTACGAACATCACTGCCTTCTAGTTTGGTCAGAATAAGTTGCTTCAATAATGTGGCTTTACGAGCAGGGCCTTTGCTCGCATGTATTTGTTTCAATTTATCCCACAAATCTTTCGCAGTGTTACATTTCTTAACCTCTTTTAGTTGGGAAGGAGCAATGATTAAAATTAGTTCTGCCTTGGCCTGTTTATCAGCTTCGATCTCAGTAGTATCTGCTTTTACGTCAAGCGGAGTTGAGACATACTTCCATAGCTTGCTTTTTACCAATACAGCTTCGGCTTGTATCGCCCAAGTGTCATAGTTATCCTTATCAAGTGGATCAATGTGATACGTTGCTTTTGGCATGTTTATAGCAAAATAAAAAATAAACTTACGTAAAAATTTTCGCTATATTACGTCGTGACAACTTTTCACTATGAACATTTCGCTCTGCTACCATATGAACTTTTGTAATGTGGAAAAGTTCTAAGAAGATAAGAATAATAAACAGCTTGGTTAAAGCAAATAAAACGTTGTTTTATTATAGTTTTAAGAAATATGAATAAGCAGTTATCGAAATATATTGACAGTCTCTAAATCACAGTTCTGAGTAACTATAGCAACCCAAACCATAGGTTGTGATACCAAAGAGACGACATCCATACAGTCTCTTCACACTTGTGCTTGCTCAGTCAGTGAAAGGTGCGATCCAATAAAGTACAATATCCAAAAAAAAACTAGTTCAGAACTCTAGTACGTGTAGGTAGTACATTTAGTTCCGTTGTCAGTTCGTAGTTATTTAATTGAGAGCAATGATTTAGGTATGTTTCAAGAGTATTCATTTCTTTGTGGATGACCGATGTTACAGTACACTTAGCACAGTATGACTGCCATAACACAAGCAGGTTATTCCTAGCTTACTTTGGGATCAGATAGCGTTGCGTGAAATGTCCGTGAATATTTATTTATTTATAAAAAAAAATGACAGCATTTTTGTTACTTTTGATTTTTAATACACGCATAGAGACAAATATGAACTTCCAAAGTTTAACACAACTTGACAATGTACGAAAAGTACTAGTGTACTAGAGACTGACTAGTACTTTCAAATCGAAAAATAGTTTTAATTTTGTAAATCAAAAATTTAACGCAATGATTATAAAGACTAGAATTCCGTGATTCTTTCACTGTTCGTCAGTGATAGAATCACGGAATTCTAGTCATGTGATGAGCCGATTATTATTGTCTACGCCGCTAACTCGTTTTCAAATTTCTCCACCCGTCTCACTCAATCGTTAGTAGATAACGGGCGCTGCGCCGCCACGCCGCCGCCCGCGCCGCCAGCCGTTGCGGGGATATTATATTATTACTCACAAAGTATTTTTTTGTTCAAATAAAAAAGGTACATATTTACTCGAAATGAAAGCCGGTTGTCAGTAAACAACAATCCTTAATACAAATTGAAGGCCTTGTGGGCGGATTGAAAAAAATCAACTGCATTAGGCTCACTATCTATTACGCGTACGTAAAACTATACGGTAAAATGTGGGCGTATACTATGCCTCTGCCTACACCTTCAGGGAAAAAGGCGTGACTATATGAATGTATGTATGTACATATTTACAATCGCAATAATAAATAGAAAGTCAAAGTAGGCACATTTTATTAAAATGCTGTACAGTTTGTCTATAAAGTCGTGAAATGAATGTTTGAGGAACTAAAAATAGTTATGTGTGTGGCAACACTGGCAACACGAAACATAAGTACGTCAGTTGTCAATGCTATCGTCGAATTTCGTTTACTCTCTCACGTAACTTTAATGTTTGGATTAAACTGCAACAAATTGAGACCAAACTACGCATAAAGGTATGAGAAAAGAGTAAAGAAACGGAGTGGTGCGCAGGAAGTGATTTTTAAAGTTTTCCAGTGATGTTTCGCGGAGTACCAAGCTGGACAATTGTTGTGGGATTTTGAGGATGTTTATGAGCGAACAGCATCTTTGGTGGGTATGTAATCGTGTTATTGTTTGTTTTGAATCTGTCTGAAGTTACTTTACTGAATTTACGATTTGGAGACAAAAAAAGGCATTGTTTACGTTGCATATTTTTAGGTTAGAATCATAGACTTACAATCTACCTATAATGTAAGTCAGTGGTTAGAATAACATTGTTAGTAGGTTATTTTATAGTACGACCTATATTTTTGATACTCAGTTCAATCTGGTTTTCTCCCAATTTTTTATTTTGAATTAATTGCTTCATGTAAATAGTTTGTTTCCATTAGGTAATTAATTTTCTTTTTTTACTCTTTTCAGGAAAATCAGAGAGTACAGTTAGGCGAATATTTAACGAAGGTTTTAATAATGAAGGAAAGTTTGAAACTCCTGGGAAACACAGAAAAGATCGGCAAAGAAAGAAATAGACGATTTTAATATTTGTGCACTGCGCCAAAAAAATCCTTGTCAGATTGGGGAAAGTTACAGATAAAACATGTAATTACATGATTGTGGCGAAGCAATTGGGACTGCTAGGCACCTGCTGCTACTGGTGGGTTGTAAGACGCTATTAGACCGGGGCTTCTGGATCTGGTTCAATAACTTTATTCTGGATCTGATTCAATAAAACAGAAACAAAATAAAAAAATGTATAATGTGTTTTATTTATTAACTCACTAGCTGATGCACGCAGCTTCGCCCGTGTCGAATTTGTTCTCGTTCCCGCTTCCCGTAGGAACTTATTCCCGGGATGAAAAGTAGCCTATGTGTTATTCCAGATAATGTATCCCTGTACCAAATTTCAGCCAGATCAGTTCAACTGTTCGAGCGTGAAAGAGTCTCACATCCACACTCATAAGCTTTCGCATCATCATCATTACATAGTATAAAACAAAGTCGCTTTTTCTGTCCCTATGTCCCTTTGTATGCTTAAATCTTTAAAACTACGCAACGGATTTTGATGCGGTTTTTTTTAATAGATAGAGTGATTCAAGAGGAAGGTTTATATGTATAATAACATCCATTAAATAGTCGAGTAATACTGTATACCCGTGTGAAGCCGGAGCGGGCCGCTAGTTTATAATATTTGTATTGTTCCCGTTCCCGCTTCCCGTAAGAACTTAGACTTGGCTTGGGGGCACTGCCGTGCCCCCAAATTCCCGGGATAAAAAGTAGCCTATGTGTTATTCCAGACTATAGTGTATCTCTGTACCAAATTTCAGCCCCATCCGTTTAGCCGTTTGAGCGTTAAAGAGTAATAAACATCCACACTCACAAACTGTCGCATTTATAATATTAGTCAGATTTTCCTCGGAACGAACTCCTCGTATCAAAATCATTTTGGTCGTACTATATAGGGTTGCTACATGCATTCAGCAGCGCCCTCATTTAATTTCACGACTTTATAGACAAACTGTAGGTGGGCAGCCCTATCGCATGCTTACGTACCGCGCGGCTGTAGGCATTTATTTCTAAAATCCGGCCGAGTCAAACTACAGTATACAGTGCCTTGGTCACAGTATAAATATATGTGGTGCTTAGCGATCCGATCCGATCCGATTGCCGCAAAACTGTAAGGCCGAGCGCACACTGCTTTGCGATCCGATGCAATCCGATCCGGTTGCCATGCTGCAGAAAAAACGCAAATATGAGTGCGCACACTGCTGCAAAAGAAACGTTTTGTCAGCCCTTTTTTAAAAATTATTTGTGACTTGATTATTTATATTTAGCCCCGAAAATGTTTTGATAGGAATCGATTGGTAATAGGAATTTCAACTTTTTAATCGATGTTTAACGCTAAGTTTAATGCTTTTAATGAGACTTCGCCTGTCCATCACGAGGCTGTATCTCATGAATATAGATGGCTAGAGAGCGGAATCTTTCAACAGATTATGTGTTTTTTTTGGCGCTAAACAACTAAAAATACTAAAAAAAAAATATTTAAGGCCTCCAATCTCCATTACAATAAACATGATTTTTGACGATTTTTGGTACGGAACTCAAGTAAGATTTGAACCACTTCTCATGCTCCGATTGAGCTAAAACTTAGAATACTTATTTAACGGCAATGACTATACTATAAGATAGTATGCTAGACCTGGTGTGAAGGTAAAATCTCAAGGTCGTCGTAGTATCAACATCTCAACATAACTGTCGCGACGATTTGCCAATCTTGCGATACTAATTTCTAGCTTTTCATTCTCTTTTTCCTTTGTGGGGAATGTCGCGAAGATCTGATAATCTTGCGAAGTTCTGAAAGGAGATTGCTACTGGAGGTACATACTCCATGGTAATATCGCGTCGGTCTATTTGTTTTTCATCTAAATTTGAATATGATTCCGTTTCTAATGTCACATGGATAATTTTCTTTGAACGTCATTTAGTTGGTCTATTAATATCAAGACGCAAGGTTTATGTGTACCTACGGTCAAGTTTATCCTGTACCGCGTGTGCGAAGTCTGATAGCACATCTACGAAGGCTGGTATTCCTTTTACATGTTATTACTCGCCCGTGTAATAGATAAAACTATTGTGTGATCATGAGTGTCACACATGGGTAAGTGAGCCGACCCTGTATACCTACATTTGATGGTCCTAGAACTGGAGTCAATGATATTTGATGTAACGAGTCAATGATATTTGACGTAACGAGTCAATGATATTTGATGTTACTAGAGCTGCGATGCTCTGTGTGGGCCACTGATGTTTGATGATCCTAGAGTTGGGAGTCAATGTAGTTATCGTATCACCCGGCGGCCTACCTGTGTGTTAGAACGTGTTATATGTCTATGGCTGTGAACATGAGATTTACAGCATCTAGGTGTTGGATCCAACATTGTTGTACTTTTAATATGTATAGGAATGCAAGCTATTCTCTTTGAGAATAACGTTTATTTCATTTGTTGCAGATAAAGCAAGCAAGAACATCTCTGGGCGTAAACAGCACAGCATTTTATGAATTTATCGGAATTGATATGAACCCAATAAAAGAACCCCCACAAATCATCCATTTATTTTTCTTTGTTTTACGACAATAACCAAATAATCCTATAGCGTTTGAACTTTTCAGATACGTCTTGATTCTTGATGCATACATGGCAAAAAAATCATAGAGAATGGTGAACCAGGTATGACGATGGAGCCAAGTCCTGGTGAACGTCACCATATGCCCATGCTCGATTGTTAGCTGTATTAACTCCCGTCATAGGTACTATTTTTGGGCCCGAATCAGAGTCAGAGACCAATCATTTTCGTTTCAGACAACCTGGTTGGAAAACTATTGTAAACAAAGATAATGCCTTTTTTTTTTTTTTTTTTTTTTATACCACTAAGGTGGCAGACAAGCATACGGCCCACCAGGAGGACTGGTGGTCACCGCAGCCTATGAACGTTTGCAACACCAGAGGCGCCACACTCGCGCTGCCGACCCTGTAAAAACCTTCTTAGACCCCTTTTGAAGAACCCCATACTGTAGGCGTTTGGGAAAACCGAGGCAGGAAGATCATTCCACAACCTAAGCATGCGCGGAAGAAATCCCCTATCGGATCTAACCGTGCTCGAACGCTCCGGACGTAGGGTGTGAGGATGAAATCCCAGTCTATGGCGAGCGGTGCGATGATAGAACGTAGCCGTGGGCATCATGTCAAACAATTCCTCAGAGCAGATACCATTGTACAGGCGGTAGAACACGCATAAGGAGGCAAAGTCTCTCCTGTCGCAAAGAGGTTCAACACCACCTGTCAGTAAAGGATCGTTGACAACTCTCACAGCTCGCCTCTGCACCGAGTCAAATGGACGAAGCTGATATTCAGGTGCCCCCGCCCAGAGGTGACAGCAGTACTCCATGTGTGGCCGCACTTGCGACTTATAGAGAAGCAGTGTTTGCGCCGCAGTAAAGTACCGCCGCGCCCTGTTGAGCACACCGAGCTTCTTGGACGCTAGCTTGGCCTTGTCCTCCAAATGACTGCGGAACTGAACGTCACTGGAGATGTCAACACCAAGGATCCCTATACTTTTAGAGATGGAAAGAGATGTGCCCTGGAATTGTGGCGCTACAGTAATTGGGGCTTTCTTAGCGGTGAAGAAACACGCCTGTGTCTTGGAGGGGTTGAACTGAACAAGATTTTGTCTACCCCAATCGGACACTCTAGTAAGAGTAGCCTCGATTTCAGACACAAGCTGTTCACGACTTTCTTCCACTGCGTCCCGAGAGATACCGGGGCGGCCTGTGTAACAAGTGTCCCCCGTACTGTCGTCTGCATAACAATGAATGCCGTCAATAGACAACATGTCATTGATATGCAGCAGAAACAGAGTAGGGGACAACACTGAGCCTTGCGGTACTCCAGCGTTAATGGCCATGCAGTCAGAACAGCTGCCGTCGACAACAGCCCTGATGCTTCTACCGGCCAAAAAGCTGGACACCCATCCGCATAATCTTTCGGTCAGTCCGTAGGAGGGCAATTTATTAAGAAGACCACGGTGCCAGACCCGGTCAAAGGCTTTAGAAATGTCGAGGCTCACTGCTAGAGCCTCGCCCTTACTCTCGATAGCCGTCGCCCATCGGTGTGTGAGGCACACGAGAAGATCGCCCGTCGAGCGACCGTGACGGAAACCGTACTGCCGGTCACTGAGCAGGTCGTTTTCCTCAAGGTACCTCAGGAGCTGTGTATTAATTACACGCTCCATCACCTTAGACAATAGTGAGGTGACGGCTATAGGCCTGTAATTGGCCGGGTCGGTCCTATCACCCTTCTTGGGCACAGGATGCACATACGCGATCTTCCACGACGCCGGGACTTTTCGCATAGAATATGAAAGCGTGAAAAGACGTGTAAGTACCGGACACAACTCTGGACCACACTGCTTAAGTACCACCGCGGGTATACCGTCCGGCCCACTCGACTTATGAACGTCCAGAGAACGAAGCTCCCGTCGGACGTCCCGCTGCGTGAATTTAACTTCCGGCATGGAAGTTCCACACCACGGAACGTCCGGCGGTACAGCACCCCCGTCGCTCATGGTCGAGTTAGCGGCAAAGAGAAAACCCAAAAGGTCGGCCTTCTCCCCGGCACTCTGGGCCAGACTACCGTCGGGTTTAAGCAAAGGTGGTAAACCCGACTGACAGAAGTTTCCCTCGGCAGCTTTGGCAAGCGACCAGAATTCACGACTCCCTGAAGGGTACCCTGCTAGCCGCTCACCAATTCTGCCGACGAAATCGAATTTAGCCCTGATAATTGCTCTCTTGCTAGCCCTCGAGGCGGCATTTAATTTGCGTTTCACCTCAGAGATGTTTGGATCTGAATTTGCACGAGCCGTGGTCCAGGCTCTGTAGGCAGATTCTTTCAGCATCAAAGCTTCTCTGCAGAGCCGATTGAACCACGGTCGCTTTTTTGCTCCTACAGGGATCCAGCGGTTAGGAATGTAGCACTCCATGCCCTCCAAGATCCCCTCAACGACTGCTGCAGCGCAGGAATCCAGATCGTCTGAGGCAAAACAAAGCCGCCTCCACGGGTACAACGCGAAGAACTCCCGCAGTCCATCCCAGTCTGCTGACTTATAGTGCCACACATGTCGCCACTCCTTGGGCCGAGGTGGTTCAGGCCTTGCGAGTGGCACATGCGCCCGAATGATACAGTGGTCCGACGATCCGAGCGGAGCATCCACTGAGACGTTGTATCCATCCGGACGCGTTGTCAGCAGGAGGTCCAGCAATGCACTATGCTCGATCTCCTTGTCTGGTATCCTCGTATGGGATTTAACCAGTTGGGAGAACCCATAGGTCAGGGCAAATTCGTGTGCAGCTTTCCCCGCAAAGTCGGTCATCCGGGAGCCCAACCAGTCAACATGATGACCGTTGAAATCCCCCAGAATCACTATCTCCGCAGTGGGATACTGCTCAATCACCTTGTCAGTCGATTGTTGCAGGTGGTCAAAAAGGCGAACTGTGTCCGTGTTACCGCTGTGAGACCTGTACACGCACGCGTAGATCCGGGTGTGGCCCCCGTGATCCACGCGCGCCCATAACGTAGACAGGTCCCTGTCTTCAAGGCTTGTAAGACGGCGACAACAGACATCATCACGGACGTACATACATACCCCGGCTTTCGGCCTGAAGTTGTACTCAAGCTTATAGCCTGGGTACATTAAGTAAGATGTATCGCCCGGGCATGAGATCTGCGTCTCCGTCAAGAAAAGAAGAGTCGGCTTCGTAGTTTCGAGATGTTGGTGGACTACATTGAGGTTCTTATGCATACCTCTGATGTTGCAAAGGCCCATGTAAAGTGTGGACGACGATGCCGCTGTGTATACTCGTTCTATTTTTCTTCTTCTAGCCATGTTTTTTAAGAAAGGGGGGTTAGAAAAGTGAAGGGATGCCTGTGTGCCGGTGGCGCAAGAGACTAAGTGAGACTCTAACTAACCAAAGGCAGACAGAGGTAGTGCGGTAGATTGGCACGGCGTACGGAAGGGCCCCCGGTCCCCCCCCGATGCAGTGGCCACGTCCACTCCGGTATCCTCCTCCGGCACGACCACAGCACCAGGGACTTTACACAGGCTGCTGGTTCAGCCTCCTGGGGCGGAGATTATGTAATCCCCAGGTTCGGGTTCCGTACAGCCTGCGGGCGGTCAGCGGTCAACCGTTTCACCGGGTCTCCCTGACCGCCGTACCAATATTCCGCGCCTCTATCCGCCAATGGAGACAGATTAAGCCTCTGGTCTCACCGTCACCGGCACAGAGTCACCCCAATGAGCTCTGGAACCCTGCTAACCGACGGAGAACATAACCCAACCGGAGTCAGGCTACTATTACCGCGGTCTTCTGCAGGGCGGAGGTACTGCCCCAGGCGGGCTGCTCACCGAACGGAGTACCGTTATGCCCTTCCTCCTAATGTGGGCTTTTTCGTTAATCCCTAAGATATTGAATCTTAGGGATCTGATTGAAGAAGCCACTACTGTACCCTCAGGGTGTAACGTTAGCTCCATGAGAAGCAACGCATGACCCCTAAAAACCCCGAGGGGGAGATACTACCTACTACTAATCACATGAATCCTTTATTCTAGATAGAAATTAGGCTAAGCAAAGTAACCGATATGAGACTACACAGTCAAATAGTTTATTTATGACTGTTAGAGGTCCTCCACCTATTCTAGCCCCGGCACTACCCGGTCAGCAGCAGCTTCTAAGAGTTGGTGGTTGTGGTAAGATTAAATTAATCCTAACACGAGGTAATTGACGATGGGTTCCAAAAAAATTTATCGTCGTGTAATAATGTCAGCTACCTGCTACCACCAATCAAATAATATAATAATACCTACGCAATTATTTAATCCTGTCAATAGAAGGAATACTTACTACTTCTTAAATAAGATTTCTTATTTTGCCTATTCAAGATTACATATTAAGTTGTTCAAGGTGGTTAAGATTATAAATCTAGATGCCATACATACAACATAATATAATATTCTTTTCCAAAATATAAAATAGAATCACATTGGCGTTTCCGTCACTCACCAGGCGAAAACAAACATTTCTCATTATAGGTATACGCTTCGAAATACGGTCAAGTACTTTCATTAGCAGCGTTTTCCCTGAAAGAAAACGCATATTAAAATACTTACCTAATTCGAAGCTTACTTTTTAAATCTGCCTGGTGAATAGAAGCCAATATGGACAAAATGGCGCCGCGCTACTTTAATAAGTTCACAGATGGCGCCACCTGAGATGTTGACGGAAATACGTCATGAAACGGAAAATGAAATGGAAATACGTGAGTAAGATAAGTCTACGGGTAACGGATATGCTCATTCTACAGGGTCATTTGTAAAACACCAGCAACCTCCTAGGACTAGATAGCTACCATCATAAACAACAACATGTGATACACCATCTTGGAAGTGGTAGACCAAATGTTGTTGCTGATGGTGTTAGCAAACCAGTCCTGGCAGGTTGCTGGTGTTTTACAAATGACCCTGTACAAGCTTCGAATTATGTAAGTATTTTAATATGTGTTTTCTTTCAGGGAAAACGCCGCTATTATTTCAGCCAATTTGACATGGCACTATATGAATTAACTCGTGATGTAAGATTGTATTAAATGTTATTTTAATAAGACTGTTAAGTTTGATGACTGTAATCTTAATTAATGTTTGAAATAATATTTGTATGCTAGGTATAACGGGCAAAATACAGCGATCCGTATTATAAAATTGTAACATCTTGTACACCTATGTTTATGAATAAATAGCTGACCTGTGCAACTTCGTTTGCGTGATAAATAAAGAACCGCTCGACCGATTTTGTACAAACTTCACATTAACCATCTACTGAATAGTCCCAACAAACCCTAAACATTTGGTTTGGATAGGTGAGCCCGTTCTTGAGTTATAAAATTACAACGAAAAGTGACATTGGTTTTTATATATATACTAGCTGACCCGCGCAACTTCGTTTGCGTGATAAATCAAGAACCCCTCGACCGATTTTGTGCAAACTTCACATAAACCATCTACTAAATAGTCCAAATAAAGCCCAAACATTTGGTTTGGATAGGTGGGCCCGATCTCGAGTTATAAAATTACAACGAAAAGTGGCATTGATTTTTATATATATATAGATATATATACTAGCTGACCCGCGCAACTTCGTTTGCGTGATAAATGAAGAACCGCTCGACCGATTTTGTGCAAACTTCACATAAACCATCTACTAAATAGTCCGAACAAAGCCTAAACATTACGTTTGGATAGGTGAGCCCGTTCTTGAGTTATAAAATTACAACGAAAAGTGGCACTGATTTATATATACACACACACACACACATATATATATATATATATATATATAGATAAAGAATTGAATAAGTGAATATTAAAAAAAAATGTGTACATATACGTCGATGCACAGACACATGCAAAGAAATCACGCACACTGAAGCAACTTCCATTCATATTTTAACGTGCATGACAATTGCCAATTGATCGTGTCTGGACCCCTTAACAGGAACAGCGGGATTTTGGAATTACATGTTTGCAACACTGACTGTTCAATATACTCTGTGATTGTGATGAGAAGGATGACAGACAGACAGACTTAAAAGCAATACAAAAAAGTCACTAATGTTATATTTTATACACATAAATCTATTTTATTATTATCAAGCAATACACATGTACAAATGGTCACTATTTTTAGTCGTAAAGTTAACAAATCACAGTGCGCTAAAGTGGATTGGCAGTGGTGTTGGGGAGTACCTATGAAAGCGTGGTAGTGTTATTTTAACTATTATTCTACCTTCACTTTTATTTGTGTAAATGTAATTTCTAATGGTGATATGAGTTTTTGCATTCAAGTAATTAAAGATTTTTTTGGCCGTAGCTCATGAATAACGATACAAGTGAACAAAATGGCCGCCAGCGCTACAACACACAGCAACAGACAGTAGCGCCGCCACCGCCGCCACCCAATCCACGACGGCCAGTGCCTTCATGCTCGTCGTCCGCTGCAGTACCTGATCAAAAACCAGAAAGAATTTGTAGAGATTTCGTTTGGGGCATCTGCAGTAAAGGCGGGCAATGCATCTATGAACATGTATTGAAATTGGAGTCTATGAGAAAAATCCTCAAGTTTTGCCACGATTATCAAAATAGAGCTGGCTGCAATCGACCAGGTTGCACTTATCTTCACACTTCAAATGAAGAGCAGACATTATTTATGACAAAGGGTCAGATACCTAAAGTGCTGCAAGATCGATATGCAGCTACTAACATGTATTTTAAAGAGTTCCTGCAGGCGCCGCCACCGCCGCCACCGCCACCTCCTCCGCCGGCGGCGACGGCGCCTCTTGGACCTGCACCTGTGCCAATACCAATTTTGTTGCCACCTCCCCCACCTCCTCCACCCACGGTAACAACGGCTTTCACAACCACAACACCTGCAGTTTTTACAGGTATGTGTATATTCTTTGTATCATGCTTGAAAAACTGTTTTGGATCAAGATCTAACTACTTTTTAATACTTAAATGGTATTCCTGTAAGATTTTTTCCAGTTACCTACTTATGAGATGATTATAATTTTTTATAATATCTTTCTCTTCTGTATGTTTTTAAATTGGTGAACAATAAAGTTTATTCTATTCTATTCGGTGAGAAAAATAATTTTGCTAGTTTTCAAAAATGTTTTGTAGATATTTTGACATTAAAAAAATATTTTGTTCTCGTTCCTGCTTCCCGTAGGAATTTACTCCCGGGGTAAAAAGTACCCTATGTGTTATTCCTGACGATAATGTATTCCTGTACCAAATTTCAGCCAGATCCGTTCAGCCGTTCCAGTGTGTACTCACAAACTTTCGCATTTATAATATTAGTAACATGTAGGTAAATGGTTCAAAAAGTTTTTACAAATATAATTTTTCATTGGCTTGTATTATTGAAAGAAATAGATGTGATGTTTGCTAATATTATGACTGCATAAAAAGTGTGAAGCCAAAAAATATAGTATCTACCCTGAATAACAAGGGAAGTAGAATTAATCCACCTAAGACGTTACCAAGTCTGGGAAGGAGTATTTTTTTTTTGGGACTTTACTGGGAAGATAATAGATTTGTAAAAGTGACAAAGATCCTCGAAGCAAGGACGTTTGGAAATGTATCAACCAATCACCGGGTGTACCACTTTCTGGTGTAGCCAGTCTCACAGTTATAGTTTCTCTTGTTCTAGCCCCTCAGACTGTACATGTCAGTACAGACCTGTTTCCACGAGTGAATGAGGTTGTGACCAAACCCAAACTCCCTTTGCCAATGTAAGTTACCCATTTATTTCAATTATATGTATTATTTTAAGCTGTAAATTTGCTTGGTACCATATGCTCCATATACCTACCATATACCATGGCAGTATTGAATAACCTCAACATGACATAGTGACAACACTGAGTTCAACTACACACAATGTATCCTCAAGACTGCTATATTGTCAAGCAGTCTTGAGGATTTGTCAGTTCTCTGAAAAGATTACTTGTTATCCTTAGATTGTGCAAGGATTGGCATCAGAGCCACATGCCTGGGTTGGCATTGCATTGTATATTGCCTCTGGTGCTGCAAAACATTCATAGGCTACGGTAACCAACCATCGGGGTGGACTGTAAGGTTGGCTGCCTCCTTAGTAGAGACCTTATTCTTAGCATTCCAAGGATTCTCGGTGCAGGCTCCTGGTCCATAGCGTGACACATGGGGGAACACCCCGACGGCGTCTGGGACTTGCAACCTAAATCTTTTCAATGTCATATTCCAAGTTTCACTTTCCTTGTACTAATAAGGCGAACAACGAGCATATGACCCACCTGATGGGAAGTGAACACCCTAGCCTATAGATTAGAGATGCACCGAATGTTCGGCCGAATATTTGAATACCTATTCAGCAAATTTTGGAAAGTTTGTATTTGGTTTATTTGCTGAATTATTACCGAATGTTGAAATTATTATTAACAAAAATAATAATTGCTGAATAGGTAGGGGTTTTCCCGTTTCCCATAATTAACGTCAACGCACAGAGACCTCTGATGACGCACAGTAAAGAAGTCATTTATGTGGTTAGGCCAATCTGGCGTCCAAAAAGCTCGAAGTGCTCAACGTTGCTTCCCTAAAAAATGCCCGGTTCTCACTGCGAGCAGAGCATTATATCATCGAGGAACAACTCCCCGGGTTTATCTCGAAATTGTCTCTCGATCTACCGATTCCACACAGAGACAGCTGAGATAATGAGGCTGTTTTAGCATCTCAGTAAGGAGGCTGATGACAGGCAGGTGCGGTTCCCGAACGCTGAATTGGTTTTTCTGGGGGACTTCAATGGTCACCATACTGAGTGGCTGGGACCGATAATGCGGGACGGGCAGCCCATGCGTTTGCTCTCTCCCATGGTCTGACCCTAGTGGTACGCGGGATTACGCGCATAGCGGACAGGACGGACCATGAACCCGCCCTGCTGGACTTACTGCTGACGAGTTATCAAGCACAGTACAGTGTGTCGGTTGGCGCCCCACTGGGTAAATCTGACCACTGTGTTGTGCGTGCCCGCCTGCAGGTCTCATCTCCGGCAAGGTGACACGGCGATAAGGGCACAACTCGTCAGCCGACTGGGAAGGACTACGAGAATATTTTGCAGCCGTCCCGTGGAGTCATTGCTGCTTTGCAGGAAGGGCTTCATCGGAAAGAGCCTCTGAAAGAAAGAAAATTGTTTATCTAACCATTCTGCGGTTGCTGGTGAGATTACATTGGGTATGGAATACTAAATTCCATACACTGATGTCGCCAGCATTCGCATAGCTCGCCGCTTGGTTCGGGCGTAAGTGCGCCGTAGCTGTTCAACAATAATAGACGGCGTTACCGCGCCTGGATCAGGGTTCGGGCTGTACGCGACCCGAATGTGGTACGCCTCAAGGCAGCGTACATCAGAGCCACTAGGTCCAGTAAGAGGGCCTTCAAATCTGCGAATCTCTGGCTATTGGCATAGACATCGCTAAAGCCTTTGATAGGGTATGGCATGCGTCGCTTCTTTCCAAGCTGCCGGCATACGCACTATCGCCTCAGTTGTGCCACTGGTTGGCTTCCTGCACGGGCGACGTATACGAGTTCTCTGTGATGGTCAGGCTTCCTGCTTTTTGCAGGAATCGGTATTGTCCCCAACTCTCTTTCTTCTGCATATCAATAACATGCTGTCCCTTGGGTGCATTTACTGTTATGCGGATGATAGTACTCTGCATGGAAGCTATTCTGACCGTCCAGTGGAAGGGCGAAGCGACGTAGAGGAAAGAGACGGCAACTCGTGGCTGATCTCGACCGGGACCTGGGTCACATTGCCCAATGGGGTTGACAATCTGGTCGAGTTCAATGCCAGAAAAACACGGGCGTGTGCGTTTACAGCTAAGAAGTCTCTATTCCTACCCCTACCCTCTCTTCAGAACATTACGGTTCCATTAAAGGACAACCTGGAGATCCTCGGTATGGACGTCCGGCGTGAACTCAATCACAAAAACTACATAGAGAGTTGTATTGGGCTGGCCTCGCGGAAACTAGGAGTCCTATATAAGGTGAGACGGTACTTCACGCCACCAGAGATGTACTTACTAGACGCGCTTGACGCTGTGCAGAGACGTGCTATCCGAATAACTGGTTGTCCTGAGGTGACGGTAGGCCTCGAACCGTAGCGCAGCGAAGAACCGTAGCGTCCTTGGCTGCCTTCTACCGAATGTTTTACGGCGAATGTTCTGAAGAGCTCTTCAACCTGATCCCACCCTCTCCTATCCGACCCCGAACAACGCGTGCCGGGCAGAGATGACACTCATACACAGTGGAGAGAATCTTCGCCAGAACTGAGCGTTTCAAAAGATCGTTCCTCTGTCGAACTTCAAAAACCTGGAACGACCTGCCCGCACCCGTGTTTTTCTCATCTTACAATCCTGCGTTGTTCAAGAGGAGCGTGAAGAAGCACATCACTGGGCCGCCAAATTGAGGATCACTGTCAGAACTCTTACGGACTGTGAGAGTGGCCCCCAATCGCTAGATGCGCCACGGCTTTCCATCAGGCTGGCGACGTCAATTTGGCGAGCTTAACATAAAAAAATTTCGACTGTAAACTTTCTTCACGCTTGCAAGTCGTTATATTGAAAATCGGCGCCCTGGGATTAAGGGCTGCGCGCCTAGCGCTGTAAGAATATCGCTAGCTTCGTCGATTGACATGTACTAGCCTGTTTAGCGCGTTAATTTGAACCGAATAGTTCGGCCGAATATTCGGTTCGGTACATTTTATACCGAATATTCGGTCGAATGTTCGAATTTGGTTGAACCCACATTCGGCGCATCTCTAATAGATGTAACTACACTTAATAACAAACATTTCTGAAAAGGTGTGCAATTATCTAGTTAGCTGATCTATACACATTTGTGGAAGCTTTGCTATAGAACTTAATTACATTAATATTGTTTTTGTCATTCCTTTCAGTGAGCAATTTGACCCATCCAAGCCACCTCCACCGCTGCCTACAAGTACAATAAAAAATGGCACCGTCAAAAGAAAGTTGGAGCATCCTGAAGGTGATTAAGTTTAATTATTTAGTTGGATTACATTTATTTATAATTTATTAGTACTTTGTTAAAGAATATTATTATTTAAGCTTGCGTATCACATTTATTGAATAGACGTTGACGCTGTGTGATTGTTGAAATTTTTCAAGCGGCACATAAAGGTCTTCAACTTGACTTAACAGCTGCCATTTTGCTGCCAACCAGAACCAACGGCTTAACGTGCCTTTCGAAGCACGGAAACGCTCGCAAGTCAAATGCCACAAAGTGGTCATATGATGGTCACCCATCCATAACCGGCCATAGTAATTGTTGCTTACTACAGGGATCATTTACAGAATACTGAGTTCGCGGGGCCACAAGCGCTTCATGCTATGTATGTATGTTACCGAATAACCTAGAAATGCAATTACCAGGTTTCAATCACATTTGAATCCATTATTGTTGGCAATAATACAATTCACCTAAGATGACAATTCCAAATGGCATCGTCATATGTTTTTATTCATAAGTTCGTGAACGCAATGCATTTTGTTATACATGTTTAAATTATTATTATTGCTTACCGTTCTCAAATTGTCTCCGCACTACAATTGATACAAGAAATGGATGACAGATTTCTCAAATATAACTTACCTACTCTTAATAATGACTCAAATGCCTAGTTTTATACTTAATTTCTGTAACTGAAGCGGCGATTAGCTAGTGGTTTGTCGTGACAGTCGTCTGCACCCACTCTTGCCGATATGCATCTTCATACTCTGGCCTATTATATATTATAAGCAGAGTATATATTTAACTTAACAGGCAATTGTATTTTTCAAGTACTAACTTATAATTTCTTTAATTTAAAGCTTAATTGTGTATTCAGGGAGAGTAACATTGAAATCTCAGTTAATTCACTCAAAATTGGGTTTGATGGTAGCTACATTTACTATAATAATACACATGCGTTTTTGTATGGCAATAAATACTTTCCCTAGATAGACAAAATTGTATTGTATTTTGGATATGTGTCGATTACACCTTCACTGCTAACGTTGTTTGCTTGGCGCTTATTGGTTTTGTTCCCAGCTGGACCAAGTAGTAAACGAAGCAAGCAAGAGATAGAACACAGCCTCTGCGAAAGCTGTATCCAACGCGAAATAAGGTTTGATATGATATGTACCTTACATTTTGTACGCATGATATTCCAAATATTTACAAACTTCTCAATTGATAGCGAATTATATAGTATTAGCAAAATACTTGAATTCTAATTTTATTTTATGCATTATTGTCGCGTTAATTGTTTGCTGTGCGATGCAGTTTCAAGCTATTTGTTTTTTTTTAAAATTTCAATATGTATATATTTAAATAATAGCCAATACCTATAAAAATAATAGCAGTAGTGTGCAGATTTAAGAACTCGAGCACACTTTGGCAACTGCACAGTGACATTGATCTTGTAAGTCGACACCGTAGTTCACAACCTGGGAACCCTAACTTAATAGAGTGCTGCTTATATGAAAATCTAATCAATGTTCAAATAGTCCCGAGTAGAAGATGTTGCCATTTAAAATAATAACATTCATACAAATATATGCGTGTGTATTGCGTTTTTGACAAGGCCAATATATTTTAGGGTAGGCGTATGCCAGAAGGAGATAGATAAACTGAAACGTGACAATGAAGTGCAGTCTTACTTGGTACGAAAAAAGGAGGAGTTGACTTCTAATGCCAAGCTGCTGCTGAAATCAAGGGTCAGTCCGGACCTATACCGCATATTGGAGGCATACATCGAGGTAATGTAAAATAATTTTACTGGTAGTGTATTTGCATAATGACATTTATATTATATTCCTGAAACTAATTCAATCAAAATATTTGTAATAACGATCTAGACATGTTTCGTGCGAGAATTTTGTTCTGCTGCTGCTGCTGCACAATTTATTTTCTTATTTATAATTTAGCTGCTCCGGGCCACGCTTTGTGCTAGTTCTATCACACTTTTTTACTACATAAAATCCAACACACCTAGCCAATAAAGCCGCACTTGAAAAAAAGAAGTACAAATTCTATTCTGTGGTCAATATGCAATTCTTAGAACATCACTAAAATAAAAATTCACTCTGATAATTTTTCCACGCGCCAAAAGTCAATTCAAAAATAACATGCAAAACATAACCTCACTTCTATTAATCTGAATGAAATTAAGGCAATAGATCTTCTCTTTTTTAAAAATGCGTAGAAATCAGTTATTACGTAGGTTGCGATTGCATTAATTTAATTCAGATTAATAGAAGTGAGGTTATGTTGTGAATGTTATTTTTGAAGTGACTTTAGGGCCGGTAGCTAGGGATAAATTATCAGAGTGAATTTTTATTTTATTGATGTTTTAAGAATTTCACATTGGTCACAGAATAGAATTCGTATAATATTCTTTTCTGTAGTTGGTAGAATAACTGTTAAAAAAAAGATCATTATCGGAAATAGCGCCATCTATTGGTAAAATCACTTTTAAACCTGTTTTTTCTTGTCGTGGGAAAATTATTGACGCAAAAAATAGCTAAAAACCATCTCAGAAACGGTACTTTTTGAGTTTTTGAAGCATACACACATACGCACATAACTAGACTAGTGGATGCCTGCTTGTGGCTTGACCCGCTTGACATGTAGTTAACGTCCCCTTTTTCTTATGCAAGTCCCATGAGATTATCTTCTTTGTGCTTCCAAAACTCTATATTACGGAAATAAAGAGAGCTAGGGCAATACGGATGGCGTAGTAGCGTACCTGTTGGCTTGTTTGTTCTCGGCGTTGTTGTAAACGACTCGTCGTGTCTCCCAACCTTCAAATAGCCTTGTTCGTTAGTCAGCGAGTACAGGTAAGTTTGGCTTAGGTTTAAAACTTGATGGATACCCTTAAAGGCCGGTTTCAACCGCGAGCTGGGCGACCTCATTAATGACTTGCGCCATATGACTGAGACGTGGTGACGGAAAAATTAGTATGCAGCTTACATTAATGAGCCCGCTCAGCTCGCCCTAAATTTTGCTAATATAAGCTTGTGCTATGGGATCTAGACGACTGATAAATATTACAATATATATCTAAATACATACACAGAACAAATCAATGTGCTCATCACACAAAGAGATTTGTGTTGGTGGGAATCGAACCCACGACCTCTGAATCCGTAGTCAGGCACACTAACTACTGGACCACGAGGCCAGTCGTTCAGCGTCGCAATATTATGATGACTGCGAAAGTTTGGACGTATGGATACAGATTGGGCTATGGATACAAAATTGCTCATCACACAAAGAGATTTGTCCTGGGTGGGACAAATTTAGTTAGGCAAAAGAAATATGTGCACAAGATCATGATACCCGTGGCTATTATATGGCGCATCTATATTGGCATTACAAGGCTAACATACACAAAGACTGAAATTATTCACATATAAATAACTAGCGGTACCCTGCCACGCTTCGCTGTGACTTTTTTATGGTGGTTTTATGTACCTATGAGAAATGAGTAACAAACTAAATGATGAGTACATTTTAAAAAAAATGTGTACACACGTAAGAAGTGAAACTTCTTCATGACCTTATTTTTCGAAAGAAATATCATGAAATATACATAGGAGTTAGTAATCCAAAAGTTCAAAAGTTCAAAAGTCCAAAGTCAAAAAGTCAAAAAGTCCAAAATTCCAATAGTCCAAAAGTCCAATAGTTCAAAAGTCCAAAGTCCAAAAGTCCAAAACTACAAAGTCTAAAAGTCTAAAATTCTAAAAGTCCAAAACTCCAAAACTCCAAAACTCCAAAACTCCAAATCTCCAAAATTCCAAAACTCCAAAATTCCAAAACTCCAAAACTCCAAAAGTATAAAAGTTCAAAAGTCCAAAGTACAAAAGTTCAAAATTCCGAAGTCCAAAGTCCAAAACTCCAAAACTCCAAAACTCCAAAACTCCAAAACTCCAAAACTCCAAAACTCCAAAACTCCAATTATGGATACAAAATTGCTCATCACACAAAGAGATTTGTCCTGGGTGGGACAAATTTAGTTAGGCAAAAGAAATATGTGCACAAGATCATGATACCCGTGGCTATTATATGGCGCATCTATATTGGCATTACAAGGCTAACATACACAAAGACTGAAATTATTCACATATAAATAACTAGCGGTACCCTGCCACGCTTCGCTGTGACTTTTTTATGGTGGTTTTATGTACCTATGAGAAATGAGTAACAAACTAAATGATGAGTACATTTTAAAAAAAATGTGTACACACGTAAGAAGTGAAACTTCTTCATGACCTTATTTTTCGAAAGAAATATCATGAAATATACATAGGAGTTAGTAATCCAAAAGTTCAAAAGTTCAAAAGTCCAAAGTCAAAAAGTCAAAAAGTCAAAAAGTCCAAAATTCCAATAGTCCAAAAGTCCAATAGTTCAAAAGTCCAAAGTCCAAAAGTCCAAAACTACAAAGTCTAAAAGTCTAAAATTCTAAAAGTCCAAAACTCCAAAACTCCAAAACTCCAAAACTCCGAAACTCCAAAACTCCGAAACTCCAAAACTCCAAAACTCCAAAACTCCAAAACTCCAAAACTCCAAAACTCCAAAACTCCAAAACTCCAAAACTCCAAAACTCCAAAACTCCAAAACTCCAAAACTCCAAAACTCCAAAACTCCAAAACTCCAAAACTCCAAAACTCCAAAACTCCAAAACTCCAAAACTCCAAAACTCCAAAACTCCAAAACTCCAAAACTCCAAAACTCCAAAACTCCAAAACTCCAAAACTCCAAAACTCCAAAACTCCAAAACTCCAAAACTGCAAAACTGCAAAACTGCAAAACTGCAAAACTGCAAAACTGCAAAACTCCAAAACTCCAAAACTCCAAAACTCCAAAACTCCAAAACTCCAAAAATCCAAAACTCCAAAACTCCAAAACTCCAAAACTCCAAAACTCCAAAACTCCAAAACTCCAAAACTCCAAAACTCCAAAACTCCAAAACTCCAAAACTCCAAAACTCCAAAACTCCAAAACTCCAAAACTCCAAAACTCCAAAACTCCAGAATTCCAAAACTCCAAAACTCCAAAACTCCAAAACTCCAAAACTCCAAAACTCCAAAACTCCAAAACTCCAAAACTCCAAAACTCCAAAACTCCAAAACTCCAAAACTCCAAAACTCCAAAACTCCAAAACTCCAAAACTCCAAAACTCCAAAACTCCAAAACTCCAAAACTCCAAAACTCCAAAACTCCAAAACTCCAAAACTCCAAAACTCCAAAACTCCAAAACTCCAAAACTCCAAAACTCCAAAACTCCAAAACTCCAAAACTCCAAAACTCCAAAACTCCAAAACTCCAAAACTCCAAAACTGCAAAACTGCAAAACTGCAAAACTGCAAAACTGCAAAACTGCAAAACTGCAAAACTGCAAAACTCCAAAACTCCAAAACTCCAAAAATCCAAAACTCCAAAACTCCAAAACTCCAAAACTCCAAAACTCCAAAACTCCAAAACTCCAAAACTCCAAAACTCCAAAACTCCAAAACTCCAAAACTCCAAAACTCCAAAACTCCAAAACTCCAAAACTCCAAAACTCCAAAACTCCAAAACTCCAAAACTCCAAAACTCCAAAACTCCAAAACTCCAAAACTCCAAAACTCCAGAATTCCAAAACTCCAAAACTCCAAAACTCCAAAACTCCAAAACTCCAAAACTCCAAAACTCCAAAACTCCAAAACTCCAAAACTCCAAAACTCCAAAACTCCAAAACTCCAAAACTCCAAAACTCCAAAACTCCAAAACTCCAAAACTCCAAAACTCCAAAACTCCAAAACTCCAAAACTCCAAAACTCCAAAACTCCAAAACTCCAAAACTCCAAAACTCCAAAACTCCAAAACTCCAAAACTCCAAAACTTCAAAACTCCAAAACTCCAAAACTCCAAAACTCCAAAACTCCAAAACTCCAAAACTCCAAAAGTCTAAAGTCCAAAACTCCAAAATTCCGAATGTCCAAAAAGTTCAAAAATAACATGCAAAACATATCTGACCTCTTTATTAGGTGCGTACTCTCTTTTATTATTCTGAATGCAAGGAGGCCGCAATCAAACTTCTCTTAAAAATCATCAATCTGGTAGGTACCTTCTAAATAGGTTGTTTTTAATATTTTGTTCTGAAGCTGGCAGAATATAATTAAAAACAAAACGACCAACGCCATCTATTGGTAATATCACTTTTTAAAGCTATTTTATTCTTATTGCTGTTATGATAAAAGTGTATAAAGTAGCCTAAAACCATCTCTGAATTCTATTGTATATCGTGTCCAATTTTGAGCTCAATCGATTCAGTAAATTTTGAGTTTTTAATAGATACACAAACGCACACAACATTTTTATATATATAGATTTCTTCGTCCGCTTAAGAAATGTAAAATTCTACAATAGTCCGGTCTTACGAAAGATACCATTGGAAGAATAATAATTAATGTAAATGACCCAATGCCCGATAGGGACGCAATAGTGGACATTTCCGAAAATACAACCTTTATAAAAGATCGTTCGATCGAAACGGCTTAACGTGGCGTTCGAAGCACGGAAACGCTCGCAAATAAATGTCACCAAGTCACATGGTCACTCATCCAAAAATCGGCCCTAGTACCTAAATGTTGCTTATTGCAGTGATCGCTTACAGAAACTTGGTTCCGACACTCAACTGAATCAAAATTAATAAGACCGTTTTTTTTATTGATTTCGTTACTGGATGTACGGAACCCTCGGTGGGTGAGCCCGACTCGCACTTGTCCGGATATTTATCTTTCATGTTTGTGTTGTCCTTAAAGTGACACGCATTGGTTTTTTTTACCGTAATACAACTGATTTACAGTGAAGTCTAAATTTATGCTACAAAAGACGGGACCTATTCCCCTAACCATGCCAAACTCTTAAAAATCGGGGACTAATTTTGAAGTCATTTTAGAAAAATGGAACAAATACAAGGTGTTTCTTTTAGGGTGTCAAGCCGCCACTAGCTGGTAGCAGGGTTCCATACCTATCGATTTAACCCCCATGTATGTTCTACGATTTTTTGTAGTTTTCGAGATATAATGTTCTGCATAATTGCCTATTTTTTTATTATCGATTAAAATTTTTACATCTTGTATCAAAGTTAGGAAGGAGATTATTTTGTCCATAATACTGCAATCAATAGGCATTATAATAATAAAAAAATATCCAAGAAAAGTCGAACCAAAAAGAAGTTGTAATTATTCAAAGCCACGTGGAAAAATAACGAAAAAAAATTATATCTCGAAAACTACAAAAAATCGTAGAACATACATGGGGGTTAAATCGATAGGTATGGAACCCTGCTACCAGCTAGTGGCGGCTTGACACCCTAAAAGAAACACCCAGTATATTTGATTTTTCTGCGCACTGTTTCGATCCTCAAAATTGACAATCTGTGTACATAGATCGACTTATGCGTAAATGCAAAAAATATTGTTGCAGGGATCGTCAACATCTTTACAAAACCAGCTGCTGTTTAATATGGTTGCGATCGCTAAAAACTGTGCCGAAGTTGTAAGTATAAATAAATCAATAAATATTTTGTAGACATTCACACACAACGTCACCTAGCCCAAATCAAGCTAATATAAGCTTGTGCTATGGGATCTAGACGACTGATATAATACATACATATTATACATAGAAAACACCCAAACTCCGAAACAAACATTTGCGGATTACACAAATATTTGGACCGACCCAGGAATTGAACCCAGGACCTCCTGCGCGGCAGGCGGTATCTCTACCGACTACGCCACATTTTAAATTAGATTCACTTCAGGATCCAATGTGCGGACACAGTACATTTTCACAATACATACAGTATAGCACTTAAGTGATTTAAATGATTGAATTTATTCTGACAGTTCTATTGAATTAAACGCTTATTTTTCTCTTCAAAGGGACCACGTCCTAGTGTACTTAACAACAACAATTCTAAGATGGGAATCCAGACGATAATTGACAATATGCTTCGCAATGGTAAGTTTGATATTCCTTAAAATCTATACTATGGGCAAGTGCTGTTCCTATGGACGCCTTATACCTGTGGACACAATCGATTCCGACGAAACTAACAACCCTAAAATTATAATTTTAACGCGACCGTAAAGCTTTGTCGTTTAGCTTTACGGTCGCGTTCAAATTATAATTTTATACTGTGTGGGTGTCTGTGACTTGCGACTGATTTAAGTAGATTTAGGATGACCATCTTAAGACGCGTTCTTCCTCAGTTCTCAATGTTTCCCCCATCTGCTTAAACAGGTTTGGTGAAATCCCATCAGTGCTGCTTTGGGTATTCGTTTACTCGAATAAACATGTCTAGTCTAGCGAAAAGGAGAATAATTAACAAAAATTTTAACATACATACATACATAATTACAATGATCACGCCTTTTATCCCCGAAGTAGTAGGCAGCGGCACAGAAATTTTAAAAGCTTCATGCTATTGACTCTTCAGGTTATTAAAAATGTTAAAACAATTCTAAATGACCAGCTATAGACTTAACACATATTACTCCAAATGTCCTGACCTTTCATCTATGACCGCACGTACCACATCCAATGGCATCAAAGAGGCTGCCAACACATTCTGCTTTATAATATTAGCATAGACGAGCCTATGCTGCACAAAGGCCTGCCTCCGGAGCAGAACGTCATAAAAGCAAAATGTCATGAAAGCAAAATGTCATGTACTCAAAATGAAACTCGATTATAATTTATTCGCGGACAACTCGAACGCCATGAACTCTACTTTAAAAAAAAAATGAATCGTACTTTAAGTTAGTTATGTCTGATTTCAGGGAGCAGTTCACAGAAGCCTTCCACTAGCAGTGTACCTCACGCACCAAACGCGGCACTCGTACGAAATGCTACCCCTTCAAAAAATATATTTGCACCCAATAATACATCCTCGCACAGCGTACAAAACATGTACGCATCAAATAGTGCTAATTCTACTTATTTAAATAATGAAGTGAAAAAGTTTACAAAGCCATCGAATGCGGTAACCTCAAAAAGTAGTAACGTTCCTAACATGTTCGCATCAAATGCTGCGTCACACGGTGGCAATTTATATAATATGTACGCAGTTAATACTGTTCCCTCCCAAAATGGTCAGCCTGGTGCGCCGAATGCTGCTGCCGCACAGCACTCGATGTACTTAGGTAGGCCTGCCAATACTCAGGGTGCTCTTCGACCTCCATATGCGGGCCAGCCGCCCGTGCCCTCAATGGCTGGTTACCTGAATCAACCGGCGCCGCCTCCACCAAGAGGATACTACTATCCTTATGCTTCAAGTACAAACAGTAAGTATATTCACCATAAATGCTATCGCAGACTAAGGTCTAAATGCACCAACCGGTATGTCTGGTGCGCCATAAGCCAGTGCTCCTAGAAATGTAAAGTTTTGCCATACTTATCCCTGCGGTTAGCCGTTTTAGTGCGTCGCGGTCGTTGCTGAAGATAACGATTAATGCTATTATGCTGCGTACGGATAACGTAAACCTGGGTACGCGTCTTCGATCGTCATGCCCGGACTTGGGGTGGGTCCGCTGGTCAGTCCTCGCCGTCACTCGTGTGTTAGTCGCGCGTCCAAGGAACACGCCCACTTTTGGACGACACACTGAAAAGCTATGCGTGTTCAGCGAGTTTGAATTAAAACAATATTGTCAGATCGATACAACTTTATGTATTTCAGCCTATTTCCAAACTCTTAACAATACAATGTCACACTTTCCGCGATATTTTTGGCATGTATTTAAATTGATATTTGTTAAATGCCCTTTTTCCGAACAAAATATTTCAAAGTTAATTCAAAAATACTGACTTGCACACTAATTATGCACACTAAATAAATGATTCCCTTTTTCCGAACAAAATATTTCAAAGTTAAATCAAAAATACTGACTTGCACACTAATTATGCACACTAAATAAATCAAATTCAACATACTGTTTAATGGTATTTGCACAACTGTTTTACTGAATGGATCACTATTATCAAAATAGTAAATCTAATAATTCTTTAGCTCAACAAACAATAAAACTTTTTAAAGGAAACTCATTGTCTAATATACTTTCAGGACATTTAAATTTTATTCATCAAAAATATCAAAACCTAACCTAACCTATTCCGTTATAAGATTGTAAAATTTTGAGTGCAAGTTAGTATTTTTGATAAAATCAAATATAATTTACTAAACAAAAACTGGCGATTTCTGTCTTTCCTAGTACTCAAAGCTAAATTGGTCCTTTAGAGTCTTTTGATCCCCATATAAAGCGGAATTGATTGGCACAAAAAACATTTATTTGAATGTTTAGCATTTTTTTTGCAAACTGTAAGGTTTTTGCAAAATCTGTAAATGCAGTTCAAAATATCTCAAAAAGTTAGAGGTCTCCTAAGAACGTTTTGCTGTAACTACAACGGTTAAGATACTTACTGTCCCGTTTCAAAAATACACCCTGTATAGATGTGCATTTAAAAATATCCCTATATTTTTTTACACCACCATTTAGGTTGCCCTTGGTGTGTTCAATGCTGAGTAATGTTAAGTCATGGCGGATGATCGAACGAGGCTCGCGTAACGCTATGGATCGCCTGACCTAGTGTTCAGGATCGCGTCTGTCCGTACAGAAGCTGTACCTACTAGTGGCCAGCGTTTGCCGAGTAGCATACACCGGGAACGTGCTATCCGTACGTAGCTTTAAATTACTCGAAACTATTTGTATAGGCATGACCAGACCAGTTACTTATTTTTACAAATAGTTTCGAGCAATTTAGTGGTCAATGTGACAAGTATTAACTTCCGTTAAATACCTACCCAAAAATTTGTGCCAGCTCTCGGGCCATTCGTATCAGCTCCAACAACTAGCTACGTAATTATTATGCTAAAGTGCCAATATCGTATTTAAAATTCAGTATGTTTACCGATACAATTTTCGATAGATTTTTGGGTTCCGTACCAATACAACCAACATAATTCAACGTAAAGGTACGTGATTATAATAGCAACTTGTTACAGATATGTCGAATCCCGACTTTTATAATGACGACGCATGAGGCGCGAGTGCTCCAGGGATGGTCCCAGGCTGACCCTCCACGTCGGCCCAATTCCAACCGTCCATATTCATTTGTTAAAATTAAATCAATATTTCTCTGTTAGAATAAGAAACTTAATTATAGAATATCGTAATGCCATCACATGTTCCCTCCAAATATATTTACATCTCTATATTTCCCTTTTTGTGCCACGATAATAAGGCAATAATGTAAATAATGTTAATAATTTTGTTTATGTATAATGCACAGCTGTGATGACAATAATGCGATTATGCAAGACTTCATATTTTTTCGTACAAGTCCTTTAAAACGACGAACCATCTTTAAAAAAAGACTAGTCTTACTTACTTTACTGCATGATAGACGTTGAAATTAATATAAGTAGCCAATAAAAGACCCTTAAATGGTACATCTGTGATATTTGTTATGAAATGAAGCACACCAGTCGCGAGTATTATGCACTAGGTAATTATTTTGCTTCAACAAAAATGGTTTTGTCACATTCATAGCTTTCGCAATAGAGGAAAAGAGTATTGAGTTTATACACTAATGGTAACTAGTGCAAAATATGCATTTTATTTTATATTTCATTTTATTTTATTTACGGTTATTTGCAAATGCTGTGTTAAATACATGTTTTGTGGACTATGATGACAAAATGTGATGTCTTGCTTTACGGCAATGCGAATTGTATTACTTTAAATGTGATAGTTTCTGCCACTGCCATGTACATTAATGTTATTTACTGTGATACAATAAGACTGACTTGATAATACTCATATTTTCTAAGCATATACATAGCATAGTGACTTTGACCATAGAATTGCGTAGGATTACGAAGAGACGAAATACTGCTGCTGCGTCGCCGGTTCCTTTATATTGAACTTGGCTGGACATGCCGCCGTGACCAGATATCTTTTTTGGATAAGTAATGAATATTGATCTCATAGGGTTTTGACCTTAGAATTGCGTAGGATTACGAAGAGACGAAATACTACTGCAGCGTCGCCGGTTCCTTTTTATTGAATTTGGCTGGACATGCCGCCGTGACTAGATATCTTTTTTTGGATAAGTAATGAATATTGATCTCATAGGGTTTTGACCATAGAATTGAGTAGGATTACGAAGAGACGAAATACTGCTGCTGCGTCGCCCGTTCCTTTTTATTGATCTTGGCTGGACATGCCACCGTGACTAGATATCTTTTGTGGATAAGTAATGAATATTGATCTCATAGGGTTTTGACCATAGAATTGCGTAGGATTACGAAGGACGAAATACTGCTGCTGCGTCGCCGGTTCCTTTTTATTGAACTTGGCTGGACATGCCGCCGTGACTAGATATCTTTTTTGGATAAGTAATGAATATTGATCTTATAGGGTAAATCTTTTTTGGAATAATTTGTTTTACACTTGGTCTTTAGCTAATCATGATAAGTAATAAATATCATAGGGGTAATTTTCCCCTTTAGTAGGGAATATTGTCCCAAAATTTAACACATGCCTTCATTTTAATTAATCACAATGTTGTTTTTGTTGTTTCGTATTTCAGATTTAGTATTATTTTATTTGACAATTATATTCTTCATTATGTTTGTCGAATCAATCTCCCTAATTCATTTTAATATCTTACTTTCGACTACATTGAGCCCATAACTATAAGGTTGAATATGGTATAAAATCCCTCCAAGTTGTTTTTTTTTAGTTTCTCAAATCTATCGAAACTTTATGCATAATGCCCGGCTAAATCGGGCAAAGTGATTAATTCTTCTATAAACTTTCACGGCTTTCCATAAGGCTGGAAGCGACGTCAATTTGGCGAGCAAAATATAAAAAAAAACTTCATTTATTATCACGCTTCCCACAAAGTATACTAATTTTGGGGGAAGGGGAGAGGAGGTAGTGGGAAGATAGGGGGGCGAGGGTACCTCTCCTTCCTCCCCCTTTTTATTGTTTTACTTAACCTAACAGATATCGATGATTATGCAAGGTGTTTTTATTAGACTTTGGTTCTGGCACTCTGCGGCCGCCGACGCTGCACGCTCTCTGCGCTCGCTCGGCTCGTGCTTTCTGACCTAACCAACCCAAAATTTAATTAATTGAATGTTTATTATCACATTGCCCGTTCGTATGTATTGGGCATTATGCATAATGCCCGATTAATCACTTGGTCCATAACATACATATATCCATACATAGGCAGAAAATCAATGGGGAACAGATATCGTTTATTATCCGCCTGTCTTTGGAATATACCACATTCACGATTATAATCACAGTAACTTATATGTGTGTATGAGTGTACAATATGGTCTTTCAGTATTCCATAGTTCTTTCCGTCTAACATTCATGATATTATAGTATATAGTAATAATTGTGTATGTAATTATAATACTGTATGACTTCATCCAATGAATGGCATGGCCGCCAATAGTGCGAGCTGCCACTGACTCGCTTTGCCAATTGTATCTTTATAGACAGTTAGATTATAAGAACATTTACAAGCTAATTCATGTAATTATCGATTTAGTTACAGTCGAATAATAATTTCAAAAACAATATTTACTGCGCTTCCTTTTTCTAAACGCGACACAAACTGTAGTCTGCATAAATACACTGTTTAGAAAATAAAAAAAAAGAGTGGTTCCATTACTCCAGCTTAATTTTTGCCCTTGATGTTTTTTTTTTAATTTGGTGCCTGCTACGTAATATTTATGGTTTCTATTGACCTATATGTGTTAAGGCTTCCGTATTCGGACTTGACAAATCTTAAGGCAATTCAAAGGACTGCTGCGTACGCTTTTGCCGGATTTCTGTTATAAAATCTAAGGGATTTTAAGAAAAAATTTAGCCGTAAAATATTGTCCTTAAGACCTATAGGTATCTATTTTATGACAAGTTTTTATGAGGATTAAACTAATTCATTTAGATAAAAAAAGTACATTACTTGTTAAGATTTTTGCAATATTTCTCAGTTTTCGAGAGCGGTTTCGATTGAACAAAGTTCTCCTAATCGTGTTTTGAACCTTTAAAAAAGCAAGAGTATCTAATCAATTACAAGATCAAATCAAATAATATTTCCTAGTATAAAGTTCACCCCAAGCTGAGTCTCTTTCGAATATACAAGCCTTAAGTCTTTCAAAATTTCACCAAATAACTTCATTATTGACTTTGTCGCGTATCAATTCAATTTAATCATTTATTTTGCGAACATGGGTTCCAAAAAGGTATTATATTGTTGATATAGCACAACACAAGGCATTCAGCCTCAAGGCATTCTAATGTTTTTACGTAGTAGGTATCATGACAATTGTCTCAAAATTAAGAAATGTCAATAACTAAGTATAACAACAAAATAATGCTACATTAAATATATTTAAGTTTACAATTAATTTTACATAAAGTCAATGACAGGAATTCAACTGTCCTAAAATTAGGCAATATCCAACCGAAATCACAATCATATAATGTCAAATTAAACAAGTTCAAAATTTTATGTTTTAGTGTCAAAAACAGGAGTTATACGTACTTGTCCTCTAAATATTTCTCGTAGAAAATACTACGAAAGTGAAACTGTGGTTGTCAATCGAATCAGACGAAGGGTCCTGCTGGGTATACGGACACGTATTACTTTAATCGGATTATTCGCAGATTGCCTTTATCTCTCTCTCTTTCGCAAACAGTCGCGATCGCGATAGTAACTTTAAATATTTACTGTAATGCTCAACTGAGCGTCACCACCAAAACTCCCATGTTCAAATAAGAAAACTCGTCAAAAATTATTCTTATGCGCAAAATTTCATTATCTGCAATGTAATTGTAACTTAGTAAAACATCAAAAAAATCACATGAATTAGCCTGCTAAGCGATATAAAGTGATTCTCACTTTTAAGTCTTAACTTAAAAGTGCGAATCACTTTAATGTAAGTACTATGCGAGTAATATATGGTATTCAATTATATAATTTCATAATAGTACTATAATACGTAGGTCACACTATAAGTTTACGTAACTTAAAATAACAACATGTTGTAACCAAAATATTATGTTTATTGCTTTTCAAAATACTCTTCTTTACATTTTAAACATTCTTTCATGCGATTGAACCATTTTTTAAAACAAGAGAACCACAGATCTGAAGGCATGTTTTCTACGTGCTGATTGAACGCTATCACTGCCTCTTCGGAGTTGGTAAAAGTGAACCTCTCATAAATCTTTGATTTTGGGGAAAATATAGAAATCACGGGGTGCTAGGTCGGGGTAATATAACATTCGAAATTGAAATAGTTCCGATTAGCTAGAAGTGCAAAACTTTTAGTGTGCCCTATGTATATTCTATCTACACAAAATCTAGTGTGTATTACTGGATCCTACATAATTTTATGTTTTACAATGTTCACTTTAAAAAAGTAATATAAGCTATTGAAAACGCGTTGGTTTTGCGTTTGTTTCAGTTACATTTTTTTACCATTTAATGATCTGATCCGTGATAATCTAGTCTGTTTGATAACACATTTATGAAACAAGTTTCATTCTGCGCAATCATAGAGCAACGCGAAAAAAGATCTCAGCATTTTTCTATAATAGTAATTAATGGTCAATAGTACTGCAAAAGTCAATCTTAATAAACCCTGCGCTTCGTTTTTCTTTTGCATGATTAAAAGATTAAACTTTGTTTGCAGGTGGATAGTTTATTTAATTATTTATTTATTTCAACATACAACTATTATTACAGGCAAACCTAATGCAATAGTGTAGTACACATTTATATAAAACCAGCAAATAGAACACAAACATAATTTCCCAACCAGTAGAATTTCAATAGAACATTAAATTATATTCCTGTCAGCCTGATGCATTACAATTCAGTGTCAATTATGATTTTGTGTCAATAATTTACATAATAATAATAATAAAATGTCAGCTAATTTTAATAATTATTACTACTAGTAAGTTTTCTAAAATGTTAATTAATAATTAAACGCGACCAGTATAAAGCATGTTTGCTCTAGTCATATCTGTCTGTCATATGTTGCGGGGGGAAATCGTATTCATGTTGAGAGTAGCGAAAAATCCTAAATCTATGATTCATGTACACCACTACAAATTGGCTGTCACTATGGAACTTACACAAAACAAAACAATACACTGAGTCCAGGTCATAATTTCGAAATAATCTGGCCGACCGTCAAAATTCTGAACGCTAATTCAAGGAATGGTTGTATGGTCGACTGTTAAATTCCGAACGCTCATTTCGCCGATGATGAATTCAACGAATGGTTGTATGGTCGACTGGTAAAACTTCGAATGCTCATTACACCGAGGATGGGTAGGGTCGCGTACGTAGTTTCGAATGACGTTGCAGCGATTGGTCGTCGTGGCGAATAAATTCTTCGACAAACAATCGAATAGATGTTGGTGTTGAATGGTTATAAAAAAAAAACTAAGGCGGGCACTCCGCTCCGCTTCGCTTCCGCCTTAGCCTTCTAACCTAACCTATCCGAGTCGGGATACTCTCGAGTCGAGGTGTTACCTATTCACTTATTATGCTTAACACCTCGACTCGGATAGGTTAGGTTAGAAGGCTAAGGCGGGAGCGAAGCAGAGCGGAGCTTCCGCCTTAGCCTTAGTGGTTTTTTTTTTTATAACCATCCAACACCAACATCAAAAAGGTTTTCGCCACAACGATCTATCGCTGCAACGTCATTCGAAACTACGTACGGGACCCCACCCCACCCATCATCGGCGAAATGAGCATACGAAGTTTTAACAGTCGACCATACAATCATTCGTAAAACTGATCATCGGCGAAATGGCCATTCGGAATTTTAACATTCGACCATACAACCATTCGTTGAATTCATCATCGGCAAAATGAGAGTTCGAAATTTTGACGGTCGGCCAGATTATTGCGAAATTATGACCTGGACTTCAATACACTCATAATTTCAGACACCCAAATATATATTTCTTATAAATGTGTGTGTACAGATGTACTCCTTTAGAGGTACGCTTTGACAGAGGGGAATGTCTCAGTATGGAGCCTTCCCTCCTGATAACGTCGCAGATCGTGTTTCTCTATGTGTGCTATAAATTGTCGGTTCAATTAATCTTTGTTCAGGTACCGGTAACTACTCCTGATTAATGTGAATTGTTATTTGAAATGTAAACTAAAATCTATTTTATACAATTTTATTAGTCTTATGATACTGTTTGAATATTGTTCTAAGCGACTTTACGTCATGTGATACTTATACTAGCCATAATTATGCTGTGCGGTGAGATTTTAAGTCTGATATAAATCTTAATGTTCCTGATTTACACGTTTTATTGACGAGATTACAAATAAATGATCTGAAATAATTTGTCAGTTTGATTGTTGACTTCTTATTAACTGTGTGATCTGCAGCAAAGACAATAATGTTCTGCAATTCGTCAATATCCCAGATAAAGGAAAAAATGTTTCGTCTATCAAAAGTTTATACTGGCCGATCCAAGAGCGGACTAGTAATAATACAGGTCAACAATTTGAGCCGACTTACCAGGCGTGGGTGCAGCATAAAAGGTGGGCAATGCTACCCAAATTAGCCCAATGCGAGTGTGTGAAGTCGCTCATTATCGTCATTTTGTAAATTTTTTATACTACTAAGGCGCCTCGTCAATCAAAAGTCATGCAATCCAATTAATCAACAATAGGCTTATGTCCTAAATTTTAAAAATTGTTAAATTCTGTAGCTTTATGTTTATATGATCACAAAAATGTATTACTTTGCTTTAAAACAATCATTTACATAGTTTATTTTGTGATTTAAAAAATGAATTTAAATTTGTATCGAAAACTCTCCAAACTGTCATGGCGCCTTGTGACGTCACTTGTTGCAAAACAAAAAGTAAATTTGTTTTAGGGGGTATATTATTCAAGCTAACGAAAATAAAAGGTAACGCTTTTGGTTCAGACAAAATCCTTCTTTGTATTTTATGAATACGTACGAGAATCAAAACAATTACGCAAGATGACACGACTATCAGAGTGAGCCAAACGTCAAAGAAGCAAACTGTGACGTCACACTTTCTGATGGGTGTTTGAAGTCACGTGAGACTGGTTTAGGCGTACAATGTCAGAAACGCAAAATGACAGATTGGCGAATTGACAGAAACGCATAATGCCAGGTGTCGCAAAATGACAGATTCGCTTAATGACAGATTCGCAGAATGACAGATTCGCAGAATGACAAATTCGCAAAATGACAGATTCGCAGAATGACAGATTCGCAGAATGATAGATAAATCTCGAATAAAAAAACATCGAGTTATATTAATCAAATTCTTTATTGTGAATGCCTTTTTTTTTCAATCTTATTTTCTAAAAATAATAGTAATCCTTAGTTTGTGTACCAATTTATATTACTTTTTAATATTTATATGTTGGAAATAGTCGTTAGAAACACATTAATCAGATTTATTCTTAGGGGACACAAGCCTATGGTCACCATAGCCTATGAATGTTGGCAACAATAGAGGTGCTTCTTGAGCTGTTAGCCCGGCAAATACCTACCTCCTAACACCCCTTTTGAAGAACCCCATACTGTAGACGTTTGGGACAACTGTGGCAGGGAGCTCATTTCAAAGTCCAGCGTACGCGCAAGGAATAAAGTTTCTATCGACCTGTACCGTGTACGAGCACTCTGGGCGCAAACTATGAACATGAAGACACACTGTATGTGGCGGTCGGTGCGATGTTAGAACTAGCAGTGGACATCGTATCAAATAATTTTATTCTTTTCTTCAGAGCTCAAAACGGTTAAATCGATAAGGAGGCCAAGTCTCTTTTATCTCATTAGGCACTAGTTTTTTAAAATCTATGTACAGATTTTCGAGCCTCTATGGTTTAATCATATGTTTCTAGTTGAGGCCGCAGTGGTAGCCGTAGGTCTGTTGGGAGTCCTGGGGTATCCTTCCGAGGGCTTACCCGGGGCTCCCAATCGTAGGCTGTTAGCGGGACACGTGTGGTTTTTTAGTCGGTAGGAGTTCGGCATGCCATCCATGAGGATTTTGTGAGCGGTCGAAAATCTGCATCCGCATGTGAAAACGTTTACATCCGCAACATCCCTGGTAAGTAGACCAGAGATATTCTATAAGTTGAGTTTATTGACATATACCTAAGTAGCAGTAAACTACGGTCCGGTCACGGCCGTTGGTAATTAAGAATAGGTACTGCCGCAGTGCACATTATTATAGTTCTTCTGCCCGTAGGTATAAGAAATTAAATCAGTTTTGAGAATCCAGTGCGTCTCGTCTACATCAGAACACTTTTCCGGTTGAGATAGAGGTCGTTGCTTGAAAGCCCGGGGCCAGTGTACCTGGCAGAGCACTCGGCATTCACCATCTCCGATTCTGTCACCCTTGGCAAGCTGTCATTCTGTACGATTTCAAGCCACGAACATACTCTGAAACCTGAAACAAAAGTGATCAGGACATTAATGCTACGGACTGATAACTGAAGTACGGAGTTGGTGGCGAGCTTAAATGCACCTTCCGAGTGACATAGCCTTGTGTTCGCAGCCCGTGGTCTGCTTGTGGAGCTGGTGGCAAGTACATGGATCAAATAGGTAAAGCCTGTATGCATTGCGAATACAAATTTAAATGTGTAGAATGCAGTTGGGTGTTGTAAGTATTTACTGGCGTAAAAATGCGATAATTACCTTACCCTTTTTGCTTGGCGATGCAATCTTTCTTGAGTTTTTATCAATAATCGTCTGTGATCGTATGCATTTCTGCGCGATTTACATACTTTGGATATTCAATATATATTTGAGCAACTTAATATGCTTCAAAGCGATAGTACTACAAAACCAACAATGGTCCTCATCTCAGATCTATTTAAACTGCCCAAAAAAACGCTAATAGCGGACCATCATCGCGGTTACACTAAGTAAAACTATGCAATCTAGAAATAATAGCCGTAGCGTACCTATTTATAGCATACGAACGCCGACGATTTTACTTTAGTGAAATGCCATGCGATGCGACTTTGATGTGTTTAAAGAGAGTCAATTTTACATCGATTTTTTTTATATTCACTAGGGCATTGAGTACAGAATGTGGGTCGCAAGGAAGAACCAGTACAAGTAATCGGTGAAGTGCCCATTAAAGAAAGCATGTGTAAATATTAGTATAGAATATGGACTATTTGTTATTAAGCATAACTACCTATACGTAAATGTAAGCAATTTTTATTTAAGGAAAATACTAGTGTATAAATTAGATATAAGGATTATTTTGGTTGCGAATATATTTATTATTTTATCGTGACTATAGTATACGCGGTTATCGACTACATTTACGAGCAGAACTAATTGCCACATATGTCTACTTGCGACGTGCTCATTATTTATATCTAATAATTGTACAGAAAGCATAAAAGTTACCGTGCTTAATACTTATCTGCTTTGCAGCGTACCTATTTGGATACTTATTGTTGAAAACTCAATCCATTATGTTCCCCCCCATAACAGAGCTTTGATTTCAAGCATATCAATAAATTTGCGAATTTGTGGTCTTATGAGATCCATATTAACATTGTTAGCGAGATTTCCCATCGCATATATTGCAGCTCTGCAAGCACAATCCTGCTATTATTTACTCCTAGATCCTGCCTATCCTTCTTGACATTGCATTCTGAATTATAGTGCTCGTTGGCTATTTAGGACTATGTAAGCAATTTAAGCATATCTTGACATCACATTGATCGCAAAGTTAAAAACTTTTTTTAAAATAACGATAATAATAACTGGATATAAGTACCTAAGTTCGTATGCTTACCTGGCGGATTGAACAATCATCTAGTCAGCTTGAGCGCGATAGCCTAAAATCAATAAAGAAATAATCTATACTTAAGTAGATAATCAGTTCATCGCAACTTTGATAAGGCTTGATAAGGTATAACAAATGTCGCAAAGTTGGCACAAATCCTTATAGATGCTATATCGAATATATAATGTTATCCCAAGCATTTTAGAGACAGATTTTATTTGGCAATTATCACTGCTACCGTGAAGTGTAGACTAATCTTCGTATTCTATATTTGATAACATTTTTCACTTTTGATAGTACATTATTTTTATCTCACTTTATGTTGCTTCATTCAGTAACTTTTTAAGTGTTGTAATAAATAGAAAGTAAGGTTTTAATTACATAGCACACTATAACACCAATAATAGCTTAATGATACCTATATCTACATAATTCGGAGAATATTCCGTTATATACAAATAAAACTCCGTCATATTATCTGACTTGTTGGACCTGTTTGAAGTCTCGATGACACGGAGCGAGTTTACAAGCTACAAGCCGGCGAGTTCGCTAGCAGCTCTCTCACTCGCTGACTAGCGTCTCGTACGTAAATTAGACAGTGACGCCTAGTGTCATTAGGCCTTAATTCTTATTTCACATCGATTAAATAACACAAATATGTAACTTAAAACCTCAAAAAAGCCTTAGATACTATTTGCATATATTATAGATAGTATGTGTTTTGGTAGCGGTAAATAAGTACCATTCCACTACAAACAAACAATAAAATTTAAATAATTAACTTATATAAACTTTTAATAAAAATCTAGAATCAAATAGATAAATACGCCTTAACTATCCCAAATCTTCACATATATTATGTCGTGCATATAACTTAAGCAATGGTAATAATTAAAACAATAAATTATAGTAAAATAACTTGCGTAACTTTAGAACGTTTTTCGTGAGACTACTTAATTTCTAACTTCAACATTTTAATCTCAAACATGTTTTTCTCTAACTACCCGTAATTAAAGCAAATGAACAGTCATCTAATGGACAATATGCAAACTTTTATCGAACTTAATTTTTTCTTGTATTTGAAATAAATCAATTGCGAACATCAACAAAAATAGGAAGGTGGCAGCGCTTGCTATGTTTTACCTACATAAGATAACATAACAGAAATGTATGAAATCGATGTATCAAATCGGCATATCTACGGTCTATCAATAAATTAATAGATACATTCAAGTTACTTAAAGAACTCAAAAAACATTTGTAATATTCCGTAATATACTTGAAACTTTGAAAAATTGACAAATTAGTACCCACAGACAACACTTTTTTAATAAAATGAGATACCCATCATTAGAACTAGGAGAAATGACCTATATTATAAATTATAAGCATTAAAAATCAAACATTCAATAAGGAAACCAAAGAAACAAACAAAATTGCAATCTTTATATTTTCATCATTTTTGGAGACATTTTCTGGGTCTACCTTCAATTTGCATGCGTGAAATGGGGATGTGGTCATCGAAGAAGTTACTGCCCTGCCGTGTACTCGATGTACTGTGTAATAAGAGATGTGAGAAAGAAAAGTACCTACATGCCAGATAAAGGTTGTGGGAACGTGGATCCTGATTTGGTTGATGAGATTGTGCAGTTTGAAGATAGTGACGCTGATTTTCTAATTGAGTTTCATGAAGGTGTTACGAGAAAGTGGAGGCATTTGACGGCAAATCTTTAAGCTTTAACTTTAATTACATCGAGTACACGGCAGTCACATTCTTCAATAATTTCATAATCTTGATTAATTTTGACGCTAAAACTATAAACCAAAAATCTCACATAGCCACCTACGTGCGGTTACCGAGACCGCTTGCTAAATATTTTTACTCACACAAGCTAAACGCGTAAACATGTAGGTATAATTGCCAAGAGCAAGCGCGGTAGGTCCTATTCGATGCCGAGAAAAGGTAAAAAGACGCACACTGTCCCACAACTCATAGAAACAGAAATATTTAAATTTTAAAATTCGTTGCGGGTGTGAGACCGCTGCTAGGTGTTAATACCTGCATATAGAGACATAAATTGCTAAGGTCACATTTTAGACCAATATAATATGTCACTTACCGAATGAAAATTGTGAAATTAAAACGAAAAAATATAAATAAAATAAAAATAAATATTTGTGGACAATCTCACACAATACATATTTAAATACCTAAGTATATTTGAGATTAAAATCTAACGTTGGGCAAGCAAAGTAGGTAGGTACTTGTATTTTGTACTACAAGATTATGTTACGAAAGCGATGTTATGGATGCAAAACACTTGAAGTAACAGTGCTATATTGCATAGCAAATCTGCATAGGTATAGATAACTCATTATTGTCAGAATCAATAAGCAAAGTTAATAATATAGCACATTTGAATTATAGCCTATAGAGAGCAATAATGTAATTTTTATATAAATTTTTCCCGCAAAAGTAAAGTAAATTATTAAATAGCTTAAATACCTACTGCCTACAAGATAAAATATAAATATTGACATTAAAATGATATTAAATTATTTCAAATGGAGATAAGGACATCTCGATTTGAAATAATTTAATATCATTTTAATGTCAATATTCAAATTGACGAAGCAATAATTCAGCAAAATCTGCTTATGATAATATACTGTTGTAAGTGAATTTGTTACTGTTACATTCTAAAAATTAAAAATGTTAGTGTTGAGAATGCTCGGCATTTTATTCGCGTGCCTCGTTCGTAGTTTTTTATCTGAGTTTAAATACAATTCTATGGACGGAGTTTAAACCATTGAATAAGTACCTAATATTGTTCATTAAACTATTAGATAGTTATTCTGATCGGTAACAATTTAAATAAACATTAAGTATGAGAATTCCATTCATATTAATTTATGACATTTTTATAGATTTTGATATTATTGTGTATTTTTGTAATAAAGTAGTATAATAGCTGTGACTCCTGTAAACCAGGGGAAAATTTACACCGAACTTGAAATCGGTAAAGTCCCAGAAGTTACAATATCTTCAAAAGTTGGAAAAAACTTTCCTACACTTTAAGTGCCTGAAAGTGAGAGAATCCACTTGAATTAACGTCTGTGTGTACTGTCTAGGTTACCTATATTATTTTCTTTCCAAAGCTTTTTTGTCCCACATTTGCGCTTTTATGTTGCACGAATGTAAGCAAAAGAACGCCATTTAAACGCGACCTGGTACCACACAGTACCTAGGTACCTAAATGCATTCTCATTCTCATTGCAACACGTTCGATTTACATCCGCCTCTAGTCTACCATATCCGGCGCTCGGCTGATGTTTTTCAGCAAATCCCTTGCTTATCCCCTGTCCCTCCTTTCTTTTGTTATAGGTCCTCCACATTCACACGAGAATTTCGCCGGGAACTTCTATTTTAATAACATTCGGAGAACAAGGCGAGAACATGCGAAGAATATGAAAATCACAATACATTCACGATTTTCATGCCTTTCTAGTGCTCTCGTGAGATTCTCGTGTGAATGAGGAGCGCACATCATAACAGAGTTGAGGTGTTATCGCTGTTTAGAATTTAACGGTTTGTACCTTTCATATTTGCCGTATCTAAGTATCATAAGACTGGTGATATTACTATCGCACGTGTTCTCCTACCCCTGTAACCCTGGTCTCTAATGATGAAAAGGTCATGTACTGTAACTCAGATTTATCGTTTTCTATGAAATTTATACAGATTGAATAAACACTGCTGACCATTTTATTAGGTCGAAAGTATTTTTTGTAGTCAGGGAGTTAACAAATAGGTTATAATTAATAAATATCTAAAATATAAAAGTTGTTGTCTTCTTTCTACTCAGATTTTTCTTCTTTATTACCTACTGAATTGTATATTTCGGCTTGTACCTAATAATTAAGTAAATATTATTAGGCCATGTTGCCATATGTTCTGTCTCTACAAGTAGTAGTGTATATGCAACTGCTTTTCGGAAACTGTTCGGAAAGAAAATGGTCGTGGATGCCGCTACCTGTGCTTCCATTTGTCTTTCCTATGTTGACCGCACTATTTAATTCAAGAGGAAACATATATAGATACTTGGTTTATTAAACAACATAGTTATTACGTATCAGTAAGGTTTGCCGAACGTTAAGTTAACAAAATTAAACTGAAGTACTGAAAAATGCTAATAGTAGCGTCTAGTATCGACCGTTCTGTTTCCTTACAGTCTACTGCTTATTATAAGTCTAGAAGACGTGTTTATAAACTTACTTATATTAGCTCATTCGCAAAATGTTTACCGGTCGGGAAATGCCTCTTGCCATAAGTCGTTTTCTCATAATCTTTCTTTCGCCTCTTTCGCAATACTAACTTTGAACAGTGTTGTTAGTAGGTACTTATTATTATTTACGAATAACATTTAAAAATAGGGGCATCGGTACTTAGGTTCTGAGAAAACGGCATGCAAAAGAGACATTTTACGATTGAGCCATAATATCATATCTCCCAAAATAATTATTTTAGGTTACCTATCATAATAACTAAAGTTGTTTCAACTATTTTCAAAACAACTACGGTTGATTCACCTATGTTCATTACGCATATTGGTCGACTCGACTACTCGTTAATTCACATAATTTCGAATAAACTATAATTATTTGAACTAATGGACGATTAATATAATGTTCATTTAAGATATTGGACATGTTGACTACGTTTGAAATACCTAATGCTAAAGACGATTATTTATGTTCCCGATTCCACCCGTTTTTTTAATAAATTATAGTCAAGTCTAACTACCGAAAATATTATTTCCAAGTGAGTGGGGAAGGCAAACTACAAAACAAAAAAAATAACCACGAAGGCTAAGGCGGGAGCGAAGCGGAGCGGAGCTCCCGCCTTAGCCTTCTAACCTAACCTATCCGAGTCGGGGTACTCTGAGTCAGGGTGTTAACCATTCACTTATAATGGTTAACACCGCGACTCGGATAGGTTAGGTTAGAAGGCTAAGGCGGAAGCGAAGCGGAGCGGAGCTCCCGCCTTAGCCTTCGTGGTTATTTTTTTTGTTTTGTAGTTTGCCTTCCACTCACTTGGAAATAATATTTCCTTTTGAAATAATATAATATAATAAAATGTAGCTCGATGATTATTTCTTCTGACTATTATAACTTTTGATTTTATATGTTTTGAACTTATACAATGTAAACTAATAGATTTTAAACTTATGCATTATGATACGTACCCCTGAGTACTGAGACTCGTAATCGTACAATAAACTTGTAGGCGAATTGATTATTATGTATTTCATACATAGTTCAATCAATCTTAGCACAGTTAATTGTAGTTGAATAAATCGTAGGTGAATCGTCCATTATTTGTTTCGACCAGTAGTTATAACAAAAGTAGGTGAAACGATCTTTAGGTGTTTTAATCAGTAGTTATTTTGAACGTAGTTGTTTTGAAAATAGTTGAAACAACTTTAGTTATTATAATAGGTAACCTTATTTTACGAGTACCTACATGTTTGACAAACGTGTAAATGCCTAAAAACTTCAATTAAGGTCAAATCGGCAAAGACAAGCATACTCCATTAAAAAAACTAAATTTTTAGTCAATTTTTGTAAAAAAATGTTGTATATATTTAATAAGTACCTATGTCAAAATTAAATAGAAAAAAACTGCACGTCGAATGAGAACAATTTTAGACGACCGGCGTAGTACAAATAGAATAATTTGCCGAATTGACCTTACTAGACTGTATTGTAACAAAACTATATTTGGAATCAGGGTTCTAGTTCACCAAAGTTCTAGTTTTCTGTAAACTTAGAAGATTTACTAGATCTGTTTGCTAGTTTATACGGGAAATACGTGCAAAACAATGTAGGTATAGATCTTTTTTTACGTAACGCTATTAGCCCAGGGGTCCGCCACTGTTGAGCTTGTATTAATTAATACACCTTAAATGCCTGATGAGTGCCTAGCTAACATACCTAACCTTATATATACCTGAGTACCTGATCAGTGTTATTTATGTTGGAGTATCTCTAGTAATAAGAACTATCAGCGCTCAGAGAATAAAATCACATTTCTCTTTTATATAATTACGACGGTCGGCAGTTGCAGACAAAATAAGAGTGGGAGACAGTTTAAATTTATGTTTACTTAATATCAGTACTCAGTAAGTAAGTGCAAAATGTTTTTTAGGTTTAATAATTAAAGTAGTTAATTTAAAAACTGGCATTGGAAATGCAGTATTTCTCAATACCTCTCTTGAATATGGGTAAGAGTGGAGCATCGCAAACATGCTAAAATTTGCACCACATAATAGTACATTCATTTGGTCGAAAAAATAGGTTACCTGGAAAGTTTTCCGGGAGTTTTGAAAATTATCAATTTTATAGATTTTGATATGCTCTTTCTAAATTTCAACCTTGCCACCTCGTATGTTTGCCGCTCGCGCCGCCATAATGAAAAAAATGGCGCTCAAAAGCAGTTTTTTGATAATAACTACTTCCCGGCGCATTTTACAGGAAAAACATATCTATACTAAATAAAAGTAAAGAAAATTTCCTACAATTTATGTCATTACCTTTTCTTTTTTAAAATCAATAGTTTCGGCGTACGAGCGCCGTAAACCATTATACATCCACACCAACGTGTAACATTTACTTTAAACTGCTCATATTGTGATTTGAAAATATAAAAATTATACGAAGGGTAAATATTGTTCCACAGAATGAAAACCTAGCTAACTATAGTCTGTCATGTCTCAGCAGGTATAAAGGAATGCGACCCTTCTGTGTCAGGCCCCTTCTTTCCCTTTTAAGAAACATGTGGCCCTAGCTTAGCTTAATAGAAATATTTGGTCTGAGTCATCCATCAGTATACGTTTATCATTTCACAGTGTCGTTTGCATTTACAGAGCCATGGCTTCTAATGAAGTAAACTGCTTTATTTGTGGTGATATACTGCAAGAAAGTGAAGTTATTGAAGTGAAGGAAAAAGGATTGAAAACTTTTCGTCATTCAAGTATAAGGCGCTCCTACGCCGAAACTATTAATTTTAGGGAAAAAAAGATTAAGACAAATTGTAGGAAATTTCCTCACTTTTATTCTGTGTAGATTCGTTTTTCCTGTAAAATGCGTCGGAAAAGAGTTATTATCAAAAAACTGCTTTTGGGCGCCATTTTTTTCAATATGGCGGCACGAGCAGCAAACATACGAGGTGGCAAAGTTAAAATTTGGAAAGAGCATATCAAAATTTATAAAATTACCGATTTTCAAAACTCCCGGAAAACTTTCCAAGTAAAAATACTAAATGACTGTACTATAAAGCCATTGCGATTATAATAACGAACCTCGCGCCTGACCATGTGCGTAATACGTACATTATAAAATAATAAACGTATTACGCACATGATCAAGTCATAAGTAAGTAAGTAGAAATATGTGTGCGTGTTAGAAATATTATATGTTTGTATGTTTATACATGCAGCAAATATGGTTTATATACGTAAGTCATATTTAAATAATGGGATTGGGGACCTGTATTACAAGGGATAGTTTTTATCTTTTACTAGCTGACCCGCGCAACTACGGTTACGTTATTTCCTTTCTGGGTCTGTACCTATATATGTTGATGTCCAGTGTACAACAGGTTCTTCTACCTGTCAACGAAGAATATTAGTTATTAGAGTAAGAAGGCACGTGTCTTTATGCTTTCTAGTCCTAGACAAATTACATTTAAATACCTTTTGTAGCTAAGCAATTTTTTACGCGTGTATTTCATTTCATCATACAATATACTTAGGTATAGTTATTGTAGTTGCCTGTTCCATTATACGATTACAAAACATAACATTTTTAAACTTATTCACATTTTCTTAGACAACTTTAGAGGGACTGCAAGAACCGCAACGATGACACAGCGCTCCACACGCTGGTTGAGTGCACGGCGTAGGCGCAACAGCGCCAGGTCCTCGTAGTGGTTCTGGACGCGGATACTTTCTCGCTGGAGACCATGGTGCAGGCCATGATCTCCAGCGGGAGTAAGTAGGACAGCGCCGCCCCTTCTGCAGGCGAGTCGGGCTCGTAAAAGAGGCGGCGGCCGGGAACGGGAGAGAACTCCCACACGAGTTCTGCAGTCGGCGGCCTGGGCGCCGTCGAAGTGTCTTCGCCGAAGACTATCGGCCTCCATGACCGGGGGCCTGAGGACTTACAGAAGCAGGCCCATGACGGCAGCGTGACGTGAGGAGTTCACGCACGCCCTACATGCGAGTCATCAGTGCTGGCTGCAATATTGACCTTAACCATGACCATTACACCAAGTTGATATATAGCCATGGTTTGATCACGAAGCTTAGTAAGCAATGTTTTACTAAGGCTCGATGGACAGCGCGCTGATAGTGCTTTGGGAGAGAATGGCGGATGATTTGTGCGGTTTTTACTATCCATTGATCACGTCAAGTGCATATTTGAATGGTTTTCCTCTCATAAGTTAGCACTGCTATGCGCATATTTTTATTAACACTACAAACACATTGAATATATACATTCATTAGAAATTGAACAGCGGCACTCTTTTATGAAAATAGTTTACTACCCGTTCGCTCTAAGTTTCCGGTCGCCTCCCATACTACGCCTCTACACTAGCCTCTATGCCAGCGGCAAACTTAGAGCGAACGGGATATACTAAGTCTTAAAGATATTCAGGTCAATAGATAGTGCAAAAGCGAATACATTTTGTCTCATAATAGTACGATAATTTCTTGTGTTTTTGTTTATTGTAAGTGACTTAACAATCATATCTTAAGCATCTCACTCGGCCCCATCATGTTAAGTCTACGTGATATTACATACGAACTGCATATTATATCATCTGATCACACACTCAGTTTGTGATCACACTGATGACAGATATGAAAAAACCAGACCAAAAATTTACTGCCGTACGATTTCAATACAAGAACATAAACGGAGTGATTACACAGAGTGCACTAAGTTATGTCACAATGCTTTATAGCGAAGGGCGTAACAATTTCTAAAATGTTAAAAGCAAATGCTAAAAATGTTACTATTTTCAAAATTTTGATATCAAATATGAACCTCCGCCATCGTTGTTACTGCTACTAGTACTACTTCATATCATGCCATCTAGCTGGAATTTATTGTTACAATGTTTATTGCGAGGAAAACGTCAACCTTCGGCATCTATGCTTGTTAATTTATTAGTCCGTTTCCCTGTAGTCACAAATTAAGCTGGCGACGTGTTCCCAATGAAAGATATAGACGTGACTGTTGAATTTCCCACAGTCTCATTTTATGTCTGTGCTCGTCATCATCGCTGTAAAGCACAAAGCTGAAATAAGTTCATTTCTTGTTATGCGGTACAATTGCAATTTTATAACCTTGTTAAAATTAAAATCTGGAAATTAGCTGTTTGTGTGAAGTTAAATAATGTTACTAATGTTTGTGACCAGCACAGCAAATTGTATCAAGCTATATAGATGCCATTAATAATAATAGATATAAATGCCATTTAATGATGAACTTTCGTGTAACTTAACTTAAAATCCGAATGCCACGCGACTAACTACTAAGTTCCAAAAACGACTGTCTTGAACTAACCGCGAGCGTAAATACCTAAATAAAATAAACACATAGCACGATGAAATCAAACCGTGACGGACCCGCCATACCCCGGGTGGTAGGCCAGGTCCCAACCATACCGCCTCACCTCACTTACAAGATTATCACTGCGTCATCATTGGTCCCAATATCAATACTCGATGTTGTGGTGTGGTATTAAGATTGTGTCCCGGTCTACCTCACCAGTGGGTAAGGAGTTCTGTCACGATGCAAACCAAGATAAAAAAGCTGTTTCTAAATTGGTAAAGAGGATTTTTATGTGAATTGAACAGTTGATTGTTCGTCAAAGTAATGTCCACAGAGCAACACGGTCGGTCTACTCACAAAAATGACTACAGTGCACTGTCACCTACTGACTGGGCGCGTTTTATAAAATGTGCGGATGATGTTTCTAAAATGGTTTCTTTTTATTTTAAAACCAACCCACCCCTCAAATAGATGCGAAGTAGTATGTCTGCTGATAGCGCCATCGACGTTGCTCTATGGCCCACACATGGAATTCAGATTTGTTTGATCGAAAGTTTCTAAGGCCCAACGCCTATTACAGCCGCAAACGACTACGCGATGCCGCACTGTGGATCGAAAATCGGGTTTAGAAGACATAGAAACTTAAAATATCAGTGGTCACTTTTTGCCTTGAAACGGATTTGTTTAATCAATAATAAGCTACAAAAATAATCTGAGACAATGGGCAGTAAAAATTAACGAGTTATAATTTTTTAAAGAAAATTTTGTATGGAGAAAACTTGAAAAATGAGTACATCTCTGGAATCGCATGGTGGGCCGTTGTATCCTTACACACTATTATAGTACTATTTAGTTATGCTTTTTTGACATACTTCATATTGCGGTACCACTTGCGATTTATTTTTTAATTGTCGAAAATTTTATTATGTTTTTTACGTTAATAACCCATTTAAATACTCAATAGCTTGTAATATGTGTAAGTCAAATCTCGTTTATACTCACTATGTCTATACAATATTATAGTTATTAACGTAAAAAATATAATAAAATTTTCGACAATTTAAAAAAAAATCGCGGGTGGTACCGCAATATGAAGAATGTCAAAAAATCATAATTAAATAGTACTTCCTAATATAAGTAATAATAGCGTGTAAGGATATAACGGCCAACCATGCGATTCCAGAGATGTACTCATTTTTCATGTTTTCTCCATACAAAATTTTCTTTAAAAATTTATAACTCGTTAAATTTTACTGCCCATTGTCTCAGATTATTTTTGTAGCCTATTATTGATTAAACAAATCCATTTCAAGGCAAAAAGTGACCAATGAAAATTTAAGTTTCTATGTCTTTTAAACCCGATTTTCGATCCACAGTGTGCCGCGGACATCCGCGGACCAAATGCCGTGCCTCGCCAGTCATCTCGTGAGCGTTGAGAGTAAAGCTCCCTATGTTATATTTTTCGGTCAGTTTGGCGGCGTCGGCGTTGCGCCTAAGTTACCAATATAGGTACTTAATCTGATCATAAAAATCTCATGAATCCCAAATGATTTAACGTTATCGATAGATTACGAGGATGTAGGTAAATAGTTTCAGAAAACTCGAAATCTCGAACCATTCTATTTGGCCTAATTTAACATTTAACATATCCCTGCCGGTAGGATCAATTTAGCTTACATCCAACATATACATACACACTACAGTGTGTTAAATTTTCCAAGTGGGTGTGCAAGGATCCAAGACAACTTGAAAAAATATTTAAACACCCGACTAAAACGAAAAAAATAACAAGTCTACTACAGATTTTAATAGTCGGACCCATGAAATATACCTAGGTACCCAGCTCAAATCCTCATATAGTTAAAATTAATTCAATTACCCAATCAAAAAAATTAACGAAAGCGTACAAAAATGCCCTCATTTTAACCCCCCCCCCCCCCCCGAAAACAAAATTCTAAATCTATGACGAAAACGGACGTTCTAAGTTTAACTTTTCAACAACACAGCACTTGTGATATGATGTGTGCGCATCATACAATTATAGTCAAAGTAACCATCGCGACTTTTTGAGAAAGAGACAAACAGTGAAAGTGACATTCAGCTAAAACCGACAATCAGCGAAAGAGACATTTTCGGAACGGTAGACGTTTTGCGATAAAGGCAAACTGCGAATAAGCCGCCTGGGGCTGCTTGGATGAAAATCTAGTTCATTTCAATGCAATTCGTGTGCGTTAACAACTACAAACTAGGTAAGCCACGGTAAGGTAAGCGGTACCCACTTTAGAATGCGATAATTCCACTGAACGATAATCTCAACGTCCTTGACATAGGTAGATATTAGATGTAAGCTTGTTATCAAAAGAGAACATTCACTCTCCATACATTTCTGAGGGCCTAAAAAGGCAACATTGTATGTTTCATATTATGAAATGTAAAATGTTTGGTATGCTTTGTATGTTCTGTATTTCAAATTATATGAGTTGTAGGTATGTTTCATTTAAAGAAACATACAATGTTACCTTTTTAGGCTACTAGGGCTAATTTTGAAAGTGCCAACAAAAATAAACTTAATATTCTAATAGAGTATAACAAAACAAACATTGTTTATTATTAGACCAAAGCCCTAAGAGCGCCAGGCTGCCTAAACCTCAATACCGGGCCCCACGTCTCAGCCCTTGCCCGAGGCGTGGAACAATCTCACAAAGCGGCCGAAGACGAAACCAAAGCCCGCCAGTGCGCCCGCTAAGGCGCCCGCGAGGCCTGTCCGAAAGAAGGGCCACCCGAATCTCCACGCGCCGCGAACTGCAGCAGTAGTTATCACGCTGAAGCGGAGGGGCGGGGCGTGACTTACGCAGAAAATCTTGCCGAGGCTGAGAGGTCAATCGACCTCAAAAGCCTCGGCATCGACGGACTGCGTTTCCGCACGGCGGCTACCGGAGGACGTGTTTTGGAGGTGGTGAGTGCAGAAAGAGGTGCCAAGGCGGACGCATTGGCGGCCAAGCTTCGAGAATCCCTCGGCGACGACGTCCGAGACACCAAGTCGGAGAAGTGAGCGGAGTTGCGCATCTCCGGTCTCGGCGACGCCGCTGGAACGAAAAAGGTCGTGGCGCGGGTGGTGGCGAAAGTGTCACCGTTGGCGAGATTGCTCAACAGGCAGGAAAGGAAGGCACGGTGGGTCAAGTGCCCGGTCGCGGCGGCCAAGCTCATCACTGATGGCCACCCGCTTACAATTGGCTGGATCCGCGTCCGTGCGGTGTTATTGGAGCCCAGACCGTGTTTCCGAATCCTGGATGTCGGGCACGTGGGGGCCAGGTGTTCTGCAGGAGTCGACCGCAGCACACTGTGTTTTCGTTGTCAGTCCGGCCACAAAGCGGCCGGCTGCAACGCAAATCCGCACTATCCCGTTTTTGCGGCGGTGGGAGAGGCCACTGTGCACCGCCTGGGCCCCAAAGCCTGCCTGGCGACATCTAAAAAGCGGCGTAAAGACCGCAAAACCTAATTAGATTACCATAACTGTAGCTTTATTAATAGAATAGTAGTTATTATATAATAGTTTAGACAAAAACAAGGGTGTTTAACGTCTACGCTGCTAGTCACACTTTACACTAAATATTTAACCCTAAATAAAATTTCAAGGAATCGATTTAGAACTTTGGTGAGTAATAAAAAATGCTTACAATGTTGTGTTCTATCACAATCAAGCACTTTTTTTTCGTGGCCGGCTAAATAAAAATTAGCCCAATCTGAATGATCACCTTTATGTTTAGAGCTTTACTGAACTGGGGATCGGAAACTGGAAGTCCTACCGAACCTGTAGGCGATTCTTCACGCCGCGCCAGGGGTTACTGCTTGTACAGCAGACATCCCTGGTGCGGCGTGAAGAATTGAAAAGGGACGAATTTACTGTACAATACGTAAATTCATCCCTGCATTTAATACTCATTAGTCTTGCAGGCTGTGAGAGTGGCACCCACATGTTGCCATTGCTTTCCGTGAGGCCGGCCATTAAACAGAAAAAAAGCTGGTTATTCAGATCATGATACCCGTCTAGTTTAGGGGGTCATTCTAAGACTGGCCGCACACGCACAGTTTCCTGGTCCGGTTTCCTAATCGGGAAACCGAATCCGGAAACCTGAATTCTTCGTTTTCATACAAAATGTTCAACAAGGCGCACACGTCCTTACTATTTCCTGACGGAAAAAACCCTGACATTCGTTTCCGAATCGCTCCGTGCGTGAAAACCTAATGACGTCACTCCGAACGCAGCACTCTCATACATTTTGTATCTATCGCCGCACACGAACGGAAATATCCATTCGGAACCGCGCTAGAATATGACTTTATAGTATGTGGTTAGAATTATCAAATTGTTTTGTTGCCCTCCGAATGGACGATTTCGATAAACAAAATGTGGCAGACATTTGTTATCGTCGTCGTCCTTAAGACGTGCTTTACTTAAATCGTCTCAATTCGATCTGACCCAGTATATTATTTATTCTGTGGAACTTATCTTATAAATTCCGAATACAAAAAAACTGATGTGTGCGCTGCGCTTTGCACGCGGAATTACGAATTGAAATTCCTGAGTCGGAAACCGAACCAGGAAACCGTGCGTGTGCGGCCAGTCTAAGGTTGTTATTGTCTCGTGGCACCCTGAATTCTACAAGTTGCCTTAATTACCCGAAATGTCTGTCGCTAGACGGATAGGTAGGAACCATGTGGTGTTAGCAGGTTCGAATCTGGTGTGACATTAATTTTCCCTATTGGTCGCACTGGATTCCTGAACACCTTAAAAAGGTGAAAAACACCTTTTTTAAGCCATGGATATCTGCCCGCGACCTAAATACTAGAAAGTGTGTACCATATGCCGGGGTAAAGGCCTGGGTCGATCCAAATATTAAATATGCTTAGATAATGAATCGTCTTAGACCATATAGTGGTTAGATGATCTAAGTGAATAGTAGACTAATAAAAATATTATTTTTAAATATTCCGACTGGTTGCTAATGTGTTATCATAAAAATCACTAATTTCTTGTCTTCAATACTACACGCCTTCCACTGCGAGCGAGTCGGACCCATTACGGACTCCGCTATACTCGTAACGATGATTTTCGATACATGTCATGTCCGCTTTGGTGGAAGGACATGTATGAAAATCGTCGTTACGAGTATAGCGGAGTCCGTAATGGGTCCGACTAGCTCGCAGTGGAAGGCGGGCAATAACACTCGCAAGATTATGACGAACTGATAGACATAGGAAGGAACCAACAAAATAGGTCCACAAGTTTGGTCTCTTGAGTGCCTACGTGGCTCTATAGATGCATAGACTGTTGAACACGTTGCCCTTCCGTTGCGTCGCGCAGTTGGGTAAAAACTGTACCACTTCAACTACGGCACCTATTTATTTAGCAGGTTGATGTTATAGACACTTTTAGATGAAACGAATACTGAATTCCAGACATACAAAACCTTCTTTACCTATCTATTAGTTAAATTTATTTCATAAGCTAAGGTGTTTGCAGGTACGCTTGTCTCACGCCAAAAAAAAAGTGTGTGCGTGTAACCTTTACGCGCGATTGAAGTAAAACTTCTTTGTCATTGACGGCATCAAATGTTATATTAATATCATTCATTCGAATTTTGAATAGCGGAAAAGCTTTCCGCTTATTCAAAATTCAAATAAGTAAGCGTTACTTCCGTCAGAAAAAAAAAATCTGAGTTGCGCCTAAAGAAGTTTTACTTCAAAATGCGTTAAACTTGGTTATATTTTATGAAGTGATAATAAATGTTGGAATGGAGTTGACTTTTATTACCTTTATGTGTTAAATTGCACTGGTTATTATGCAAACTGCAGATGGTCAATAGGTGCCTATTTAATATTAGTTGAACAACATCGTGTCTCGTGTTCGTCGTCTAGTGAAACACTTTGAAAACGGAGCTGTGAGAACCGTGGGCTGGACACGAAACCACAATAAAACTAGTAGGTAAGTGAACATTTATATTTTCATTCTGCCTCTGTGGCGCAGTCGGCAATGTAACCGCCTGCCGTCCTGGAGTTTCGCTCTGAATTCCTGGGTCGGTCCAAATGTTTGGGTGATCCACAAATGTTTGCTTCGGAGGTTGGGTGTTTCCTATGTATAATATGTATGTATTTATCAACATATAAGTATGTTTATCAGTCGTCTAGATCCCCATATCACAAGCTTATATAGGTAGTGCTTAGGTACTAACTGTTCCCCGCGACTTCGTACGCGTGAAAATCATGTTTTAATGCCAATTTGATTGCTCTCTGCTTAGCCTTAGCCAAGGATATGTAGCGTAATCATATATAGCCTATCCTCAGTGTTTTTCAACTGTGGGTCGCGGAGCTTCTGTAGGGGGTCGCCAAAGGTCGAGAGAACTACATCAGTTAAAAATTAAAAATATCTATTTATTAAGTAAAAGAATTTGAACAAAAGGGTTATACTCATTAACATTTGTATGATAATACGAACAAATTACCAAAATAATAAAATCCTTAGACTCATGTTAATGCGAAGATTGTGCTTGTTTTTGATTAATCAATTTCTCTTAAACACATGCTCCCGGTGAGGGAGAGCCTTAATTATTTTAATATTTTTATCGTTTTGTTATCGTAAATCTGTATTTGCTACACCTGGAATTAAAATGTTTTGCAAGTTTAAGCTATTTCTTTGCTGACTTTTTATTTGGGAAATTAATGAAAATGCCAAATCGCACAAGTACGATGTGGCCAATGGAATCAAACATTTCAAAACCGCATTACAACAACATTTCATAGCAATCAATTCCAGGTTTCTGTTTCTTTCCTTACCCAAAAAGTATCCAAATTAGCAGATTTGAATTCCAAGTATAAGGGTGGTCTGCGATGTCTCTTGCACAGAGAAGTAATGACACAATTCTTCTTATGATCTTACTCTATTTTCATACCAGGTATATATTGTGCCTTGATGTTTATCTCATATCCGACTTCAACAGTAAAAGATTGTGTCAACGAAATTATTCGAAGTTATTTTGATATATTGACGACGACTACAAGCAAGAGTGTGGCGATGGAGAAAGCAATGCACCCAACAAGCGTTTGGCATCTGTTCTTTCAGAAGCACTCATGGCCCCACTGTAGTAAGCTAAATTTACTAAGGCTGGTCATGGATGAGTGATCACCATATGACCACTTCGTGACATTTATTTGCGAGTGTTTCCAAGGCACGTTAAGCCGTGTTGGTCCCAGTTGCCATTAAAATGGTAGTCGTTAATCCAAGTTGAAGGCTTTTATGGGCGGCTAAAGGTTTAACAGCGGGCAGTCACAACCTGCGCCTGTCCATATCAACACGGCAATACAGCTCACGACCTATCACGTGAGACAAAAATCTATAAAGGCGAAATGTGGGCATATAATACGCCTCTGCCTATGCTTTCGGGGATAAAAGGCGTGATCATATGTATGTATGTGTCTTTCAAGGAACATGTTATGTAAGCATAAGTAAGAAGCGCTCTGCTAAATAGTATTTCTTGCATAAAATTTTCACTGGATGCAAAACGCACAAAAGCTACAAACTGCGCACAAACCGCAATATCCGTGGATTTGTCAAATTGCAAAGATACAAAGGTACTTTCCTTTATTTTTCTCTATAAAACGTAGTATAGAAGGAATATTTGTTACACTGTAATATAGGTACACATACATTATGATAAAAAATTAAGGGTCGGGGGGGGGGGGGGGTCGCGAAATATTTGTTCATGCCAGGGGGGTCGCATCATGAAAAAGGTTGAAAATCACTGGCCTATTTGATGACCCTATCCCTACTTAATATTTGTGCTAAATTTAAATCTATTTTATTTAGTAATTTTCGAGATCCTTCCGGACAAAGCAAAGCAAACACAAACAGACAAAAATGTTTCTGACTATATTTTCGCCTTTCGGCTTCGATATCTTATGTTGAACACCCAGCGAGTAGGTATTCTTTTTTAAATATCTCCTATGTACAGTTTTGACGTTAGTAGGCGGAATATCTTCCTTCGGCGCATACATAAGGGTTACGTTTTTTCTTTTTGAGTTACGTAACCCTAGACCCGTAAGACAGGAGCGAATCTCCAATGCACTCAAACCAACATGTCTACATGGAGGGCAGATCAACAGTCACTCCCCCCATTATCTAGTTAACAGAGTGCAGAAATCACTGAAGGCTAAAGAATACACATCAGGATGCTTTTTCGACGTCGAGGGCGCCCTACGACTAGACGAACTGTGATTTTGACGTATGAAATTTAACCCGGACATGACTACCCCCAAATCGATAGAAATCGCACTAAACCGAGAAGGAATAGACAAGGAAATATCAGAATGGATAAAACAAATGTTAAGACACTGACTGATACCAGCAAATATGGCAAGCACAACGCTCACCCACAAGGCGGATGCCTTTCGCCTAATAGATGAACTGATAAAGAAAAACAACGGAATGCACATTCAGGGTGTCCCAGAAGTCGACGTCATGCCGGCACCGGGTGAAAAGGCAAGTCATGCTGGTTGTAAAAAAAAAGAAAAAAAATCTAAGTTGCATGATTTTAAAATTATAGGCATTTTAAGAAAAACCGCAAAATTTTAATCACAAGCAAACAAGTCCAATACACGAAGCCAAAAGTAGTTAGTACACAAAATAACACGATCGAATACGAAAAGATGCGTAGTAAACGAAGCAAAGTATGATCTACGACGTGTTAATCCCAAAAACCGGCGTCACTATCTGTCTCGCTCACACTTCATAAAAAGATTTTCTCTGTCTCTGTTTCAATAGCGTCACTACCTGTCTCGCTCACACTTTATGGAATGTCTCACTCCATCTCGTTCAAACCACGCAATGGTCCTATGGAATTTGAGTTCATTAGAATCACTTTTAGTAAAGTCAAAGAAATTATTAATAGAATAATTTCATTTAAAAAATCTTTTTTCGACCCTATCTAAGAAATAATGTAATACATGTTATACCATTTTAGAATTCTTACTAAATGCGCTAACTTTTGACATAACTTGCCAAACTCGCGTAGTACTTTTTTTTCAATACAGTCACTTAAAAATAAGCAATTTTTAATTTAATTTTTATTTCTAAGAAATAAGTCCCATTATTATGAAAGCTAGAGCAGCTGTTTCCAAAATTATTATTACAGTTTAGAGACGCATTACTCAGAGTTACACAGCAAAAGAAAAAGTTGGAATAAGTTTAGATTCGTGGCAACAGGAGTGAAAAGACTGTCACAGGGTGTAAAATTTTGCGGATTTTCTTAAAATGCCTATAATTTTAAAATCATGTAACTTAGATTTTTTGTGCGTGCGTTGTGAAAGGGGGCTAGACGGAAAAAAATCTTACGAAAAGTTGTCACGACACTTTTGGTAGTGATAGTGGTAGTGATAGTGGTAGTGATAGTGATAGTGGTAGTGATAGTGGTAGTGATAGTGGTAGTGATAGTGATAGTGGTAGTGCTAGTGCTAGCCAGGGGATGAACATGAACTCTACGAGCAACACCAAAGCAAATAGGAGTTTCGCTCGGTTCAGTTTCAGTCGCGCGTAAAGGTTACACGCACTCACTTTTTTTAAATATTTGTTTTCTTTTTGTTTCTGTTTTTGTTTTTGCTTACAATAAAATTTTAAAATTAAAATAAAATTTTATTACAATTCCTTCACTTTAATCGAAAGGAACTTCGTTCCATCCGGGTGTCCCTTGACACCTCTCAAGATTTTTTCTTTTTTTTTACAACCAGCATGACTTGCCTTTTCACCCGGTTCCGGCATGACGTCGACTTCTGGGACACCCTGTATACACGCAGATCTACTCCGACGACGGAGTGATACTAGTCACTGGCAAAGTGCTCAGCGTTATAATGTGACATCATGAACAGGGGAATAAGTACAGCCCTGGCATGGTGTTAAAGCAAAAAACTGAACTTTAACCCTGACAACACCAAAATAGTGTTATTCATTAATAAAAGAAACATAGACAGAGCGAAGAGAGACAGGGCTTTATGCTAGCACAAACTAAAATTAATATAAAATAGGTAGATATCTATTCATTTCATAGCTGTTTGTAAAGCCAGGGGGTACTGAGCTCTGTTGTACAGTGGAAGGTAGGTACGCTGGACTGTCTTTAACGTAGTGCTATTAGTTATTCTGTGCGAGTCAGGTGTGTATGCAGGGTAATTCCGGGGGAGATGGCCCTAGTAACTTTAAAACTATGTATATTGTGAACGAAATCTATAAGTACCTTACATATAATAAAATGATAGAAAATTCAAAACTGTACAAAGGAAATATTAAAAAGAATGTTCGCTGGGAGTTCAACATAAGATACATACCGAAGCCGAAAATATAGTTAGAATTGTTTTTGTCTGTTTGTCTGTTTGCTTTGCGTTGTCCGGAAGGATTTCGAAAAGTACTCAATAGATTTGATTCAAATTTTGCAAAAATATTAACTAGAGGTAGGGTCTTCAAATAAGCTATATATTATCACGTTACACTGGGGGCTAAGCAGAGAGCAAAAAAATTGGCATTTTAACATAATTTTCACCCGTACGAAGTCGCAGGCAACAGCTGGTATTAGATGATTAGAACATTGAATTTGTTTTGAACATAAACTTTATTTATTATTATTAAATATAATGTCCTTAATTAATAATTTTAGTTCTAATACTATAATATTAATTAATTTATTTTTTTATATTATTTATATTATTTTTTAAAATAAGATTAGAATCGGCATGAAATTTTATTCAGGAAGTCTGTGTGGTTAACATAAGTAGATAGGTAGGTACCTAACTCAGATTAAAAAAATATATTCTTTTAGTCTGAGGTACCTAATAGTTTAGGCTAGGCCCTTTCGGACTGTTGGTTCCACTTCCACTAAGGGGTCCAACAGGATTTTCAAATACTCATGGACCCACTAGCCAATACGCGGCCCGTTCCACGATTAACCTCAGAACCTTGCGCCCAAGCAAAGACTTCTATATAAACTGAGGAAGCTGAAGAACCTCAGTTTATATAGAAGTCTTTGCGCTCAAGAAACTGAGGAACCTCAGTTTATATAGAAGTCTTTGCGCTCAAGTGGCTAGAGCGGCGTGCTAAGTATCACATCTTCCAGTGACGAAAATGTGACTCATATCTCAACCTTATTCCAAATTAGTGACGACTTGGGTTTGTGGATATTGTATGTTGAAACGGGGCGATTTTACACCTTGCGGCCTTCAGTTTTCTTTGAATTACTCATGAAACACTGCATTTCTATTTCTTTTTAGTTTGAATCTCTTATGACCACCCATTCTCAAAATATAAGATGGGCGCAAGGTTCATAATTCTGAACGTTACGCCCACTTGTATCTTTACGATGGAAGCTCCTACAAGTTTGAAACTTGCATTAAACATTAGTAACGGTAACGAAACGCTATCGTGACGATCATTCTTGCTTCATAAAGTTATCCTGAAGCCCAACTTTTGTATGGAGTAGGGTGACCATGAAAATGTACATAAGTACTCAGACTTTTTAAAATTTAATGTTTGGCTAAGTTTGGCAAAGTTGTATTTAGGTACGCTTTCTATGATGTTCACAGCTCTCTATTGTATGGTTTTAATCATAAATGATAAGCAAATAATGTAATCACTGAATACTGTTTATTTACTGGTTTATATAAATCAAAAAATCGTTTTAATAAACTTTCAATTAGAAATAAATTTCCTAATCATACATATTGTACTTAAGCTCACACCATTTATTAACGAAACTTTCATTAATTTAAATCAGTGTCAATACTCATAAGCCAGTTAACGTTTGTCAGTGAACACCGCCTAGCCGCGAGGGAGCTCAAGTGACCTGTGACACAGGTTTATCCCAAAACCTACTTCAGGCACTTGTCTCTCACAAATCAAATAAATTTGGTAAGAACATTTGAAGACAATGTTTCTCAATGAATACCTAAATATCAGTTTTATGGCACAAAAATTGGATGTCACATAAAAATCACAATTACAGGTAGGTACTTATTACAGTTACAAATACTCATAAGTAGTTACATAAAATATAAAATGCCTCTTTGATCGTCTTTTAAATATCCCATCGTCCCTTTAATATTTATTTTATCATATTTTTAGTATTTGTTATACATCGTTTTTTGTTTGAAATACATCGTCTATAAGTATGAGAGAAATACATCATCTGTGAAAATTTCAACTCTCTAGCTATAGCGATTCATGAGATACAGCCTGGTGACAGACAGACAGACGGACAACGAAGTCACATGAATAGGGTCCCGTTTTTACCCTTCGGCTTCGGAACCGGAAGTAAGAAAATTTACACATAATATTCAATCAACTTAGCGCGCTGAAGTTATCACTGCACTGCACATGAGGTAAATATAATATGCACTCACTTTTAACTTAACATCACTAAACGTTATATGTATACTTATATTAAGTATTTATCTTTATGTACTTAGGTATAAAACATACAAATAAATAAAACACTTTTTATACGGACGCCACTACTCGGACCGCAACGATAATGAGAAATAAAATAGTAGGTAACTTGTAATAGAAAAAACACCACGGCCCTGTCCCGCCGAAACATTGTCGTTCAACCTGGTGGTGCAACGCTAAAATGCACCTTATGTCATAGGCATGAAGTATAGAAATTTCATGGCGTGATTTTATTTACGACGAAGTGTACTCCGTCGTAAATAAAATCACGCCCTCTATCAATAAAGAGTCCCGCGAAGAGCGGGACACGAGATAATTGAGGCGATCAGGACTACAATGAAGGAGTGGCTGAAGAGGCTCCATGGTTGCCTCTCCTACCGGCTGACGCAGGTGCTCACTGGGCACGGTTGCTTTGGTGTGTACCTGCATCGGATACAGCGAGAGCCAACGCCTGAGTGCCACCACTGCTTGGGATGCTTGGAAGATACGGTGATCCACACGCTGACAGAGTGCCCTGAGTGGATGGAGCAGCGACGTAGTCTCGTAGTGGCAGTAGGACCGGGACATGTTACGCTGCAGACCATGGTCCAGGTATGGTCAGCAGTAAACATGTATGGAACTCCGCCGCCTTGTTTTGTGAGGAGGTGATGTTCGCAAAAGAGGCGGCGGAGAAGGAACGGGAGAGGATCAGTTCTCTCCCGTGCCGCAGAAGACGCACTGGGCGCCGGAGATCACACAATGATCTTCGTCCTCCATAGGCGTCAGTCTGGGGCCGACACTCTGGGCAGGTTGTCGCCCTAGCAGATATAGGCTCAAAATGTTGGCGCGTTGGGAATTATCGCGCGCCTCCTCAACGTAGAAAGTGGCGTGGTCCCCACGATAAATAGAGGCGAGGAGCCGTCGAAGTTTGGCGGCCAGGGCTGGTCAGAGTGGTCAGGGTAACTGGGATCTCCTTTCAAGGGCACACCAGGTTCCCTGACACAACAAACAGCCCAGGAGGAGAAAAAAAAAGTGTTTAACCAGGTAGTTTGACGTTGTTGCGGCGGCGGCGGGCGGAATTCAAATATTTTTAAAGTATATTTTTAAAATAAGTAGGTAAATATAATATATTTTAATAATAGGTAGGTAAATATCACTTGACGCAATTATTAACCAAAAATGACTGCCTTAATTTATATTTTTTTTGTTACTTATTTACATATAAGGTTCTTTTTTATTTATTAGGCCAGCGCTCAGCATTGTTAAGGCATTTAGATTCCTATTTGCTAATAAAACCCACTTCGGCCATAAACAGTCCACGAAAAAAATACATTTGTTGTCACTCTATTTGCAGTGTGAATTATACATTTTATAATTAACTAGCTGACCCGCGCAACTTTGTTTGCGTGATAAATGAAGAACCGCTCGACCGATTTTGTGCAAACTTCACATAAACCATCTACTAAATAGCCCGAACAAAGCCTAAACATTTGGTTTGGATAGGAGAACCCGTTCTTGAGTTATAAAATTACAACGAAAAGTGGCATTGATTTTTATATATATATAGATAGATGTGTTTGAGGCATTACATACAGAGATAAGCAAAGAATGATGTTTATATTGTTTAGGTGTTACCCATTGCAATACTTAAATGTACTAAAAGAGGCTTTGTTTCCCTTTTGATCTGCTGAGTATATGGTTCACAATGCTTTAAACTTTACAGCTATTCAGGATAACTTTTATGACGCTAAAATTACCGTTACGATAGCGTTTCGTTACCGTCACTAATGTTTAATGCAAGTTTCAAACTCGTAGGAGCTTCCATCGTCAAGATAAAAGTGGGCGTAACATTCAGAAATATGAACCTTGCGCCCATCTTATATTTCGAGAATGGGTGGTATTAAGAGATTCAAACTTGGATGTAGTATTAGTGACGACATCGTAACGAAATGTGACAACCTAAAAAGAAATAGAAATGCAGTGAATTATGAATTTATGAGTCATTCAAAGAATATATAATAAACTCTAAGAATATATGATAATATCCACAAACCCAAGGCGTCACAAATTTGGAATAAGGATGAGATATGCGTCACATTTTCGTCACTGGAAGATGCGATACCTACCACGCTGCTAGCAACTTGGGCGCAAGGTTCTGAGGTTAATGTTCCACGCCGTATACTCGGTGAGAGTGTGTTCATCCGAGTCAAAATGCCACGTGGGCCGTTCGACACCACGTCCACCACCTCCCACAGGTACTTGGCGAAACAGCCATGTCCTGTGTGAGGTGGTAGGGGAGACCTAGGAGAGTTGTGACAATTTTTAATTTTAGGGGAATATCTCTCTCCAGAAATATTCCACAGTTACGACCTATGTAAATAAATGTAGCACCATTCCTTCCCTTTCCAAAACAATCATCAAAATTAGGGAAAGTATTACAGTTTCCGAGAAAATCAACTAAAAGAAAGATTACTCCCTTCGTCACAACTCCCCTATCACCGAGGTAAGATGTGACAGGTACCGAGGAAAGTTGTGACAGCTATTTATTTAGACTGTTTATGTCTTAAAAAATACCATTAAACTTATTATAAATAAATGAAACATGTTTTTTTTTGCAAAAAGTACTATTATCATCTTTTAGCACATCAAGTACCTACCAACAAACAAAATGTATAGTCTTTCCATAACAAGTAATTATATTTTATACCTAAGTACCTATTATGGCATCGCTTTGAGCTCAATTACCTATATTATAATCAGTCAAAAATTTTAATCTATTCTGATAGGCAATTATTCAATCATAATCATATCAACCTTTACATTCTAGGCATTGCGCCCACTCCTCATTTGATCTGCTGTTTGAATAGGCTTCAGGCAAGTCTAACTGATTCTGGTGAGAACACATTAGAAACAGTGGCAAGAGGACTATGGGCTGTAGACGTGGAGGCAACAGGTTCATTGGCATTATGGTTTACAGCGAATGAATTTCTAGATGGCATGGCATGTTCTATAGATGAACTTGGAGAAATAGATCTTGCTTTAACGTTATCAACTGTGCCGGTGTTGAGATTTGGAGTTACGGTTATTTGTGCTGGATTATCCACAATTTCTGATACTGATTGCTCTAGTTCTGGGTTGGGACGATCAGTCACTTGACTTGGCAGGAAATCGGCTTCTTCAAATATATCTAGTTTCTTATCGGAAATTACTTTTTTGACACAAGCTTTTATTGCGTACTTTACTTGCAACATTTGGCCTGCCTTAGTATACTAATGTACAAACATACATACACACATGCAGAGAGAGAAAAAAGTGTCGTAATAGCCCAAAATGGAGAAGAATGAAGTCAAATAGGAGAGTTGTGACAGGCTGTCACAACTCTCCTAGGTGCTCAAAATTACGACTTGCACCGAATAATAATTTAAATTTAAAAAAACAAGATGCAAACCAAAAAAATAATGAAACCTTTTGAGACTTAGATAACTACACAATTTAAGAAAAAATAATTCAACAATGCACATGTAATAAGATATGGAATAAATTCAATCAAAATTTTGATGAAAAACTTACTTTTCGATTTTTTTTGCACGCTGATGTTATAACTACGGAACCTCATCGCGTGCGCCGCCGGCGGGTACTAAGTCAACTAGTGCGTCTCTAAAGCGTCAATTGAGCGTTGGAGCCAGCTCGCTCACCTTCATAGGTAGGGAGAAATCGCGTCTGTCACAACTCACCTCTGTCACAAATCTCCTAGGTCTCCCCTACGCTGGCTTATCGTGTGTCCTCTCCGCTGAAGTCCGAAGCATGAGCCGAATCGCCCCCATGACCATAAGCCGCACGCTCGAGGAGGGATCCTCCAACCTAATAACCCACTCCCGGAAGTGATCGTCGCGAGCCGATCTTTCCAGCGATCGATGTTCTTCGGGAGCGAGTGACCTCAATCACTACGCACCAGGGCGCTCTAGTCATAAACCTGTTTAAGAAGTCAGAACTATAGCATCGAGATCCCTGGGGGGCTACCGCCAATTAGGTTCACCGCCTCGTAGGAGACGGTGAAGTATGCCCGCCCCGCCCTCTGAATCAGCCGCTGCGTGTTGCTAGCGCAGAGTGTCCGACCAAATGGGCGCTCTATAGAGCGCATTGGAGCGAACTATGTATAATCCAAATGGATTCAGTCGACTGTAGAACAGAAAGCGTAATCTTTCTTCCCTCTTCTCGAGAACGAAGTAGACAACGTTACATAAAATTCAGTACCTACCTACCTAGGTAAATTTGTTAATTGGAGCTGTATAGTTTCTTTTGTCAAATAAACAGATTCTAATAATTAATCTTTCTAAGATTAAGAGATCTTAGAAAGTTTATCTGTTTATTTCGTCGCTGACAAAAGAAATTATTAGTCTATTTTTTACAAGCTTTTTTTTAACTTGCTATGTAGGTATGTATTTACCTACTTACGTATGTAAGGTACAAAATTTGCAAGATTTTTTAAAAATATCTCGAAGAATATTTGCGACAGAGTTTGGCTGCCATCAATCAACGAGACATGCCGCCTCTACAGAGATCTTACTTCGATTTCGTCTTACACCCTGACGGTCCTCGCCTTCAACGGGCTATTTAGTCGCATTGCCAGGACCATGGACCATGCTCCGCTCGATCCCGAGGTAGTCTCTTGCTGAGAGCGTTGGGTTCACTAATTTAAGGCAAAAGTCATGAGAATGAAGAATTTCGAAAATTGGTGTCCGAAGGCTATTAAGTACGTGTCCCAGAACTTTATCGAGGGTACGATGCTTTTGTTAACGCTTCCTACTTTACCTCCACTCACTCCACTGTCACCACCTAGTAACATTAAAACATAAAAATGTCAGTGTGTCTTAGGAGGACTACTGTTATGATTGTATTACCTAGTAATCCTACATTTGACCAAAAAAAATGCTTAGATGGGTAGTTATGTAGGCAATTCATTCTTAATTAATTATTTTCAAAACTAATGAAGACCGACTAAACAAATGAAGGTAGATAAAACTAAACAATATTAGCAAGTTGATGAGGGCAAAATTTGCTAGCACCCTTTTTTTAGGGTTTCGTAGCCAAATGGCAAAAACGGAACCCTTATAGATTCGTCATGTCTGTCTGTCTGTCTGTCTGTCCGTCCGTGTGTCACAGCCACTTTTCTCCGAAACTATAAGGCCTATGCTATTGAAACTTGGTAACTAAATGTATTCAGTGAACCGCATTAAGATTATTATATAAAACTCGAAAAAAAGCAGTAAATTTTGGGGGTCCCCATACTCAGAACTAAAACTCAAAATTTTTTTTTTCATCACACCCATACGTGTGGGATATCTATAGATAGGTCTTTAAAAATACTATTGAGGTTCCTAAAATCATTTTTTTCTAAAGTAAATAGTTCAATTCAATTCATTTATTTGCGAAAATGGGTTACAATGCTGTTAAAAAAATAAATTAAGTTTCTCCATCCTCCACCCTCAGGTATGCAAATATTATTATTATTTTACATGCAACTTTATCAAAATAAAACTAAATACAATACTATTGGTCATAAATTAACAAGGTCGTACCAAATTATTTGCAAAATAAAAACATTAACCTTTCCTTTTTAACAATAGGTAGCTCTTTCTTATAATAACATCTTATTGACTTACTCCCAAAATAAAATTAAAATTTAATATTTCAATCTTAAATCAATCTAAATTATACAAATAGAATAAGAAAAAATATTAATAATAAAGAAAAAAAAAATATCAATCAATCATTAGAGTTAAATGTCAAAATATTATTATTATTACAGTCAAATTCAAAAATATATTATAAAATTAGATACTTTAGTCCATTACTTGTATATTATTGTCGTCAAGAAATTCCTTTATAGTATAATATGCTTTGTCTATAAGTATATTTTTGAGTCTACGCTGTTTCAATTTTGCGTAATTCGAGTGGTAGTTTATTGTAAACTCTGGATACCATACAATAGACACTCTTATTCAAGAAAGCTGTTTTATTAGATATTGTGTGTATTTTATGTTTATGGCGACTACTATTTAATTTTTTAAAGAAGTTTGGATTCTTTTTTACAAAACTTGCCATTTCTAATATATATAAGCTTGGTAAGGTTAGTAACTTTAAGGCCTTATAATGGGGTTTGCAGCTCTCTGTCCTTTTTATCCTCATAATCGCTCTCACACACTGCTTTTGGGCTCTAAAAGCAACCTCCCAGTCCGTGCTATTTCCCCAAAATATCACACCGTACCTTAGCGTAGATTCTACATAGGCATAGTATGCAGATAGCAGTGTGGCAGTACTCACCGTCCTAGAGAGAGTGTACAGAACGTAGGCACTTTTATTTAATTTTGCACAAATATAGTCGATGTGCGACTTCCAACTCAATGTGCAATCTATCTGTAGGCCCAAAAATTTTGCAGTTTCAACTTCACTCACTATTGTTCCCGAATATTCGATCTTGAAATCTTGAGGTAAATATCTTATACGATTTCTAAACACCATAATGTTTGTTTTGTTAAGATTTATCACCAGGTTATTTTTCTTTAGCCAGTCCACTATATCACTTAGGTTGTTGTTAATTATATCTTTAAGAGTACTTTGATTTCGATTTGCAAACACTACAGTACTGTCATCAGCAAATAGAAACATTGGGGCAGTGACAGCTTTAGGGAAATCATTGATATAGATGAGGAACAATAATGGACCCAAAACGCTTCCCTGGGGTACCCCATACTTTACTTCTACATAGTTTGATGTATATATTAATTCTTTTTTCTGCAGTTGACATATTCTTGTGATAGACGTAGCCTGTTTCCTATGTGTAAGATATGACATAACTAATTTTAAAACATTGCCCCGAATGCCACATACGTAAAGCTTATTTTGAAGAATTTGATGGTTTGCGCAACGCACCGTGACGCACACTAAAGGCCACGGCAGGAGTTGCTCAAGTCGTGTTCGGCGGCTGGGTCTCGAGGTCGCCCTTTCCAAATCCGAGGCTCTGTCCCGCCACGGACCTCGGATAGGGCCACCTGCGGGATCCAGCCTACGGGTGGGGGGCGTCAGCATCAGCATCGAGCCCTCGATGAAGTATCTGGGGCTTGTACGCGATGGCCGGTAGAACTTCGGACATCACTTCCGAAGTTTGGTCCCCAAATTGAGGGGTGCATCGGCCGCACTAGCGCGGCCGATGCCCAACATCAGGGTACCCAACGCTCCCTACAGAAAACTGTACCTGGGGATCGTGCGAAGTGTGGCCCTATACGGAGGCCCCTATGGGCGGAGACCCTATCGGCCAGCAATGTGACCAGACTGCTGAGCCCGCAGAGGGCGATGGCCGTCAGTGTGATAAGGGGATACCGCACGATCTCCGGTGAGGCGGCATGTCTCCTAGCCGCGACCCTTCCGAAGCGAGAGCCCTTATGTCACTGTTAAGATGGCGCAAGTGGAGCTTAAGCTGGAGTGGGGCCAAAGGCCTGTGTCTCGAAAAAACGAGGCCCAGCGGTCCCTGCTCCACCAGGAAACCGTGGAGACATGGAAGGTGCGACTTGAGCAACCAAAGGGGGGATTCGCCACAATCGCGGCCGTAAGACCGGTCATGGACGAGTGGCTGGAGAGGAGACCCGGTGCTCTCTCCTACCGGTTGACACAGAGGCTTGCCGGGCACGGTAGCTTCGGTAGGTATCTGTGGCGAAAACACCGGGAAACCACGACCGAGTGTCAGCACAGCGAGGGCGCAACAGCGCCAGGTCCTCGTAATGGGTCTGATCGTGGACACTCTCTCGCTCGAGACCATGGTGCGAGCCATGATCTCCAGCGGGAGTAAGTGGGACTGGGCCGCCTCTTTCTGCGAGCAGGTCATGCTCGTGAAAGAGAAGTCGGGGCCGGAACTGGAGAGAACTCTCCCACCCGAGTTCCGCAGTCGGCGGCTTGGGCGCCGCCAACGTGTCTTCACCGAGGACTATCGGCGTCCATGACCGGGGGCCTGAGGACAGTGAGAGCGTCGCTCACCGTCCTTACAGAAGCAGGCCCATGACGGCAGCGTGACGTGAGGAACTCACGCACGCCCCCCTTAGAAGCGGGATGACACCCGAAAACCCCCAAAGACGCGGGATAGCACCCGAACCACCCCTTGGGCGAGGCCGCAGTGGCGGCCGTGGGTCTGTTGGGAGTCCTGGGACTACCTTCCGGGGGCTTACCCGGGGCTCTCAACCATAGGCCGTTGGGCATAACGTGCGGTTTTTTAGTCGGTAGGAGTCCGGCATAACCTCCATGAGGATTTTCCCTCACGTTAAAGGCGTCGGGTTGTCGCGGTCCATCTCCTATCGAGGCGCATCGCCTACGCTGGACAAACGCTAGTGTAGGTAGGTCTATTAAGTACTTAAGTATACATATTTGAGTAGCCTATGCTTATTCATAGTATCTAAAACCGTCTTCAAACAAAAACTAAAAAATGAAAAATAAATTAACTTAGCACAAAGTAATAAGGTAAGTATATTTAGATCTATCAGATAGTATTGAATGTAATTCTCTCTTCGATTCTCTTCTTCGATTTCTCCAGGATCCTACCATCCGATTCTGACTTCCTGCATATGGGACCACATGGGAAGCACCAGCTTTCAAATAAAAGAATCATCGAAATCGGTTAACTCGTTCAAGCGATTTGCCGGTAACAAACATTTAAAAAAATACAGACGAATTGAGAACCTCCTCCTTTTTTGGAAGTCGGTTAAAAATACCTATTTATACCTAATCATTTTATTTCATAAATCACAATAACCATTCTTTTCTGAAGCTCAGAATAACTAGTAGGTAAGTAGGAGAGACCGGTGCTGGTTGACTAGGTTGCGGCTTAAAGGCTTATATTTTTATTTCTTTATACAATATTAATTCAAAAACAGGTTTATTTCATAGGTTAACTATTAAGCTTTGGAAAAATATATCAAAAAAGCACTTAATTCATTATAATATAGGGTACAGGCTGGATCATAAACAATAATAAAAACTGGTCAACCTACCCCATGCTTGGGGTAGGTTTACTATTTGCCTGTGGTAAGTTGACCTATGGACTTGTAAAGGCAAAATCTACGAAGAAATAGGAAAAAGGGCAACATACATAAACAATTATTATTTTTATTATTTTTTATTGAAAATAAAACACACATACAATAAATCACCGAGAGCTCGACGTCGCGCGCGTACATCGTTTGAGTGAAGGAATTTAAAGTTAAAAAATAACGTATGTACCTAAGTAATTATTTCGATCGTCATGTTTTTGTAATAATGCCTATTATATTCATGGTTACTGGTTTTCAAAGAATTTATAATAGATTTTTGATTCATGTTCTTTCTTTTATGTATGATTATTGGTCATCCAACCCCGTTGTACATTAGTCTACTAGCCCCGAACCACATTTTTATTTTCAATCACATGATATAACCACAAAACTGCTAAGAAATCAAATAGAACCATACAAAAGAGAAAGAACATGAATCCAACATCCATTCTAAATTTTTTGACAATCAGTAACCATGAAAGTATAGGCATTATTACAAAAACATTACGATGAAAATAATTACTTACGTATGTTATTTTTCAACTTTAATTTCCTTCACTCAAACGATGAGCGTGCGCGACGCTGCGCTCCCGGTGACTGAGCGGGAAGAGGTAACGGACTCTCAGGTGTCATCGGTTGGCTCATAGCCATTGCTTTGGCCGAGTTATTGATAGTTAGTCTACCTACCCCTTAGTCAACCAGCCCCGGTCTCCCCTACCTACCTACTACGTATCTTAGAAACTTTACATTTCTAACTGCCTTGTTGGTCTAGCTCAGGGGTTCCCAACCTTTTCGTGGTCAGGGACCACTTTTATATTTTTCTTGTTAACAGGGACCACTATAAAGGCATAATTTAAACAAACTGTGATAATCAATCTGAAACTTAAAAAAAGGCAGTAGGAAATTGCATAAACAGGAAACTTTCGTATTTTTGTATCTATTAATGTGATTTCTGGCTTGCATCTTCTTCACGAGATCTGCTAACCTGGAGTTTCGTGTAAGAAATTGCTTTTAAACACCAAACCACTCAAGTGAATTTTTTGTGTTCTTCCTGGATTCCTTCATTAACTTCACCAGCGTCCGTGCTAAAAGGATTAGGAAGGGGGGGGGGGGGGGGTACTATTCCACTTCTTCGAGGGGTGAAGAGACACGCCACCGTCTAGGCCGGCTTCTGTGAAAGAGCGGTGAGCAGCCAACTCGCCGCTCTCAGACTCTCGGTCATGGTGGACGACCGTGCCACCGACTACGGAACTTGGAATGGAGATTTCTCTCCCGCTGCATTCTTCGCGAGCATGACTTGCTCGCAGAAAGACACAGTTACGTCACACTTTCTCCCGTTGGAGACCAGAGCCCTTAACATGGTGTCCAGCGTGAGAATATTTACGCCCAGGCACGTAACGAGGTCTTGTCGCTGCTATGCCCATGTAGTGCCGTGTCCCCGCTGTAGATACTTAACGAAGCACCCGTGCCCGGTAAACATCTGTGACACTCGGTAGGTGAGGCTACCATGGCGCCGAATTAGTGGTGAGTCCTCACTTTGGTAGCTCAAGACATACCTTCCATGTCTCCATGAGCTTCTGGCGAAACAGGGATCACTATGCCTCTATTTCTTTGGGCACAGGCCTGTGGTCCCGATCCAGCGCCTTCTTGCACCATTGATACAACGACGCAAGAGCCCTGTTTTCCAGGTCCCATGGAGGGGTCTTGGCTAGGAGACATGTTGCCTCAACGGATATCGTGCGGTACCCTCTCCTGACCGCCATCGCCTTTAGCGGGCTATGCAGTCTAGCCACGTTGCCAGTCGTCAGGGCCTCCGCCCATACGGAGGTCCCGTATAGTGCCATACTCCGCACGACCCCGAAGGTCTCTTGCAGGGAGCGTTGGGTACTCTTATGTTGGGTACCAACCGCGAGAGCGCAGCTGTTGCCCCCTCTGTTTTAAGACTTAACTTCGGAAATGGTGTCGCTCTGTAATGATACGCTCAAGCTTGCAAACCTCGACGAGGAACACCATCGGTCGGTACCCCGATGGCGTGTCAACCGTCCGCCCGGCCTTTCGGATCAGAACCAGTTTCCCACACTTTAGACTTTAGGAAACTGGTCTTTAGCCAGGATTCACGCTCGGCCTGGAAACACATTCAATCGTGGGCAAATCCCAGACTTTGTGTTGTCTTTGCTCGTCGAGCCAATGGGCGTACCAACCGCTCCCACTACTCGCGCTCTTCTCGCTCATTGCAACGGCTCACCACCCGATAAATTTTAAATCCTTCAGGGACCATATTTTTGCTCCTGCGGACCACTGGTGGTCCGCGGACCACTGGTTGGGAACCACTGGTCTAGCTAGAGGTCCAAATATGCGACTGCGGATCCCAAGGTTATGGGTTCCATTCCGTGTGATCCATAAAATGGTTGTCTCGAGAGTCGGGGTATTTCTATGTAAGTATGATAAGTATGTAGGTATAGTAAATACAAAGTATACCTATACCTTTAATATCCGTGGTCTGATACCTATAACACAAGCAGGTTATTCCTAGCCCTTGTTCTCACTAGTTCGATCAATTAGTTTAGAATTTTTTTCTCATTAGTTTTGGCGCTCGGGGGCCGCTGCCGCGGCACACCTTCACGCGTTAATGGTCACAGTTCTAACCTAACTTAAGGCCATACCCAGGGCTAACGACCTTGAGCAAATGGGCGATATGACTCGCTTACATAGAGTAGCGCAACTACAGAGACATCAGAGTAAAAGAACCACGGAAGAAGAAGAAAAATAGTAGCGGAAATGCGTTCCTCGCTTCACCAAATAAACAAGAAGCTGTGAGACGGTCTCACCCGACTGCCCCTCTCTAAAACGTTTATTGTGAGAGTTCAATCCGATTGACGTTGTCATTTTTGTTTTATTTCAAACTTTGAACAGATGATCCACGTGACCTAGTGACGTAGTTTAATGCAACAGAGTCACAGACTACAGACAAAGTCTCGCCATAAGCCCCTCTGCACTCTATTTTATAGAGAGAGGCGAAAAGTAAATTAAAAACAAAGGAACGTTTGTATTTCAATTTTACTTTGTTTTTAAGTGTAGTAAAAATACACTGCAAAAAATGTGATTGATGATTACGTAAAACTTAAATGTGACGAATTCACAAAGACGAATGTTCATATATTCATTGTTTTGTACTTAAATTATTACAAATCCAGAAAGGGGGTCTTCCACTCGCTTAAAATTTTTGTTACTTTTGGAAAAAAAAATCATTTCATTTTATTATTACAAACAAACAAAAATAGACGTAAACGCAGTTGCGAGGGTCAGCCAGTTATGTATAAATAAGAAGCGCTCGTGGCACCGCGGACTTAGTGTTCTGTAAGCGATCACTGTAGTAAGCTCATTCACTATGGCCAGTCCTTGGATGGGTGACCATCCATGTGACCACTTTGTGACAGTTATTTGAGCGTCGTTTCCGTGTTTCGGAAGGCACGTTAAGCCGTTGGTCCTGGTTGCTCGTAAAAGGCAGTCGTTAAGCGAAGTTGAAGGCCGTTTTGGCGGCTTGATTAATTTTAACAGCAATCATTCACAACCTGCGCCTGTCTATCTCAACACGGCAATACAGCTCACCGCCTATTACGTGGGACAAATTCTAAAAAGGTGAAATGTAGGGACATAATAATATGCCTCTGCCTACCTCTTCGGGGAAAAAGGTGTGACCATATGTATGTATGTAACTAGCTGACCCTCACAACTTCGTTTACGACACTTAAGGTGTATGAAACATGAGGTATTTCTTCATCAGTCTCATCAACCGGCGGGTGAAACTGCCCTGTTTGCTTAATCATAAACGAATTTAAAGATTAAGCATATTGTAAAACTAGCTGACCCTCGCAACTTCGTTTACGTCACATAAGGTTTGCAAAAGGAGAGGCACTTCTTTATCAGACTCATCAAGCAGCGTGTGAAACGGCCCTGTTTGCTTTATCATAAAAGAGCTTAAAGATTAAGTTTATTCTAAAACAATTCAGTCCCCGACTTCGGCGCTGACAGAATTATTTTACAACAGCCTTAATCATTAAGCTCTTTTATGATTCAGCCAACACGCCTGTTTAGATTTACCGTCACAATCCAAGGAACCCTTGAATTATAGGTTTTGAGAAAATTGAGATATCTCTAATTCCTGAACTACAAAACCCTCAGCACTGAAACTTGTGTGAAACAATCCTTAAAGTACTACCGTTATAACACTGAAAAAAAATTGGAATCGGACCACGCATTGTGAAATTACAACTAAAAAACCGAATTGTCTTTCATCCCCTCTCCCAAAGGAAGCTCGCAGAATATCGGAATCAAAGTATCCAGGAACCTTCCTCGGATTATAAGCTTTAATTGTTCCAAGTTTCATTCAAATCGATTCTGTAGTTTCTACCTGATACTTATTCGGGATACAGACAGACAGACAGACATGAACATTTTAAATTGCATTTTCGGCTTCAGTATCGATTAGAGAACATCCTTCAATAATAATAAAACATAATAATAAAACGGCGCTTAATCATTAAGCTCTCATAGTTAAGAGCTTAATGATTAAGCCCCGTGGAAAATTTTAGAATAGATTCTAAAACAATTCAGTCCACGCCCTCGGCGCGGCCTGAATTATCTATACTTATAATAAAACTGTTGAGGGTAGAGAGTCTGTACATGGAAGATATTTTGAATTTTTTTATTGAAGGATGTTCTCTAATCGATACTGAAGCCGAAAATGCAATTTAAAATTTTCATGTCTGTCTGTCTGTCTGTATCCCGAATAAGTATCACGTAGAAACCACAGAATCGATTTGAATGAAAAAAATGATAAAGCAACACGCAGGTTTAGATTTATCCTCACATTCAAAGGAGCTCTTGAATTCTAGGTTTAGAGAAATTGAGATGTCTCTAACTCCTGAACTTCCTCGGATCAATTTTCATTCAAATCAGTAGTTTCGGCGTGATACGTATTCGGAATACAGACTGACATGAAAATTTTAAATTTCATTTTGGCTTAAGTAGGTATCGATTAGAGAACGCGTTCTTTTTTTTAAAAATAGCTTCCATATTCAGACTCTCGACCCTTAACAGTTTTAATATTATGTATAGATATAGACTAGCAAGAAACTCGGCGGGCACTCACTTTATTCACTTTTATACCTTAACCAATTTGCCGGTAGATGGTGCCTACTTGTGGCAACCCACAAGACGTAATAAGCTAAAAGAGTCAATTCTTTCAGCTTAGGTTGAGAGCAGTGTCTCAAAAAAGCAGTGTGTTAATAATAACTATAATATAAGTATTTTCATCAGTTGTCTATATCCCTTAGCACAAGGTTATAATAGCTTAAGTTGTGTGCGAATGTCCACAAATATTTCTTCATTTATTTATATTGAAATGATTAAGTACCGCTTACAATATAAGCATGATTATCTTTCGAAGTAATTTAATAAAACAATACGAAAAACAAGTTGAAATGCATTATATTCTCATGTAATGCAGTATGCATTGTGTAACTCGGGCTCTGGCTCTGTTACACGCATTACTCTGTACATGAATGAAAATATAACATTTTACGAGAATATTTTGCAGACCAGAGCGACACACGTCCGTCTAGCAACACGACTCCCCCCGCACTAGATTTTCGGGCGAGCGCGGGGAAGCAAGCAATGTGATGTATTCTTTGAATACATTATTAGTTATAATTAGTTAAAACTTATACTAATTCAAAATTGAAGAAAACCATTTTAGAGGTCTATGTTTTCTTTAGTCTCTGATATAAATTTTATTATCATTCATTAATGAATAGTTGTCATACAACGACTTCTTCTAAAAAATTATGGGCTATTTCAGTGATGTTTTACTAGTTATTTATAATAAATACACAATTTCTGATGAAACCATCCTCTGGAACACATCTTGTAGATTTCAAATATACTTTTGGCTGGCTACCGAGAAGAACATCTTTATTTGCACCTCTTTTTCGCAAACTTTGTCAACCACTCCCCTTAACCATAACGACCGTCTTTATACTAACGTGACTACTAGTTTACTATTTCCTAAAATTACTTCGCTTAGGTAGAAAATTGAAAACAACGGTCGATATGGTTAGTTTAGGTTAGAACTGTGATCAGTGATCATTAACGCGCGAAGGCGTGCCGCGGTAGCGGCCGCCGTGCGCCAGAAGCACTGTTTATTTTATTGTTTTTTGGTTTCTAGATTAAAGTAAGATTAACGGTCGAACAAATGACAAAAAGAAGTCTCAGTAGTTCGACGGTCGAACCAATGAGACAAAATATCTCACTGTGAGATTTTTTTGTCTCACAACAAAGGATTCCTAGCTTACTTTGGAATCAGATAATGTTGTGGGAAAATGTCCGTGAATAGTTATTTATTATTCTCATTCTTTATTCTTACCTATCTCACTATAACTAAGCGTTCACCTCCGGTTGTAAATAATTATTCACGATTTTATAAAATCTCATAAAGCAGTAGGTAAGCGTAGATATGACTCGTGCACGCAGGGTTTCGCACCAAAACACGTCAAAAATCACGTTTGGTGTAAAATAGACCCTTTTTTATGGTTATAGTTTTTTTTTTTGTTAAAGCGGCATCAGAAATACCTACATCATCTGTGATAGATAACAACTTTATAGCTACCACTGTTTATGAGATACAGACACCACCACCACCACGTGACAGACAGACGACGTTCAGCGGAGTCTCAGTCTCAATAAGTAGATACCTAATAGATAAAATAATATTATCGTGGTAATAGGGTTTCGCTTTTCGGTACGGAACTCTAGAAATGAAAATGGAATCCATAGATATTAATATTACCTATGTTATCTCTGTCTGTAATTTTTTTTTGTAGTACCTAACGCTTTTCTGTGGTAATTCGCAGGTACCCCTACACGATGATGTTTAACGGCGTAAAGAGGGAGAGGCACAGATATAAGAAAAGATCGAGCTTTTTGATTTCTGTGAGGAGAAGCATACGAACCACAGTAGATTCGCATTGATTTGATTGATGATGATGTGAGTTTTGCCAATCAGATGAAGGAAAGTAGGTAGTGCCACCTATAGGCACTCTGTAAAACATCACGAGTTTAACTTTAGTGCACTAAAACAGTGTGTCATCTTCAGACTATGTCATCTTAAGCACAATTCGGTAATACTTAGGTACTTATGATAGTATTACCGTGACATAATTGAAGAACAGTCACTGAGCGATAAAGTGCATACCTATTCTACATCGGACCTACAATTGGAAGATGTTACTTTTCGACAAGTGTGCCAAGGTAAGGAGGTCATGATTACTTCATAGTAGTCATGAACCAGCTATAGAACAAAGCGGTTTGAGGAGGTAGGTAGTCATACTTATGAAAGTTAGGGCTGAGCTACAGGCCACTAACGGGGTCCATAGGTGGTGGATAATGGAACGGCCATCCCCCGATGGTTAGCTGCGAATATGCCGAATAAGCAGCCCCCAACCAAGAAGCGGCAGGGTATGACAGATGTAGTGAGTGTCCAAAGTATACTAAGACATTATCTTGGACCTAACTCACTGCATAAAAATAAACCCTGTGACATGGCGTCCAGATACTGCCATGAAATGATAATTGTGTCAAAATAAAACGTTATTTCAGTCTAATGGCATCTAGGTACTTCGGAGCAAATCACACCGCAAAATATCTTTTTAAATTATTGCTGCTTATGATTGATGGCACTTGGTGGAACCTGCTGCACTTATTGAATAACACCACTTTTTTTATACTTACCAATAAGGTGGCAGACAAGCATACGGCCCACTATATGTACCGGTGGTAACCGCAGCTTATGGACGTTTGCAACACCAGAGGCGCTACACTCGCGCTGCCGATCCTGTAAAAACCTTCTAAGACCCCTCTTGAAGAACCCCATACTGTAGGCGTTTGGGAAAACCGAGGCAGTGAGATCATTTCACAACCTAAGCGTGCGCGGTAGAAAGCCCCTATCGGATCTAAAGGTGCTCGAGCGCTCCGGATGCAACGTGTGAGGATGAACACCCTGTCTGTGGCGAGCGGTACGATAATAGAATGTAGCCGTAGTCATCATATCAAACAATTCCTCAGAGCATAAACCGTTATACAGGCGGTAGAATGCACACAGAGAAGCAAAGTCTCTGCTGTCACTAAGAGGTTTCACATCACCTGCAAGTATGCGGGATCGCTGACAACTCTAATAGCTAGCCTTTGCACCGAGTCAAATGGACGAAGCTGGTATTCAGGCGCCCCCGCCCAGAGGAGACAGCAGTACTCCATGTGCGGCCGCACTTGCGACTCATAGAGAAGCAGTGTTTGAGCCTCAGTAAAGTACCGCCGCGCTCTGCTGAGCACTCCGAGCTACTTGGACGCCAGCTTGGTCTTGTCCTCCAAATGACTGCGGAACTGAACGACATTAGAGATGTCAACACCAAGGATCCCTATACTTTCAGAGACGGTGAGTGATGTGCCCTTTAATTGTGGCGCCACGGTAAGTGGTTTTTTTTTTTGCGGTGAATACACATAGGTAGGTACTAGGGCTTGAATATCGGACGCTTTTTCAGTTCCGGAATTGGGTTTCGATAATCAGTATTTGAATTCCGGAATTCCGGAACTCAATCAAGTTTCGTTTTGTACAAAATAGTGATATGTAAAAAAAAGAAACGGGAGGTGGTAGTCCTACGTGATTAGTGATAAACTACTTTGATTCCTAGTAAAATTACTTATTTTAACGTAACCAACTAAAAACCACACGTTTCCTAACTACTTATTGCCTACGGTTGGCCCGGGTAAGCCCTCAGAAGGTTGACCCCAGGATTCCTCACAGACCTTGACTATCACTGCGGCCTCACCTAGGAGGTTCGGGTGCTATTCCGCGTATTTGGGGCTTGTTCAGGTGTTATTCCACATCTCAGGGCGTGTGGCGTGCGTGAAACTTTCACGTCACGCTTTCGTCTTGGGCGTGCTTTTGTAAGGACGGTGATTAGCCTTAGCCCTCACACCGTCCTCAGGCCCCCGATTATGGAGGCCGATAGTCTTGGGCAAAGACATGCGGAATTCGGGTGGGAGCGTTCTCTCTCGATCACTTTTCGCCGCATTAACTGATCAAGGAAGACGCAGTGGCGTCCCACTTACTCCCACTGAAGATCATAGCCCGCGCAATGGTCTCCAGCGAGAGAATGTCCACGTCCAGACCTACCACGAGGACCGGGCGCTGTTGAGCCCACGCTGTGCACTCCACTAATGTGTGATGTACTGTGTCCTCACTGCGTTTCTCGCAGTGCTGGCACTCAGGTTTGGTTTCTCGGTGTATTCGTCACAGATATTTACTGAAGCTCCCGTGCCCGATAAGCATCTGTGAGAACCGGTAGGACAGAGTACCCGCACCGTGGCTCATCTCTAGTCACTCGCCCATGACCGATCTGACCGCCTTGATTGTGGCGATTCGGTTTGTTGCTCAAGTCCAGGTCTCCATGGTTTCCTTGTGGAGCTGGAACTGCCGAACCTAGATTTCTGGAGACGTAGGCCTATGGCCCCGCTCCAGCGCCTCCTTGCACCAGAAAAGAATAAATTAGAAATATAATTAATTTATTTAAACAAGGACGCAAGCTGCCTCGCTGCCAGATCCTCGAGACATGCCGCCTCTGAGCAATGGACCACGCAGCACCCAATCGTAACCGATGTTCCACAGAAGCGGTCTTAAGAACGATCTCTGCGGAACACCGCACGACGTATCTCGCTGACTCGGCTGGGCCCTAGCCAGCTTGGGTAAGTTATGGCCCTCTTGGAAAGAATTCAACGGAAGTAGGGAGGCACTCACTAACGCAGCTCCAGGGCAAGGTGTTGAAGGCGATGCCGGGTTCCCTTGACATCGCACCCTGCGATGTTACTTTCTCCGTCAGTCTTCTAATGCGCATGATCGCATTCACGGTGGAGCGCCCTTGACGGAAACCAAACTGGTTATCCTCCAGATATGGCCCCAACGCGTGCGAGGTGTCCGACTGTGCGCTGTGCAATGATACGCTCAAGGAGCTTGCATACCTAACGAGGTATGCAAGCTCCTTTAGCGTATCATTGTTGGGGATCGACCGATCGGGTATCGGCCGGAGTTGCTCAACGGAACAACACGATCGGCCGATCCCCGGATGGGTATACTGCCGACCACCTTGCCTTTCGGATTGGCCTTTTTCGAGGCATGAACTAAAGAGCCCCATCACTCGAGGCCCAATATCCTCAAGAGCCAGGACCCACGCTCGGCCTGGAATGCTGTAGTGTCCAGGGGCACGGTCCCTGCAGAATCTAAGCCGCAGTACAGTCACCGCTAACACACCTTCAGTGACTTCGGGCACGTCGTTCTCGCTGTAATCAGCGTCGGGCGCCTGAATCGGAGCCATGTGTGAAGGAAAATGTTCATCCACCTTGATGAGAACAGGGAACCCAGGACCCTCATCACTCTGGGTCAGTGGAGCGCCTTGGGGCAAAGTTTGCCCCTAATAATAAGGTAGGGGCCCCATGAGTTCCGTCAGAACTACTAGAACTATGTTGAGCGAGACCTCTGTCAAACTCTTTCAGCGATTCTATCAAAGCAAAGTTAAATTTAACTCGTAGCATAAGTCAGAGCTAAGTCTAAGTTCGCACTATAAATTGAAGTCTAAATGTAAAAAATATTCAAAAACGTCATCAATAATATTATTATTATTTAAATAGTATGTTTTCCATCAAATACCATTAATTTTATGGATTTACTTTCTTAGTAGGTTTTAGAAATATCATCAAATAAAATGATTAATACCTAAGTACGTAATCGAATTAATTTGTTAAAAGAGAGATCCTAAATTATCAACATTGTAGTAATTAAAGGTAATTAAATTGCATAAAGAAGCTTATAATCTACATTTTTATTTGTATTGAAATTAAAGAAGAAGCGAAACTATTTTTTTTTTCAATATCGAAATACCGGTACCTATTGATCGCGCCAATTCCGGAATTGAGAACGATATTAGATTTTATCGGAATTCCGGAATTATGTCAATTCCGGAATTCCGGAGTTCAAGCACTAGTAGGTACTTGTGTCTTGGTGGGGTTGAATTGGACAAGATTTTGTATACCCCAATCGGACACTAGAGAGAGTAGCCTCGATTTCAGACACAAGAAGTTCACGACACGACTTTCCTCCACTAGGTACAGCCCGAGAGATACCGCGACGGCCCGTGTAACAAGTGTCATCCGTACTGTCGTCTGCATGACAATGAATGCCGTCAATAGACAATATGTCGTTGATATGCAGCAGAAACCATAGATTTAGAATTTTTCGCTACAGAAACAGTGGGGGACAATAATACAGATCAGTGGGGACAACACTGAGCCTTGTGGTACTCTAGCGTTTATGACCATGCATTCAGAACAGCTGAACACCCATCCACTTAAACTCTCGGGCAATTTCGTAAGAAGACCACGGTGCCAGACCCGGTCAAAAGCTTTAGAGATGTCGAGGCTCACTGCTAGAGCCTCGCCCTTACTCTCGATAACCGCCGCCCATCGGTGTGTGAGGTACACGAGAAGATCGCCTGTCGAGCGACCGTGATGTAAACCGTACTGCCGGTCACAGCAGGTCGTGTTCCTCAAGGTACCTCAGGAGCTGTGCATTAATTACATGCTCCATCACCTTTGATAATAGGGAGGTGACGGCTATAGGCCTGTAATTGGCCGGGTCGGTCCTGTCACCCTTCTTGGGCACAGGATGCACGTACGCGATCTTCCACGCCGCCGGGACTTTTTTCATGGAGTATGAAAGCGTGAAAAGACGTGTAAGTACCGGACACAACTCCGGACACCTCACCGCTTATGCACCACCGCGGGAATGCCGTCTGGCCCAGTCGACTTATGAACGTCAAGGGATTCATAAAAAATGAAGCATAAAAACTAACTGTCGACCGTTAAACTGTCGGATTACTATTCGATAAGTAGTTGGTAGATTAAAGGTCAAAGCCCACTTAAACGACTCCGCTTCAACACCGCTCCCACCCAACACTGCCCTAAAAGAAGACTACTGCTCGCAGTCTACGCGGCGACAGCTAGCACGCACCCAGCAGTCCACGCGGCGACAGCTAGCAGACGGCCAGCTGTCCACCCGCCGACCGCTCTCGCTTTTCGCAATAGACACAGTTCGCGATCGGTTTCCATTAAAGCAACTTGTAGTAGCGAGCCGGTGAGGCGACTGCTAGCAGTGAGCGCGCGGGCACCGCGCGGCGCGCCGACCGCTCGTCTACAACGCACGGCCAGCAAGGCGTCCACTCCCGAGCAGTCTGACGGCGGTAAGCTCGCTGAAAGCGAGCTGTCTGCTAATTGATGATGGCAATGTAAAAAATATCTAAAGAGCAATATTTAAAGCCTATATTTGAATTATATTGTTTTTGCCGGGTGGGAGTGGAGTCCTTAAAGTGGGCTTTGACCTTAAGGCCTCGGTTCCCAAGGGTACACAATCCATGTAAGTATTATAAAAGAACAACCGAAGGCGCTGATTTTGGGCAGTGTTATTTTCACGCTGTGATTTTCGCAGTGTTGGCCCTCGGCCGTGATCTCCCAGTGTATTCGTCACAGATACTTACCGAAGCACCCGAACCCCGGTAATTATCTGTGACAACCGACAGTAGAAATTGTCATGACTTCTCTTTAATCACTCTTTCATAACCGGTTTTATCCCCCCGATTGTGGCGAACCTTCGTTGTTTATGTCGGACCTTCCAAGCCTTCATGAGTTCTTGGTGGACCTAAAATCCGAGTCTTGATTTAATAAGACGCAAGCCATTGCCCCGCCCCAGCGCCTCCTTGCGCCATAAAAAAAACAACAACGCAAGGGCCCGCGTTTTTAAGTCCCAAGGAGAGGTTGCGATGTGTCGTCTCAACGGCCATCGTGCATGGCCGTCATATCACTCTGACGGTCAGCAGCTTCTTTTGGGGTCTCTAGTCACGTTATGAGCCCTCAGGGTCTCCGCCGATATACGTGCTTACTGTATTGTCAAAGCTGATCTTCCCGAGAGGGGCATAAATTACCCGAGTTGGCTAGGGCCGGGTCGGCGAGATCTCAGGCTCAAGTTGTGAGTCGCCACCCCAGACGCGGGATAGTACCCGAACCATTGGGCGAGGCCGCGGTGACACCCTGGGACATCCTTCCGAGGGCTTACCCGGGACTTCCGGCCTTAGACTGTGTTGTTAGGCATTGTGTGGTTTTAGTCGGTAGGAGTCCGGCATAGCATCCATGTGTCATTTCCACATATAAAAAAAAGGAAAACAAGTGAGTCGAATAAGGTGGCTGGGTCTTGAGATCGCCGTTCATAATTCCGAGACTCTGTGCTTTCACGGGCCTCCGAAAGGGCCACCTGCCGGATCCAGCATACAGGTAGGGGGCGTCAGCATCGGCATCGAGCCCTCGATGAAGTATCTGCGGCTCGTACTTGATGGTCGATGGATCGCCACCACCACTTTGAACCACCGCTGTGCAAGCACGAAAGCACGAGGAACTACTAAGAGAAGCTACTACTAAGTATAAATAATTACCGATAGGTTCTGGCGCTCGCTCGCCTTAGCGCGTTAATGGTCACAGTTCCAACCTAACCTAACCTTAATGATTACACTAAGTAAGGCAAATTAGAACTGGAGTTTTTGGTGTCAATTAATTAATCCATTTTGGTGACCACTTAAATAAAATGTTCCCATTAAATTTAAGGTAGGGTATTGTGATTTTAAGGTAGGATGGGTAATTGGGACGGCCTACGGCCAATCCATTTTATCGGAAATAGACAACAAAAACAGTGCAACTTTTTTATATTACTAAGGTGGCAGACAAGCACACGACCAACCAGATGTACCTACTGGTGTTCACCTTAGCCAATGGACGTTTGCAACACCAGAGGCGCTACACTCGCTCTGCCGACCTTGTAAAAACCTAGGACCCCTTTTGAAGAACCCCATACTATAATCTATCTGATCTTACCGTGCTAAACGCTCTGGACACAAAATGTGCACAATAGATTAGGTACAAACCGTTGTACAGGCGGTCGAACACACACCCCCTTTGCAATAGGAGACTTGTCTCCTCATACAAAGTCTCCTATCACGACCGAGGTGACAGCAGTACTTGCAACTTAGAAAGCAGTGTTTACGCCGCAGTAAAGTACCGCCGCGCCTCGTTGAGTACTCCGCTTCTTGGACGCCAGCTTGGCCTTATTCTTCAAATGACTGAAAAGCTTCTTGAGCTGGTAGTTCAGCAAATACCGACTAACACCCCTTTTGAGAAACCCCAGACTGTAAACGTTTGGGGCAAAAGCGGCAGGGAGTACATACGCGCAGGAAAATCTCGGTCGGCCTGTACCGTGTACGAGCGCTCTGTACACAAAGAATGAACATTAACATATTTGTCTGTGGCAGGCGGCGGTGCGATGATAGAACTAGCAGTGGGCATCGTGTAACTTTTCCTGGATCTGTTAGGGGTAAATAAACTCCGAACGGACTTTATGTATAACTAGCTGACCCTCGCAACTTCGTTTACGCCACATATGGTGTATGAAAGGACAGGTATTTTTTCAACAGACTCAAGGGAGCGTATGAAACTGCCCTGTTTGCTTAATCATAAAAGAGCTTATTTTTACCCTCACATTCAAAGAAACCCTTGAATTCGAAAAGTTGAGATGCCTCTTATTTCTGAACTACGAAACTCTCAATAATGAAACTTGTGTGGAACATACATATGGTCACGCCTTTATCCCCGAAGGGGTAGGCAGAGGCATATTATATGCCCACATTGCACCTTTGTATAATTTGTCCCACGTAATAGGTGGTGAGCCGTATTGCCGTGTTTTAAATGGACAGGCGCAGGTTGTGACTGCCTGCTGTTGAAATAAAGCCTTCAACTTAGCTTAACGACTGCCATTTTACTGGCAACCGGGACCAACGGCTTAACGTGCCTTCCGAAGCACGGAAACGCTCAAATAAATGTCACAATGTGATCACATGGATGGTCACCCATCCATGGACCGGCCATAGTGAAAGTTGCTTACTGCAGTGATCGTTTACAGAACACTGAGTCCGCGGGGCCACGAGCGCTTCAAACGTGTGGAACAATGTTAAAAACATTCCCTTTCTGACACTAAAAAAAAATTGCGTGTACTTAGTGTACACACGTAAGAAGTGAAACTTCTTCATAAACTTAATTTTCACCTCACCTTAAATTAAGTCAAAAAGTACAAAAGTCCAAAAGTCCAAAAGTCCAAAAGTCCAAAAGTCCCAAAGTCCAAAGTCCAAAAGTCCAAAAGGCCAAAAGTCCAAAAGTCCCAAAGTCCCAAGGTCTCAAGGTCCCAAAATCCCAAAGTCCCAAAGTCCCAAAGTCCCAAAGTCCCAAAGTCCCAAAGTCCCAAAGTCCCGAAGTCCCGAAGTCCCAAAGTCCCAAAGTTCCAAAGTCCCAAAGTCCCAAAGTCCCAAAGTCCCAAAGTCCCAAAGTCCCAAAGTCCCAAAGTCCCAAAGTCCCAAAGTCCCAAATTCCCAAAGTCCCAAAGTCCCAAAGTCCCAAAGTCCCAAAGTCCCAAAGTCCCAAAGTCCCGAAGTCACAAAGTTCAAAAGTCCAAAAGTCCCAAAGACCCAAAGTACCAAGGTCCCATCCAAAAGTCCCAAAGACCCAAAGTACCAAGGTCCCATCCAAAAGTCCAAAAGCCTAAAAGTCCAAAAGTCCCCAAAGTCCCAAAGTCCCAAAGTCCCAAAGTCCCAAAGTCCCAAAGTCCCAAAGTCCCAAAGTCCCAAAGTCCCAAAGTCCCAAAGTCCCAAAGTCCCAAAGTCCCAAAGTCCCAAAGTCCCAAAGTCCCAAAGTCCCAAAGTCCCAAAGTCCCAAAGTCCCAAAGTCCCAAAGTCCCAAAGTCCCAAAGTCCCAAAGTCCCAAAGTCCCAAAGTCCCAAAGTCCCAAAGTCCCAAAGTCCCAAAGTCCCAAAGTCCCAAAGTCCCAAAGTCCCAAAGTCCCAAAGTCCCAAAGTCCCAAAGTCCCAAAGTCCCAAAGTCGCAAAGTCCCAAAGTCCCAAAGTCCCAAAGTCCCAAAGACCCAAAGTACCAAGATCCCATCCAAAAGTCCAAAAGTCCCAAAGTCCCAAAGGCCAAAAGTCCAAAAGTCCAAAAGTCCAAAAGTCCAAAAGTCCAAAAGTCCAAAAGTCCAAAAGTCCAAAAGTCCAAAAGTCCAAAAGTCCAAAAGTCCAAAAGTCCAAAAGTCCAAAAGTCCCAAAGTCCCAAAGACCCAAAGTACCAAGGTCCCATCCAAAAGTCCAAAAGTCCAAAAGTCCAAAAGTTCCAAAGTCCCAAAGTCCCAAAGTCCCAAAGTCCCAAAGTCCCAAAGTCCCAAAGTCCCAAAGTCCCAAAGTCCCAAAGTTCCAAAGTCCCAAAGACCCAAAGTACCAAGGTCCCATCCAAAAGTCCAAAAGTCCAAAAGTTCAAAAGTTCAAAAGTTCAAAAGTCCCAAAGTCTCAAAGTTCCAAAGTCCCAAAGACCCAAAGTACCAATGTCCCATCCAAAAGTACAAAAGTCCAAAAGCCCAAAAGTCAAAAAGTCCAAAAACCCTTAAATGACATGCTATCCCTGGATAAAGTACTCTTAATTCGAATCCACCGTGGTGAGGAACAGAACAAAGATGGCGCGTAACCAAAAATCGTGACGTGACGTGACGTGACGTGACGCAAATTTTTTTCCAACGCCGATAAAGAAGTTTCACTTCAAAAATATTTGAAATCGGACCACGCGGTGAGCACTTACAGCTGAAAAACCATTTTATCTTTCATACACTCTCCCGCAGGAACCGCGCAAAATATCGGGATCAAAAGTATCCAAGAACCTTCCTCGGACTATAAGCTCGGAATGTACCGAGTATCATTCAAATCGGTTCAGTAGTTTCGGCGTGATACTTATTCGGGATACAGACAGACAGACAGACAGACAGACAGACAGACATGAAAATTTTAAATTACATATTCGGCTTCAGAATCGATTATACAACGCCCTACAATTGAAATTTTCAAAATATCTTCCATGTACAGACTCTCGACCCTCAACAGTTTTATTATAAGTATAGATATAAATAATTTAAAATGCCTTATGGTCGAATAACCGACACTCAAAAAATAAATATACTAAATACAAGGTATCATCATGGCAATCATTATGAAAATTGTTCCTCAAATTGTTTAAGGTGAAGTGGGACTCAAAATACATAATTTTGACATATTTCGAACCAATTTTGCAAAGGTGTTAACAAAGATTTCACAATTTTTTAAATGGATAATTATTATTAAGTATATTGACAAGGGATGTCAGTTCTCCAAAACACGATTGAGTAAATTCGGCTCGATAGAAAATAATCCCAAAGTTCCCTCGAATCTGTAAATTTACCTGTGACCGCCTTGACTATAATCAATTTCATTCAGTAGTTATATAATGTACCACACTAATTTTTTATTTCCATGTCCCTAATAAGTTACCTCGAGGTCCTATGCAGTTATTTATTAATTAAAAACATATTGTTTTAATAAAAAAAACGTTTTGTTGAGCGGGAGTGCATTTTGCCGCTATCAGCCACCTCACAGAGCCCGCTCAGTCAGCCGACAGACTTCGTTGAGGAAACCCGTATACAACTTTGTCACGCCCGCTGACGTAATTCGCTGCCGTAGTAACGAAAATAGGTAATAAAAAAAACGAAAAAAGGAAGTATTCAAGGCTTAAGCTCAAGAGCGTAAAAATATCGCATCTGTTTGGGGAAGTTTCTTTGGTGTATTGTATAAGTTATAGTAACGTTTTCATACTTTCCAATACAAAGTTTGCCTGATGCCACATAATAGATGAATGCCAGAAGATTCACCTATAAATGCGCTCATGTATGTGACGCCCTGACCGAGCGTATAACATGTACATTATTTAAATTAATATTTAAATTAATATTTAAAATCAATGTCATAACGAGTATAATACTAATGACTGATAAATCAGTGGGCCAATTCTCCTATTTAATTTACAATATAACAGTAGGAATAAACATTAATTGAGTATATAATAAATTAAACTCAAAAAATTGGTATTCTTCTATCCAAAATTACCGCTTTCAAGGCACGTATTGCGTATTGTTGATATTCTCGTAGTCTTACTTTACTACTCGTGTGTCGTAGCTGATGTAGGTAGGTATTGAATTTGAAGTTGTAAGTATGAGTTTCTTTTTTTTTATATTTAGCTCGCCAAATTGACGTCGCCACCAGCCTGATAGAAATCCGTGGCGCATCTAGCGATTGGGGGCCACTTCTGACAGTGGTCCTCAAGTTGGCGGCCCTGTGATGTGCCTCTTCACGCTCCTCTTGAAGAACCCGGGATTGTAAGATGAGGGAAACACGAGTGCGGGCAGGTCGTTCCATGTTTTTAATAGTTCGACAGAGGAACGATCTTTTGAAACGTTCAGTTCTGGCAAAGATTCTCTCCACTGTGTGTGAGTGTCATCTTTGCCCGGCAAGTTTTGTTCGGGATCTGAAAGAAGAGAGTGGGATCAGGTTGAAGAGTTCTTCAGAACATTCGCCGTGATACATTCGATAGAAGGCAGCCAAGGACGCTATGGTTCTTCGCTGCGCCAAAACGGTTCGAGGCCTCCCGTCACCACAGTTTGAGTTTTAACCAACAGTGAACTGAAAATAAACATCTTACATACAACCCGATACAGTCAATACAACCCTAACTTTGTTTTTAAGCCATAATGTAAAATAGTAATACAATGTTCAATGGATAGTGGTACCTATATGTTAAGCGCTAGTAGATGATTTTGTGAATATATGTTACTGAAAAGGCCTGATGATTTAATATGACTTACGAATTATTTAATTATGATATATGAAAGTCTGTGAAGATGTTAGTGACAAAATCACGTTCCAATGGTTGAGCAGATCTGGTTGAAATTGATGGCCTATTATAACTATTTTATGCTTTTCCAGACTGCAATGTATTCTTGGACATATTATACACTAGCTGACGCCCGCAGCTCTGCCCGCGTCTAGTTTTGTTCCCGTTTCCACTTTCCGTGGGAACTGATTGCCGGGACAAAAAGTGGCCTATGTGTTATTCCAGGCCTATATCTACCCCTGTACTAAATTTCAGCTAGACCCGTTTAGCCGTTAGAGCGTGAAAGAGTAACAAACATCTACACTCACAAACTTTCGCATTTATAATATTAAGTAAGGTAAGATAATTTAGAAAATAGCATAAAGGCTATTTTATCCCTGGATATGACCCAATGGTAGAAGGGAACGCGAACAGAATTCTACACAGCTGAAGCTGCGGGCAATAGCTATGCGAAGTGAAACGTAGAATGTTTAATTTAGGAAATGGTAATCATTTGGACAGGACTAAAGCCTAGTCTAGTTTAAATAACTAGTATTGAAATTTATTCCTTTACACCCTTGCATATATGCAAATAGCAATATTCGTTTTTGTATATTCTTCGTTTTCTTAGCCAAACGGGACCCTGTTACTGAGACTTCGAAGTCCGTTTGTTCATCTGTATCTCATGAACTAGGCAGTAATACATTTCAAAGATGTGTTTCTGCTACCGCTGTAACAACTATAATAACACTTGATAAAGAAAAAATAAGGTTACTCCCATACAACGTAATCTTCTGGCGTTTTTTTTTTGTTACGAAATCCTCATCAGTGTGCCAGTCCAACTTGAACCTCGGCCGTTTTTACAGTTCCGTATCCAAAAGGTAAAAATGGAACGAGGAGAAAGTATTGCCTTTTGAAAATGCTAAGAGGCAAAAGCGGTCAGGTGTAGAGTAAATAAATGCTGTAAAACAGTACAAGTGGTGGTTATTCAATATGCGCTGCAGGTTCCACCAAGTGCCAACAGTATATTAATAATCTGTAATAACGCGACCCTATTACTGAGAGTATCTATCTGTCATCTTATGCACCACTGCGATAGCTAGGCATTTGAAATTTACGAATCCTAAGAACAGAAAAATAAATTAAGGAGGGCTCCCATACAGGTATATTTTTCAGTCTTTTTTTGTACAGAACCCTCCTTTTTCCTTTTAAGGAAGTACCAAAAAATATAAACAAAGGATAGGGGCAGCAGATTCTTACTTTTTCAATAAACCTGGCAAAAATCGTCACAGGTAAAAAAATAAATAGAAGTACTTCTTAAATATATTATGTTCTATTCTTATTATGAAAATAAATTTCATTACATGTCAGTGATAAAAATTGCATCAAAATCAATTACGAAGTTGCTCACGAGTAGAAGATCTAAAGAGGTTTATCTAAACAGGGCGAAAAAATTGTTATGCAAACTTGTACTTCTGTCAATGATTTCAATTGCGTAGTGAACGGGTTAACGCGCGAAAACGTTTCCGACGCACGGAGCGTCCCGAACATCTTGCGTCTGCTTCACCCCCTCCGAATCGCTTGAGACACAATTGCACTTCGCCTTAAGGATAATTTAAAATTTGAATTATGTAATCTGACATATAATGTGTTTTTTTGAAGTGAAACTTCTATATCGGCGTTGGAAAAAAATTTGCGTCAACTCACGTCACGTCACGTCACGATTTTTGGTTACGCGCCATCTTTGTTCTGTTCCCCACCACGGTGGATTCGAATTAAGAGTACTTTATCCAGGGATAGCATGTCATTTAAGGGTTTTTGGACTTTTGGACTTTTTGGACTTTTAGACTTTTGGACTTTGGGACTTTGGGACTTTGGAACTTTGGGACTTTTGGCCTTTGGGACTTTGGGACTTTGGGACTTTGGGACTTTGGGACCTTGGGACTTTGGGACTTTGGGACTTTTGGACTTTTGGCCTTTGGGACTTTGGGACTTTTGGCCTTTGGGACTTTGGGACTTTGGGACCTTGGGACTTTGGGACTTTTGGACTTTTGGCCTTTGGACTTTTGGACTTTTGGACTGGACTTTTGGACTTTTGTACTTTTGGACTTTTTGGACTTTTGTACTTTTTGACTTAATTTAAGGTGAGGTGAAAATTAAGTTTATGAAGAAGTTTCACTTCTTACGTGTGTACACTAAGTACACGCAATTTTTTTAATCATAGGCATTGTAGGGTAAGATGTATTGGATTAAGGTATTTAGAATATTAAGTTATTTCGATTTCGGGTATTTCTGGCTAACATATTTTAAGTAAAGGCATTATGATTTCTGGTAGGTTATATATTAAAATACCAGAAATCAAAATGCCTTTACTTAAAATGCATTAGACCAAAATACCCGAAATCAAAATACCTTAATATTCAAAATACCTTATTTCAGTACACCTTACCGTAAAATGTCTAAATTTAAAATACAAATAATTATTATATCAGAATTCAAAATGCAAATTTTCAAATAACCTTAATTTAAAATACCGAAAATAGAATACAATGTGTCACTGTCACTCACACGTTTTGTTATTTGGCTTTAACTTATTTACAACCCCCCCCCCCACCTAAGTGAAGCCGCTGTTGTAGCCGTAGGTCTGTTGGTCCTTGGGTATCCTTCTGAGGGCTTACCCGGGGCTCCCAACTGTAGGCTGTTATGTAGGATACGTGTGGTTTTTAGTCGGTAGGAGTCCGGCATAGTATCCATGTAGGATTTACCTCATGTTAAAACACTTTGATTCAGAGTTACAAAAGTACTACAGTGGGCTAACGAAAAATCAAAAAAAAAATAACCACGAAGGCTAAGGCGGGAGCTCCGCTTCGCTTCGCTCCCGCCTTAGTCTTCTAACCTAACCTATCCGAGTCGGGATACTCTGAGTCGGGGTGTTAACCAATCACAGATATTGTATAAGCACTTACTTGTACTTATGTGCACACTAATGATGAATGATAATGATATCAATAAAACCACTGTGTACTGATCTGTTGTTATATAATAACTCCTTCAAAATAGCTCAAAACGTACATAAAAAATCCTCATGCTTATATACTACGCGGTGCAAACAATGATAGCGCGATGTAGCTTTCAATAGTAAACTATTGTGTTCATTGAGTGGTGTGGTCATTAACATACCGCCCACCAAGGACGTTACTGACGTAATGTCCTTCTTACATTATACACATTAATCTGATGAACTGTAATAAAAATCTTGGTTTCGACTTATTGTGAACTAGGTATATAAACCATGTAACTGTTTGCTCTAATAAAGAGTTTGGTCTAACATCTTTACATGACATAAAAATTACAAAACTACACATACTTCACATAGTAAAACATAACCTAAAAATCAATAAACTCTTAACTAGACTTACTAATATAAAATCTTAAACGTAAAACCTAAAAATAGAACATTTTTATAAAAACAATAAAAAAAGTAAAATTTCATTGGATATATGCTGATACCATACATATAACTTTAAAAACAATGTAATTATAACACTAAAACTATTAAACAATCTGCTTTTGTAAATAGGGTTGAAATAAAAAACAAAACTATTCTGTAACAGGTAAAATACATGCTTTGGATGTCGGTCTTTTAATAATTGAGTTCTTAGTACGTACTGTGATTACACGAGTGATACCATCATCACCAGGGTGTTTTTGCAATACGCGACCTAATAACCATCGACTCGGTGGCAAATCATCCTCTTTTAATAAAACTATATCACCTATTTTTGGTTCTGGAACATGTGAGGACCATTTGTATCTATTCATTAAATTGGAAAGATATTCATGGTGCCAACGCTTCCAAAATGACTGCAACATTTTTTGAATTAATTGCCAACGAGATAAAGAACTTAAGCTAGAATTTTCATAATTATTATCTGGTACATTTACTAAGGGTTCTCCTATTAGGAAATGTCCCGGGGTTAATGGTAATGGTTCACCAGGGTCAGCAACATTGACTATACTCATAGGTCTCGAGTTTAAACAGGCTTCCACTTGACTAAGAAGCGTGGACATTTCTTCGTAAGTGAGGCTGGAATCTCCAATAACCCTTTTCAAATGAAATTTCGTAGACTTCACCCCTGCCTCCCATAGCCCACCGAAATTAGGGCTATGGGGTGGTATGAAGTGCCACTCTGTACCAGTTCCTTCCAGATGTTGTGCTACTGTAGGTTGAATTGACTCCAACTGGTGCAACTCCCTAGAAGCACCCACAAACGTGGATCCATTATCACTCCACAACTTGGCACAGTGACCTCGCCTCGACACAAACCGCCTAAAAGCAGCTAAAAATGCTTGGGTGCTCATGTCACTAACCACTTCTAAATGGATTGCTTTAGTGGCCATACACACAAAAAGACATATGTAGCCCTTGTGCGAGTGGTGGCCCCTTCCTTTTGTTGTCTTGATATTTATGGGTCCTGCATAATCAACTCCACTGTGGATGAATGGTCGGGCTGGAGTGCATCTTACAGCTGGTAGTGAGCCCATAAGCTGATTTTTGACAGAGGCTGTTTGCCTGGCACATGTCACACACTTGCGGACATACTGTTTGACCAGACTTCTAATGCCTATTATCCAATAGGCTGATCTTAGGTAAGTCATCATGAGCTGAGGTCCACCGTGTAAGGTTGTACGATGTGCATCCGCTACGATAAGATACGTCAAATGACATACGTGAGGCAAAACAATTGGGTGTTTCGCTTGCTCACTTAGCTGTGACTTTTCTAGTCTACCTCTTACTCTCATAATGCCCTTTTCGTCAAGATAGGGACAAAGTGAATTTAATACACTGGACTTTAAATTTAAAAAACCTTTGTCCTGTAATTGAACGTATTCTTTTGTAAATATTTCTTCTTGTGTTCTCCTAATGCAACAATCTAATGATGCGTCTAATTCTCCCTTCTGTAAATGATTTTTGCGATATTTAATATTTTCCTTTAACAATCTTCTACAGTATGCAACTATTCTCAGTAACTTGCCTAATGTAGAATATTGTTCGAATAATGAACAATTAGGTGTTACTGCTACATGTACCTTAATAGCCTCTTCTAAATCACCATGGTATCCAGTTGGTCTAGAGTACATTATTGGTTCCTTCTTAAGAAACAATGGTCCTGAAAACCACATTTGATTATCACGAAGTAAGCTGGGTATTACTCCTCTAGAGGCGCAGTCCGCTGGGTTCTCTTTGGTAGAAACATGAAACCATTGAGACGCTTTCATGGTTGTCAAGATTTCAGAAGTCCTGTTAGCCACAAACGTCTTCCATTTACTTGGGTGGCTGTTTATCCATGCTAACACCACAGTGGAATCGGTCCATGCTTTTATTTTGTCATGAGATATGTTCAAGACATCAGCGGTTTCTGTCAAGAGGTGTGACAGAAGGACTGCGCCACATAACTCTAACCGCGGAATACTAATTTGCTTTACGGGTGCGACTCTTGTTTTTGCAGCTATTAAAGACACATGGATATTGCCTTTTGCATCTTGAACCCGCAAATAAACAACAGCCGCATAAGCTGCCTTGGAGGCGTCACTAAAACCGTGTAGTTCCAGATCGTCGCCAGCCTTCGTCCCAAGCCAACGAGGTATCCGCACATTGGTAAGTAGCAATAATTCTTGACGGTAAGTGTTCCATTCCTTTTTTAGTTCCTCATTTAGCTCCTCGTCCCAGCCAACACCTGCCAGCCATAATTTTTGGATAACCATCTTAGCCAAAACTACACTAGGAGCTAACCAACCTAGCGGATCAAAGAGCTTAGCAATATCAGAAATGACGGCTCTTTTAGTCATCGGTGCAGTCGTCAGCGGGGGGAGGTTCACGGAGTACAGGAAATTGTCTTTGGTACGATTCCAGGTAATCCCTAAAATTTTAGTTGTATTATCTAATTTAAGATTAACTTCTTTCTTCTGATTATTTTTTTCCTTACTTAAGTTTTCCTTTGTAATAATTTGATCTACACTTTCATTACTTTCAATTGCAGCTATCTTATCTTCTATTGCCTGGTTATTACTACACCACTTCTGCAATTGAAATCCACCTTTTCTTAATAAATCTGTCATTTGTTGATATATTTCTATACCACCTTCCACACTCTGACAACCAGCCATTACGTCATCAATATAAAAACAATTGAGGACTATATCCTTAGCTAGTGGATAGTTATGGCCTTCATCATAGGCGACTTGGTGTAATGTCCGAACTGCCTGATACGGCGCGGAAGCGGTACCGAAAGTTATTGTTACCAGCTCGTAATCTTCTATTTCATTTTCAGGACTGTCTCGCCACAAAATGCGTTGAAATATTGTGTCTCTTTCAGCAATTCGGATCTGTCGGTACATTTTTACTACATCGGCTACTAACGCTATGGGATGAACTCTCCATCTTGTAACCGTATGTCGTAAATCAGACTGAAGTGTAGGTCCGACCATCAGCGTGTCGTTTAGAGAGACACCATTATAATTCTTTTCAGAAGCATTAAAAACAACGCGAACTTTCGTAGTGACTTTATCGTCCCGGATGACTGCATGATGTGGTAAGTAGACAGCCCTTTCTTTATTGTCGTCATCTTTTCCTATCAGTCTCATGTGACCTAGACTTAAATATTCCTTTATGACTTGCGTATATTTTTCTTTCAAATCTTTATTGTTCTGTAATCTTCTTTCTAATGATTTTAGTCGTTTTTCTGCTATAGCACGTGAACCGCCAGCCAAACAGGTAGGATCTTCATCTCGAAACGGTAACCTCACTATATACCTACCCTGACTATCTCGTGTGGTCGTACTACTATACAGCTCTTCACATTTTGTCTCTTCAGGTGTAAGAATCTTCTTTGAACTATTTAACTCTTCAATTTCCCAAAATTTCCGGAGCATGTCATCTTCACTTACCTGCGCATGCATTGCATTTATTTTGATTGAACACTCATTATTTTCAGTGCTAATGGCGCCTGACAAAACCCACCCTAATGTAGTATTTTGTGCAACCAGACTACTAGAGGGACTCTTAATAATGCCATCTGTAATAATGCAGCTGTACGCATCAGCACCCAATAGAACGTCAATCTTGTTGGGTCGGTTGAATTCTGGATCGGCTAGTAGTAGACTTGAGGTACCTAACCATTCCAACGTTGTGTTAATGCTACGCTCAGGTAAGTATGACGTTATCTTACTTAATACGTACGCCTTTACTTTAAGCTTAAAATCTGAATTTATTCGAGATTGTAAGCTCAAATGTACCATATGCTTCGCTATGGTTGAACTATTGCCTCCCAATCCCGAAATAAGTCCTTGAATAGGAATCTTTTTCAGTCTGAGGAGTTGAACTGTCGCTTCTGTTATAAAACAAGCCTGCGAACCCTGATCCAGCAAGGCTCGAACCGGCTGGTACTGCCCCGTCTTCGACTCAATATTTATTAGCGCCGTAGCTAATAATACTAGCCTAGGGTTAGGGATCTTTCCGGTAGATAAGCACGAAACAATCGGATTAGAACTAGTTGAAGAACTAGCGCTATCTTTTGCTGGATTTTGCGTTGTGCTTTGATCTTTATCCTTCACAGATTCTCGGTGTAAATGCAACAATGAATGATGGCGCCTCTGGCAGACTTTACAAGTAGATACCTTTTTACATTCATATGCCGAATGGTTGCCACCCAAACAATTGAAACACATCCGATGCTTCATGACGAATTCGCGCCTATAATCTACAGACTGCTTAGCAAACTCTTTACAAAAACAGAGTTTATGCGATTGTGAGCAATACTCACACTGAAAAACTGACGTGCTCGTGGCCACCATGGCCTTCGGCGAATGAGCATGTGAACCATTACTGCTGCCGACCCGATGAACCACTGCCTTGTTCGGTTCAAAGCTCTCTAGAGCGCGAAACCGATTCTCTATAAAAATCTTAAATTGTTGAAAAGTTGGCAAGTCATTATTGGAATCGTTGTTACTAACACTCAACTCCCATTGTTTCCTTGTTTCATTATCTAATTTGAATGTAACTATATGTATGATGATAACATCCCATGTACTCACATTAATATTTAAGTTACTCAGCGCATTTAAGCAATCACAAGTTGTATCAAGCAATTCTTTCAATGAAGTAGCCGACTCCGTATGCATACGTTTTTGACCAAACAACCTTTTTAAAATACAATTAGTAAGATATTTTTTATTACTATAGCGTTTTTCTAACTGAGCCCAGCATTGAGTATAATTGGCGTCAGTTATTGGAGTGTGCCGTATCAATTGCTCGGCTTCCCCAGAGAGGTGACTTTTTAGATAATGAAGCTTTTGTACATTATCGAGTGAGTCGTTTTTGTGTACCAATGATGTAAAAAGATCATAAAATGTAGTCCATTCTCCATATTTACCCGAAAATATTGGAATCGCTATCTTGGGTAACTTTACAAAAGAGTTTTTATAATAATAATAATAATAAAAGGGATTGCATGTGCACCGCATGCGATGGACTAATACCATTAATGAGAACGTCATGCGGGCATATTATGCGGCAACAGAGGGGGGAACTATTCGCACTGCGTATCGTGACCGTATGCTGCACTTGTTTCGTGAACTTGAACCAGCTGTCGACGTTTCCGCTCAAAGATTATCGGATCAAGTACGTGCTATTCAACGTAATCGTATGTTGGATAGTAACGTACTTGAAAGACTACGCTTAGAGTATCTACGGAATGACCATGTTATCTACAATCCGCCGCTACGGGAAGAAGCAAGTATCCCAATTAATGTTGTGGTTAGTCAAAATACAGTAGTAGATGACATGGTTATATCAACAGATACTAGGTACAATGAGGAGATACTGGTGGCTTTGGAGTGTGCGATTGGGGAATATCGGAATGCGCCCATTAATATTAGGCCACGTCTACCTCGATTGCCCATGCATAGAAAGAACTTGGCACTGGTGAGTACTGTTGATTCACTATTATCTATGTATTTAGAAAATAGTGAAACTCTTAGTGATACTCATTCAATCCTGTACTGCGCTGCTATGGCAACATGTCGTGTAGCAGGTGTTCCACCTTTGGTGGAAAACCATGATACACGACCGACAAGACCTACCGTGGCGGGGTGGCAGCGCAGGATTGAACGACGTATCACTGAGACAAGAGTACTCATCAGCAAGTTATTTTGCTTCAGATCTGGTAATACTAGACCGAAGGTGATGCGCTTTGTGAACCGAGCATTTTCAGGAACTGGTATCAGTTCAAATGAATATGTATCTCGGGTCACAGAGCGCATTGACTTCCTGAAGCAAAAAGTATATGCATGGGCAAATCGAATACGTAGATACAAAAAACGCGTAGACCGATATACCATTAATCGCAGATTCGAAAGCGACCAGAGATGGGTCTATAGAAATTGGGAACGATCTGATAAAGGTGTGAGTGACGGACATCTACCGGATGCTGAAGATACAAATACATTTTGGCAGAGTATCTGGTCGGTACCCGTCAGTCACACCGAGGGGGATTGGATGTGTGATGTCAAGCGCGCATGTGACAAAATTCAAAGCATGGAAGAAGTCATTATAGATAGCTCTGATGTAGCTAGTGCAGTCCGTCCGTTATCTAATTGGAAATCTCCAGGTCCGGACGGACTGCACAATTTTTGGCTTAAATGGCTACGCAGTTCACATGCTCGACTGGCATCTCATTTCCAATCTGCTCTTGAATCTGGATCGTTACCAATTTTTATGACAACTGGTGTGACTCATCTGCTCCATAAATCAGGAAGTACCTCGAACCCCAACAATTACAGACCTATCACGTGTCTGCCATCGATTTATAAACTTCTAACATCCATTTTGAGAGATAAGATAAATAAACATATTAATGTGAATAATATTATAAGTTGCTCACAAAATGGATGTAGAAGTAGGGCTCGAGGTACTAAGGAGCTTCTCCTCATTGATATGACCATTAGCCAACAAGTTCGTCGTAACCGTAAGAATCTGTCGACATGCTGGATAGATTATAAGAAGGCGTTTGATTCTGTACCTCATACGTGGCTCTTAAGGGTGCTGGAGTTGTACAAAGTTGATACAACTCTATGCACCTTTTTAAAGTCATGTATGGGGCAATGGAGGACTCTTCTTACCTATCCAGGGTGTCGAGGGTTCTGCGGTGGCGGCGAGCCGATTAGGATCGAGCGGGGCATCTTTCAAGGTGACAGTTTGAGTCCTCTTTGGTTTTGCTTAGCACTGAACCCTCTTAGTACATTACTAGAGAGTTCAGGGCTAGGTTACAGACTACGAGGAGGAGGTCAGGTCATATCTCACTTGCTTTTCATGGATGACTTAAAGCTATTTGCCACAACTAATTCTCATTTGATTGACTTACTAAAGATAACTGAAAACTTTAGTAATTCAATCAAAATGGAATTCGGTGTGGATAAATGTGCAGTTATGCATGTTAAGCAAGGACGGATGGTGGAATCGGAAGGTATTCAGCTTTCTGATTCCATTCACCTGAAGTCGCTTCTCGTATCTGACACCTATAGGTACTTGGGTATGTCACAAGCGTTGGGCATCAATGAAGCTGACATGAAACAGTCGTTACGAGAGCGTTTCCTTTCTCGTCTGAGAAAAGTCCTAAATAGTCTTTTATCAGGCGGGAACAAGGTGCGTGCTTATAACGGCTGGGTCATGCCACTCTTGATGTACTCCTTTGGCATACTCAAGTGGACTCAAACTGAACTAGATGCCTTGGACAGAAGAGTTCGTACACTATTGACATCATACCGAATGCATCATCCGCGTTCATCGGTGATGAGGATGTACATCCCGCGGAAATGTGGTGGTCGAGGCTTCCTGAATGCTAAAACCCTACATAACCGCGAGGTGTACAACCTTAGGGAATACTTTCTACACATGAATGCGGATGTGCATCGGGATGTTGTCAAAGTGGATACTGGACTCACCCCGCTTGCCTTGGCTAAAGAGAACTGGCACAAACCTGTAATAATGGGTATCGATGACCGGCAGGAGATATGGAAGAGCAAGGAGCTCCACGGTAGGTTCTATAAGGCTTTGCATGGATCTCATGTAGACCTTATAGCCTCTGTGGCCTGGCTACGGTTCGGTGATCTCTTTGGAGAGACCGAGGGCTTTGTCTGTGCAATTGCAGATGAAGTTATCATGACGAACAACTACCGGAAATATATACTGAGGGATGGTACGATTGATGTATGTCGAGCGTGTCATCATCCTGGTGAGTCCCTCAGGCATATTATCTCTGGTTGTTCTCGTCTTGCTAACGGCGAGTACTTGCACAGACACAACCTAGTAGCCAGGATCATCCATCAGCAACTTGCTCTGAAGTATCGCCTGGTGGATATCGAGGTTCCATATTACAGGTATGTAGCTGAGCCAGTCCTCGAAAATGGTCATATCACATTGTACTGGGATCGATCTATTATCACAGACAGGACTGTTGTTGCCAACAAACCTGATATTGTGGTCATAGATCGATCTGAGCGGCGAGCAATGATTATTGACATCACAATCCCACATGACGAGAATCTTGTGAAAGCTGAGAGTGATAAAAAAATAAAATATATTGACTTAGCTCGCGAGATTGTCGACATGTGGGAAGTTGATGCAGCAATCATTGTTCCTATAGTCATTTCCGTTAATGGTCTTATAGCTAAGAGCCTCGACCAACACCTTCAGAGGCTCGCGTTGGGCAGCTGGATCAAAGGCGTGATGCAGAAGGCAGTGCTACTGGACACGGCACGCATTGTGCGGAGGTTCCTGTCTCTGGAGCCCTGACCACCGGTAGCTTGGTCCCTGTACCCGATGCCGGTGGGATACTATATTTTATATTTTTAAATGTATTTTCTTTTTATATCTATATTTAAAAATGTAATTTATAAGGTCATTAATTAAATAAAGAGAATAATAATAATAAATCATTTATTGCATGAAACACGGTGTTTACAAAAGATCTTACATGGTTATAATGTCCAAGCATGTTTCGCAGATTTATCTGCGTGCAAAATTTCAAATTTTAAATTGAATTCATAACATTAACAATACATTATCAAAAATCATTACAAGGGTCATTCCAGAATAATATACAACCATTTTAATACCTGGGATCATAAGAGATTGAAATTATAGATGCACAATAAGTCAAATTAATACAATTCATTAAAAATTCTCAATTAGTTAATTATTATTATAAAAAAAATGTCAATAAAAATTATACATGTCAATGTTTTTGGAACAGAAAATTGTCAATATTGTACCTACATAAAATGTTTACAGTATGTCAGATTAATACCTACCAAATTAAAATATCCAATGTGAATTGTACAAGCATGTCTATATGGATCCAGAACTTTATATGTTTCTACTATTTATTTCCCGTCAAAAAACTCCTTAATCGTATAGTAACACTTTTCAATGAGCCAGTTACTTAGTGTAGTCCTAAATTTATGCAACGTCAACTCTCTTATATGTTTTGGTATATGATTAAAGATTTTTATTGTCATGTTATAAGAATTTTTTTTATGAAAAGATGTTCTACAAGGTGGCAGTAATAGTTTGGTTTCGTCTCTTGATTTATATTTTTTATTTTTGCTAACTCTTTCGAAAAGTTCTTGATGATTTCGGACAAACATACCGATCTCAAGTATATATAGTGACGTCAGAGTGAGCAACTTTAGGCTTTTTGACTTTGATACACTATCATTAATGGTCTGCTCACAACCCTTGACAACCGTATGTTTTTTCAATGTAGCTTTAATGAGACTGTTGTAAATAATATAAGTCTCCTCAGTTGTATCGTAAATGTCTATTACATTTTTTGCCTTTATATCCTCTAACTTATACTTTTCATATAAAATCGCTTTAGTACTCTTAAATGACGACCAATCTTTTTCCAATAATTCTTGTTTTGTTTCTATGTATTCAATAGTTAATCTATCCTTACCACATTTCTTAAAATTTGTTAACCCCTTAGTGATAACGCTTTGTAAATCTAACAAAATATTTATCAATCCGTCCATGTTAATGTTATTCTAAATATCAAATAAAGTAATAACCAACTGAAATGTTCTCTAACTTTAGACGTAATAAAATAAAGCAACAAACTCTTAATGTTTCAAAACACAGGTATACCAAAGAAATTCTATGTTCCAAAATTTTGCGAAATTTTCTAAGTCCCAAACAGAGCTTAAAATTTTACAAGTGTTTGGGGCACACAAATCTGACAGAAATTAGGCGTGGAGTCCACGTTCCCCCGTTTTTCATAAACTATTCTAAGTCTTAAAACTAACATGCACATACACAGAAAAAATACAAGTCTAAAATGTACAAGAAGAAATTCTAAGTTAAAATAAGTGTTAAATTCTACAAGTCCAAGATATTCAAGTTATTTCTTAAATCTTCCAAGTTTAAATCCTGATGAGAATAGAGTTCATATTCCAAGTTGTAATTAGATTGATCGAAATCTTTAAATTCCTTTGATGATATTAATAAAAATGTACTCACGAAATTCACTTGTCACAAACACAATACTTTGGCCTGTTGTAGGTGTCGCCTTCTGTTGCGATTCCTTGTCCTTAGAGATCCGCTGCCGCTGAGCCCGCCCACCAGTGCTGGGCGCAACCGTCGCTGTAGCTGCGGGGTCCGTGTACCTTTCCGCAGCGATCCACTGCGAGTATCACGTTTACGGCCAACTGCCGTGCTCGTACAAAAATAATCGATTCGGCTCGATTTGACCAAAATGTATAAGCACTTACTTGTACTTATGTGCACACTAATGATGAATGATAATGATATCAATAAAACCACTGTGTACTGATCTGTTGTTATATAATAACTCCTTCAAAATAGCTCAAAACGTACATAAAAAATCCTCATGCTTATATACTACGCGGTGCAAACAATGATAGCGCGATGTAGCTTTCAATAGTAAACTATTGTGTTCATTGAGTGGTGTGGTCATTAACAGATATATAGCATCCATGTAGGATTTAAATCATGTTAAAAAAAAAGGTATTTTGTGTTTGAACATTTTAGGATAAGGTATTTGATAAATTTATTTTTTGGGTTTCGGTTATTCGACCGTAAGGCATTTTAAATTATTTATATTATAAATATTTGCCTTTTGAATATTGATATTTCGATTTCGGGTATTTTGGGCTCGGGCATTTTAAGTAAAGGCATTATGATTTCTGGTATTATGACGGTATACCTTTCTGGTATTGTGATAGTTAACCCAGGTGGCCACGTGCCGGAGCTTGAGGAGATACACAAAGGTTAATAAAACTATAATCAGATCGTTAATAAGGATTTTATTATTGTCATTTTAGGCTCACCGTATGCCCGTAAATAAATAATTGTACAGTATTAAACACTACAGGTGATAGCTATTACCTGAACAACCTTAAATTTATGGCAATTCGAACCTTCTGCAATTAGTACATTCAACAGTAACTGAAAGTTATTCGATACGTACAAGCTTAGCCAACTAAAAATAATGTAGTAAATATTAATCAGATAAATAAATAGTAAAGAGCAATCAATAACAAAACAATATTCTCCACGATGATTTGAACTCTCAACTTGTTTGTCTCAGCCTGATATAATATACGGATCACGAGACAAGAGCCACCTGTCTGTGTATAATACATTAAAATAAGTTATTGGTATCAATGACGCTAATTATGTAACAATACTGTAATAAACTCTTAGGCCTACAATATAAATATGAAAATGGGATCTGCATTATTTGATCATCGATTAGTGCAGGTCTGAAAATGTCTTACAATAAGAATAACACTTAAAATAATGATAGAAAAGTTCAAATTTGTTCCTTAAAGGTGGGTCAAGTGATAGCTATCATCGAGTGTACACAATATTTATAGCTTGATTTACACAATTGTTAAATAATTTACTCTTTCACTTCATACAGTAACAAAATATTCTATAACATGGTCAACAATACTCTAACTAAGGCAAAGGGTACACGCTCAATAAATATTGTGATTTATTAGTCAGTAAGATGTTCATGTATCGGTGTTGAAATAAAACTTCTTTTAGTTTGATATGAATTTGATTTTATAAAAAGAAATAGCGTAAGTAAAAAGAGTCAACTATACATCTTTCCGTTCTGCTTTCTAGTATTTTTTTCTCATTATAAAAACTGTGATAAAATGTTTGGATCCTATCGCGTGTGAACAAATAGGTGCTGATAGAGTAGACACGATATTTATTGATAGTTGAATTTTCGCCCAAAAGGGTTAATGAAATGGAGTTAAAACCTACGGATATGTGTAATAAAATGGAAATCTCGAAGTGTAACATGGCCGGTTGGTCCGAAATAATAAATATCTAACATGTGTGGTTTAGGCGCAAAACTTTTGATTAGCAAAACCTGCGACTAAATTCTTGATTCTTATAACATAATCCTACGACTTTCGGGCCATTGTCATTTGATAAAACTTTAAAGTATCTCAAAGTATATCTTAAACATAAATAAGACCGGTCAGGACTATGAAGCTTGTTTCATGGTTGCCTCAGCATTATCAGGCAGTAAAGTAAGCAAGCACTAAATCTAAAATAAAATAAAAGTTTTTAGGGTTTCGTACTTCAAGAGGAAAAAGCGGAACCCTTATAGGGTCACTTTGTTGTCCGTCCTTCTGTCTGTCGTGACCCGTTATCTGTTAAAACTACGTGTTGAAGAGATCTATATGTTTTTAAATATCAAATTCACACACTGAACTCGACACCATCGTAGTAAATATTTAATTTTCCATTTTATTCGTAAGATTACTACAGAATATTGTAAAATACCTATAAATGACATATTATCACCACGGGAGATAGGGTGATAAATTAAGAGTACACAAGTTGCAATCTCTTTTCCTCTCGAGCTGTGTGTACTGGTAAATGAGGTCTCGCTGATAAATTAAGAGTACACAAGTTGCAATCTCTTTTCCTCTCGAGCTGTGTACTGGTAAATGAGGTCTCGCTGATAAATTAAGAGTACACAAGTTGCAATCTCTTTTCCTCTCGAGCTGTGTGTACTGGTAAATGAGGTCTCGCTCGCACGCTATGTGTATCTATTGAGAGTAGCGAGAATTCTAAATCTATGGTGTTGACAGACAGACGGAGGGACGGGTAGACGGACGGACGGTAGGACGGACGGATGTACGAAACCCACAGTCCGACTCGCAAGTTTCCGGCTTTTTTATAAAATTTTCAGAATAATGAGTTTCATCCTAGCCCTTTGTCAGAAGCTTGGTGAGGATGTCAGTGATGTCACGCCTAACGCTGGTAGTTCATATTTTTATTTAGGTTAGAGATATACCACAAAATAATAAGGTAAGTACAGAAGGCAATCTCATGTTGTACTTATTTTTTCTAACCTACCCTCGGATACGCACATGCACAAAGTATCGAAATTACTATGAAAATTCTTTGACATTATTTTGACCTCGTGACCGTGAACTCCAAGAGCGGATTCTGTGTGCGTAGTACGGAACCCTAAGTGCGCGAGTCCGACTCGCACTTGGCGGGCTTTTGAATGCGAAGTTTTTTTTTTTGGGTGTACTTGTGTTAAAACCTGAACAAGCAAACGATTCTAATTTGGAATCTTGAACGCGTCGATAGTTTAAAAGGCACAGGATTTGCTGCCTAATAAATTTTGTTGTTTAAATTGATTGATGAAATGATGGAAAATACTATGTGGTATAATGTAATAAAATAATGTACTTTTTGCGCTGAAGCAATCTCCCTCTCGAAGTTATATAAAGTTTGAACTCCAATTTTAGCCCCTCTCTATAAAATAGATTGCAGAGGGGCTTATGGCGAGACTTGTGTCTGTAGTCTGTGACTCTGTTGCATTAAACTACGTCACTAAACTACGTCACTAGGCACGTGGATCATCTGTTAAAAGTTTGAAATAAAACAAAAATGACAAGGTCAATCGGATGGAACTTTTACTTTCACAATAAACGTTTTAAGAGAGGGGCAGTCGGGTGAGGGTGAGACCGTCTCACGGCTTCTTGTTTAAATTTATTTACGTGACGACAGCAAAAATATGTTCGAATATTCATCGACTAGCCATTTCCTATGTGATTCTCGAGTCTTTTGCAACCAAAAGTATAAGAAATGGCTTTTTACGATAAGGCCGCCTACTGTACATTTATACAATTTTAATATCTTTATATGAATGTTTTATGTGTGTGCAATAAATTTAACTTAATTTTACTGTACAAATGTCGCCTTTTACATGAAATAAATACTGTGAGAGTTGAACTACACTCATTTGCAAAAAAAACGGGCGGTTTTGTTTTTCATTCATCTTTAAAAAGATACAATACCAAAAAGGTTTCAATCGTTTGTACACGTTACTGGCCGGTTTTAAAAATGCCGTGGTATCTAAAAAAGTACGTTCTAAATTCAAATTTTCATTTGATGCTCATTTTTACAGAAAACCCCTTTTTATCCTACATTTTTGGCGCGAAGTTCCAGAAGTTAACATCGACTTTCACAACTTTTATTCAATTTTTATCGATTAATTTCATATCCTTGACTGTCAAAGCTTTATTTATTGCTGTTTGGCTGTATCAAAAATGGTAGATAAAGTGGTAAAAGCTACCAAAATTATCGCGCTGCTTGAAGAGGATTGCAGCCAATGTTTCGTGGCTAGGAGGCTAAATGTTAGTCGCTCGACGGTCCAAAGGACCTGGCAGCGATATCAGGAGACTGGTTCCGTCGAGAGAAGGCCTTGTTCTGGAAGAAAACCATGTATCCAACCACGGGATGATCGTTTTATTGTGAGTCGCGCATTGAGAAATCGCAAATCTTCGTATGTGGATCCTAAGAACAACCTCCAAGAACTAAGAAATGTGCATATTAGTCTATGGACGGTCAGGAGGAGGCTTCTCGCTGCCAATATACGCAGTCACCGCCCGGCCCGCGGCCCCAAATTACTCCGTGAGCACAGAGTTCACAGGCTTAGGTTCGCTAGAAATTGTGAATCATGGACTCAAGAAGATTGGAATAGGGTTTTGTCCTCTGATGAAGCCAGGATATTTCTGTTCGGTGAAGATCGACGTCGGCGAGTGCTAAGAAGACAAGGAGAGCGCTTTGCAGATGCATGTTTCGAAGAAATCACACCTTATGGTGGGGGCTCTGTTATGTTTTGGGCAGGAATAAATTCAATGGAACGTACAGAGTTAGTCTTCATTGAAAACGGCTCACTGACTGGGCATCGATACATAACGGAAGTTCTAATTCCTCATGCACAACCCGCATTGGCCGCTCTAGGTCAAGACTCGATTTTTATGGACGTCAATGCTCGCGCCCACCGATTCCGCGATGTTAATGCGTATGTGCAAGAGGTCGGCATTCGTCGTTTGGATTGGCCAGCTCGAAGTCCCGACCTCAATCCCATAGAACATATCTGGGACGTTGTAAAACGGCGTGTGAGATCAGTACACCCGGCTCCGCAGACCATCAGAGAGCTGAAGAATGTGATTACTGCGGAGTGTAAACGTATTCGGCAAGCAAGTATCCGGGATATACTCGCTAGCATGCCCAGACGAATTCAAGCTGTGATTTTAGCTAGAGGGGGTCACACTCGATACTAAACATTTATCTGCTTTTACTTTATTAAAGAAAAACAAACAAAAAAACTTTTTTATTTTTACTTCATGAGCATAATGCACTACTAGCGATCATACACTACTAGCGAGGTTTAGCATTATTTCCCATAAATTGTAACAAAATTTTATGAAATACTGATGAAAACGATTATTTTCTTATTAATTTACCAAATTGTGAGGATAAAACTACCTATAATTATCAAACAAAGCAATATTAACATTTGAAATGGTTCATTGCTTAAGTGCCCGTTTTTTTTGCAAATGAGTGTATTTTGGAATCGGACATTTTTCTTGTAACGTCTTTGGTTAAGCTAATCGGTCGGTCTGCGCCTAAACCGTCAATAGCAACTGAGAGCAGTGCTTACTAGACCTCAATTTATTTATAACCAACCGCATCTTTCGAGTGCCTAGTGCGAATTTTGCGAGCGCGTGTCACCTACTCGACGTGAAGCATTTTACGCGAATTTCGAGGAACACCGCTGTTGTGGTAAACTAACCCCCTGCTCAAGAGAGGCTTTTATGTGCGTATAGATACACACGCGCGTAGCTGAGATACCTGAGTCACATACAAGGCGTTCAGAAGCTCACGCGCGTGTGATGCCTGAGCATTATGCATAATGCCCGGCTAAATCGGTCAAAGTGATTAATTTTTCTCTAAACTTCATTTATCAGCACACTTCTGACAAAGTATACTAACTTTGGGGGAACGGGAGAGGAGGTAGTGGGAAGATTTTATCTCTTTCCTCCTTCTATTTTATTGTTATACCTTACCTAACTAACTGATGTCCATGTTTATGTAGGGTGTTTTTGATTATTTGAATGATTTATTTGCATCTTTCATATATACATTTTCTATTCCGGAAATTCTTGCAGAAGGTGTACACCCCAGGTAACTGTGACACAATCAATTCATGTGCATCTGTCTCCTTTAATACAGTTCCCACGCACAAAATTCCTACACATTATTCGCTCTGGTTCTGGAATTGGCTGTTCTGGCATGCCAAGATACAGATTACAAACGTGTATAAGTTACAGCTTAGCAAAAAAGAGTAAAAAGTAATGTAGGCGCCACTGGGCTGTTTATATGGCAACCCTATAGAAAGAACTTACAGTTAAAAGTAGGTATAATTATAATACTTTCGTTTCTAGACTTTATTTGCCAAACCGTAACCAGGTTATCACTATCGATCAGGTGGATCGTTAACTTGTCTGTCACCTCAGCAATGTAAGAGCGGATACCTCGATTCGCATAAAAATTCACGTAAGTAAACGCACTTCAAAGCGAGTGGTGAAAGCGCTCTTGTCTAAGTACTACTAAATTAGTTGGGAACTAAGCGAATGATAAAAATCTGTTAATAAGACACTGTTTGAAGTCTATCGTTTTAGTTAATTACTATGGAGGCGCCGATTCTCGACCAAGCGACGTAAATGCGCGGTAGAAACGTCATAAATATGTCTAAATAGTTGTCGTCCCCAAATAGGAGACAGGTGAAGTTCTACGCGTTAATTTCCGTCACGTCGTATAGTCGAGAATCGGCGCCCAGGACGTGTGCGCCGGTTCACACTGTTTGAATATAGAACACCCTAGGTGGATAAGATACCTTATTTATTTTCATGTAGGGGAAGCCCACAAAACATTTAGCGCTATTTTTCATAGATTTACGGTTGACTTTGGCAATGTTCTATTCCATTTTAATTGCGCGCGTATTATGTAAGTAAGTACTCATTATGATAATTATTGCAAATAGTTAGTGAATACATTTAACAGTATTCACAAAAAAAATAATAAACACAAAATATACTTCTTAGATTTTGAAAAATTTATAAAAAATCGTTCATAACCTAACTTTTGACCTATTTTCCATCTAAGATGTTCTAGTTTCAAACAGTGTGTGGTGGTTGCCGATTCTTTATGACGAAGCAAAAAGGACAGCATCTAATAAATCTATATAATAAAATGATTTGAAGTTTCTCAGTCTCACTAAAACTCGAGAACGGCTGCACTGATTTGGCTGTAACGGGAGATTGTGGTATTTCATCAATCACTTGTACAAATACACGTTGGTCCCGGTTGCAGTTAAATTGAACCAAATTGTTGAAATATAGTACGCTTCTGCCTTTCCCTTTGGAGATAAAAGCGCTACCATTTGTATGTGTATAATGTACATTGGAACTGTGGACAAACGACCTAACAAGGTACAAAAACACTGTTAGGTCGTTTGTCCACGGTTTCAATGTGTATACTAACTTGGGGGGAAGGGGAGATGAGGTAGTGGGAAGATGGAGGGGGGGGGGTATCTCTTTTCTCTTTCTATTTTATTGTTATACCTTACCTAACTAACTGATTTTCATGTTTATGCGGGGTGTTTTTGATTAATTGAATGATTTATTTGCATCTACCAAATATACATTTTCTACTCAGGAAATTCCTGCAGAAGGTGTACTCCCCAGGTAACTGTGACACAATCAATTCATGTACATATATGCATCTGTCTCCTTTAATACAGTTCCCACGCACAAATCCTAAGATGAACAAGGGCTTTGGATGAAACTGGCCATACCCCAAAATGCATTTTTTTTTCGTTGAAAGAAGGTTACTAAAAGCTTTGTCATAATGAATCGCAGTAGACGGACTTGTATAGTATAGTACTAGTTTTCGGCGGCGGCTTCGCTTGCAAAAAGTAACCTATAATCGTATAAACGGTCCTCTATATGCGTACAAAACTGTATCAAAGTTGCTTAAACAGTTTAAGGATGGAAACGTATTTTCATTAATAGCAAATTTTCTAAGATCGTAAATAGCTACACCGGTATGGATAAATTCTAGCACGGCGATAGGCGTCTTGAATGCAGTTTATCGCAGTCCACTGGTTGGACGTAGATCTATCTCAATCATTAAGGACTGTTTCGCACTGGCAACAATAGCCGCGGCCACTATTTCCACCAATGGCGAACGATGACTGCCGGTTGATTTGCAAAGCGTTTGTTTTCGTATTCCAGGGCGCCTATTCTTAACCACAGGACGTGAATGCGTGGACGGAAACTTACGGGCGAAACGTCACGTGTCTCATGTTTTGCCTGTCCTAAATATGAGACAGATGAAGTTTCACCCGTAAATTTCCGTCCATGCATTCACGTCGTATGAATCGAGAATCGGCGACTATGATCGCCGTGGCCACAGTCGCCAGTCTGTTCGCACTGTCGCCATGAGCTGGCTTGGGGACTAGTTCCTCATATAGAGTACGTTATTCACAAAAATAACACTTGAAAACAGAAAAAGGTCACTTACTGCAAGCGAAGCCGCGCACCATTGCCTTAATGTCAGTAAAATATAGCTTGATTCGAATTACAGTTGTATTTTCATATAAAAAAAATTGTTTTTATTTCAACAGCCCAAAGCATTTGGGGCAGAAATGCAAAAACAGAGAACAACTAGGTACTTTATAAAATAGGCATAAGAGGACATAATATGGTGTTGTGTGAAATTGTCCAACAATAATATGTTCTCTTTTTCCAATTTTAAACGTCAACAAAATAATACTTGGTTTATTTTTAATATAACTGTCACAGAGATCAAGCTATTTTTACAGACTGTAATATAATTTAGTATGAAACATTTGTCGCAACACTCATTCACTGTCTTTGTATTCCACTTGTGACGCACATAATAGTTTGTAAATAATAACTGTTCATTCGTTTTTCATGTCGGAAAGACGCGAAACTAGCGGGAAGCGAACTATCCTCAGCTGATTCGCGTAGTCGCAAACTATCGCGTCTTTTAATGGTAGAATCTGTCGCACGAAGATACAGCTGTCGCTTTGACCTGGAAATTAAAAATATTTTATAGGTAATTTATAATGGACGCCATTAGGATTTGCATGATGGTTTGAACGACTACAGGTATGACATTTCATTTGAGTTTCATGTTACACCTATATGTTAGGCTTTGCATTCATAGTTTTACCACAGGGCGGAAACTCCATACAAATCGAATCATTTTATTTCAATTCTGTCACCTACACGAAGAACACGTTATGTTTGTACAGAGCTTGATCACAGGTCTGCAATGGTTTTCCTCTTTGAAATCTGAGTAAAATTTTCTATAGTTTCTGATGTGCTGATTACGAGAAAAATAATTAAAAAAATCCATCACGTCAGGATTTTTTAATATTGAATATTTAAGATTTAGCTCCAAAATGTCTGAGCGTCTACCTTTAGAAATTTATAAAACGTCATTAAAATACTTCAGCCTAATTTTTATTGCATTTAATTCGTGTAAGGGGAAAGAAATTAATGCAAATCAGTAATTTGATGATTACTACTTAAAAAGTAAAAGTAATTCGCATTAACCATGTTGAAAACGGGTAATTTTGACTTAATTTAGTAATAAAATAATAAAAAATATTACCTATACTACGATTTTTAATTCGAGTCAGTAAAATTACATTTTCAGTGTTGTGGGTTTTTTGTCACAAATAAATAGTGATGTGGTTGAATCGAGTTTTACATTTAAGTCGACAACAAGTTAGTCGAGATTATATTTTTTATCCAATATCAACCAGTAATGAAATATTACAAAAAAACACCTATACCGTATTTCGACTCACTCAATAATGCAGTTAACTAACAATTTGGATCTCGATTGCTCCATAATTATTTACCTACATTAAAATATAATTCCTAGAGTGAGGTGTGTATGGACCGTGCCGTGTGGCGCTTGGTTCTTTCTGCTTACCCCGCAATGGATTAGGCGTGAAGGTAGATAGATAGACTTTTCTAGGAACCATAGTTTGTTGTATACAAACATTTTACACCAATTTACCTTGAAAATAATTTCATGAAAAATACTTTTACGACAATTTAAAATTGACATTTTAGCTTGTCCTTGAAATTATTTTTTTCTACGACCATTTGGTAATTTGTTTAATACATAACCACAAGTCATATATTCTTAAGCTTTTTTCTCAGCTTTTATAATAAATGTTATAGCAAGCAAATTTAATATGCTGGTAAATATGTAATAGATATTAGACATAAATAAATATTCACGGACATTTCACACAACGCTAGCGCAAAGTAAGCTAGGAATAACCTGCTTGTGTTATGGGTATAAGACCACGGATATTAATACTTATATACTTTTTAAATACATACATATTATACATAGAAACACCCAGACTCTTGAAACAAATATTTATGGGGTCACACAAATATTTGTCTTTGGCGGGAATCGAACCCACGACCTCAGGCGCCGCAGGCGGTATCACTACCGACTGTAAATTTTATATTTACAATAAAAATTTAAAATTCAATAAAAAAAACACTTTCACACCTAATAAAATAAAGGGGTCGTCCATTAATTACGTGAGGTTCAAAAGGGGGGAGGGGGTCTGACAAAAATCACAAAACATCACCAGGGGGGTGGGGGGTGGTGTGAGATATCACGTGTATTTATATTGAACAAAACCTTTACAACACTGAATTTGGGATCTCTCTAATTTCCGAACAACAAAACCTACAGTATTAAAACTTGTATAGAATCATTCATAAAGCACTTAATTTCTTTCTTACATCAGAAATTAATTGAAATCGGAATACCTATGCGTTGATCATAAAACACAAAAATCATTTTGTCTTTCATCGTGTCTCCCAAAAGAACCGCGCAGAATATCGGCATCAATCCTATCTATTATAATATCAAATTCTGAGTAAAATTTTATTATTTTACTCAGAAAAATTTTTTTTTAAATTTTTTAAATTTTTTTAAATTTTTTTTGCTTTGTATTATTATATTTTTTATTGGTTGTAATCTGTTACGTGTGATAAATAAATAAAATAAAATAAAATAAAATAAAAATTATGTCAGTATCTATTATTTAAAATGGTACTATAGTTTTGGCGTGATACAGAAAGACATACAAAAAATAAACAATTTTAGCTTTAGTATCGGACGTTATGTGGAAGTTACATAGAATATCCAGTAAAAAATCTTAGAATACAGATTTTTGATTCTCTATAGCCTTATTAAAAGTTATGCATGCAAGACTAGCACGCAGCAGTGTCCACTGGTGGGCGCATGTCGTGGGACCCCATCCACCGATGATCATTAGGGGGAAAGCCCCTTTCCGTGTTCCGGAGATGCCTTCAGCGCCCACCCGCACGACCGCTATCTACCCTCTCTGCTTCCAGAGGCGCTAGAGAGCGGTGCGATGCGGGTTTGGGTTTTTGTTAGCTGCTCAGGGAGCTCCAGGGGAGCCGCCCATCTTGCTCCCCGGGAGGGCCCCGGAAGTGCGGGGAGCCCCCGGCCGGGCTGACGTGAATAATCTTTGGATATCCTTCGGCCCGGCTATAGGATGAGGAGGAACATCGCGGGATTTAGTGGATAGGGCGGTCCCTTTACGGGACCGGGAGCCCCATACACCGTCTTGGCTGCCCCCGCAGCTGGGATCACGGTGCCCAATCGCATTCCCACGTGACCAAATAGAAACGCCGCTTTGCCCACTTGGATATCGATAGTCGTGACCAAAAGCATAATGATCTCATGGAAATTCAACCTTGATTTTTTTTATACCACTAAGGTGGCAGACAAGCATATGGCCCACCAGAAGGACTGACGGTCACCGCCTATGAACGTCTGCAACACCAGAGGCGCCACTCTCACGCTGCCGACCCTGTGATTATTCTACTTTTGTCCGCTAGCTCAGTCTAGCTATCAGCTAGTATTCGTATAGAAGTATCCAGGATAGATTATACAATAGGGACTTGTATAAAATTTAGAAAATCTTTGTAGTTACTAAAAAATCTAAAAATACACGTGATTCGGCCCAGGGGTGGGAGGGGTAGTCTGAAACCTCACCAAGTATCACCAAGGGGGAAGGGGGGTCCAAAAAATGCCCAAAGAAACCTCACGCGATTAATGGACGACCCCAAAGAATGTCTAAAATGTCTATCCACCTTGATCTATTGATTGCCGAACATCACTATTATAGCGGGTCACCCTTTTTTGTATCAGTGACAGTTGCACTTGTCATTTTACTGACTGAGATTAATAATCCGACTTTAGTAGTAATATTACCGAATTATTGTAAATATTATTAAAAAAGGGTGTAATAAAAATAATCCAAAAGACTTTTTTTTATTAAGTACCCGCACTTATTTAGAAAATTAACAGTAGAAGTGCGCATCTTGCAACATGAACTTTAAAATGTCATCGCGAAGATGTTCAAATTCTCCAAATTGTTTTTGTAATATTTGCGGGAATTGGAATGTGAAAAATATTTACAAAAGTTATTATGGAGACGTTTTAATTTACCAAAGACAAAACTTGGACACCTCATAAACTTTGCACGACTTGTTTATTAGAACTTCGCCAGTGGTCAAAAGGACAGAAAAATAGCTTCAAAATCGTTTCGCCTATGCTACGAAGAGAGGCTAACAACCATGATAAAGATTGCTACTGTTGTTGTTGTGACATAACTGGATACAATTTCAATAATAAAAGGGGCATAAACGAGCACTAAACTTCATTTCCTAAATTCGCACATTGATTACTTCCCAGAAAATCTAGGAGCCGTTGGCGAAGAACAAGGCGAAAGATTTAACCGAGATTTGAAAGAGCTTGAAGTCTGGTATCAAGGAACATGGAATACTAGCATGATGGCGGACTATTGTTGGTTATTGAAGCGCGACGATCCAAACTGGAATTTTAACCGAAAATCGCACAACCGAAGGTTCCAGGAAAAAAGGACCAGGTTCAACAAATAAAATTTACATGTAATTTAGACTAGCAACAAGTTGTTATTATATTTTAGTCGTTTGTAAAGTTAAAGGTAATGTACTTTTTTAAATATATATTTTTTTATGAGAAAACTTGGGTCTTTTTTTTTCGGGTTTCGGTTTGGGTCGGTTATGCATGTGAGGTTATGAGATAATCAGAGCTAAGCCAACTCTAGCGTGTATGGCCTCCATTAGCAGCGCCCCGAAGTTTTACTTTTAAGGTTTTTTTAGGTTGCTCCGCCTACGCTCTGCTTAAGGCAGAGCGTACTGGGAATAAGGATAGTCTATAAACCCCGAGAGCTAAGTTGTAAAGCTTGTAGGGCACCAAGCGCAACATTCAGTATGTAGCCCGCTTCTTGGAATGAGCGTCACCCAGGGAGTGATCCTTTTCCTCTCTACTGGTGGGATGAGTTATGGAGCAAATTAATCAAACCAAAGCTCGACAACCCAAAGAGGCGGGCAAAAAAGCCATCGGTGCATGTTCTTCCACTACCCAGTGGAAGGGACAAGGATATCTTGGCGGCGCGAGAGCTCCTCACTGTTCACTCCCGGATCTCCTCTCCCGGAAAAATAAGGTGGTTACAGAATGTTTCACAGGCGCCAAAAAGGCGCTAGAAGAGCTCCTCGTCAGTAGTGCCTCCGAAGAGGCGAAGCTCAGAGACCAGGTAACGAGTCTGGAGGCTGAGCTCGCCGACAACCTTGTGGAGATCCAGGCCCTCAGAGTGTGGGAAGTGGGTCTGCGATGGATCAGGGTGCGCAGGGCCCTCAGAAGACACAGCAGACATAAGTGATTCCTGGGTGCAAGTCGTTCCTTCCTAGTCTGCTATATCAAAACCAGCGCCCAAGCAACCGACGGGATTGGTGACTAAACCAGCACCGAGTATAGCGCAGCGGCAATGGAGAGACGCCTCGTTGTTGCGGAGGACCGAGCGTTCCGCCCTCCATTAGTGCACTCATCACTCCTAAAGTCAGCTGAGCCGAAGAACAAAAGAAGTGCCACTCACGCCACTGCAGTCGCTGCTACCGCCTGAGACAAGAAAAAGGAGAAGGCCGCCAAGGCAGCAAAAAAAGCAGCGAAAGTCACCGCAGCGTAGGCACCGAAGATACGAGGCTTCGCGGCCCACGCTCCACTGCTGTAGTTCTAACGGTGACGACAGAGAAAGTTGCAAAGGGCGTTGTATACGCCGACGTCCTGAGACAGGTGTGTCCTCTGTGGATCTCAAGGCCCTCGAAATAACAGGTGGGCTCCGATGCAAGACAGCGCCCACTGGAGCTCGCCTACTCGAGGTCTATGGCGTCGCCAGCGGTCCCAAAGTCCCAAGGCCGATGTCCTAGCGGTTAGGCTGAGGGAGACGCTGGATGCGGCTGACATTCGTGTCACCAGACCCAACCAATGCGCTAGTCTGCGCATTTCAGGTCTGGATAATGCGGTCACGACGGAGGAACGTGAGAAGGTGAGAGCCGGAATAATCCGCTTTGGTCCTACCGGTCAGGGGGCAGCCGTCATCAGCTGCCCCGTTGCGGCGGCTCAAAAAATAGCTGATGGGCGGAGTCTCATTGATCTGGCGGATAACCACTCTTTTTGGTTTCCGTCGGGGACGCTCCACCGTGGACGTGATCGTGCGAGTCGGGAGCCAGACGGGGGAAGCGACATCTAAGGGTGAGGTAGTGATGGCGGTGTGTTGGAGCTTATCCGCTGCTCAGAGGTGTCAGCGTAACTTTTACGCCGACGAGACCCTCGTTACGGCGCGAGGAGTAACGCACCGAGACGCAACCCCAAGGGCCCCGGCAAGCTGGTGTTGCTCAAAGTCGTGGACGAATACGGCGGCTGGGTTCGGAGGACGCTCTTCACAAATTCGAGCATCGGCGCGCACTTTTCTTTTCACACAGACCGGATCGTATACGCTCGAGTTGGTCGGAGCGGAGCCGCCAACTATTTCACATAGACCGGCTGGAAGCGGATGCGCTCGGAGCCGGTCGGATGCCCTCGCAGTCGGTCGGATGCTCTCGCAGCCGGTCGGATGCGCTCGCAGCCGGGTGGATTCACTACAAAGGCAGTACCAGTATCCACGCAGTCCAAGTTTTGTTTTCGGTGTTAACGTGTGCTTTTCGGAACATGCTTTTAGATAGCCCCGATGAAGAAATATATTAAGTTTTCATCAGTGATGTTTTCGTCTAAGTACACACAACTGTTCTGTTTAAATTGTGCCATCAAAATGGCGGTCGGCGTGGGGCGGCGCGCACGCAATCGGAGCCGATCGGCTGCGCGAGCGGGAAAGAGCACGCAATCGGAGCCGATCGGCTGCGCGAGCGGAAAAGAGCACGCAATCGGAGCCGATCCGCTGCGCGAGCGATAAAGAGCATGCAATTGGAGCCGATCGGCTGCGCGAGCAAGAAAGAGCATGAAATCGGAGCCGAACGGCTGCGCGAACCAGAAAAAGTACCCGATCGGAGCCGGTCAGCTCCTCTTATTATTTCACACCAAGCGTGTTCAAGCATTCTTAATGACAAAAGCAGTGCACATGCAAAAATAAACCTTACTTCAAATACTAAAAACTCTGTTTTCAACGTGATAAGAATCTGCTCTCCTCTCCGAGCCGGTCTGTGTGAACGGACCCTTAGATGGCAAGGCACCGAGTGGTTTTAGTCGGTAGAAGTTAGTACATACAGGGATAGATTATAGTTTGGAAGATCACATAAAGTTACTCTTTATCCCTGGAATACGTTCCGTGGGCATAAGGTAGTATGAAAATAAATGCAAGTACAAGTTACGTACCTAGAAGCACTCGTCGTATAACGTCCCCGCTGCTCAGGTCGTAGGCAGTAAGCCCGCTGCGGTCACCCATCACTAACATCGTGTGCGTCAACGGGAGCATGCGGCTCATGTAGTTTAGACCCTATGACACAATCACATTTATTATACCACGCATTGATATACAAAAAAAAAGTCAAAATGTACAATCACGAACAAAACTAGCACTAGATGTTGTATTTACAAAAGCAGTCTTATAAAATGCAATAATATTTTATAAATTGAAAAATATTCTATTAAAACTATTCGTATTAGCCTTGAAAATATTAAGTACGGCGACGGCGGTTGATGAGTGATGAGTTTGAACATACGATGGCAAAAAAAAACTTAGACCACCGTGCCTGCCTATAGGTACCCCGCTCTACACTGACATCCAGTTCAAGGTCTTGTAGTAAACACGACAGTAACAGTACTCACAATGTGTATAGAGTTGAGCATGTGGCCCTGAAACCGATCCCAGATGCAGAGTCGTTCGTCTGCGCCCGCTGACACTACGTACGAGGCCGTGTACGCGAGTGATGTCACCGCTCCGTCGTGCGCCTGCATACTGTACAGGCATGCACCTGTAACATTTGATGGATTCCGTACAGAAAGAGTAAAACTGGACCCTATTACTGAGACCTCACTGTCTGGCTGTTCGTTAACAGGCTGTATCTCATGAACCGTGATATACAGTTGCAATTTTGTTGACGCTAACAGCTAAAATTTATATGGAAACGAATAGAACAGAGGAATAATAAAAAGTAGAACAACCTCCACTTTGTGCACCCTGGTAATGACGACGACGTGCGCTTCGCGCGAAGCGCAAGGCAAAGAACGGAACAAGCGTCACAGGCAAAACCTTGTTCTGTCGGCCTGGGTCAGCATCGTCAAGTGAGGAGGACTTCTTGAGAAAGGTAGTAGCTACCACTGCGGGTAGAAGTCGTAAAGCCGACCTCTACAGATCGAAGGGGAGGGTTGCAGAGTCGCCGGTGATTTGGCCCTCGCTGCCTGGCGGGAAGGACGCGCACTGGAGCTCGCCTCCTCCAGGTCTCCGGCGCCACCAGCGGCCCCAAAACTGGTGTCCAAAGCTGAGGGAGTCGCTGGACACGGACGACGTCCGCGTCACCAGACCCAACAATTGCGGCGGTCTGCGCATTCATTCATCGTTGGGCATTTAGTGAACGTAGCCGTGTACATCGTTTTAGCTGCAATTTATTGAAGTAACGACTAGTACTTTGAACCTTAAATTATTGGTGCTAAAGTTAAAAAATCAATGCTGTATACTCTCACGCGGCACTCGGTGACAGAAAAGGACAGTGCTTCCTTTGTCGGATATTTCGCATCCAAGAATCACTCGCAAGAAGCGTGATCAACAACTTACTGGAACAATCATAGTATATGTAATAAAAAGAGATGCCTCTTCAGCGTTCTCCATCAAGCTCATCTCAGCCTAATCTAGGTTCTCTTCATGATGAAGAAGCAAATGTGAGGATAAATACAAGGAAAAGAAAAAACCCAGAAGATGAAAAGTTTGCAGAATTTTGTACGGATATGAAAACAATTTTACAAGAATTTCAATCAAAGCAAGACACAAAATATGATAATCTTGTTAAAGCTATTGAAGCTTTAACTATGCAGAATGCGAAATTAATTGAGGGCAATCAGGAGATAGAAAAAATCTTGCAAAAAAGTATGGATCAACAGAATGAGTTGAAGAAAAAAGTTTCCTGTCTGGAGATGGAGTGTGCTAATGCCAATAACAAGATTGATATACTAGAGGAGCAGTTAGAAAAATTTCAACGTAACCAATTGAAGACCGTGCTGGAAGTGAGAAATGTGCCCAGAGAAGAGAAGGAAGATTTAGATAAGATTGTTACTAAGCTCATGAGAACTGTGAATAGTGAAGTAAGTATGGATCATATTAGGCAAGTTTATCGTGGAGGAAAAGCAAACGCTCCAATATTAATTGAATTTAAAAATCTTAATCATAAAATTCAACTACTAAAGTCTGTGAAAGCATATAATAAATCTAATAAAGAGAAGAAATTAAACAGTCAAAATTTGGTCATTGGAGCCTCTGTAACTCCTGTGTATGTTTCTGACAAGTTGACTCCGAAAACTAAAACGATATTAGATGCAGCAAAACAACTTGTCCGGAATGGTTTGTTTAAATACTGTTGGGTCTCAAAAGGAATTGTGTTATTGAGACGAAATGAAAATGAAACTCCGATACGTATTGAAAAGCTTAAAGATCTAGACAATTTACAATCTGATGATAAGTCAAAGTGACTATATAAATCTTATGGGCTAAAGTTTTTAGTATTTTGTTGGCTTACCATTTATTCTCTTAGCTACTTATTTTATTATTATTTGCACGTTTTGTTTCATGTTTATTTTACACTTGTGTCAACAAATATATATTTTATATCTATATATAATGAAAAAAATATTTTGTTTTATCACGCATCTTATTATATTTATTATATATACTTAGGTAGTTTACTTATATTGTTTAGTTACATATATGGTTTCATGCTTTCGACTATTCTAACAACGCTGTTACATTTTAGTACTACTTTGAAATTATCATCCAGCATCGCCAACGCCATTGTAGCCGGGTGGACAGGAGCGCCAAACCATTATGCATTAGATTATATTATAATTAATGAAAATATTCAATATGATAAATGACATACAACAAGTAAATACTGACATCGATGTGAATGTCAGTGTTGGTGAAGCGTTCCTAGTCGATGAAGCTGCTGATTGCCGGGGCTTGCTGGATGAATCTAATAGCAATTTAAATATAATTGTACAGAATATTCGAAGTATTGATCATAATTTCAGTGATTTTACAGTTCACCTTGCAAGACTGAAAATTAAGTTTGATCTCTTAATCTTAACGGAATGTTGGCTTCCTCACTTAAGTAATATACCTGGCCTACCTAACTATACCTGCCATTCAACTAAACAACACATAAATCAAAATAGTGGCGTTGTAATATATACTAGTGATAATTTGAATGTTAAAGTTTATGAACCCAAAATAATGGATGCTGACTGTTTGGTTGCTGAAATTAACAACCAATACGCAATCATAGCAGTATACAGGTCACCTTCAGTGTATAACATGGACCGATTCAACGAATCCCTCGATCATATATTATATAAACTCAGACATTATAAAAATATTATATTTACAGGAGATATTAACGTAGATATTAAAGAGGGTAATCAAGAATCAAGGACTCCCTATTACCTAAATCTGTTGTCCATGAATGGACTATTGCCCAGTCATACCTTCCCTACTAGACAATTGATGTGTTATGACCATTCTTTTCTTAAAATAGGATGTACAGCAACTACTATTGTCTGTAATTCTACCATTACTGATCATTCATCTGTTATTATTGAGGTAAAAAGCAATCGAAAGATTAAAAAATCACTTAAAACTGCTAGTAAAATAGATTATATTAAGGCTGTTGAAATACTTAAATGTGTTGATTGGACAGATTTTTATAAGGATACAGACCCTGAGAGTGCTACAAATAGATTACTGACTGAACTATCTACAATACAAGACAAATGCACTATGGAACATAAACTTAGTAATAGGAAGGTCAATCTGAAATCATGGATGACCCCGGGATTAATCAGATGCATTAGGTGGAGAGATAAATTGCACGCAAACCTTAGAAAAGACCCTAGCAATCTGGTATTACAAGTGACATTTAAAAGATACAGGAATTTTTGTAACCAACTTCTTCATAAAATGAAAACAGATTTTGAAAAATCTGAGCTACGCAAACATCAAAACAATATAAAAAATACATGGAAAACAATAAGCCAGATATGTAACCTGAACACTAAAACTAAAACCGCAGTTGAATTATTAGGTATTGCAGACACTCCAAAGGATTCAGTGGATTCTATAAATAAACATTTTACCTCTGTGGGACAGTCACTGGCTGAAGAAATACTATCAAGACTGAATAAAAGTGAAAAAGACTTGGCTAGTGAATTTAGGTGTAAATATGGCCCACTAGATTCAATTGTAATGTTGCCCACCGACGTATACGAGATTAAAAAAATTATTAATTCTCTGAAGAACACAGCAGCTGCTGGCTGGGATGGAGTGTCTTCAATCTTTGCAAAAAAAGGCATAGAATACCTGGCTGAACCAATCTCCTACTTATGCAATTTATGCTTATCAAATGGCATTTTTCCAGATGCATTGAAAAAATCCATCGTCATACCCATTCACAAATCTGGTAATAGAGACAGTGTTACAAATTATAGACCAATTTCACTTCTTCCTACACTTGGCAAGATAATTGAAAAGGCCATCAATGCAAGATTAATGAATTATCTCGAAGCTAATTCTTTTTTTTCCCCAAACCAGTATGGCTTCCGACAAAGGCTTTCAACTTCTGATGCTATAGAAAACCTGGTCCATCATATCACACACAATTTGGATATCAAAAATAAATGTTTAGCTGTATTCCTAGATCTTGCAAAGGCTTTTGACACTGTCTCTATTCCAAGGTTAATACGTAAATTGGAGGGTGCTGGCATACGTGGTATTCCTCTAAAACTGTTAAGGTCTTATCTCTGTGATCGTAAACAGTCAGTGGCTTTCGATGGTGTAATTAGTGAATCGCTGAGTGTAGGGTTTGGTGTACCACAAGGCTCAGTGCTTGGACCGACCCTATTTTTAATATATCTTAATGATCTCAGTGAAACTGTGATTAATAATACCAAAATATTGTCTTTTGCTGACGATACTGTACTTCTCTTCAGTGCGCCTTCGTGGGATGAGGTTCATAGGGCCACTGAGGGTGGACTTAGGACTGTTCTTAATTGGCTTGATAATAATTTACTAACAATTAACTACAATAAAACAAAATACATTACTTTTAGTATATATGATAATAATCAACCTTTAAATTTTAAAATAAAAGCCCACCGGCATACATGTAGTGGAGATTCTTGTAATTGTTTCCAACTTTCTGCTGCCTCTTCTATTAAATATTTAGGTGTAATTATAGACCGTAACCTCAACTGGAAGTGTCATATAGAAATGCTTGGTAACCGAATAAGAAAACTCATATGCATCTTCAAGAAAATAAGACACATCAGGGATCCTACAATAAATAAAATAGTATACTACTCTCTATGTCAATCCTTAATAACATATGGTATCACAACATGGGGTAGTGCTAAGAAAACCAGTCTGATCAGAGTAGAACGAGCACAGAGAGCGGTAATAAAAGTCATGCACTTCAAAAAAAATATATTATCCGACCTCAGACTTATATAAGGAATTTCCAGTATTGACTGTGCGTCAGTTATTTATACTTAAAATAATTTTAAGACAACACCGATTCACACCACCGCCAGTCATCTCAAGAAGACGACGAGCTACTGTATATAAAGTACCTCGTTTTAGAACTATGTTTGCTCGGAATTGTTTTTCGTACTTGGGCCCTTGGTTGTATAACAAACTTGGCCAACATACTCAATCTCTCAGAGATGAAACACTTAAGGCTTGCAAAAATATAATAACGGACTACCTGCTAACACTGGATTACGAATCTACTGAAGCTATACTACAGATGTTAATCTGATAATGTCTATGTACATTTACGTATATCTATTTACATCTAATTTTATGTATGATTTCATGTATTATGTTTTAACGAATTGCAAATTATATAGTATATATTAACATAATGGGTTTATAGATTTATATATAACATAGTGAATTCGTATATTGGCTATGTTGATTAAATAATTTTATCATATTTACTGTTTCTTAATTTGAATAATGTATATGCATGTACCTATGTTAGGGAAAATTATTTTATTGTTAAACATAAACTATGTTGACACAGTGTATTGTTTGAATTTGTTATTATTTGTTTACATTTTACTCCAAACCAATTTTATGTATTATTTTAGCATATACTATACTTACCATGCTTTGCAACCAATTAACAAAGAGCCGTATAGTTAAGCACTCGCTCACTAAACGCGCATCTTCTTAAAATTGTCACATAGTATCGATGATAACTACACTGCCGCAACACAGTTTTTACTAGTGCGGAGGGTAGCCGTCAATATTTTGTTGGCATCACTTTTATAAAGAATGCGTAATTCTACATATTGTTATGTTGTCAAAGCAATATGTCATTATGTGAGTGTTGTTTTATTTTATTTTTTTGTTTTACTATTTTTAAACTCACACAACTTGTAGGTTACAGACAACAGTTAGTCAATATGCAAATCAAAGTGTTAATGTGTACCTAATAGTTTTCGGGTTTTTTTCGCATATTTATGTTCGTTTTGTTTTTATTTTATTATATACGCAATATTTTCATAAACATAGATAAGTGTTAAGTATATGGTTATGGTTTGTTGACCCGAAAATTATTCTGCTATATTTACCCCATTATTATGAGCAGGTATGCATTTTGTTAACATCTACTGGTACCTACTGTTGTTATTGTATAAGTAGGTATCTTATTATTTTGTTACCGGCTAGTCTATGTATACTGGTATACACCTACTTTTAAAGTTAAACGCTGATGTAATGATTCTTTATATTGCTAAATAAAATAAACTTTAAAAAAAAAAAAAAAAAAAAAAAAAATATGCTCATTACGAGTATGACTCGGCCACGACGGACGAAATAATCTTTGCCGTCGTGGAGGCGAGCGACTGCCCTCGGGACCAGATAAGGTCAAGCACAATTCGCTTTGACCCCACTGGTCACGGGGCGGCAGTCGTGAGCTGCCCCGTCGCGGCGGCTCTAAACGTCACGAAGTGACGGAGCCTCCTTAGTGAAGGTTTTATGATCCTCAAATTTTATCCTCAAATGTTTGTTTCGGAGTTTGGGTGTTTTCTATGTATAATATTATGTATGTGTGTCGTCTAGATCCTATAGCACAAGCTTATATTAGCTTAATTTGGGCTAGATGATGTTGTGTGTGAATGTCCACAAATATTTATTTTATTAATAAGCTTTTATTAGGTCGTCGTGTATGTAACTAACAATGTAATGGAATCTAAGGATACTAATTTAACCATCTTGCAAGGATCGTAGCGTCATGAAAATTGGCAGATGTATGTAGTTCTGATGACTATACAATAATATGGTACTGTCAAAGTGATATGATGATGGAGCCGGAAGATAGGCCCAGAAAACCAGTGGAATCTAAGGTAGCTAATTTAACCAGCTTCCAAGGATCGTAGGGTCATGAAAATTGGCAGTTGTATGTAGTTCTGATGACAATACAATAATATGGTACTGTCAAACTGATATGATGATGGAGCCGAAAGATAGGCACTGAAACTTCGATGGAAAAAGTGGAATCTAAGGATACTAATTTAACCATCTTCCAAGGATTGTAGCGTCATGAAAATTGGCAAATGTATGTAGTTCTGATGACAATACAATAATATGGTACTGTCAAACTGATATGATGATGGAGCCGGAAGATATGCACAGAAAACAAGTGGAATCTAAGGTAGCTAATTTAACCAGCTTCCAAGGATCGTAGGGTCATGAAAATTGGCAGCTGTATGTAGTTCTGACGACAATACAATAATATGGTACTGTCAAACTGATATGATGATGGAGCCGGAAGATAGGCACTGAAACTTCGATGGAAAAAGTGGAATCTAAGGTAGCTAATTTAACAAGCTTCCAAGGATCGTAGCGTCATGAAAATTGGCAGCTGTATGTAGTTCTGATGACAATACAATAATATGGTACTGTCGAACTGATCTGATGATGGAGCCGGAAGATATGCACTGGAACTTCATGATGGAATATCGTATTACATCTGTTTTTGGATTCGTCAGAAAAGTCTTGTAATGAACTTTGACCAGGATTAGGTTTCCTTTTTTTAATTGACTTGTAAAACTATGCAATGGAATCTCAGGTAACTAATTTAAGCCGCTACGATCCTTGGATCTTCCAAGGAATGCGTCATGAAAATTGACAGATGTTTGTAGTTCTGATAACAATACAATAATATGGTGCTGTCAAACTGATCTGATGATGGAGTCGTAAGATATGAACTGTAACCTCATGATTGAACATCGTATCATAGCTGTGTTTGGATTTGTTAGAAAAGTCGTGTAATGAGCTTAGACCACGATTAGGGTTTAAGGTTATAACAAACCTGTTATATATTGAAGTTAATATTGAGTGTAACTATTGAGTGTAAATATTGACATTGGTACCTGCAGAAAATGTATATGTATTAGAGTAATAATGAAATATTTTCACATTAGTCGAACTCAGACAAAACACCATGTAATACAGAAATCCCTACTAATATTATACATGCGAAAGTAACTCTGTTTGTCTGTCTATTACGTTTTCATGCCTAAACCACTAAACCGATTTTGATGAAATTTGTTATAAAAATAGTTTGGGTTTAAGAGAAGGACATAGGTCACTTTTTAACTGACTGCGCGAAAGAAGGGTAATGATTGTATGCGATAAAGACTTCTACGCGGATGAAGCCGCAGGGCACATCTAGTTAAGGTATAAATGTTGTGACTGAAAAGTATAAAATAAATAAATGGTTTAAAGAACCCTAGAAAAATACGCTTTTATAATGCACGAAAAAACCCAAAAATAAATTATGGATCGTTCAAGTTGCCTCTATTTCTGGGCTAAAGTGTAAACTATGTGCTTTTAGTTATAATATTTGATTATAAAAGCGTGGGGTGCTAGCTTTTTTGTAAGCATATTCCTATAAATACTAATCCTTATATAATAAAAATCCTGACGAAAGCTGCATGAGGTCGCACAAGAGCATAACGTTTAGGTATAGTAAACGCTGCCAAAGGAAACGCCTTTTCTTTCAGGCAATTAAGTAGATACATGAAGGGAATACGTTAACAGTGGCAAAATGTAGAGTTCTTGTTCGGGAACGAGATATCTTTGGTTACCGTTAAAAACCCGCTTGGGGATATATGCGTTTGTATTCCTATTACGTGATCACTACATATTGTACTAAATATCTCGGAATGCCGAAACTTTAAGGACCTACCAATGAATTATCTAATAGAGATTCGTAACGGTAATATGTTTGCTCCTATTACGCGGGCGTCACGTAAAACTGGCAAAAGTGGGTGTTGAAAATGCGTAGGCGTGATTAACTACTTTACTTTTCAAGTATGTTATGTATTTCAATTAAAGCCTATCATCGTTAATACATTTCCGAAATTTAAAATGATATTAATAATAGTAAAAGTCACAATAGATATATAAAAGCGTGACAGTGTAAATTAATAGTTTAAAAACACGAGAAAAACATGCTTTTATAAATGTGACCTTAGCCTTAATCTGACAAGACATCATGCAGCTTCCGCCAGGAATGTCTTTCCTGTTCCAGCGCCCCACGCTTTTATAATCAAATATTATAACTAAAAGCACATAGTTTGCACTTCAGCCCAGAAATAGAGGCAACTTGAACGATCCATAATTTATTTTTGGGTTTTTTCGTGCATTATAAAAGCGTATTTTTCTAGGGTTCTTTAAACCATTTATTTATTTTTATATATTTTATATTCGGTTTGACGTATTGCCTTCACCTGCCGCCGGCTATCGCAAATCCCCAGGAACCGCGTTGGGCACTCAATCGCCTGGATCGGGAGGCTCTCTTAAAGGCGGCCATCGTGTGGGCCTGGATTCCGACAGCGAACAGGCCTGCCGATGTTGATGCCGAGGTGAAGTGATTCAGGAGAGCCATGTCGCAAATCTGCAATACGGCGATGCCCAGAGCAAGGCCTGGACCGGCAAGGAAACAAATGTACTGTTGGACGCCGGAAATCGCACAGCTGCGTGCAACATGCTTTACTGCGCACCGTCGGTACGCCAGGTACGGCAACCCGAGAGACACAGCTCTACAATGGGTAAAAGGGGGCCAAGAGGGCCCTCCAAACAGCCATTAAGCGATCCAACGAGCTGGGCCGCGGAACCACTGGGCGTGTAAACTACTACGCTCTAAGGTTCCACCATTGACCTAGAGTCTCCAGCCGCTTCCGAGATCCTGAGTTCCCTGTTCCCGTCAAGGGCGGAGGAACACGCATACCTCGAAAAAGGTCTGGAAGACAGAGAAACTAGTCCTGATACGAAACGCAGGGCGGCCATCAAACTCCCCATCAGAGTAGCGGCCGATCGTGTTGCTGGACGAGGTGTGCAAGCTCTTTGAGCGTATTATTGCACAGTGCCTCGTCGGGCACCTTACACACGTGGCCCACGTGGGCCAGATCTGGTGCATAACCAGTTTGGTTTCCGTCAGGAGCGCTCCACCAAGGACGCGATCATGCGCATTAGAGGTCTGACTGAGGAAGCGGTATCACAGTGTGATGTGGTGGTGGCGGTGTCTCATCGCCAACGCCTTCCACATCTTGCCCTGGAGCTGCGTTAGGGAGGCGCTTATTTACCATGGAGTGCCTCCCTACCTCCGTTGAATTGTCGGGGCCTATCTTTCCGAGAGGGCCATAACTTACCCGAGCGGGTCGACGAGATGTGTCGTGCGGTGTTCCATAGGGATCAGTCTTATAGTGGGCTCGATAGTGGGTCGAATACGGCTGGGTATTGAGGTCGCCTTTAACAAATCCTGCCTGCCTGCGGGATCCTGCTTACAGGTAGGGAGCGTCAGCATCGAGTCGTCAATGGCGTATCTGGGGCTCGTACTCAAGATAGCCAGTTGAATTTCGGATACCACTTCCGAAGTTTGATCCCAAAACTGAGGAGGGCATCAGCCGCACTCCCGCGGTTGTTGCCCAACATTAGGGGACCCCACGCTTCCTGCAGGAGACTGTACCTTGGGATCGTGTAGGCCATGTACCTATACGGGGCCCCCGTATGGGCGGAGGCCCTGGCGGCCAGCAATGCGGGTAGATTGCTTGATTGATTAGCCCGCAGATGGAGATGGCCGTCAGGGTGTTAAGGGGATACCGCACGATCTCAGTTGAGGCGGCATGTCCCCTCAATGGGACCTTGCAGCGAGGTCCCTTGCGTCACTGTTTAAATGGCATAAGGAGGCGCTGCAGCGGGGCCACAAGCCTGCGTCTAGAGAAATTGAGGCTCGGCGGTCCCAGCTTCACCAGGAAACCGTGAGACCTGGAAGGTGCGACTTAAGCAACCAAGGGGAAGAATCGCCACAATCGAGGCGGTCATACCGGTCATAGGCGTGTGGTTGGAGAGGAGCCACGGCGCTCTCTCCTACCGGTTGTCACCGGGCACGGTAGCTTCGGTAAGTATCTGTGGCAAATACACCGGGAAAACAAGGTCGAGTGCCAGCACTGCGAGGAGCGCAGCGAGGACACAGCGCTCTACACATTGGTGGAGTGCACGGCGTGGGCGCAGCAGCGCCAGGTCCTCGTGGCAGGCCTGGATGTGGACACTCTCTCGCTGGAGACCATGTTGCGAGCCATGATCTCCAGCGGGAGTAAGTGGGTCTGCGTTTTTGTGGGCAGTTCATGCTCGTGAAAGAGACAGCGGGGAGGGAGCGGGAGAGAGCTCTCCTACCCGAGTTCCACTGTTTGCGGTGGGGGCGCCGCAGACATGTCTTCGTCTAAGACTATCGGCCTCTATGACCGGGGGGGATGCTTACCGTTCTTACAGAAGCAGGCCCTAGAGTTAGACAACAGCGTGACGTAAGAGATTCACGCCCCACTCCCCCTAAGATGCGGGATAACACCTTAAAAACCCCCCAAAGACACGGGAAAGCACCCGAACTCCCCCCTAAGTGAGGACGCAGTAGTAGCCGTAGGTCTGTTGGGAGTCCTGGAGACATACTTCCGAGACATTATGAAAATTCACTTGTACTATTCCACTTATATTTTAATTTAAACATATCCTACCTAACAAGGTAGGATATGTACAGGATTTTCCTAACGTTACAAGAAAAGTGGAGATGTTTGGACGCTTAAATGTTTGTCACTCTATCTCAATCACGCTCTTAACGGCTAAACAGATCGGGCAAATTTGGTACCGGGATAGATTAAAGTCCGGAATAACACATAGACTACTTTCATCCCGGGAATATGATCCTATGGGAAACGGATACGGTTGCAAGGAAGCAATCATCATCTACAATGAATATAAAAAGTATCTCACCAGTATGCAAGTCCCAAACGCACAGCAGCCCGTCTTGGGAGCCGCTGCCCGCGATCGTCGGGGTCGCGTGGTCGATGAAACAACTCGTGATGGGACCGCAGTGGCCGTGCAGTGTGAATAAAGGGTTCAAGTCGGAACTTGAAAATACCTGGAATCAAATAGGTACACGTACTATATTTATACCACTAAGGCGGCAGACAAGCTTACGGCTCCAGCTGATAGTCTGTGGTCACTGTAGCATATGAAAGTTTGCGTTCGCGGAGAAAAGCCCCTATTGGACATTGCCGTACCTATAGTAATTAAATTAGTTGATATACCTCATGGCAACTGACCAATTACATAAGCTAGACTGGAGTAGAGCAGTAAACTGGCGGATTTCCATGCCATATTGTAATCATGAGCTACGTGTGAATTTAAGAGCGCTACAGCGGTCGTAAACCACAAGTCCATCAGTAGGGTATAATCTGCGGGCAAAGAAACCGAACATAGCTGTTTTCGAGCAGCGTGAGCAATAATTATGTTACGAATCGGTGGACCACGCGCTTCTCAGTTCGAGAAGCTCGCATCAGTAGAACATACAGCTACTTTCATACAATAGAAATCGTATGTTTGTCTGAGAACTAGTGGTATAAAAAGAAACTACGGTCTTAGGCCCGATATCTACTAAAGGAGATAGGAGAGGAGATGTGTTTAACTAATCAGATTTTCACATCTAGGATGCGACATATTATGGAAATAACGAAATCTGATTGATCGAGAGAATTGTAAACGATCACTGCAATAAGCAAATTTCACTATGGGCGATCCTTAGATGAGTGACCACTATAGGAAACGGAAACGCTCGGGAATCACAATATAGTGCACTATATTGTGACTCCCGAGCGTTTCCGTGCTTCGGCAGGCACGTTAAGACGTTGGTTCCGGTTGCCAGTAAAATGGCAGTCCTTGGTCTAGTTGAAGGCCTTATAGGCGGCTTGAACAATTTTAAAACAGGTAGGCACAATCTGCTCCTGTCCATTTCAACACGACGATACTGCACAGCAGCTATTTCGTGGGAAAAAAATCAAAAAAGGTAAAATTTGGTCATATAATACGATTCTGCCTACCCCTTCGGGGATAAAGGTGTGACTATGTATGTAGGTGATAGTGAAATGTGTGTTATAAATTACCTTGAGCACATGGTCCTGCCCGCCGGTAACGATGCGTCCGCCTTCTGAGAGCATCTCCGTGATGGGTTGTTGATGAGGCCGGTAATGGGCTATTCTAACACACGTGATCACGTCTGAAAGAATTAACACCTTTTTAGTAAGAGAAATTATAGTATATTAGTATATACAGGGTGAATTTTTGAAAAGGGCTTGGATGGCCAAATCCGCAACTATAAGGAATAGCGAAAAATGCTCAAAGGAGTCACGAGCCCGATTTTGATGAAACTTAAAACCTCATCATTAGATTTTTGAAAAACTAATAATCCTAGCTGGGAATCGAACCCATTGGTTTTGAAAAAAAAAACACATCCTTTGTTATTACACCATACGATAGGGTCGCTGTTAAGGATCAAATTCTGTGAAGTAATGATAAACGGCAAATTTATGGAACTATTGGAATTTTAATAGAATTCATATTTCATGGTACCTAAATTTTGTATCATAATTTGTTTCGTTCGAAATCCCAGAAAAGATCGTAAGTATTCCGTGTTTTAAATTATGCTCAGAATGATTGTTATTCTAAACGTAACTAATAACAGTGTAATATTGAATGCAGTACGATACTTGAAATCACGAATCCAGCTATGTATTGAAAACAATGGTCTACGTTTTGAACAATTAATGAGTTAACATAAGAAAAATAAAATGTATTTTGTTAAAGATGAGCTCTTTCCTTTAGTTTGCCGTATGTCATTACTTCCCAGAATAAGATCCTTAATAGCAACACTATCGTATGGTGTAATAATATAGGGTGTGTATTTTTTTTCCAAATCAATGGGTGCAATTCCTAGCTAGGATAATTGCTTTTTCAAAAATCTAATGATGAGGTTTTAAGTTTCATCAAAATCGGGCTCGTGACTCCTTTGAGCATTTTTCGCTATTCCTTATAGTTTCGGATTTGGCCATCCAATCCCTTTTGAAAAATTCACCCTGTATATTAGTATATTGTGATGAACTGTCTCATTTTAGAACTAAGTAACTGGAAAATGAGATAACTTTTAAGTTTAAAATTTCGTCTATGTAAAACGCTAAAAATGAGTTCTATCTCCCTCGGGCGACACAAAATGTCATGAGTGAAAATAATCTGAACCGATGCAATAAATTCTTTCTTTAAAAACCAAAGCTAAAATTGTTGCGCAATTTGAAAATATCGCATAGCGCAATTAAATAATAGTCTTGGGCATAAACACGTCTGCAGAACCCCGCAGCAGTCTGCGGAACTAGGTTGGGAGAGTTCTCTCAAGCTCCCTCCCCGCCGTCATTTTCACGAGCAAGACCTGTTCGCAGACAGAGGCAGCGGAGTACCACTTACTCCCGCTGGAGATCATGGCTCGCACGCAGCGAGAGAATGTCCAAGTCCAGCCTGCCACGAGGACCTGCCGCAGTTGCGCTCGCGCTATGCACACCACCAATATGTGCACTATTGGCACTCAGCTGTGGTTTCCTGGTGTATTCGCCACAGATACTTACCGAAGCTTCCGTGCCCGGTGAGCATCTGTGACAACCAGTAGGAGAGAGCGCCGTGGCTTATCTCCAGCCATTCGTCCATGACCGGTTCAGATGAGCCGGTTAGCCGGCAGAATTGTGGCAATTTTACCCCTTGGTTGCTCAAGTCGCACCTTCCAGGTCTCCACGGTTTCCTGGTGGAGCTAGGTCCGCCGAGCCTCGATTTCTCGAGACACAGGCCTATGGCCCTGGTCCAGCGCCTCCTTGCGCCATTTAATTTATTTAAAATTCATATTAATTATTTAATTTCTTTTTTATTTTAATGAATAACAATTGTTTGTAAAAAACACGCTTCAAGCCCTTTTATTTAATACCCATATCATGGGGGTGCATTTCAAATAGCCAATCCGCCATCTTGGATGTCAGCCATGTTGGATTTAAGTCGCGTGACAATTTTTTTCGTATTCCTAACAGCAAACACTTTCATTTGATACCCATATCATGGAGGTCACTTAAAATAGCCTGTCCGCCATATTGGATTTAAGTCACGTGATTTTTTTTTTCGTATTCCTGAGAGCAAACCCTTTCATTCGATACCCATATCATGGGGGTGGATTTCAAACAGCCAGTCCGCCATGCTTCCGGAATGGACCACTGCGCGATGCTCTGGTACAGAAGATCCTGAGCACCGGAGCAGTGGTTCAGGTTCACCTGCAGGATGCGTATATGGGCGTCTATTAATGGACGTCAATCTCCGTACCCTGCGGCGAGCGTGGACGATCTTGAGCGGCACCCTCACTCCCATGTGCGGACGGACGGGACTATGGCTTTGAGGCGGCGCTGACCGATCGGTCGTCGGCCTCCTTGCCTTCTACCACGCATTTGAAGCAGCGTGGCGGAGCGCCACATGCAAGAACCGTGTGACCAGGCAAACCAACGGTGAGTTCTACTGTGCACTACACCCCCACAAGCCCCATGACTAGGCACCTATAGTACCTAGCTTTGCGGGGCTGCAGGAGATGCACCTGCGCCCTCAGTAAGAACGGAGCCTCCTTACGTAAGGAGGCTACGTTTGTCCGCCACTTTCTGAGCCACCGCGATGGGGCAGCTTACGACTGCCGACCGGAGACCAGTGGGGCCAACTCGAATTTTGCTTGACGTCATCTCATCTCGAGGACAGCCGCTCGTCTCTACGACGATGGAGATTATCTCCATCGCCGCGCCATCCAGACCCGTCCAGAGTGGCTGGACGCGGACGTCGCCCGCGTCCAGCGACTCCCTTAGCTTAGCCGCTGGTGGCGCCGGAGACCTCGAGGAGGCGAGATTCAGTATCGCCATGCCATCTGTCGTTACTGTAAGGACGACAGCAGCGGAACGGGGAGCGCGCAGCCTCTTCAGGCGCCCTCTAAACTCTCTACCTCTAAGACTCTCTCTCTGGAGGGAGTCTGGGTGGGAGCGCAGGCCGTGCTGGGGGAGGCCGGGTCGCCACTTCCCCTATTTGCCGTCTTCTTAGTGGCGGAGCGGGCGGAGGCTTTCCGCTTGGGATCGGGGGCCCCACTGGGTGCAGCCGTCGTCGCGTACGTTGTGACGACGGGTACCGCCAGCGGCGGGCGGTATCCCGGTCCTCGAGGACGCCGAGGCGTCGCTCTATGGCCTCCAGCAGCTGGACCATGCTCGGTGTCACCTTAGGGGATGCACGAGCTGGGGCCTTTTGGGGACCGGGGTTTTTCACACACCGAGCCTCCCCGATTCTCTGGACCAGCTAAGTCAGCTTGTTGATCTCCTCCTGCATTAGTTGTTGCTGTTTTTGGGAGTCAGCAAACTCTGCCTCCAGGCTCGCAACTCGAGCCCGGAGTTTACTCTCTTCGTCGGAGACGCTCCTATCGAGGAGCACCTCCAACGCCTTAGTGGCACCTGTGAAGGCTTCCGCCACTACCTTCTTCTTGCCCGCTACATTCTTGGCGACTTTGACGGCGCCAGAAATGCGGCGTATCATCTCTTTTGCCACCGGCACGTCTGTTCCCGTCCCGCGACGACTTACCAGTCACGCAAATCCTCGTCGCCCGTAGATGCCGACCCAGGTCGACGGAACAAGCCACGCCTGTTCTGCCCGACTTCGGTCACTTCCTACCAGTTTTGGCATGGATACCGAGGCCGAGGGTCCACTCGGTCTCTGTACCCATGTCGACAGCTGACACCATGTCAGAGCCAGCGGGGGTCGACGCATTCTCCGCGCCAATTTGGTAGGTGGTTTTCAGCCAAACCCTTGGGAATTATGGATTGTAGTGACCCCTCCCATAAACCAACCGGGCTGAACCCGGGCTGGGGTCGCCGAATGGGTGCCTATTCGAGACCACCAGTCACGACAACGGTTTCGCGAACAGCGGCGTCGTCGGGGTACCCTCTTGGGTAGACAATACGTTACCGACTTTTTCCATAGCCGCTATTGCGTTTTGCTTCCGCCCACGTAAGGGTGGTAGTGGGGAGGTGGGAGTGGATGTGAGGATGGGAAGGGTGGGAAGGTGACGCCCTTGGCACTGAGTTCCCCCCAGCGATGCATATCATTGCCGAGCGTTAGAACGTGGTGTTCGGGGTAATTTTTATAGTGGTAACCAAAGAACAACCGTGCCCGTCTTTTTCCAGACGGGGTTACGGCTCGGCCGATCGATGGTCTCTATGAGACCGTTTACTTCGCCACTGATAACTCAGTAGCGAAGTACTCGTCGCACTGCGATTTCTTCGCTAAATACGTTCTGCTTAACAAAGCGCAAGCGGAGAACTCCAGACTGGCCATAAAAGCCCCCCGTTCGTGGTGGACTATTCACCATGGGCGACGACTAGCGCATGGCGAGAAGCGTACTTCGTCGTCTACGTTACCAGGGTACACAACGTGGAGGTTGTCCTACCCAAACACCCCACACACGCGGAGCTATAAATTACAATTACGTACCTTCACCATCTTTGAGGCCAGTATCGTACGAGAAACACATCCTAGCGTTCGACGATTCATCATCTGGCGAATGAGCAACACGCAGGGAGCCCGCTGAGCCAGTACGCTTGTGGGCTGGAACATAACAATAATATCTATTTTAATGCAGTACAAATGTATTTTTAGACATTATTACCTACGTTTACGTTAGTAGCTGATGATGAAAATTTACGAAAAACATGATTGAATTAATCGAATCTTACTTCTTACTAATATTACTAATATACTTATACTAATATTATAAATGTGAATGTTTGTGAGTGTGGATGTTTGTTACTCTTTCACGCTCAAACCGCTGAACGGATCAGGCTGAAATTTAGAACAGAGATACATTATAATCTGGAATAACACATAGGCTACTTTTTATCCCGGGAATAAGTTCCCACGGGGATAAATTTTACGCGGGCGAAGTTGCGGGCATCCGCTAGTAGCAAATATATCTCTCAGTGCTGATGCATGTATCCGCGCTGAGTTGTTTTTTTGACCCGAGTTTATTCAAACTTGATTGTAGTAGGTAGGTAGCCGCGCCGCCACTATCCCGCGGGCACTATACCTTAGCGCTATCGTGCACGGTGTAATTGCCCTAAACGTGTGGAGTACTATGCTAGCTGAGGACATGTTCCAAACAAATTGACAAAGAACTCATAACAACTGTATTTCATCTTACTTATTATAAATATGAAAGTTTGTGAGTGTGGATGTTTGTGACTCCTTCACGCTCAAACCGCTGAATGGAACTGGCTGAAAATTGGTACAGATATACATTATAGTCTGGAATAACACATAGGCTACTTTTTATCCCGGGAATAAGTTCCCACGGTAACAAATTTTACGCGGGCGAAGCTGCGGGTATCAGCTAGTATATTATATGTATATATTTGTTGTTTATTTGTTTTTGTTTATATGTTTGTGTAATTGTGTAGGTATGTATGTATGTACGTATTTGTATAAAAGTATTACATTTTCCGTCTAGTTCTCTCTCACACTTCTGCCTTTCTCTATAGTTGTAATATGCATGTCTCCTCTCGCCGGCCCACTGAAAGAGATTTCTAATAGAAATAAGCAGCGCCATTGTACTCCTAACTATATCTCTTTATGCATTTTAAATGTGTGTACATAAACTGTACTTCTATATACGCTAGAATTAGTTAGAAATACTCACTTCGCCTATGCGCGGTGCTGAAATGCCAGTCGACTTGCGTGCCCGACGTAGCGTTGTACGCGTCCAGCCGCAGCAGACTGAGGTGGCCGGCGAGAGAGGCGACGCACACCCGCCTTGCGCCTGCCAATGAGCGCACGTGGGTCACTCCGGCTGACGACCGAGCCTCGCCGCTCCACCAGACGCACTACACAACACAATGGTTTTTTAGCTTCTTCTCTTTAGTGCGACGGGAAGTACCCTATTAACTTTTTTATCCGGGAGCCCCCGAGATAGTAGCAGTAATAGCCTACTGCCTATAGTGGGAGGGAGCCGAGTGCTTTTAGTAGGTAAGAGTCCGGCGTCGGATTTTTACACGTAAAAAGGCAGTATCTCAAGAACCGTGATAGGTAGAGCTGAAATTTCGAAATTTTCACAGATGATGTATTTCTGTTGCCGCTATAACAACAAATACTAAAATTAGAAAAGCGTTAATATTTAAGTGGGCTCAGATACAAGAAACGTGATTTGTTGTAGTATTTGGTATGGAATCATTACGTGGGCGAGTTCGAGTCGCACTTGACCAGTATTTTAAACCCTTTGGGTACGAATTTGTAAAAAGATAACGAGTACTGGTCACCATTGTAGAAATGATTTTAAATCTTATACTATCGATGTTGGATTCACAACATTGAACTTTTTTTTTGACATGAGACGTCTGATGGAATGTCATCATTATTCGCCATTGCAAAATCCAGCGATTGGTCCACTCCCACAGTTCATAATATTATTGACAGTGGCCCTGCAGTTGATAGCCCAATGGTGTGCCTCTTCACGTTAGACTTAAAGAACTCACATATTTAGTTCATGTGAATAGAACATAACGAATACAGAAAAGACTTACCATAAGTTTGCCAGAGCTCGCTTCCCAGAACTCTAGTCGGCCGTCAGCGCAGCCCAGTATAATAAGATCGTTACAAAAGTCCATACACCACACTGGAGATTCCTTTATGGCCCCTTTTTTCCAGTCTAAATTACTCACTACCTCCGCCTCTCCCTCCTCGCCCTTAGGGCCATCGTTCAATAACTTATTCTTACACCTATTTCGAACATTGTTCACTTTTTTCTCACTAGAATTAAATACGAATATGTCTTCATCAGACTTGTCACTATTCTTAACACTATTAATCAAATTTTCATTACTTATATTTATATTATTAATGTCTACGTTTTCTTTTGACTCGAAACAATTAACTAAGTCGTTTGGTTGTTCACTGCAGTACAGTTGTCTGAAAAAATAAAAATAAAACAAATTTATAAATCTTCAAGTTTCTAAACCATCATTAAAGCTAACGTAAGTGAATAATTTGCACATTAAAATACATCCGACACTGACCCCCAGTTTCCGAAAGGCTGATCAACGCTAATATTAACTAATCGGCTGTTAAGGGCGGCTCCTCACAGAAGATCCAAAATGGATCGCCAATTCCTGCGATCAGCAAAAACTTTTCTTGCAATCCCGCCGCGTTCCACCGACACGCTCCAACCGATCCACATTGATCCGCCTAAGTATTGTACAGTTGAACTTTCGGTCGCTATGGAGTCACATGTGCAGCAACGACGTCGAATCGCTTTTGTAGCAACAACCTACATTATTCTTAAATATTTACGAAGCATTTATGTTCCTTGTTAATGGATTTTCATTTTGGATCTTCTGTGAGGATCCGCCTTTAACAGCCGATTAGTTAATTTTAGCGTTGATCAGCCTTTCGGAAACTGGGGGTGAGACTGCTCTAATAAGCCCCAACATGGCATAATATGCAGTATTTTTCCAACGGATTCGCATTCTGCAGAAATTTTCAGGTTACCATGTCGTGGGTCAACCTGACCTGTAAATTTTAGTGAGATGCCTTCATTCGAGTTCAAATAGTAAGCGTTACTTCCGTCAGAATAAAATATTGTGTGCGTGTAACCTTTACGCGCGATTGAAGTAAAACATCTTAGCCTTTGACGGCATCAAATGTTATATTAATATCATTCATTCCTTCTGCGTTACTTCCGTCAGAAAAAAGTCTGAGTTACTGCCTAGTCGCGCCTAAAGAAGTTTTACTTCAAAAATCTAAGTTACTGCCTAGTCACGCCTAAAGAAGTTTTACTTCAAAAATCTGAGTTACTGCCTAGTCGCGCCTAAAGAAGTTTTACTTTAAAATCTGAGTTACCCCTAGTCGCGCCTAAAGAAGTTTTACTTCAAAAATCCGTATCAAAATGTGTTCATACTCGTATGTTCGAGAGCTATGAAGCTACAGACAGATAGATACAAAGGTTAAAGTTATTACACCCCTCGTTTTTCCATCGGGACGGGGGTTAAACTATGAAACAAGAACATTCCTGCAAAGTGCATGCCAAAGGTTCGTTAATATTACAATAGCCTAGCTAAACGCTTTACATACATATATACATCTAGTCACACCATAATCCCCGGAGGGGCGGCCATGGGCATATTTCACTTTATAGCTTTTTGTCTCACGTTATAGGTGGTGAGTCTATTGCCACACTGCTAAATGCTATGTAAAATAAAATAAACTCTCTAGTAAGGAACTTGTCTGAAATCTGTCTAGTCACAGTCAACAAAACGAACTTTATTCTACGAATAATACGAAGTCGTTCTGATCATACCTGTAATTTTTGGCGAAGTCGTATTTGGTCGTTTCGGCTGGTGAGAGATGAGGCGGTGAGTCCCGCACCGTGGGTCGGAACCGCAACCCACTTAAATAGTTACCTAGCCCTTTACGTAATGGCTGTACGGTCTGTAAAGGAATTGACAACATAATATATGTATAATCTCGGCTTTGTAAACTGGGATAGCTTTGCACTCGTTCCTTAGGCCCCAGACTGTATGTTGGCAGCAAGCGGGGCGACAGCGATTACGGCGACAGCGGGCCCAAGAGAGTAAGGCGGCACAGCGCTCGCACCACAATAAAGAAAGAGCCATCTGAAAATCAGCGCTGCATATCATTACCATGAATGGTATGTAGCTTATAGCTGAGATGACTGCCTTTTCGGGTGGATACAACATTATGTAATATTGTAGCACTAATTTAATTTATATGGCTTGTGGCTAATAAATTGATTGATTTCTTTCGTCTTCATCTTTCTTTCACACAAGCAAACCGAGCTCGGTGCATTGTCAGAAGTTGTCTCTTGTACTCGTGCGCCGTGCTCTCGCTCACATTCAGTTTGAGGCCTAAAGAGTTCTGTCAGACGGGGATCGGTGAAGTTCAAGCGTTCCGCGTTTACTCTCTGCGTTCGGATCTGCAGATTGCTCACGAACTGCATGCTCGAACATCAACTATATGAGTAGTGTGTATGTAACGTAATACAATACATAAAACGCAAAACTGACCTCTTGAACGCTTGTCCGCGGGAACTGTATTGGGTTTTTTAAATCTTTGACTGCCTCGGTGCAGCCGTTGTAGGTGTATGCGATCGCCGTGCTGAAGCCTCTGGTTGGAGTCGGGTCAGAGCAAATATTTGTTGTGATTCGCAAAGGTAGGTTTCGAAGTTAGAATGTTTTCTATGTATGTATTTAGAAATATAAAATTATGTTTATCATTTGTCTAGATAGCATAGCACAAGCTTATACTAGTTTTATTTGAGCTAGATGGCGCTGTGTATTTTAATTCATTTAAGAAACTTACCTCAGCACTTTTTGGAGTGTTTTCAGTACTACGATTCACTGTAACAGAAAAAACATAATATAACTCAAGTATCGACTGAGTCAGTTTGCATTATATGACTAGTCAATAGTAATGAAAGGAAATAATTTCTCGAAAACTTACTCACTATTCAGATATCTTCAGGACCCAGACCAGTCTTACCCGTGAGCCAGAGAAATGGGAAGCCAGAGACGTAGTATTTTTCAACGTGCGGAAATTCTCATGGATGCTATGCCGGGCTCCTGCCGACTAAAACCACACCGTTCGCATTCATCTGCCTTCGGCTAGGAGACCCGAGTACGCCAGAATTAGTCGACTATAGCGGCTCTCCCCTTGAGTTTGGGTTAAATTCCACTTCTCGAGGGACTTCGAATGTTATCCTGCTTCTTTGGGGGGCGCTATCCCTTTGAGTGGTGAAGAGACACACAACCGTCTTGGCCTGCTTCTGTAAGAACGGCGAATAGCCAACCGGCCGTTCTCAGGCCCTCGGTTATGGGACTCGTAATCCTGAGCGATTAGTTGCCTGCGGGGACCCAGTGACCGACGGCGGAACTCAGGAGAGTGAATCAATCGCATAAATTACTCGTAGAAAGATGTGGCTAAGACGTTGTGTAACTGCGTTATTCGTAATGTCGCGAGTACTGCCCGGCCATTCATTTCTTGTCAGTTTTTTAGAGCGAGTGAAAGGAGCGGCAATACGAGCGAAGGAACAACGCAAGTTGGGGCGTGTGTGGCTGGCAAGGAAATATTTGCGGCACTGTGTGGCTGAAGGGATACATCTGCGGCCTAAGGGTCGAGGTCATGACGAAGAGAAGGAAACCTCGAAACTAAACCCCGTGTCAAACTTAGTAAGTAAGTTTATTCAAGTAAGTACACAAAATTACATCAATACATTGATACAATTATATGCATTTTCTGATCTTGTACAAATTAGTGGATAAAGCTATGCACTCCTAAATAGGCTAAATGTAAGCCTGTGGTAAGGAAGAGCAGTGCCATTACCCAATGTTGAATGATGAAGTAATCGTTCAGTAGGTATGCGTGTGCGAGTACGTGTGCGTGTACGCTGTCTGACCAGTACGTTACATAAAGGTCAAATACATCTCTACAGCGGGAAAATACTGAGAGACCTACGTCTAGCATTCAACTGTAGGCTGATTTGATTGATTGATGGGAGCTCATGAGTCAAAACAATGGTTGTCAAAAGAAACTATTTAAGTGACATTAGAAGGTACCCGTTTGGATCCCGCATCCCATAGGTACCTATTCCAGGGATAAAGTAACCTTTCAGACTGTAATGTGTAATGTATCCCTGTACCAAATTTCAGTCAGATCCGCTTAGTCTTTAGAGCATGAATGAGAACAAACATCTACGAGTGTATTTACATACTTACCTAAAAAGTAGAAAAAACTTTCGTATAAGTTTATATCATTAGTAAGGATATAGTAGTTTATGACACTGTTGCATAATAAGGGTTCTTATAACACGAGTGTGTTTTAAAAAAACGAGCCGCAGGCGAGTTTTTTTATAGTATCACACGAGTGTTATAAGACCAAGTTATGTACAGTGTCATACACTACTTTATCTACTCTCATACTATAATACCTGATTTCATTTTGTTGTGATATACAGGGTCTGTCGTAATGAATGGATAACCCGTAACCTGGAGTTGGTACGGATGTTAGGCTGTAAGAAAATCGAATCTTCTTGCCAGGATTGTCAACCATATGAAAATGGCGTAGACTTTTATACTTTTTTATAAATTTCCCAGATTTTTTTATTCATTCCGTGGCCATTTCATCAAATTTAGGTATTCCTATGTGAATTTTTCAGTATTACACTCCTTAAGACGTGTATTATTTAATTTTAGTACAATTTAAGATGTTTTCAAAGTTGAACATTTTCAAAATCGTCATTTTTAAACTTTTTTAATTTTATTTTTTTCTTAGTGTCAACTTTTGATCATTTACTGTGAAAAAAAAAAGTACGGTGCTGTAGCTGCCCATGATCTTAATAAATTGTCCAGTATGTGTAGATTTTAAAAAGGTATCATAATGTGTACTCTACAATCAATATTATGTTACAGGAGTAAGATCAAATATCAAGGTCAGAATTAAAAAAATCAAATAATGTTAATTAATGGTTATCAAACTTCGTCATAATGATTTATTCACCGAGATACTTTACACAAACACTATCCGGCCATTATGTAATAAAGATATTCAGAAGAAAACCAGGTTGCTTTTAGAAAAAAAAATCTTAGCTCCATGATTATTATGTAATATGTGTTAATATCTAAAATTGTAGTGCTCTCATTGTTGAAATATCGACAAGTTTATTCGAAATTTAAAACAAGCAAGAAATATGTATCGACAAGTTTATTCGAAATTTAAAAAATAACTTAGTCGTTGTTACCAGGCATTATGCACATTGTCCCTTTCCCAATCACGGTGTTTGAAAAGGTTAGCATATTTTTGCTGTTTGGGCGCGCTTCTAATTGATTTTTTTAATAATTACAATATGTCATTGTGATTTTGACCATCGCATGTGCTCTTGTTTTCATTACTTTCGACTAATTTGTTACATACATATAATCACGCTTGTCTCCCATCGGGGTAAGCAGAGACTATGGCTTTCCACTTGCTACGATCCTGACATACAACTTTCGCTTCTTCTACTTTCATAACTGTTTTCATACACGCTCGCCGGTTAAGGGTACCTACTCTTGACCTTGCCTTTTTCCAGAAGGTCTCTGATTTGATCGGCATGCGTACGCCGAGGTCGACCCCTACCAGATTGCCCATTCATTCTCGCCTCATAAATCTGCTTTGTCAGTCTATTCTCATCCATTCTTTCCACGTGTCCAAACCATCTAAGCATCCCTTTTTCGATCTTAGTCACTACATCTTCTGTTAAACCACATTTTTCCCTTATCACGCTATTTCTTTTTTTGTCCATTAAAGTCACTCCAGCTATACTTCGCAAACTTCTCATTTCCACTGCATTAATTTTGCTTTCATGCTTCTTCTGCCATACCCAACTTTCACTACCATACATAAGTGTAGGGATGAGCACTCCCCTATGTACAGCCAACCTGGCCTTCTCAGACACATTTTGACTGCTCATAAAGGTGTACATAGCCCCATTCACTTGATTTCCTGCCAAAACTCTTCGCTCAATATCCTGGTCACACTTTCCATCCCTCACAAATTTGGAACCCAAGTATACAAATTCTTTCACCTGTTCCACTCTTTGCCCTTCAATGAAGATTGAGCAATTCGTCATACTTTCTTCTCTTTCAAAAATCATAACTTTCGTCTTGTTTACATTAACTTTCATTCCTCTACTTTTTAGAGCCTCATTCATACTATTAACCATCAGCTGCAATTCCTCCGCTGATGATGCTAATATCACCTGATCATCAGCGTATAGGAGGCATTTGACGGTCAGTTCATTCATTTCTAAACCATACATACTCTCTTGCAGTTCTTTCAGACAACTGTCCATGTATAGATTAAACAGCCACGGAGACGCTACACAGCCCTGCCTCACACCTTTTTCAATGTGAAAGAAGTCCGTGCAGGCCCCGTTGATCCTGACACAAGCACTAGAACCCTCATAGAGAGACCTCAGTGCCCGTATCAAGTTGCTGTTCACTCCATACATGGACAATATTGACCACAGTTCATTCCTCACCACTCTGTCATAGGCCTTTTCCAAGTCCACGAATATGCAATAGACCTTTTGACTTTTAGCCAAAACTTTCTCAGCTACGCATCGTAAGGAAAAGACCTGATCCGTACATCCCCTTCCTTTCACAAATCCTGCTTGCACATCCCACATTTTTCCTTCAGTTTCATTCATCACTCTTTTTATCAACACTTTTGCATACAATTTGCCAACGATGCTGAGCAAGCTTATGCCGCGGTAGTTTTTGCACTCTTGCTGCGACCCTTTTCCTTTGTAAAGCGGCACAATGACAGCTTTACACCATTCTGCTGGTACTCTGCCACTTCGCCAGCAAAAGTTAAAAAGGCGGTACAGCTGGCAAGCTACCACGCCACGTCCAGCTTTCAGCATTTCGACAGAAATCCGATCTATTCCAGCAGCCTTTCCTACTTTCATACAATTCAACGCTTCCACTATTTTTAAAACACGCGTATCGCCTTGTATATCTTCTTTTTCGAATAAACTCTCAAAATATTCCTTCCATCTCTTTAGCACACATTCTTCTCCTCTTACAAAACTTCCATCCTGGTTTCTGATGTGATTGAGCGGCGACATTGTCTGCTGACTCCTCACTGTTCTTATGGACTTCCAAAAAAATTAAATATTCCGTTGGAAGTCTTCAGATAACCTTTTATCAAATTTTTCTCTATCATTTCCTTTCTTTCTCATCATCGTCTCTTTTGCAACACGTTTATACTTTTTATATTCATCCTTTGCCATTTTTACATCCTCATCCGTTGCCTCTTGCATTCTTTGATTGGCCTTTGTAGCCAACCAGTCCAACCATGCTTTCTTCTTGCCAGTCAACGCATTAAGAACTTCCGCACTCATTCCCTTTGCCATACATCCTTGTCGTCTTTTGCTAACCCCACACACTTCAATCGCAACTTCCACAAGTCCTTCCTTAAACGGCTTCCATAATTCTTCAATCTCACATATTTCATCTAGGTTTTCAAATTTTTTACTCAGTTTACTCACAAATTCCTCTTTTATGCCTAACTCTTGTAAATTCTCAACTTTTATTCGCTCTAGTACACTAACGGGTTCATGCACACGATGTCGCCACCGCTGAAACAGACCCCTTACCCGGCTAATAACCAAGAAGTGATCTGTGTCGATCCCGGTGCCACGGTACGCCCGAGTGTCTAGCACTTTCTTTCTCAGTCTTGCGTCAACTATCACAAAGTCAATCATGCTTCTCTGATCTCTTTCCTCTCTTGTATACAAGTGGATATCCTTGTGGTTGAATATGGTATTAGTTACCACAAGATTCCTTTCCTAACATACTTCTAGCAAGCTTTCTCCATTTTCATTCACTCGTTCATCACCAAACTTTCCCAATACACTTTCGTATCCATCGCGCTTCACTCCTACCCAACCATTAAAATCACCTAACATTACTATTCTCTCGTTTCGTTTACATTTATCCAGAATATCACTCATACTCTCCCAAAATGCCTGCCTCTCGCTTTGGTCTTTTGAAGACCGGTGCCACCGCGCATCCTGCGGAGCATACACTCCCAAAACAAAGATGCGGGTAAGTCCAACCTTCAGTCTTAGCCAAAGGAGTCTTGGGCTCACACATTCATACTCTGTCACACACTCATTCATTCTCGCGGAAAGTAGTACACCGACCCCCTGGCATGCTGTGCTGGTTGTGGCTACACCTGACCAGTAGGCCGTATAGGCTCCGTGTGTCGTGGTGTCACATCCTTTCCGCTTTGTCTCATTCACACACAAAATATCAAGATGCCTCTCTTGCATCATCTTACATACCTCCTCAATTTTATCTTTCATTCCTCCTCTCACATTTAATGTAGCAAAGTGGCTAACCCTAGTCCACTTTTCGCCTCGATGGGAAACGAGACGTGATGGGTGGCGAACCACATCGCCGCCGTCCTTGGTTTTAAATTTTACTACCATAGCGTTCCCACGAGAAGCTAGGGAATTAAATTGGTCCACCTGAACAGAGCCCCGCTTGTCCAGGTAAGGCTAGCCTTGTTCTGGGTTCGCCCGGGCCCAGGGCAATTAGGCACGCTTAAGACTACGCTCGCCCGTAGCCACGCAGCTCATCGGCACGGCGACCTTGGCTTGGCGGATAGTGGAGCGGATCAGGATGGGGTAGGAAGGGATTCACGGACAAGGAAATGGATAAGGTAGGATAGGACGGGGTAAGAAAGGATCCAAAACCATCTGTAATTCAAACCAAAAAATTCCAACAACTAATTTGTTACTGCTTTCTAATATCGGACTTTGATTTACCTTGTGATTTGGACTTGTTAACCTGGTGATACTGACTTAGCTCTCATTTATGGACATTGTTTTGTGCTATCGATTGGACTTGTTGTTTTGGAAAAGTTTGTGTATCATGCCTTATCAATACACACCGGCCGAATACGCAAACATGCATTACATTTATGGCTTATGTAATGGCAATGCTAATAGAGCAGCTAGTGTTTATCGTGAAAGATATCCAAATGTTAGACATCCTGATTACCGTGTCTTCATTAGAACGCACAATGCATTTATGGAAGGACGATTTCCTGGGACCGGCATAGGTGGAGCCAGTGCAGGACGACCTCAACGACACAATTCAGCTGAGGTACTTGAAATAGTCGCCGAAGATCCTAGTACGTCCATAAGTATTATTTCACGGCGTACCGGGATACCTCAAAAATCCGTACACAGAATATTAAAAAGGCATGAATTATATCCCTATCATTATCAAAGGGTCCAAACGTTAATGCCAAGGGACGCTGCTGCGAGAATAACGTTTTGTCGCACAATGCTGCGAAAGATGAGGGAAGACCAAAATTATTTTGACAAAATTTTATGGAGTGATGAGTCAACGTGTCGAAAAGATGGATTTTTGAACTTCCACAACTTACACAGCTGGCAACTTGAAAACCCAAGACTGATACGTGAAGACCGATCACAGTATCAATTTAAAATAAATTTATGGACTGGCATTATTAACGGACAAATCATTGGTCCATTTGAGTTGCCGGCAATATTAAATGCGGATATGTATTTGCATTTTTAGGGTTTCGTAGCCAAATGGCAAAAACGGAACCCTTATAGATTCGTCATGTCTGTCTGTCTGTCCGTCCGTGTGTCACAGCCATTTTTCTTCGAAACTATAAGGCCTATGCCATTGAAACTTGGTAACTAGATGTATTCTGTGAACCGCATTAAGATTCTTATATAAAACTAGAAAAAAAGTAGTAAATTTTGGGGGTCCCCATACTCAGAACTGAAACTCAAAATTTTTTTTTTCATCAAACCCATACGTGTGGGGTATTTATAGATAGGTCTTCAAAATTGCTATTGAGGTTCATAACATCATTTTTTTCTAAAATGAATAGTTTCGCAAGAGACACTTCCAAAGTGGAAAAATGTGTCCCCCCCCCCCCTCTAACTTCTAAACTAAGAGAATGATAAATCTAAAAAAAATATATGATGTACATTGCCATGAAAACTACCAACGAAAATTGGTTCGAACGAGATAGAGCTGGTGGTTTTTTTTTAATACGTCATAAACCGCAATTTTCGGTTAGAAAAATCACTACCACTGCGAACGTATTTATGTTACTTGCTGCTACGAAACCCTTCATGGGCGAGTCCAACTCGCACTTGGCCGGTTTATTTAGTAAATACTTTACCTGGATTACTGCAAGACGTTCCACAGGAGATACAAAACGAGATGTGGCTACAAAATGATGGGTGTCCAGCACATTACGCTGTTCGTGTAAGGGAACATTTAAATAATACGTATCCGGATAGATGGATAGGGCGATTGGGTCCAATTTTATGGCCTCCACGTTCGCCAGACCTTAACCCTTTGGATTTTTTTTACTGGGGCTGTATGAAAGAAAATGTGTATAGCAAAGCAATAAATACTGTGGAAGAATTGCGTGCGCGCATCCAATTAGCAGCAAGAAAAATTGAAGAAGCCGGTTATGCGCGCCAGATTAAAAGATCTTTTATTAGGCGATGTAGAGCCTGTATTGCAGCCGGCGGAGGACACTTCGAGCATTTAATTTAAGTTATGAAATACATTTTTTTCACTAAAAGCAACCTGGTTTGCTTCTGAATATCCTTAATAGTGGCCCGGTAGTGGGTGTGTAAAGTATCTTGGCAGAATAAAATTTTAAAGTCGTTTCATAACATTACTTGAAAAATTAAAATTCTGTCCTTGATATTTGATCTTACTCCTGTAACATAATATTGATTGTAGAGTACACATTATGATATCTTTTTAAAATCTACACATACTGGACAATTTATTAAGATCATGGGCAGCTACAGCACCGTACTTTTTTTTTTCACAGTAAATGATCAAAAGTTGACACTAAGAAAAAAATAAAATTAAAAAAGTTTAAAAATGACGATTTTGAAAATGTTCAACTTTGAAAACATCTTAAATTGTACTAAAATTAAATAATACACGTCTTAAGGAGTGTAATACTGAAAATTTCACATAGGAATACCTAAATTTGATGAAATGGCCACGGAATGAATAAAAAAATCTGGGAAATTTATAAAAAAGTATAAAAGTCTACGCCATTTTCATATGGTTGACAATCCTGGCAAGAAGATTCGATTTTCTTACAGCCTAACATCCGTACCAACACCAGGTTACGGGTTATCCATTCATTACGACAGACCCTGTATAGTTGCTCCTTGATTTCGCCGGTAACAGGTTCATGGTCATGTTTGACACAGTTTCCAGAATGTCTGGTGGTGTCTTAGACCATATAACACGGGACTAGCCTTTGCGAACCACCGCATACAAAAATATTCTGCCAGTTTTCATACAAATGAAGGGGGAAACACAAAGACATATAAAATTTCATTGCAATTAAAAATGTATTAATCGACAAACGCGTAATGGCTGTTGTGTGTTAATTGTTATTGTACAGTCAACTACAATGTAATGTACTAGTTTAATCATATAAAATGATGTACTGATGTACAGGCTTTTCATAAAGCCAAAAGACCAAATGGTCATGTGCAATGGCAGAAAACAATGCTTAAGTAAGGCGCATCCTGTGGTTAGATGATCTAAGGGTGGTGTACAATTACCACCATCCTCGCTTTAAGACATGTTTTTACACAAAAACTAATTTATTTTACAAACCAAACCAAACTTTGTTTAATTTAAATGTAAAATGTTGGCGCCAAGGCGCAAACATCGATTGCGCATGCGTGTTTCTTTTTTTTTTTAGGCTGCGGAGACCATAGATTTAGGATTTTTCGCTACTCTGGAGACACAATTTTTTTTTAAAGTAGAGGTTCAAACTTCTTTTTCAGCTGAAGATTGTTTATGGTGTATCGTAATGATTAAAAAGTTTTATTATGATATAGGTGTCCATCACTGATCTGTATTATTACCACTGGATTGGCTGTCTCATACAAATGACAGCGAATTATTTGTGCCGATTTGAAACGCCTCTAGAGTTGGTTCAAGGAACTAAATCTGACGTATCATGCAAATGACTTCCCGTATCGCGCCGGGAATTACGAATTATTTTGTAATTTAAGGACTTTTGTGCAGTTTAGTGAGGATTTGTGTGGTTACAAAAAAGCAAAAGACATGGTGAAATGTGTGTTTTGCAAGATTAGCTTCAAAAAAGGGAGCAACATTAGATTTCACAGGTAAGTTGAATTTTTGTCATTTTTATCATTAAATCAGCCTGACCTACATGTAAAATGCTTGATTATTTACAAAATATGTATAAGAATAATATATAGGTGAGATTAAATTATTTTTAAGCACAAAAATAGGATTTTAATTTCGTTTAGTGATGTCCATGTTGTCGTATCGATAAACTTGATCATAGTCTGATGTGATCGAAAACTTCGAAAACATCGAAAACTTCGAAAACTTATAATAATGGTATCATTTATCGAAGGGGTAGGCAGAGGCATACTATATTCCCACATTTCACCATTTTAGAATTTGTCCCACGTAACAATTGGTGAGCCGTATTGCCTTGTTGTGATGGACAGGCGCAGGTTGTGACTGCCCGCTGTTGAAATTTTTCAAGCCGCCCAAAAAGGCCTTCAACAGTTCAACATGGCTTAACGACTGCCATTTTACTGAAAACCGGGACCAACTGATTAACGTGCCTTCCGTAGAACGGAAACGCTCAAATAAATGTGACAAAGTGGTTACCAGAATGTTCACCCATCCAAGGACTGGCTATAGTGAAAGTTGCTTACTGCAGTGATTATTTACAGAACACTGAGTCCGCGGGGCCACGAGAGTTTCAATATATAATAATGGTATCAACCAAACAAAATCTTATTAGTAATATTTATTTAACTTATTTTCTGACATTAACTTGTGTGGGTAATACTTACTACATATTTTTTTTACTCTATTGATGTATGTTTATTTTATTGCAGATTTCCAACTGATCCAAAAATCAGAAGTGCATGGCTTGACAACATGGGAGCCCATAACTGGACTCCAAATTCAAGCGATCGTCTGTGTTCTAATCATTTTGATGTTAAATGTTATTATAAGCATTACACAAGAACTTCCCGGTTAATAAATAGTATACCGTCCGCTAGTGTACCATAGTTTTACAATAAAGTGTAAAATAAATAAATGATTAATAAAATCACGTTTATTTCTATTTTTTTCTAGACATAACTCCCTTTCTATTTCTATGGCGCATGATATATATATATATATATATATATATATATACGCTCACTTCGTGGTGAAATGGACAATGATAAATGCATCAAATTAACTGAAATATATGAAAGCCACAGACACTTATGGGATCTACGTTCACAGCACAATGATCTTTGTCTGTCTGCCTTTTCTTTTTGTGGGGATTCATTATTACTAAAGCTGCAGCGAATTGGCATACGTCACCCATGGTAGCTAGTAAGAAACTATAGAACTTCGTTGCTTAGCTTGAGGCACGCTGCCGAGTTGCTGATTAATTTGGCCCAAGTGGAGATGCATGAAATTTCACCAGCACGCGGCACGCTCAGATTGAGGCAGCTCGCCCCGCGGCTGCTCAAGTGGAGATGCGCCTTAATACCTCTCTCAATCTCTTTAACAAAAGTAATTTTTCCTGCAATTTTGCGTCACGAACGAGTATGCCAAATTGCAGGTAAATATTATTTCATTTAGGTAGGTATAATAGACACCAACTTAAACCACCCTTATTAAGAGCAATATTCATTAAAGCGTCGATAGCTTAGTGGTTAAGAAGACTGACTGTCTTGCGATCGAGAAGACCCGGGTTCGAATCCTGGCCACTCCTAGCACAAGCAATTTAGCTTAGTTGGAGAAGTTAAAGGGAATATTCGTAATTACGGTTGGTAATATTCTTATATTAAACAAATTATAAACAAAATTAATTTTAAAATATATATACTAAAAATGTTTTCATTTCAAATTAAATCTATCGATACGCGTCAGTTTAAGAAAGTTTGGCACATCACTAATTTTAGTTCTCTGAACCAGCGCTGCTGATTTCAGCGCCACAATGGCGAGAATTAAGAAGGCATAAATTTAGTTTGACAGCCACCTATCCAGTGTGGTAATAATACAGATCAGTGGTGTCCATACAAGACCTGTATCGTAATAAAACTTTTTTTTTGGCCTGTGCGTAATGTTTGTCATAATAGTCTTGATTTCAATTTTATAATCTTTGTATTATAGTATCAGAGTAGATAAAATAAATTATCATACCTTCAGCAATTTCATACGGCGTGTTATTTTTCTTCGATACTTTATCACACAATTCCCTCTGAAGTTTAAAATATCTGTAAAATAGACAACACTTATATGTATTTTTAATTACTGCGCAGTATTATATGAAGAAAACAGGGACAAAATCTAAACTGTCATTTTCTGTGGCATCGCGTACCCCTCATGCATCAGCCATTATCAGGTTAACATGTCGTGGAAATACCATCGAAGTAACAGTAGTCATCCCATCCCTTCATAATTCAGGAAGTGAGCTGATGATCTTAAAAAAATATAGCTTAAAACAATCTGTGTCACATCGACTTCCGAACACACACACGTTAAACTTATTCTGAACACTCTTTATTTTCGTCGGGTGTTTAAAATACACGATCTTGTTTTAGGATTCCGACCCAAAGGCTCCCATTTTTAGCCTTTTTCATGAGATTTCGCAGTCTGTCTGTCACGAGGTTGTACCTCAGGAACCGTGATAGCCCAACAGCTGAAATTTTCACAGATGATGTATTTCTAAAATCAGAAACAAATTAATACCTAAGGGGACTCCCATATAGCGGCCGTCAGACCGGTCATGGACGAGTGGCTGGAGAGGAGACACGGTGCTCTCTCCTACCGGTTGACACAGATGCTTGCCGGGCACGGAAGCTTCGGTAGGTATCTGTGGCGAAAACACCGGGAAACCACGGCCGAGTGTCAGCACTGCGAGGACCGCAGCGATGACACGGCGCTCCACACCCTGGTGGAGTGCACGGCGTGGGCACAACAGCGCCAGGTCCTCGTAGTGGGTCTGGACGTGGACACTCTCTCGCTTGAGACCATGGTGCGAGCCATGATCTCCAGCGGGAGTAAGTGGGACTGCGCCGCCTCTTTCTGCGAGCAGGTCATGCTCGTAAAGGAGGCGCCGGGCCGGGTCCGGGAGAGAACTCTCCCACCCGAGTTCCGCAGTCGGCGCCCTGGGCGCCGCCGACGTGTCTTCGCCGAGGACTATCGGCCTCCATGACCGGGGGTGTGAGGACGGTGAGAGGGCCGCTCACCGTCCTTACAGAAGCAGGCCCATGACGGCAGCGTGACGTGAGCAACTCACGCACGCCCCCCCTTAGAAGCGGGGTCACACCCGAAACCCCCCATAGACGCGGGATTGCACCCGAACCATCCCCTGGGCGAGGCCGCAGTGGCGGCCGTAGGTCTGTTGGGAGTCGAGAATGTTAGTTTCGGAGTTTGAGTGTTTTCTATGTATAATATGTATGTATTTAGAAATATATAAGTACCTATGTCAATCAGTCATCTAAATCCCATAGCACAAGTAGCTTAATTTGGGCTAGATGATGTTGTGTGAGAATATGCCAAAAAATATTTTATTAGTTACTCACGAGCCACGGTCAATATTAGTGATGATCTCCCCGTTCTGTGAGTCCCACACCTTGATGTTTCCTTGCAGACACGAACTGACGACCTTTTCACCGTCGGTGACTAGACACTCGACTTCTTGGCTGTGCCCCGCCACTACCAGAGGCACTGCTTCCATCACCAACTGAAGACAAAAAACATTTTTAATCGATTTAAAAAACGGAGGGTCTCTATACAATTGGTTTTTTTACCATGTTTGTTTTAACTTTCGATTGGCTAAATCGAGTTGATGATTCCTTTTATATTTGAAAGATCCCGTGTGGGCCCCATTATGGACAGTTTTCCTTTGTTCAAATTTTCAATCGGAGGTTTGAAACTTTTCTTTTTTTTTCGTGTGGAAATCCTCCTGGATACTATGCCGGACTTCAACCGACTAAAACCACACGGTGCCTTGCCATCTATCTAAGGCCAGGAGTCCCGGGTAAGCCCTCAGAAAGATAACTCCCTATGGGTTTGGGTTCTATCCCACTTCTGGAGGGGGGGGGGGGCGGTTATATCCCGCTTAATTGGGGGAGGGGGAGTAGAGTGTACTATCCCACTTCTATGAGGGGTGACGAGAAAACCCACTGTCTTGGCATGCTTCTGTAAAAACGGCGAGCAACCAACCCGCCGTTCTTCGGGCCCCGGTCATGGAGGCTGGTAGTCCTGTGCAAACAGGAGCCTGCGGCGACCTCGTCACCTGCTACGGAACTCTAGAGAGAGAATTCTCTCCCGCTCCCTACCCGCCGCCTCTTTCGTTAGCATAACTTGTTCGCAGAACGACGCAGCGGCGTCTCACTTTCTCCCGCTGAAAACAATGGCCCTCACCATGGTCTTCAACGTGAGAATGTCAACACCCAGGTCTGCAACGTGGTCTCGTCGCTGCAGCGCCCATGCTGAGCACTCCGCTGTATCCTCACTGCAGTTACCGCAATGCCGGGCACTTGTGTATGTGAAACAAATACTTACCGAAGCACCTGTGCCCGGTAAGTATCTGTGACACTCGGTAGGAGAGGCTTCCGTGGCGCCTCTCCAGCCACTCCTCCATGACCGGCTTCACCGCCTCAATAGTGGTTAGTCCCCACTTAGGTTGCTCAAGTCGCACCTTCCATGTCACCGTGAGATCCTAGCGGAGCAGGGATCATTGAGCCTCGATTTCGCGAGGCACAGGCACGTGGCTCCGCTCCAGCACCTCCTCGCGCCATTAATACAACGACTCGAGGCTTCCAGGACCCATGGAGGGGTTCCGGTAAGGAAACATGCCGCCTCGAAGTAGAATATACGGTACCTTCTTATCACCCTAACGGCCGTCGCCTTTAGCGGGCTGTGTAACCTTGCTACGTTGCGGACGGGGGGGGGGGTCTCCCATAATAATTATAGGGGCAACCATACAGAGCCATACTCCGCACGACCCCGAGGTTCCCAACGTCCCGAATGTTGGGCAACAACCGCGAGAGCGCAGCCGTTGCCGCCCTTAATTTTGGGACCAAACTTCGGAAATGGTGTCCGAAGTTCCACCGGCTATCGAGTATGAACCGTATGTACTTCATCGAGGGCTCGATGCCGAAGCTAACGCCCCGTAGTTAAATGCTGGATCCGGTGGGCGGCCCCTTCCGCGGTCTGTCTTTCACAGACCGGGCCTCGGATTTGTGAAGAGGCACCTCCAGACCCAGCCGCCGTATTCGACCCACGACTTCAGCAACACCTGCCATGGTCTTTAGGGCTGCGTCTCGGTGCGTTGCTCCTCGCGCCGTAACGAGGGCCATATCCTATGCATAACAAGTTACGCTGATATCTCTGAGCAACGGACCGCGCAACACAAAATCGTAGCCGATGTTCCACAGGAGCGGCCCTAGAACCGATTCCTGTGGAACACCGCACGATACCTCTCGCCACTCTGACCCTAGCCGGTTCGGGTAAGCTCTCGGACACTCTCAGCTAAGTCTCTCTCGGACAGATAAGCCCCAACAATACGATGGAGGTAGGGAGGCCATCCGTGATAAATGAGCGCCTCCCTAACGCAGCTTCAGGGCAAGGTGCACAGGTTACCTGACGCAAGGGTTAGCGTGTCCTCCCCCTTTGTTCGGACCTCGCACAAACCCAGTATGTGCCGTTTTATGCGACCTCTACCTCCCCGTAGCCAGAAGGGGAGACTGCCATTCAAAACTGAACCTGGCTACTCTTAATGAAACCACTCTACGCCTGGACGAATGGCTCGCTGAACTAGAGGTGGAGGTCGCATTAAACGGCACATACTGGGTTTGTCCTCACCTACTTTAGCCATGTTCTTAGCACTTATCCCCCCGCCCCCTGCCACCGTCACTTCAACCGCAGCCGTGATCGGGAACAGCGGAAGTACCGGGAACTGGGGCCGTTTTCTTCTTGTCTGCGTCATGGGAGGGTATCTGGCTTTACTGCACCACGCTGGCCAGACGGGTTGGTACAGGGATTTGTTTCAAATTTTCCTGTTCGGTGCGCCATAATATCCTCCGTTTATCAGCAGGTGCACCACTCGTAGGTGAGGCAGGCTTGGACACCGGGGTTATTGGTAGAGCCTCATTGAACATTTAGGCTACTTTTTATCCCGGGAATAACTTCCTATGGGAAGCGGGAACAAAAACAAAATATAACTAGGGTGGAGTTGCGGACGCCATCCAGTCTGTAGTAATACTATAAAGAGGAAAGATTTCATTGTTTGATTGTTTCTTTACATCGAATAGGTTCCGAAACTACTGGACCGATTGGATAAGTTCTTTCACTGTTGGAAAGCTATACCATCACCGCATGGACTATATTTTATTTCCATATTCCCACGGGAACGGGAGCTATCGCGGGTGAAACCACGTGACGTCCGCGAATATAATAAAAAAGAATAATAGAAAAATACCTGAACAGCAGGCTGTTTCGCAATGATTTTCCTGTACTCTTCATCATCGTTCCAAGAGGCTCGCCATTCGGCATAATGTCGGGAACACACGCACCTGTCACATAAACCGGTATTACGATTTCCGCTAGAGATTTTGCAGGAAATAGAAAAAATATGTGTAAAGGGTTATATTTGCAAGGTTTGAACGTGAACAACTTTCCAAACTCCCCCGATGTTTTCAGCATTCCACACTTTACTGGAGTAGAACTATGATATGAATAATCAGTTACTAACATTTTAAATGCGAAAGCTTGTGAGTATGAATGTGTGTATTTCTAGAAGATTCGTTCGGGTGTTAGAGTGTGAAAGAGTAACAAACATCCACCCATATTTACAAACTTTCGCATCCCTACTAATATTATAAATGCGAACGTAGCTCTGTCTATCTGTCTGTTACGCTTTCACGCCTAAACGGCTGGAGCTATTGTGATGTTTGGTATAGAGATAGTTCAAGGCCTTGGGAAGGACAAAGGCTACTTTTTAACCGACTGCGCTAAGGGAAGATTACGATTTTACGCGATAACGACGTCTACGCGGTCGAAGCCGCGGAGAACAGCTAGTTTATAATATAAGTAAGGACTATTGATGAAGTTTACAAATGCGAAAGGACAACCTCCTCCTGTTGGTTGTGTTCAATTGTCCAAGTGGTTGTCACTGCATTGCATGACGGTTATGTACCAATTTATCACATTGTATGAGTTGCCATGAAAACCAACATGGCTAAAGTAAATAACCAAGTTATCAATCTATCTATATATATAAAAATCAATGCCACTTTTCGTTGTAATTTTATAACTCAAGAACGGGCTCACCTATCCAAACCAAATGTTTAGGCTTTGTTCGGACTATTTAGTAGATGGTTTATGTGAAGTTTGCACAAAATCGGTCGAGCGGTTCTTCATTTATCACGCAAACGAAGTTGCGCGGGTTAGCTAGTATTGAATAATGAAATTAAATTATACCTTTACGATATAGGCCGAATAATGTGAGTTGAGCTTTGAGGTTTTCTTTTTATTTCGTTTTATATTAAGCTCGCCTAATTGACGTCATTAGCCTGATGGGCATTCATAGCGCATCTAGCAATGAGTCTATAGTACCGACGTTTCGCTTGAAAACCCCTGGTTTATAAAAGGACTAAAACGCGTGCGAGCATTGTTATTAATACCTTACCTGTATAAGACGACCATCATGTAAGCGATGACTGCGACGCTGATCGTACACAGTATGGCCAATAGCAATATTTCCATGGGCGTAGTCGGATATATCGGCAGGTCGGTATCTTTGCCCCACTGGTGTGACTGGCTTTTACTGTCCATCGGTTCAAAATCTGTGAATGAAAGCAAGCTGTCCGTTAACACACATTGTTTACTGTTGTGTATCAAATCAATCAATTCAGCCTATAGCCTAGTAAACGAACAACTTGTGGATGGAAAAGTCGAAAACAGAAACTTCGCCTTAGGAACTTTGTTTGGACTAGTTAGGAGATAAACATACTAAAAGTTCTGAACCCTCCGAGGTGAGCCCGAGGGGAGGGAGCAAAAAGAAGGTCCCGAATATAATAAACGGATATTAATTTCTATATTTTTTGGAATTACACACTTATATCACGTAGAACTAGAAACACCCACACTTAAGGATCATACAAATTTTTGTTACGTGGTGGAAAACAAACCTACGATATAACGATAGTCACGAAATACAAGTGACGCGTTTATTGTCGAAAGGGTAGGACCAAGTGCCAGTCGTATTTGAGCATGGAGGATTCCGTACCAAAAAAACAGCAAAATATCTAATTTGTTTTATGGGAGCCCCTTTAAATTATTTCTTTAGTTAATATTTGTTGTCGTAGCGGCATCAGAAATACATCATTAGTGAAAATTGCAACTGCCTAGATATCACGGTTTACGAGATACAGGCTGGTGATAACCCTTTGTAAAAATTCCAGGACTTTTTTATATACATACATATAGTCACGCTTTTTATGCCCGAAGGGGTAGGCCGAGGTATTTATATGCCCACATTTCATCTTTTTAGATTTTATCCCAAGTAATAGGTGGCGAGCCGTATTGCTGTATTGATATGGACAGGCGCAGGTTGTCACTGCCCGCTGTTGAAATATTTTAAGACGTCGATAAAGGCCTTCAACTTGGCTTAACGATTGCCATTTTACTGGCAACCGGGAGCAACGGCTTAACTTGCCTTCCGAAGCACGGAAACGCTCACAAATAAATGTCACAAAGCGATCCCGGTCACTGGTCACGCATCCAAGGGCCGGCCATGGTAAATGTTGCTTACTGCAGTGATCGTTTACAGAACACTGAGTCCACGGGGCCACGAGCGCTTAACGAGCGGGAATTTTTTACAAAGTTTAAAAGCGGGAGAGGGAGACCTTGTAAAATATTACCTGGTACATAATCTGGTGGATCAAGCGCCGCAGCGAGAGCCTGCCACCTCATTGGAGGAGGTTCTCTTTCGTCAGGGTTTCGAACTCCAGCGGCTAGCTCCGGGGTTATACGATGACTGAGCAGTATGGGCGGCATCACGGCTATGTGATGGCCAGCCACTGATTCGTTGTACTGAGAAAGAATTCCCGACCAATGTTGGGATGACAGTCTGAAAGAAGTTAATTAGCATGTAAATTAAATAAAGGCTGCGGGCCTATAAAGGCAGCATTGTATGTTTCATAATATGAAAAATATGTTTCATAATATGAAACATTCAATTAAAATAATTTGAAATACAAAACATCAAGGGATACACATAATTTTAACGTTTTATATTATGAAACGTACAATATTGCCTTTTTAGGCCCGCTGTTCTCAAAATATTAGGTACGTTTCTGATATTGACACGTTTGGCCGTCGAAATTTGACGGTTATAAATGTGATAAAAATATCTAATATTCAGACTGCTAACTAAGTACCATAACAGGGGTCGCCTACACGCTCGAGAAAGTAGTTCCATGTATTTTTACATGATAGGTATATACACTCTTCGAACTCAAATGTGTCGACACACGGCAAAGTTTTTGGGACGAGAGGCGAAACTATAATTGCATGTAAATGCTGCATGACAATTTATAAAATTTCGACCATCATCTATGTACTGTGAAACGTGGTGTACCTATCTAATTGTAAATCACTAACTTTATAACCATGTTTCTAGTAAAAAACGATACTTATTTCAGATTGCGTGCACTTAATCCGTCGAACGAAGATTGAAATAATTATATCGGCTACTTTCCATCGTTGCTCCTAGTTACATAAAGAAATTATTCACACGCATTCCAATGTTAAATAATACATACATATTTGCGCTTGCGCCCAGCTGTAAATGTGCTCTATAATATCGCACATACGCAAGTCTGCGCCCCACAGCCGCCATAAGGTTTTTGGATATAAAATTTAGTTTGGTATTCTCCTTCTGCCTGCCTAAATTGATATTCTGAACTACAGATTCGACAAGCCAGATGCTTTTCGGCCGCATTTGAAACCAAATTTGTAACCAGTATCGAAATAAGAATTATATTTCTTCTTTCAAAACAGGTTTCAAGAAAAGAATTCGAAACTAGTAAATGAATTCTCTGTTGATAAATGTGAAAGAAATCATATTTAATTCAGATAGTGAAACGGATATACTAGTACCTACGATTAGTTCAAGAGCATACTCATATGTGACTTTGAAAACTTTCCCAATGTATCTCAGGGTTTAAAATTTAAACCCTGGGATACAATGTCTCAAAAAGCATTGAATCTTTAAATGCTGTTCGAGAAATTTAACACCGTCTATGTAAGTACTTGTGCGGAAGCAGGTTTGAACGCGTTGCAAAGACCGGGCACAGGCTAACGCAAACCACGTTGTCACTTTTAGACAATTCTACTTAGCTTAATTACAGTCTTAAGTATCGAATACACAAGTTAGTTGAGTAACACTTGATAAGAATACTGAAAATTATAAGTGTCTATATATTGTTGTGCCTGTACATAAAAAAACAGTTTCAAAAGCGTTCTGAATACAAATATTGAGTGACTGAAACGATTTGTCCTACTTACATGAAATTTATTTCACGAACGAAAAGATACACTACACTATTCAGTAGATAATAGGGTCTATAGCTTTTTTCCTTGAGCAAAAAAAAATGATTTTAGATTAAAAGTGGCTTAGATTTGACGCAAGCAAAGTACAATACGTTAGCGAAGTCATAATTTCAGGACTGTCGGCAACTATTTTGCTATGAGAATTGTATTGACATATAAGTACTAAATATGAATTAATGTATCGCAAGATCTCGCTTCACATACATAAATGTAACAGATGGGTATCTTACCTCGACCAGGGCCTTGAATGCACAGAATGTTTTAGCATAATAGTATCATTGGCATCTTCGAGGGATTTTTCAGTTTTAGCCATTTCTAATAAGGGTGGGAATACCATAGGAGTTTCACTGCTGTTGTAAAACACATACATTGGTTGTTTCAATTCTTTTTTCTCGTGGCCTTTTTTGTTGACTTCTACAATGGGTTTTTCAACATTGCTGATAAAGTAATCCACTACTCCGGAGTCGTATACGATCATTGATATCCACACGAGCATCCATACCATAAAGGCCCTTTGGAAGAATCGTGTCCTGGCCCACATATTCACTAACCGAATGCGTTTTGGTACTCTGTTATCGTGGTGGCCGGGACTAGAGTTCCTTTTCGCAATCACATCCGTTGGACTGTTATGGGATAATCCATTAAGTCTCGGGTGAGACTTAGATTTCGTCATTCGTTGTGGTGAAAAACTATTTTCTTCGACGTAATTCTTACTAAACCTCCAGTTAAGAGCATTGTTCGCGTTGAAATATTCTTTTAAATGCAGTTTATTGTTTCGGTCTTGAAAATGTTCGATGCGATGCACGTCTATGCCAAGTACAGTCGCAAAGAAAGCCATTTGTATAAAATAATCCGATAATAAACTCACTATCATGAATATTGAAAACTCCTGAATGAATGGTACGAAGGTAAAAAAGCTAACGGTTAGGATTGTGATTTCTATAAGTAAATTTTTGGTGATAGACCAGCCTTCCTTGCTGAGGCCTTGAGCGAGGCGGATTTTGACGTCTAAACGGGAATCGGTTGATGTAACACTTTTCGTGAGCACTAATACGTTTTCTAGTCCAACAATGATAACAAGATAGGGGAATATTCCCTTGCCTTGTAGGCTTAAAGAAAAACCGAAGAAAAAGCATATGCCCATTGACATAGCAAGACTACCACCCATAGTAAGTACAGCGCACGCTGCTAATCCCAATTTAGACTTGATAAACTCTATCTTCCTGACAGAGAAATATACGTAAAGGAATAATCCGACGAATGTGATTGTTAGTGGTACTAGTTCCCGATAGTTGAATTGGCCGGGGTAGTATATTATCGTGAATTCTTTGACTTGTGTGTACTGAGTATTTTGGTACATGGGGTACATTTCTTTCAGCTTCTTGGTTAGTGATTGCATAAACCTGAAATTCAAAACGAAAATCTTCATTAGGGTAAGGTATATTATTATACAATGGGATAGGAGGCCCTAAACCTAATAAGTGGGTGCTGATACTTTATGATTACACCCGTATACATACATATATTATACATATTATACACGCATCAAAGGCCTACCCCGAAGGCATGTATACTATACGACAATCTTTCACGATTTGTTATGTCCCATTTAATAAAGGTGGTGAGCCTATTGCCATGTAGGTATGAAGTGGCGCAGGTACTGACTCTTTAGTAGTGAAGAGCAGGAGTATTGGAACTTTTCAAGTCGCCCTTAATGTCTTTAATTTGGTTAAATGACTGTAGACAAGGTGGGATCAGGCAGACATACTTTGGGCATTACTTAAAAGTGTATATTACCTTTGGTCAGGATCTTCATAAAATATAGTAACAGCATACTGTACCGCCCTCGCGCGGGATTTCAGGGGGTACCTTTTGATGCCCGTTTCTCTCAAATGCATACCGAAGGCCATCTCTGCAATGGATGTTTTACCTTTTTGCAAGTTCTGAAATAAAACAATGATTAATATTCAACTGATATGGGAAATTCGATCACATCGATTGCGAACAAACACATGGAGAAAGATTTGGTTGCTTGTTAGCGATCTGGAACTATTGAACCGATTATTCAAATTCTTTCATCATTAAATCACAGATTTTTGAACTAAACACAGATGACGCTTACCGAAAAAAAGTGAGGCCAAGAAAACAAATACTAAATCCATAGGTGAGTATTGTAACGCGTCAGTGCTGAACACGGTTCCCTTGTAACGAGTGATTTCTCATTTATCGTGAATGAATAAATGAATAACGTCGTCATCATATATGACGGCGTTATTCTTTTATTCATTTCTAGAGAGTCTACGCAGTACTCACTTTCTGATTTAGTATTTGTTTTCTTGGTCTCGCTTTCTTGTTAGGTAAGCTTCATTTGCCTTTAATTCAACACAGGTGTATGTGTATAGCTAGATATCCAGAAGTATTACTCATCATCATGTTAGTATTCAATGGAGCGTGGCAGTAATAATAAATGTCTACATACCTACTACACTAGTAAACATATCGCCACTTAGGGCTGGGTCACACGGAGGGAAAGACGGGCGGAAAGGGTCTCTCAAATTGCGTGATGACATTCACTAGCGAGTTGCAAGATAATATTGAGCGGGCCCTTACATACAGGACGATATGTCGACCACAAGAGACTGATCCAAAAGTCGTACGGCTACTTATCGCACGACTCGCTACTAAGGAATTCTTTCAGTAGAGAAGTGGGTCTCAGTATTGGAAACTTTTGTGAGATAGGTTCCTACCGTTGTTGACAAAGTTGACCGGACTCCAGTCCGGTCAACTTTGGAACCGCTTTACTGGACAAAATGGAACATATCACACGGTGCTGTCATGCTGGGCGGACCATGTGCCGTAACTACATTGTTGCTAGTATGCTTTGAACATACAAACGTAATTCAATTTATTATTTTGTAATCGTTTACAAAGCAATTAGTTTTCGAAACAAGTTTGTGATAATGAGAAATTATAGTTCTTTGTAGTTAACACACGGACGTAAAACGTTTTTATGATAAACGACTACTTCAGTTGGGACCCCAATAGCAGACACTTTAGGGAAAACACAAACTTTAAATAAAGATAAAAATTACTTAATTGCAACTGAACAAAAATAACTTTTTAATTAGTGTAATGGTTTATACAAAATATTATTTGCAGACAGAAATTCCTATAGTGAACAAAAATAAATCAAAACATCTACGTACGTTTTAAAATTTTGGCTGAGGAATCAACCTCTAAAAATCTGTGGCACCAATAGCAGACATGGAGTGACCCCAATAGTTGACAATCTGTCTACTAGTAGCTAAAGTAAGGTACCCAATAGCCGACACTTCCGAAAAAACAGTCTTATTAAAAGTACTTGACCGTAATTCGAAGCTTATATAATGAGATAGGCATATCCGTTACGTAGGCTTATCTTACTCATGTTTGATGACGTATTTCCGTCGACTCACCAGCAGATGGCGCCACCTGTGAACTTATAAAAGAACATGGCGTCCACTTTGTCCTCATTGGCGTTTTGATTCCCGTAGCAAAAGGTTATAACAGGAACACCTGCTAGTGCATTTATTTTTTCTAGTTACTAGTTATATACCTAGTAAAGTTATAAAAAGTGACTTGGGATGAAGTTAGTGAATTTACAGAAATAATTACTTAACGGCTTTGCCGTTCGTTTGAATATACAGTGAATCTAAAACAAGTGACTTGTGATTGAAGTAAGTGAACCTACAGACATATTTAACGGTTTAACCGTTCGTTTAAGTCTCAGGTATGTTTTTACTTCATATTTTTACGATTACATATGAGTGTGATACGTCATAACGTGAAATAACCTATTATTTTAAAATAGTACGTAAACCTTTCGAGGTTGCAGTTTCTTTTATTTAATATCTTTAGTTACAGCTAATATCAAACTGATATTATAGATTGTATTCATAGGTACTAATACTTTTTTTTTTTTTAGATATTATTTGCTTCGTGTATGTACAGCGTAAGTACCGCCGAATATAGAAAATATTTTCAAAATATTTTTATACCTACCCACATAAAGGCACATTAATTACTAGATGTTCCTATACATGTAAAAATATGGCCTATTATGGGTAAAATCGTAATCATCCCAAGTTTCTGAATACGTACGAGTGTGTCAAAGTAATAACTAAATGTTCACCATGAAAGTAGTACTTAAATTTTAGGTACCTAACATAATACTATTTCTTTTAGTTTGGTTTCTTGATAGAAATGAATCCTCCATCCTTAGAAAGTGAGCTAATTCCAAGTGGAGTATTTCAGAAGCGCGCTCTGAGCTCCAGTTACTGTATTAGGTACGTCAAATAGCTACAGTTCCAGCTCATTTAGCTCGAACTTCAAATAAGGGCGATCGCGACGCCACGTGCATTGTCGTAAGTGGAGTAAAAGAAGCCGACTTCCACTAAACCAGATAAGGATGATGGAAATAGGTGAGTTATTTCTTATTACCTAACACTGGTCCTGACCAAGTGTAAATTTCTTCACAGATCAGAGGTTAAATTACGAGGATGATAGAAACAATCATCCTTGCTTCGTATTTTATATAGGGACAGCATTAAAAGAGATTTCGGTTACCCAAGATCCTAAGACACAGTATAACCTAAGAGGTTGATAGACACGTTTTGGCGACAAATTGCCTTGATAAGATAATATGCTGATACCCACTATTGTAAAATCATAGTCCTGGGTTCGTCAACCTAAACAAAAACGGGGAGATCCGACAATTCGAATCCCTGCTACATTTTGAAAAAGCTGACAAGGTTCTTTCTGCCAAAAGGCTTTTGCTGCCAAAACCTTTTGTATTTTTAAACAAAGAGAATCTTTTGAAAAACTTAAGTTTAATAATAGGATTTCCATAAATCTTTTATCAATTTATTACAAATGGCTTGCGGCCATAGATCTGATTTCATATATTATTCTCAGAATTGTCAAAGACCCAATTCTTAAAAATGAACCTTGATAAAATATCGTCTTCAAACACATACATTTTCGAGGCTGAAGCCTTTTCAACGGCACTCGGGAAGGCATGCATTTTGGTCTTCGATCTCCAAAAAGGATGACCCCGAAAAAAGTTCATCCAAATCATTACGCCAGCCTTCGAGAGGATCAGGCGTCAAGATCAGATCTCCATCGAATAGAGTCCAGATTCCATTGTACCAAGAGCCTTTTTAGGCCTGTGTTACAGTTACCACTCTCGAGGGGTGTGTACAATATCCATAATAATTGGGCATACGACAGTAAATGTCCCTTCAATTATGAAATTTCTGAGCTTTAGGCTCTCAAAGAGACTGAGAAGTTTAACATCCCCTGCCCATACCAGCAAAGGAAACACTAACCAGTAACCACCCCCCTCGAGGGGTATGTACAATATTGTGTATCTATCATAATTGTAATATACGATAGTAATCAGGCGTACGATAACATACTAAGTAACCATGCAAGGATGTCCCTTCAATTACGAAATTTCCGAGCTCGAGGCTCTCAAAGAGACGAGGAGAGGTCTAACATCCTCTGCCCACACCAGCAAAGGAAACACTAAATGATATGACCCTGTCATTCTATGTCGGTCAGTTAACTCTGTACAAAATACGTTGGTAAGGAACGAGAGTACCAAAAAGTTTTAAATTTATAAAAGGGTACCGCATTCCCTTTATCCAGAAACTCCAATCCGTCCTGCACGGTATTCGAGAGGACGCAGGTTCGAATCCTGCTCAAAACTGATAACCTTCCCACATTTTACACCGAACTCTGTTCAAGTCCCGTCCTGACAAAGTTGTAAATTTTCACTTTATGTTAAAATGCTATGGAAAACTTGACTAAGGTGGAATACTAATCGCTTTAAATACTTAAGAATTCATACAACGAACTCTTTTTAAAAAGGTTTCCTTTTTAACTGAAATGACCACATTGTGCAATGGTTCAAAAGATGAATGCTCAAGGCACTCTAAAACTAGTTCCTTTGTCACCAAGTTTGGTTTCTCCACTTTTCCTAACTTCAAATAGCGATGGGTCATCCGCCCAGAATTCAGTTTTAGGACATTGTACGCCTTTGTGAAGCCAGAATAATTCTATCTTTCAGCATGTTCCGTTTACCAGATTTCCTCCAACCACGAGGTTGGATGTGCAAAATACATCTCAGTCAAGCTTATTTTCATGATAAAGCTGACGTAGTGTACCTACATTATTCTTTCTCAGAGCACATTCTTGTCTTCCGCTCGGGTAAGCCGCACCCAAAACATTTTCGTTTCTCACCATCTGGGTGCCTCGATTTCTATAGAATAAGAGTATTCAAATACTCGTCTACCTACACAAAATCTCATTTTGCGCATCAAAATCCTGTTACTCTTCACAAACACGTACAAATAGCCTTGAAAACTCTTCAAACCCAGGGATGGTTAGACAATTGGGAGAAAACAATAATAGGTTCCCAAAGAAACCTCTCATATCGTTATGCGATAGACATAGAACTACCTGAAAGTCCAATACCAAAAGAAAAGATATTAGACATAAAAGGAAGATTTATTTAATTCCAAATCAAAGAAACTTAGTTCTTTTAAGGAAAATTCAAACTTGGTGGGTCTTTTGAATTTTTACCACTTTCGCAATGCCTAGAGGTAGCTTTACCTCAGCGTCACATTCGGTCAATCCCCTAACCGACAACCCACTGAAGAAAATAGTAATGCACGGAGTGGTATAAGTGGAACTCCAATAGTGGGTCCGCAATTACCGGTTCTCGACAATTTTACAAGCTTTCCATCCGAGATGCTTTCTTACCACGGACGCGTCAGATTTCGCTTGGGAGCCCAGCTAGAAAACATTTTTCTAACAGGTTTGAGGGCCTAGAATAACAAAGATTGCACTGCATCAATAGAGATGTTGATAATCTGAAACATGATTCGAAATCATATACCGGTACTGTGTTACAGTCTGTACTCATTCAAAGCAGTTGTAGTCCATCCCCCCAGAGGGACGAGACCAAATCAATTGCCTTGACGAACTCGTCAGCTTGCGTGTAATGGTCCGACATCAAATTGACTTCATCATACACTGCATTCCGAGCCGATACCATATGTATCAGCTCCTCCGGGTATTTTTTGTGAGCATCCTGCTTCAAACACCACTAAGGCAAGATTGCCTACAAACAATATTCCTATTATGAAATGGAGAACACTACACATGATAGGCCTGTTTGTAATGTGTGGATATTACTTTCACCACCATTTTTAATACCCAAGATGCTGTCACACCTTAATCGGTCAACAGGAGTGTTTGTGGTGCCGCGATGGCACAAGGTAATAATAGAGGGCAGATCTCAAAGCGAGAGCTCTGTAAGCTCCATTCGTTCTGCAGAACCTGCAAAAGAACCTAATAAACGTTATTTCTTTCCTTCTACTAAACACCTCGACAGGTCTCCCACCACCTCACTTAGAGAATCTGTGGAAATGTGGGGGGGGGGGGGGGGGACGAAGAGGTAAATAACAGATATTAAATCAAAAACTTCTACTATTGAGCTCCTTGAGACCTACCTTTTAAGATACTTATAAATTTTACAGTTTTAACCGACTTGCATTTTATTGATGGTTATTATATAATACGATTCTGTTACATAAATCTGTTGTTGCTATTCTTGATAATATAGAAACCGTTAGTCAACTTTACATAGTTCGCATGTTTTGGTTAAACATATTATGTTGGTCGATTTCTTTAAAAAATGTAAAGAAAGTTAAGTCACATATTCATTGATATTGGGATTGATGACTTAGTTCAATATTACCAAGTATTGATACAAAGAGAACATTTTTCAGGTTTCTCGTCATAGTGATTTTATGCTTAGGTCGCCGCAACCACGATCTAACTTTGCTCGATTGTATTAACTCACGTCATAGGTACTACTTTTAGGCCCGAATCAAGAGTCCGAAACTGATCATTTTCATTTCAGACTATCTGGTTGGAAAACTATTGTAAACAAAGATAAAACCTACGACTAATCAATTGAATCCTTTATTCTAGATAGAAATTAGGATATCAGAGTAACCGATATGAGACTACACAGTCTAATAGTTTATTTATGACTGTTAGAGGTTCTCCAACTATTCTAGCCCCGGCACTACCCGGTCAACAGCAGCTTCTAAGAATTGGTGGTGGTGGTAAGATCAAAATAATCCTTAACACGAGGTAATTGACGATGGATTAAAAAAAAAAAAAAAAAAAAAAATATCGTCGAGTAATAATGTCAGCTACTACCACCAATCAAATATAATAATAATTCGCAATTATTTAATCCTGTCAATAGAAGGAATACTTACTACTCCTTAAATAAGATTCCTTATTTAGTCTGTTTAAGATTACATTTGAAGTTGTTCAAGATGGTAAAGATTATAAATCTAGATACCATACATACAACATTGTATAATATTATTTTCCTAAAAATAAATTAGAATCACATTGGCGTTTCCGTCACTCACCAGGCGAAAACAAACATTTCTCATTATATAAGCTTCGAATTACGGTCAAGTACTTTTAATAGCGGCGTTTTCCCTGAAAGAAAACGCATATTAAAATACTTACCTAATTCGAATCTTACTTTTTAAATCTGCCTGGTGAATAAAAGCCAATGAGGACAAAGTGGACGCCATGTTCTTTTATAAGTTCACAGGTGGCGCCATCTGCTGGTGAGTCGACGGAAATACGTCATCAAACATGAGTAAGATAAGCCTACGGGTAACGGATATGCCTATCTCATTATATAAGCTTCGAATTAGGTAAGTATTTTAATATGCGTTTTCTTTCAGGGAAAACGCCGCTATTTATGATATTCTTTTATTTGTTCATAAAGAAATAATTTTGCAAGCCCTCGTGGCCCCGCGGACTCAGTGTTCTGTAAACGATCACTGCAGTAAGCAACTTTCACTATGGCCGGTCCATGGATGGATGACCATCCATGTGATCACTTTGAGACATTTTATTTGAGCGTTTCCGTGCTTCGGAAGGCACGTTAAGCCGTTGGTCTCGGTTGCCAGTAAAATGGCAGCCGTTACGCTAAGTTGAAGGCTTTATTTCAACAGCAGGCAGTCACAACCTGCGCCTGTCCATTTAAACACGGCAATACGGCTCACCACCTATTACATGGGACAAATTATACAAAGGTGAAATGTGGGCATATAATATGCCTCTGCCTACCCCTTCGGGGATAAAGGCATATGATGATGATGATGAGAAATAATTTTAGTGCCAGTCTCCTAGCGCCATCTCTGCTCACGATAATATTACACTACTAGATTAATAACTCCAATTGGAGTAAATATTGTTTTCGATGCGAGGCAGAGTAGGAGACACCGCCATTTCTGAAATATCTTGTCACTGTTGTTAAGGGCGCCTCTATATTAAAGTTATGTTTTATTCAAGTTAATCATTTCACTTATGATGTTAAGTACTGTTTTTAGATAATATGCACGTTTAAATTTTTTTTTGTTCCGTTTACAGTTTTCTAGAAAAAAGCATTTCAAAATAATAAAAGAAAACTTTAGTAAAATTGTTGAAGTAACTTGAATAATAAGGCTAAATAAGACGGTTTTCGTTAAGAGGTGTCGCTAAGCGTGGCGGTTCCGGAGTGTCGCTAATCGTGACGATTTAGAGGTGTCGCTAGGCGTGAAGGTTCCGAGGTGTCGCTAAGCGTGACGGTTCTGAGGTGTCGTTAAGCGTGACGATTTCGAGGTGTCGCTTAGCGTGAAGGTTCCGAGGTGTCGCTAAACGTGGCAGTTCCGAGGTATCATTAAGCGTGACCTTTCCGAGGTGTCGCTAAACGTGACGGTTCCGAGGTGTCGTTAGCCGTGACGGTTCCGAGGTGTCGTTAAGCGTGACGGTTCCAAAGTGTCTTTAAGCGTGACGGTCGCGATTTTAAAGAATTTTGTCCTAGAACAAAGCTGCGGTACGCGATCTACTAAGCACTTCAACAAAATAAGTATTATTCGCTTATTTACCTGATAACTGTATATACTGGCAACAATATTTGAGTCCAACGAGAACGACTGCAAGTTCTGCTGCCATAAATTAGCGGGTGAAAGCAACAAACAGCTGTACTCTGGCAATACTCGATTGACGCTCGCTTTGCTGTCTCTTCGCTTGATAGCACCGATCTGATAACAGTGATGCAGTAATGTGGTTTTTCTGTAACAAACGGATGAGTATGGTAACATATACTCACACTTCACAGTCAATGTTTTTGCTAGCTAGGTGTGTCGAAGGAGCCTTAATTCCTGGGACATCATTCCGAGGCACCAGGCGCTACACAAATAGTTATAGGCATTCATAACACATCTTTTTAATCACATCACAATCACATCATTACACGATTTGAACATCACGAAGAAGTTCCCATACGTTAAAAAAAGTCTACTCGCATGTACTTGATGAATGGCGGGCTACACTCTGGCTATGGTGCTAAAAAGAATTAGGCATTATAAGTTGGCATTTTAGCAAGTCATGTAAATTATTGTAAAGACTGTTAAGTAATGTTTATTACGCACAAATTATTCATATTAGTGTAGCAACCCCAACCATTTTGAATAGGTTCGAAGGTGCCCTTTTCAATGACTGCATCTGCTGAGTATCGGACAATACTTTGGCGCATTGGTTCAAACAATGTAGAATACAAGAATCAAATCACAGCTGCCTGCAGTAGTCAATCCAATCCGGCTCAAGTTTTAATCTAATATGAGAATAAGTTTTTATATCTAGTATCTTCGATGCTACTTTAACGCCAGATAGAGGTGTTAAGTAACGGATGATTGTGATGATGTTAAAATTTCTATTCGTAACGCACATTCGCATAAGCAGGGACAAACTTAAACAGACATTAAACAATCGCCGCGCATGTATCTTTTGCCAAAAGACAAAACATCAGATGTTTAATTTATTTAGCTGGAACAAATTATGCTAAGTCTCTCCTCATAGCACGATGGTTCCCAAGCGGATTTGGAATTTTTGGTTCGGGTAGCTGGTTTCAGTTTAAGGCTTTTCAGTGCTAAATAATTCATTCTATTGCTTAATATAAGCAAGTCTAAACAGGTTACTAAACCATAAGCTTCGACAATATAAGAAAGACAATGCAACGCATGCCGGGCACATTAAGTTAGCTAAACAAATACGCTCAGAGCTGTATAACTGCATAATATCCAAATACATTCGCAAAGAATAGCTATTCTATCAGGGTATTAACTTCATATAGCGTGTGGCACTTAATTTATTCACAGCGCTTCCGCTAGTTCATTAGTATTCAATGACGAGCGCTTAATGAGTTTACTTGCGCGAGATATTCGGAAAATATTCGGTAATTAAGATGAATGACTGTACTTAGGAAGCTTAAAGTTGATGTTTTTTAGCAGGATGACCTCGTGTAAGCGTTAAGTGATCAGAGACCAGGTGATGGAGAGTTCAATATGTGTTGGTGAATGTAGAGGGGTTCCGAGATCCAGGAGTGAACATCTACATAGCCCGCAAAAGGCGATGGCCGTCATTGTGATAAGAGGATACCGCACGATCTCCGTTGTGGCGGCATGTCTCCTTAGCATACTATTAACGAAGACAGGTCTACGGTGCCCTCGACCCAGACTTCGGCGAGGGCGCCGTAGACTGCGACAGTAGTGGTAGACAGACAATAAATTACATTTTCTGCAAATTAGACAGTCTAAGGGACGAGGTATTGGTGTAAGTAATTATTAGCTAGCGTCTCGTAGGCAGTCAATCAGTAATGAACAGTTTTTTTATTCATGTGGTAATCCTCATGAATACGCTGCCGGACATCTATCGACTAAACCACACGGTGTATTGCCATAATGCCTACAGCCGAGAAGCGAAACATTGTCGAATTTTTCGTACGTTAGTCTGCACAATGGTTCTTAAAAAGGGATACCAAGTTTTCGCTTCACATTATATCGATAAATAGGTCTTATTCAGGACACCACATTAATTTCATCACACTTAGAATTGGGTTGAGCCATGTAGGCTACACCAGTCACAATTGAAGAGTCATACAACATGTAAAAAGATCCTTCCTCAGATCAAGTTGATCGAGGCAACTACAAAGAGACAACACATTTATATTACGTTTCAATTAGCAATAAACAACAGAATAAAGTATGAAGTGTACACTTACGTGTCAGGATCTTCGTGGTTTCGTATAGTCTCCAATAATCTGAAGGCTTCTTGCAGTGGAGCTCTGAATGCATCCCACATTTTCAAGTTGCTATTCCAAGGTGAGACACCTAAAGAAAATGTCATTATTAGCCTCGTGAATAACTTGCAATTTTCAGTACTAAATAGCTGTTACTGCAGTTGTGTGACTAATGGCGAAGGCAATCAAATTTATTTTTTATAGTTTCATAATCCATTCGATACCCAAAGAGTAATAACGGGACCAAATTACTGAGAGTCCACTGTCTGTGATCAGGCTGTATCTCATGAACTGTAATAGCTAGTGTGCTGAAAGTTTCACAGATTAGGTATTTCTGTTGCCGTTATAATAACAAACACTAAAAGCAGAAAAACAATCATATTTATGGGGGATCCTGTACAAGAAATGTAATTTTGGTCCTCTGAGAATGGAATCCTCTGAGTGCGAATCCGACTTGCACTTGCCTGTTTTGACATATCTGTCAACAGGGTATTTCATAAATCATAAATTGTGATAGCTAGACAGTTAAAAATTTCACAGATGGTATATTTCTATTGTCACTATAACAACAAATAGTAAAAACATAAAGTGATGTTAAAGGGGGGCTCCCATATAACAAAGATAATATTTTTGTCAGGTTTTGGTATGGAACCCTCTGTGCGCTAAACCCACTTGTACTTGACCGGTGTTTTTGGCTCTTATTGATTCAGAAAAACAAATAAAGTTCTTATAACAAATATCATATTCATGGTGGTGATATCTAACTTAAATACAGATGCCACCTGGTGTTTTCTATTAGTGAATAGTGAAGATAGCACACAATATACATACTCTACTCTTATGATTAGATTTGATATAATATTGCAAGAGGAAACTAGAAACAATATTAAGGAAAAATATATTCAACATTTGGTGTTAACTGTAATGCTACAGTACATTGAATCACTCATTGTATAACGTTATGGCCACACACATTCAAGTATACTTAGGCAGGTCTAGCGAGGTCGTCTTCACGAGCAAGTGCTTATACTTTTACTTAGGTAATATGTACCCATGATAAGGGAACGGTATATGAATTCCATGCGGGAGCTGCCTCGATCATTGTCTAGTTAGTCATAAGTATCTCAGCTCCCACCAGCTAGCAATGGGGTTTGTTTAGCACTGCATATTTTCATGTATCAATAACCGCTGTGTGACAGGTTCACTTGCAATGTTCATTAGAGTAATTTTTACATAACCTAATATGAAAATCTATTTATTTGGAAACAAATAGTAGGTACTTAAGTAAGTCAATTATAATATAACTTCCAATTGGCTTGGAGTATTCTCTCAATTAAGACATAATACTGTTGGGATATGTGTGAAGGAGGTTTTTAGCCACTTCTAGATGTGGGTGTAAATTGCTAAGCACTTACATTGCTGATGGCATTGATCTATATGTACTACGTACTAGATGCGGCGATCAGAACAAGCGTGCTGTACAACGCAACCGCGGTACAAGTACAGATCTCTTGGTTAGTTCTGTTTGTGCCATAAAGCGAATGACACGCACGTGACGGAGATATTTTAATTTATTGTGGTAGAATTATCAAACAAAGTGTTGTAAACGCAATGTACAAAGGTAAACATGTTAAAGTTAATGCTAAGTAATATAATTATACAACATTTAGAGTCTCGCTCTTGAACAGTACCTGTCTATTGGTAGAATATATGTCAATGGCTGATGGTAAATTAAGATTGTGAATGGCCTCATACTATTCTCCGACCTGAGCTTATTATTTCTTGGTGAACAAGTTCTGTGATCTCTACGATTTTTTTTATATACCTACCTACATATCAACTTTTAGCTTTTGGTACTAAGGGTCTCTGAACTGGATTGAACTTTAAGTTCTTTTTTACTATCAATTCCTAAATGGCAGGACCATTTGAATATTAAAATTTTGGTCTGTCAATAATAAACTAGCAGTTAAGCTTACACCACACTCAGGATTGGCATGGAATGAATTTACCACTGAGTGTAGGTATCCACAAAAAATATTTTTTGAGATTACCCTTTTAAAAAACTGTAATATGGGTTTAAAGTTGATTGTAGGTAATGTTGCAGGACAAGGTTACTCAAATAAATAGTTTTAGTTACAATATAGATGTAAAATATTTTCTTTAAAGTTGCGTTTAGGTAGCTGGGCTTAGAACATTTGGGGAGCAACTATACACCATGATAATTTATGAATATCGCTCAAGAAAGTTATGAGACATTCATCATATCTTAATCTATATTTACTTATCTCCACTAGTTATACTGCAAAAGATTACCTATTTTCATGATAATTTGCTGCACATATAACATAGGTCTTTCCTTTGCCCAAATATATGGCAGTTTTTGAGTTTCGTTAAACAGGATATCTGAAGGTGATGGTGTTTCTGTAAAAATGAAACAAAGATGGACTTAATGATATGGCTTGTTATCTATTTACTGAGCAAGTGGTAGGAGAAAGCTATTACCTGGTAAGCAGTTTGTACTACTGCAGTCATCTTTTGACAAGTGCTCATGGTTACTGACATCCAACGGTAGAGTTACAACAGTTGGTATATTACCAGGCAGCGGCACATTTAATAATGGATAACTGAAAATCAATGAAGCTATTTAGGAATGTCTGCATACCCTCAAAGGTTACTTTCATGCCGAGTATACACTTACCAACAGAGTAATACAATAGATAATGTTAAAGTGACTGCTGTAACAGGATATGATGAACAAAATAAGCCGTAAGTGTAATAAATTTGTGCTACTCTTTCGGGCAGAGTAGACCCAGCCATTGTTGTCAGACAATACTTCGTCTATTGTCCGAGAAAGCACATTTACTGAATCAAGACACCATCGCACATTATTTCACTTCCACTTACGATTCAAAGTGATATTTAAACGCGAATGTATTATTTAGTAGGCATTTATTACGGTCCACCGAGTGAGTAGCAAAACCAGATACGGATATTATAGTATTTTGCATCATGCACTCGCATGCCGCTATGTACACCGCTCACTTATTTTAGCAATTATACCTATTTTTTTAATACATCAACCAAAGCAACCAACCACGCAGTTTTGACAGGTTTTGACAGATATAAATATTTCATCAGGATTTTTTGACGTCTCTTACTACAGATAACTCAAAAAAATATTGTGTCACCTTTTGCGTTCGGATAAATTCGTGATGATTGTGTCAAGAAGCGAAAAATTCTAAATCTATTGATTGTGTAATCTCAGGAGCTTATGAAAGGCCAAAAAAAATCACCTTAGAATTTTTCCTTTCTTGCCCGTGGTACCACTGGTTTCGTTACTCTGACTAATACTTTGCTTGCTTAGATTAACGCTAGATGGCGTTACGTGTATTATATTATGCCAGCAAGAATACCCAATCAAAGCACAAATTAGTACATAACGTATCTTTAATTTGTGGTCAGTCACAGATTTCGTGGAGTGCCTTTGTTGAAAGCTCAAAGAAAAACGTTACAAAATTATTGCATGCTCTTCTTATTTTTCAAATTAAAATTATAGTTAATTAGTATTTTAGCATTTTTCGAAAGGGGGTCAATTTTTATTTTTCTCTCACGGTCTCTCGGTACATTCTACATTAGGTACGAGTACATTGTTTAAGCTATGGTAGGTAAGTAGATAGGTAAAATATAACGCGGTTCTATAAGTCTATGGGTAGGTACTTACATTTATTAAAAACCGCTAGCTGTTCCCAGCGGGTTCGTCTGCATAAAAGTCGTTATTGCATAAACTCATTACCCTACGTTTGCGCAGTCAGTTAAAAAGCCTATGTCCTTCCCTTGGTCTCAAAATATCTCTATGCCTTTCATCAAAATCGGTTCAGCGGTTTAGGCGTGAAAACGTAATAGACAGATTATTCATCGGGCATTTTTCATACATTTTACAAACTGATCTATGATTTTGATATTAAGTATACCTACACCAAGATGGGCTTTTAAATATAGACAATTGAAAAAATATAAATACTGAAAATTATTGAATTAGGACTGATTTCACTCTCTACCTACATAATCAGTTTCAAAAACTTTCAGGCTTATAGTACTAAAGGAAGATGACGCTTAGCGAACATGAAAAATAGGCCAAATCACAAAAAGGTACCTACTAAATCCATGACAGCCATTATGTCAAGGCAGAGCACTTATAATACAGATCAGTGAGGCAGAGGTATGTTTAGAGTACCTACCTAGGCAGGTTTACAGCCCATATCTCACCAAATGAGGTTTTGTTCCACGTTAAACCTATTATTACCACTTATCACGCCTATTGCCGTGTTGAAATGGACTGGTGCAGGTTGTGACAAACCACTGTTGAAAATTTTCAAGCCGCCTACAGAAACGTATATCTGTCTACAATACGGCAGAAGCACAGAAACGATTGCAAATAAATGTCACAAATTCGTCACGCGGTGGTCAGTTAGACAAGGACCGGCCATAGTGTCAGAGTCCACTGCGCCACGAGCTTTATGCTTTAGATACTTATATATAATACTACTCTAAAAGCTAAAGGAATAAAAACAGTATAAAATGCAAGATTTTTCTGCATTAAAGCCCCGGTTCCGTTCCATTGTTGTAGCGTCAGGAATCTTTGATGC